>CALNVZ010000641.1:32479127-32508028 GCA_940671915.1 Paracentrotus lividus
GGGGGGGGGGGGTTAAAGCCCGAAAAATCGAAAAGCAATATCTAACATGTAAACATCTTACATGTAGTCAGTCAATATAATATATATAGCGAAAGAAATATATCCCGAACAGAACTTATCGTGAGGAGGTAATGCAAATATCAGCTTGACAGTCTGTTTCACCCTCGGAGGGCTCTGCTTCAAAATGCATGGGGCTCAGATATCGTTGAGCCCCCCCCCCCCAATCTTTTTTTGATGCCGTACAGATCGGCGATCGCCCTATAATAATCTATTTGACTCAGAATAAATTGAACCGCCAAATTTGTATCATCATTGTTTTCTTTTTATTTGTGGAGGGCTCAGACATCATTAAGCCCTCCCCTAATCTTACTGAGGAGATCATTGGGCTCCCCACCATCTTTTTATATAAAAATTTATATTTCTGGTCTCTATTGTCAAAATTTTAGCTCGCACTGCGCGCTCGCATATCATTTATTAATTATTTTTTTTAAAGGAACATAGGAAGTACTTTCTAGATTGGAGCTCAGCCATTGAGCCCCCCCCGCCGATGTTTTAGAGGGGCTTCGATATTGTTTGAGCCCCCCTTTCTGCTCATAATTTGTTTTGAAATTGCTCATATTTCGAATTTCTCTTGACAAAATGTTTAGCTCATTGCTGCTCGTCGCCGGATCGGATCGCATGTCTTTCTGTTTGATTTTTTTTTTCATAATGACAAGGGTCCCTAATATATTGGCTGGGCTCAAAAATTAGCCCCCCCCCTCCCCCTCCCCTCCCTCCCCAAGTGGTTTTGGGTGGGTCGATATCATTGAGCTCCCTCTCTGCTCCCAATTTTTTTTAAACGCTCATGTATCAGAGTTCTTTTTTAATTTTTTTAAAACTCGGATGTCTTTCAGTTATTTTTAACAAACCGCTTAGAATGCACATTTTCAGGTTGATATATCAAAATTTTTCAGCTCGCGCTTTCGCGCTCGCATTGTTTAATGAGATAAATATCTTCTATATAAGCATAGCAAAAAAAAAAAAACCGCTTAAAATGTACACTTTTCAGGTTGATATATCAAAAATTTTCAGATCGCGCTTCGCGCTCGCATTGTTTGAAGGAAAATTGTCCCTTTGTACATCGTTGGCTTACTGTGGATGCACAAAAATCAAATAAGCACATTAGTGAAGATTTGGTAAAAATCAGGTAAATGATAAGAAAGTTATGAGTACTTGAATATTGAGATCTCTAATGACATAGGAAGTCTCCCATTGGCAACGCGGTCACCATTTGTGATGTCACAAAGGGAGAACTCCCTATATGGTGTGCACAAAAACTATTCAAAATGTCTCTTTATTTTCATTCTAATGATAGAACAGCTTTTCTTTTCATGATATATTATGACTTTCATATATTTACAAGTCATCCCATAAAAAGATTCTTTAGTCTCCCTTTAGAATCAAGAAAAAAGAGGATTTTAGTACAATGTGTACAATAGATATGGGAAAGATCTCCCTGCATTACATCACACATCATGGTCACATTGCCAATTGGAGGATCTCCATACCATAAGTGATCTCAAAATTTAAAAATTCATATCTCTCTTATTCATTGCCTGATTCTTCTGAAACTTTCCCAATATGTTTTGGGGGTTTGTCTCCATTCACTGAAGCTAAATTTCTCTGAGGGGATAATTCCCCTTTAATTAGATAAATATCTTCTATATAACCATAGCACAAAAAGCGCTTAGAATGTCAAAAAAAAGTCAAAAAATTTCAGCTCGCGCTTCGCGCTCGCATTGTTTAATGAGATAGATATCTTCTTTGTAAACATAGCGAAAAAGAGCTTAAAATGTACACTTTAGAGGTTGATATATCAAAAAATTTCAGCTCGCGCTTCGCGCTTGCATTGTTTAATGAGATAAATATCTCCTTTATAACCATAGCACAGAAAGCGGTGCTGTATCAAAAAATTTCAGCTCGCGCTTCGCGCTCGCATTGTTTAATGAGATAGATGTCTTATTTGTAAACATAGCGAAAAAGCGCTAAAAATGCAGTTTTCAGGTTGGTTGATATATAAAAATTTTTCAGCTCGCGCTTCGCGCTCTTATTGTTCCAGATAAATATCTCCTTTATAACCATAGCACAAAAAGCGCTTAGAATGCACACTTTTCAGGTTACTCTATCAAAAAATTTTAGCTCGCGCTTCGCGCTTGCATTGTTTAATGACATGAATATCTTCTTTGTAAACATAGCGAAATTACGCTTAAATTTAAATGCACTTTTTTCAGGTAGAAATATTAAAAATTTTCAGCTCGCGCTTCGCGCTCGCATTGTTTAACGAAATAAATATCTCCTTTTTGGCCATGGCACATAAAGCGCTTAGAATGCACACTTTTCAGGTTGCTATATCAAAAATTTTCAGCTCACGCTTCGCGCTTGAATTGTTTAATTAGACATCTTCTGTGTAAACATAGCGAAAAGATGCACTGTTTTCAGGTTGATATATCAAAAATGTTCAGCTCGCGCTTCGCGCTCGCATTAATTGTTTCATGAGATAAATATGTTCTTTATAAGCATAGCGAAAAAAAACGCTTAAAATACACTGTTTTCAGGTTGATATATGAAAAAAAAATCGGCTCGCGCTTTGCGCTCTCATCGTCTGATGAGATAAGTATCTTCGTTATGTTCTAGCACAAAAAAACGCACTGTTTTTAGTTTGATATATCAAAAATTTTCAACACATCCAAGAATTATTTATTTATTTATATAATAATAATCTTCGTAGTTTGATAAGTAGGAATAGATTCGGCATTTTCACAATCACCCGCAACGACACAAACGTCGTCGTTGAGGCGGGGGGCGGTACCAAACAAAAAAAAAAACCCAAAAATAGTGGCCGAAAAATTGAGCCCCCCCCCCCCAATCCTGAAAATCTTCCGAAGCCTATGAAATGTACACTTTTAGAACTAACCTAGTACAGAATACGTTATCTTCGATGTTGTTCCTATTGTTTGTGTTTTTTTTACGTTTCAAATAACAATATATATGGAGAGTTTGGTTCCAGAGGGGATGTCATTTTAGACCATTATGAGAACATCAAGTGTCGAAATTGAAATGAAATGGAGTTTGATTCTGAATTTTTCTATCATGAGTCAAATGTCATACCTCAAAAGTGCATATTACCATAAAAACAAATATGTTTTAATTATATTGCACAAAACGGCATCCTGTGGTGACATGTTATAATAGATAAATAAACAAAGAATGAATATTAAACGAGATGTAATTGGCTCCACTACCAAAATCTAAGCATTAAAGATTTCAACTTGACTTGTTTAACCCAAATGTTGTGGGTTTTCCATGTAATACTATTAAGTGCCCCGATATGGTGTCCTTTCGGTGGTACCAAGGTTGAGTTGCTCTATAATCACGCCAAATATGAAAGCGATTTGTCAAAAAAAAAAAAAAAAAAAAAAAAAAAAATATAGGGGGTCATATTACCCCCCCCTCCTCTGGTGCCTGTGAATGCTCACAATACCTTAGTCTCAATAGCGTTAAAAAGGAAACCTAAATGTTTTGAGAAGAAAGGTACTTGTTATAATACTTGGTAAGAAAATTATTGCGTCATGAATGCATTGAATAGCAAATAATTAAAGCAGCTATTTGTTACAAGACCACACTTCTCATTATGTTACATCATGGGTGACGAAATGGGCCAGACTGAGTGGTTTGGGTTTTAATCTGCTTTATAGGGTTGTTATTTGCTTCTCCCCCCCCCCAACAAAAATAAATAAAAATAAAAATAAATAGATTAATAATAAAAAAAAAAAAAAAAAAAAAAAAAAAAAAAAAAAAAAAAAAAAAAAAAAAAAAAAAAAATCAAATTTGAAGATCTAAACTGTACACTCTTTGCAAATGAGGTCTTATGGATGGTATCTCTTTTGGTACTTACAAATGAAAAAAATGTTCGCGTTCTATCTTACACATGCATACATACTCACACACACACACCCTTACCAAAAATGAATGTACTTTCTTAAATAAAAAAAAAAGCACACACGCACCCAGGGATGAAATCTCTCTCCCTCCCCTTACAAACGCTCTAAATACAAATATCAGATTATAGGTACACGGTATATTTGAGTATACGTTATGTACAATTTACTTTCTATCTTCCCTCACTAAAGGTTTATGTCAACTACTCTCTCAATAACGATCCCCATGTCTCGTTGTTGCTTCGAACTCTGCATAATTTTCCTTTTTTTTTTTTGTTTCTGTATTTTTTTCCGTTAACATAATAATGTTATAAACAAGATAGTGCTAATTCAAAACATTTGTTTAATTATTTATAATCTTTCGATAGAGCAAATTCGAACAACTCAAACACAGGATAATTATTGCCGAAATACCGAAAAGACACGCATGCAGTATTTCTATTCTGATAACCTATCGCAAAATGAAATGCAAGAGGAGACGGATTTCATGTATACAAACTTAGGGTCACAAGGAAGAAAGAACATTACAAAAGATACCATATTTCAGCCTTACTTGCTAAAACTTAGCATTTTCAGCTCATTTATTTCCTTTATTAAGACTCAAAGTGCGACAAATGATTTATTGTAGTACTTATTAATGATATAGCAATTATTGCAGAATTTCAGCATTCTCATCTCAATTCATGTTTACGTAGACTGAAAAACACTGTAGCTTCCTACAAGGATATATTATTTTGAAAAAATGGATGTAAACAATTTGAAATATAAACATTCTTTTTTTTATTCGCGGTTGCACACATGTATACACATAAGTTAGATATTACATTATTCATACTAGGATCTTGATATTCAGAAGAGAGCTATAATTTCAGTTTGTGTAATATATTCATGTTGACACAGATTATTAGTATATTTCACATCTATATACAGCTTTAAAGCGAGAGCGAACTGATGAGCACTCCAGTTTACTGTGTGTTACAATGTTATGTATGCTAGTCTTAAAATATCGTTTTTAAGAAAACTATTAATAATACTTTGAATAAAAGACCTATTATAATTGTTTTGTATATGAAACCTAAAATCTTTTGAGAGGAACAGTAATTGTTTTGCTACAAGGTAATACGAATAATTGCTACATGACTTCATTTAGTAGAGTTTGTGTTTTATCATTCAAATGGGCCTATATCACTACACTAATTGCTCGGAATGTTGCATTATTGGTTAGGAATTGGGCAGATATGAGTAGGTGAGAACTTAAGGAGTGGTGTGGTCGAGAGGATAAGTCGGCGGACTTACGATCACAAGGTACGCGGTTCAAATCCCGTCCATACCACTAGCATCCTTCGGCAAGGTGTCAACCTGCAAATTTGCCGTACTTGACCCAAGTGAGGTGAATGGGTACCGGTAGGAAGCAATTCCTTGAATGCTGTGAGCACCTTTCGGGGTAGCCTAGCTAAGCCGGGTAATAATTAGTTAACACTAAAAGCGCTTAGAAACACCAAGGTGGATATATGTATTAAGCGCTATATAAATGTAACTATTATTATTATTTACAAGGCTGCTGGTTCATTTTGGCTTTAAGATATTTTATATTTGCTTTTAAGTCACCATTTGTAATAGAGAAAAGGTGGGACATCCTTTTTATCCTTACAAACGAAAATATCTGGAGCTCCTTGTTATGGTTAAAGCATAATAAGGCATAAAACAAAATTTACAGATTGTATAGAAAAAAATGGTGCAATCAAGAGAAAAAGAGGACGGTATAAAATCTTTTGAATCTATATTTGGATATGGTACCAAATAAAATAAATAAATAAATAAATAACAATAATGCTGATTCACTTTATATTGTTTTATTTACTTTTGTAAAACAAAAAGGTTTGCTAAGTTTTCATTTTTATTTCGTATTATTTTTGTTCATTTTTATTTTTTTTGCGACGAATTTGCAAACGTATCACAAAATGTCCTGCAATGAAAGAAATAACAAAAAATAATAAGAAAAAAAAATGCGGAAGAAAGTTAGTTTTGCTTGTTTTTATGGAAATACCCAATTTCACCAACACCAAGACTTAGTCCTCAAACCATTAAAATAATAAGTTTCCTCCTAGTACAATTTTGTTAATACAGACTGTACATGGACCACATTACATGTTCGTTAAATCGTCGTTAAGACTGTCAATGATCTTAAGATATTTGAATTTATTTTGTAATCACGAAACCTATTTTGAACGTTTTTCTCTTTTACAGGGACATTACCAGGCTAAATCGTAAAGTTAGTCCACTAGTTATAAATTATATCATTTTAACACACCTACTTCGTTTACAGTTAATACTTGCATTTATACAGCGATTAATTATGTTAATACATATCCACCATGCTTTTTCGAAGCGTTAGTGTTGAATTACCTTGGTTTAACTAGGAAAAATGATAAGGTGCAAACAGCATTCAAGGAATTTCTTCCTACCCATAACCATGAATCTCATACCTTATTTTGTGTTGCAAATTTGTAGAAAATTGTCTCTT
Source organism: Paracentrotus lividus (assembly GCA_940671915.1). Taxonomy (NCBI): domain Eukaryota; kingdom Metazoa; phylum Echinodermata; class Echinoidea; order Camarodonta; family Echinidae; genus Paracentrotus; species Paracentrotus lividus. The sequence goes on from CALNVZ010000641.1 coordinate 32,485,629, forward strand.
TAAAAGGACACTATATTTGTGCTCAGTCCGCTAAATTATCCACTCGAGTACACCACATGTACCACCTTATTTTGACAGTAACAACTTATAGTCGGGTGTAATATTGATGGATCTAAATTAGGCCCTACAAACTTTTCATTTTTTTAACTCAATATGAAATAAAGTGAAAACGTACACTGTATAATCAAATAAGCATCTGTTGAAAATTAGATACAAAAACTAATATAAATGTGTCTCTAAAACATTACAATACATTTTTTTCAGATCAAAAGTGAAGATCCAGGAAAGTATTCTTTTTTTTGTTGTTGTTTATAGAACAAATCACAGGCATAGAAGCGGAAGACAATCTTAGGGTATTAGCTTCAACAACAATAGTCACGATAATGTACATCATATCTAATCTTTATTGACAATTGATAACAATAAAGATTGGTCCTCTTTACATACGTACTTTTCTACCTTTTGTTTCCTGTGACTAGATTTACCATCTAATTTGGTCATACAATCACCTCTATTGATAACATATGTTAATATGGCATGACTACTATTTTTACCAAAAAAAAATAAACAACTAATGAAATTGTCGCTGGCTCTTCATGAAATATGAGTAAAGGCCAATCGTATCGAGTACACTTAGTTTACACTTTAGATTCTCGTTTGTCACGTCATCATGACGTCATGGTAACTGCACATGTTTTAGGCGAGTTCTGTAATAGAATAAACATGATGCAATTAAAAGAAATTAAACATTCCTCATATACATGCATGTTTATATATATTCCTGGAAAACAATGTCAATACCAGAGTGGGTATAAGAGGTGGTGAAAGGGGGAATATTGTGTCTTGCCACCCCCTTGCAAAGTCAGTGGTATATTATATCCTTGTGATAACGTAACGCTGTATTGAGCAACGAACGTTCAGAGGTATTTCAGAGATTTGGAGTTGGTTAGCATCGTCTGTCAGAATTATGAAGTAATGGTATCAACCTCAAGGTCCCACGTTTGAATTCAAGTACAACAAGAATAGAACTAAACACAACACAAAAAGAAAGTTCCCCCTATTTCAGATATCAATAAATTTTGAACCAGGAGGAATTTTAAAAATCTAATTATAATTATGTTCATGTAGGGAATTTATTTAGCCAAATTGGGAGCGAATTTTAGGAAATATCACCAAGTCATGCTTCAGTGAGCAATGGTTGAATGCAAAAATGTCATTTTTTGAAGTTCGCAAGCCTAAAATGGCAACTTTGATTCAATGATAACGGACCCATTTTCAGATTTTAAACATTTTACACGTCAGAATGTATGCAAAACGTGCTTCCCAATATACGAAAACGAAATTTGCGTCAAATTTTACGGTTGAGTGAGCATGCAGCAAAAATTTCCCCAAACTGGGATTTTTACTTCTTTTCCATGGTATAATCGATCAAATACGAGGGAATTCCTGTTTTTGGAAGTGTGTGCAACCAATATCCATTCATTCACGGTTGAATGAAGTCATCAAACAACCAAAAACAAAAAATAGGCCATTTTTTAATTACGAAAATGCATTGCAATAATTATATGCACTAGAAAGCATCTCAATAACGTTCTTTGGGTTGTATTTATATTCTTTAGGTACGTGTTAATGATCCTATGGCATTTATTTACAAATCCATGCTTCAATGAGCACGTGAGACTGGAAAACCCCTTTTCTCTCGTGTGGACTAAAATTCAACTTCTTACTTTGATCGAATATAACAATTCGTTTGGGGGAGTATCTTTGATTTTATTTTCACAAAAATCCCGATGTTTCACGCCTCAGTGGGCACAAGATACAACAAAATCATGAAAATGAGAGGAAAGTTTGGGGCTTCGTCATGGTTCAGTGAATTTTCGAATACGTAATTTGAATCAAGATCATGTTAGTTAGCGACCAGTTGAAGCTATGTGCACAGTTTCATAAAATAATTCACAGTCAAATGGACAAAAACTGACAATTAAAATATGCCAAATTTCACTTTTGTTAAACTTTTTATAAACCTCCGTACATAGGTCAATGGAGGAGGAAATCAATACCTAACAAATATGAAATTCGGCCAATTTCATTGATGATTATTGTTAATTTTACTGTGAGTTATGTCATGAAAACCGGCACACAGCTTCAACTGATCTCCAACTAACATGATCTCGATTCAAATTACGTATTCGAAAAGTCACTGAACCATGACGATTTTTTTTTGTATCTTGTGCCCACTTAGGCGTGAAACATCGGGATTTTTGTGAAAATAAAATCAAAAGTACTCCCCCAAAAGAATTGTTATATTCAATTAAAGTAAGAATTTGAATTTTAGTCCAAACGTGAGAAAAGGGGTTTTCTAGTCTCGCGTGCTCACTGAAGCATGGATTTGTAAATAAATGCCATAGGATCATTGACGTGTGCCTAAAGAATATAAATACAGCCCAAAGAATGTTATTGAGATGCTTTGTAAAAAAAATAAAATTACTGCAATGCATTTTTGTAATTAAAAAATGGCCTATTTTTTGGCTGTTTGATGGGTTCACTCAACCGTGAATGAATGGATATTGGTTGCATACACTTCCAAAACAGGAATTCCCTCGTATTTGATCGATTATACCATGGCAAAGAAGTAAAAATCCCAGTTTGGGCAATTTTTGCTGCATGCTCACTCAACCGTGAAACTTGACGCAAATTTCGTTTTCGTATTTTGGGAAGCACGTTTTGCATACATTCTGTATATTCTGTACGTGTAAAATGTTTAAAATCTGAAAATGAGCCCGTTAACACTGAATCAAACTTTAAAAAAAATGACATTTTTGCATTCAACCATTGCTCACTGAAGCATGACTTGATGATATTTCCTAAAATTTGCTCCCATTGTGACTTAATAAATTCCCTACATGGACATACAATTAGATTTTTACAATTCCTCCTTGTTCAAATATTATTGATATCTAAAATAGGGGAACTTTCTTTTTGTGTTGTGTTTACATTCTAACGAAGGTATTATCATATTATTTTAGGATCGATGATGATTTACAGGGCTGGATTCTAGCTTTTTGCTAAGGGGGGGGGGAGGGGTACCGTAGTGACAATTTGTAGCCAGGCACCGAAGGGCGCGAATCCCGAAGGGGGGGGGGGTGTGGAAAGGGGGTATCCCCCTTCCACGGTAGGGAGCTTTTTCAATTTGACATTTGAAATGGGACAATCTGATGCACATTTTAGTCATCATTTCTACAATTCTTAAAGGTAGGATTGATGTACTAGAGTTTGGAACCCCCCCCTTCCCCCATTTTTGTTTTGTTTTGTTTTGTTTTTGTTTTTCTTTTTCTTTAGGAAGCGCCCAAGGAGGGGGGGGTTAAACCTCCTACCCCCCCTATAGATCCGCCACTGGATTAGGTATCGTTTGGTAAGACATCGAAATTCCTTATCTCTGATAAGGCTTGAACTCGTATGGCCATATGTTGATTATCTCCATCATTTTATAATATGTGTATTACATGTATACAATTCCAATATTTGTAGCAATAGCAGTATAATAAAATGGTCTATTTACCATTCAATTATTATATCAAATATATATATAAACCGCTCACAAAAAGTTTCGCAAATCGACTTTGGGCCATGATAACTTTTCAGGTAGACTTTAGTTATTCCTGATAAATTCATACCATTGGAAAGATAGTTTATCCCCCTTCTTATTGATATGCTATTTGCAATGATTGTGTCATGTTTCAATGCACAGGATATCAAAATATGGAGAAAAGTAAAAAGTCAAATCTTGCAAAATTTATTGATCAAATTGAAGTTCCGCAACTCTAATTTAGGCCCTCATAATTTTTGGGGTATTTTCCAATTTTTATTGAATTTTATACCATTGTCAGGTTCATTTATTCCTCTTTTAAATGATACCCTAATTGCAACAATGATGTTATTCTTGCAAGCACAGAACACCTGAATGTTAGGACAAGTCAGGAGTCAAATGTTGCAAATTGAATGTCTATTGTGACTATTATTGAGTAATAACAATACATTTCGCAACTTTTCACTTTTTACTTTGTATTATATTCATTAATAATGTGCATTCAAAAATGATGTTAGCATTACAAATAGGGTATCAATAAAAAGAAGAGTAAATGAACTTTTCAATGCTGTAAAAATTGATCGTGATTAAAACCCACATTAAATTGTGTCAAGGTTCAAAGTTGTGTTACATAACGTTTAAACTGAACATTATCTTTCGCTTTGCCTTGCATTCAGGTGGTATTCAGGGATTCTGTGGACCCAGGCATGGCATCACCATGACAAATTAGGTATCAATAAAAAGAGGAATAAATGAACTCGACAATGGCATAAAATTAAATAAAAATGATAAAATACCTCAAAAGTTATCAGGGTCTATATTTGAGTTGCGGAACTTCTATGAGATCAATAAAAGTGCATTTTACAACATTTGACTTTTTACGTTTCTCCATATTCTGATATTCTGTGCATTGAGGCATGACACAATCACTACAAATAGGATATCAATAAAAAGGGGGATAAATTATTTTTCCATTGGTATGAATATCAGGAATAACTAAAGCGTACTTGAAAAGTTATCATGGCCCACAGTCGATTTGCGAAACTTTTTGTGAGGGGTTTATATTTTTCAATATGACAAAAACCCTTACTTGGTCGATTTATTTCCTTAGCGGGGGTTTGCCACAACGGCCATGGGTTGTGCATGGGCTTGAGGCTGGGCGTACTGCACCTTGGGCATAAAAAACAAGAAATGTACGAATAAAAACATTAAGCTTGCAGACGCGGATCCAAGAAAATCAAATTGAATGCATTTCGGGGGCCCAGTTGTTTGGGGACAAAAGCGGCTCTATTATGTTTACGCATGGCCCGGAAAGTTCATTTTGTGACTCAGGTCTGCGTCCGCTACTGGCTTGCACATGAGCAATTGTTTTTACATTTTTTTTTCGCCTGTGCAGAATTTTGTGTAATACGTGGTTGTAAGCAGTTAACCTAAGTTATAGTAGGCCTACTTATGCGGCGGTCATAACTCGCTGTACCTTCGACGTGCAACTCCCAACGATGGATTTCGTAGAAAAATCGTGCAGCGCAGGTACCTCGCAGGCACGTTGCATGTACGACGTGCAGTTAGTTTTTCCAATACCCTTACTACAGAAACACAGGAATCGCAGAAATTGACCAACGACCTGTACATGCATTGTACATGCAACGCAGGCTACGTTGAAGGCACGTGCCCCGTAGGCCCACGACGAGTTGTGACCGCCGCATAAAATCTGACAATACGAGTATTAGATGTTAATGCTGATAAAAATGATAATTTCATCAAAATCATTTATCTTCTAGATAATGCATTTTCTAGAGAATCTTAAATGGTTATTTATGCTTATAATACCCCCGTCCCAGTGAGCTCGTTCCTACTACGTCCTTGCAAATTTTGCCGAACGGGCATAGTCTGTGTGTAAACTGAGTGAACGTAGTAAATACTTCTTACGATCTGTTTACGAACTTCATGGACTAGCTCGGTGGGATTTTCAAAAAAGTGTTTAAAAAATCGGGCACCCATCTCGTCCTAAAATTTAACGGGGTGGCAACGTACCTGAAACGAGATGGACGTACTATAAACGAAATTGCCGTACTTAAATCGTTCTAAAGATGTGCTAGGACGTCTTACAAACGAGCATTGTATATTCATTATCAGCTTGAAGTTACGAAGACGCATGAGGTCTGGCAAAAACGGGCTAGTTTTTTTTTTTATTTTTTAAAAAAATTTTTTTTTATGGGAAACGGGCAAGCATTTGCGTTCAACACGTTCTAGCCACGGATAATGACGAAGTAAGAACGAGATGAACTTTCTGTAGGCCGTTTGGTCGACGTAAGAACGAGTAAGAACGGATTTTGACGGATTAAAAATGACCCAGAACTAGTTAGCTCGGGACGAAACGCATTGGAAACGAGTTTGAACTACACTGTTGCTCATAAAGGTTGGATATTTTTATGTGATTCAGCAACATCTTTTTGCTTCAGCTTTAATTTCTTGAAATCGTTTGTCCCCACTTTCACTTTTCGAGGCCAAAGCTATATTTAGGATGTTCTCCCAACCATTGCCGGGAATTGAAAAACAAAATAAGTTTGTCAACCCCCACAATGCCCATTTATGCCATTTTTTCTCGTTTTGGGGCCCCTTATTCATTTACCTGGCTGACCAAGGCCCCCTCCATTCTACCCCCGCGAAAAGCGTCTGAAGTAAGGGGTTGATATTGTTCTTTACGTTAAATTAAAATTTAGGGTCACAGGATTTGGTCTCTTGTCTAGGGGAGGGGTTGAAGTAAAAAGTGAGATCAATGGAAATTTGAAATATTTTATCCTACCATTATGGTCAAAACAAAGGAAACAAAAAACAATCATAAATATTTAATAATTACCATTTTCCCCAAAATTTTGTTTCAGCCTTAATGACAAGGTTGTAAATAATGACTATAGTCTTTCTTTTTTTTATGATTCATGTATGGCTGATATTCTACAGTACATTTTTTTGGAAGATAGAAATTTCCACTTTATAAAAATGAATGAAATTAATTTTGAGCAACAATCGAAATAAACATTGACCCTTCCCCTTGACAAGAAATCCAAGTCTGTGACCATAAACCTAGATTTAACTTAAAGAATAGTAACAACCCTATACCTCAGTCGCGTTTCATGGGGGTAGGACTGAGGGGGCCTTAGTCAGCCGGGTAAACAATAAAGGGGCCCCAAAATGAGAAAAAAATTGCAAAAATGGGCATTGTGGGGGTTGACAAACTCATTTTTTTTTCAATTCCCGGGAATGGTTGGGGAACCTCCAAGATATAGCCAGGGCCCCGAAAACTTAACATGGGGACAAACAATATCAAGAAATTAAAGCCGGAGCACAAATATGTGCTGAATCCCATAAAACAATATCCAACCTTTATGGGCAACAGTGTAATTAAAAACGGGTTGCAACTAAATGGGGACGGGTTTGGATTGTTTCAGACGGGCTCTGTTTCGTGGAAACGGTTATTTTCCCCCGACATGCCCGATTTTAACTAGATACAAACAGACTGTAGACGAGGCAGAGACGTGATGGACTATTGAGGACTGTATACGAACGTTGTTCATCTTAATCCAGAAATAATTAGGTCAAATGTACTCGTTCTTTTCGGACCAATGGCTGTTTTTCGTATTTATTCTAAAAGTTGTGAGATTTCTGTAATTGTAACAATATAATGTGTGACTTAAACATCTGATCTATTCGCTTATACCACTACCACACTAAACAAGTTCTTACCATGTTATCTAAATTATTGCAGAACGGGTTTAATCTATGCACACGCGGAGTGGACGTACTTGAGACATATTTCAATCTGCTCATGACTTTATAGCACGGGCTTGGATAGCAATACGTTTCAATTTTTAAACAGAACGGCATGTCATAATTCCCGTCACACTGAGCTAGTTATCACTGCGTTCTTGGTAGTTCTTGGTGAACGGGCTCAATTTGTTTACACACGGACTGAACGTAATACAGACCTTTTAGAATCTCGTACAGACCGTTTACAATCTGTTTACAAAGTTGGCGAACGGGCCCGAATGGAGAGAACGGAAAGCCATTCCGATTTTTTTTAACATGTTAAAAAAAAAATCGTACTGGCTTCCTTAAAAGGGTAGGACTTCCTCTGAACGAGAAGGACGTACTACGAACATGGTACCTAACTGTTATCATGCTGCGCATAGGCACTTTTAGTGACGGTTTGGACGTGCTTACGACGGTATAGAGTGAACGAGCCGTTACTCGGTCTTAACTGGATAACAACGTATTGCGGACGCGATGAAGACGGATTGACGTAACGAGAACTATTAGTCCAGCAGCGATTGCAATTTTGAGGGCCTAACCTTGTTTTGGCCGTCATAGTTTTTTTCAACGGATTATGATTGCCTAAACATTCCATTTCAAATCGATTGCTGACACTTTGTCAGCAATTGAGCATTTTGAGATATGTGACGTCATACAAATGGCCGCCAAATTACCCCAATTTCCCTCTAAAATTGAGAGAAATAGATGTTTAATACGGAAATTTCAACAACATTAGGGGACTTAAATGTCTGCATATCTCTTAGACTATTTCTAATATTGTTTGTTAGGGTACATGGCCATACATACATTGCTAATTGGCATATTGGTCATAGCGCCCTCCAATTTTGAAGTATTAGTTTTCATGAAATAATATGAGACTCCCGAAATGATAGGTTCCAACCCCCCTCCCCTCCTTTTTTTTCTCTTGAAAATATAATACCAGTCAAGAAGGGATAAGCCTGCATGAAATATTTTTTCATTAAAGCAGCGAGGATTGGTTTAATGGTTCAAATTTTGTTCCAATAATAGGTTTTATTTAGATGGTGTTATATGAATAATATTCAATGTGAAACAAATTGAAACATTAATTGGTTCTTTTCGACATAAGAAAGGATGATAATTCTGGGAATTGATACACTATCCTGTTAATGAAATAAAGAACAAGCTCTAAAGGTAATTAATAATAAGAATAATCATAATGATAATAACAAATTCTATATAGCGCCCTTCCAAATAAATTCGCTTCAACATAAAAAAAAAAAAAACAAAAAAAAAAAACCAAAACACCAACAGTAAGAAAGGTGACTTGCTCTCCAAGTTAATATAAACAGATCAGAGGGAGAACAAAACGTCTTCACTTTGTCTTAAATGTTTAGAACTGTTGTACAAGAAACGAATTTCAAGAGGAAGACCATTCAAATTTTGGACCTGCAAAACTAATAGTTGTTCATAATTTTTTTGGAATTGATCTTTGGAATTTTCAAAAGAAGGTCTGTTCCGAGATCGAAAGAGTAATTGACTGTGTGGAAAATGAAACATTGTTTAATGTATTGAGGAAACAAAATATATGAAAGACTTTAAATACAGTCAATGCTACTTTAAACAAAATTACAAGTAACCAGTGCAAATCTCTTAGTAGAGGAGTGGCATGATCAATTCCGTGCTTTAAGTAATAATGAGGGAGGCACGTTTTGGATGCGCTGAAGCTTTTAATATCGGAGACATTGATATTCACCAACAAAGAATTGCATAATCTAATCGCTCAACACCAAAGATCGAATATATTATTTTAGTGACTTTTCAAATGATTTTTTTTTTTTTTTTTTTTTGGGGGGGGGTTACATTTTCAGGGGAAGATCTCAGTTGGGAACATTAATTATGGTTTTGTTTTCAAATAAAAATTATAGCTAATTTAAACTTAGTTATTATAATGACTTTTCTATTTAGAAAACTTTAAACTTTGATAATGCACTGCACCCTCTGGATTCTGGGGTCACTAATTATTTACACTATATACACCAGATCAGTGTCGGACATATGACTTTGCTTTGGGGTAAACCCTTCCAGGTCTTCAAGTGTACATGGTATATATAGGTGGGAGCATAACAGCAGGTGTTCCATGGTCTGCTGCTCTTCCCCACACTCACAGTATGTCCGTCCTCGTTGTATACCACTTTTCCAAAAAGACCTTACAGCGTCCTGTACCTGTGCCGAGATGGTTCAGGCATGATCACGTTTGCCATTATGACCTGGCGAAGGGATTCCTTTGCACTTATGAAAAGCCCGTGTGGTATTTGCTAGCGATGGTTGGTCCACAGGGTCACCCTAAGTTTTTTGCAGAGCTATCAAGGGATAGTGTAGAATGGGGGATACTATTTCTTGACTTCATTTTTTGTTGGTAGGATTGTGATTGGGATGGAGACCCCCTCCTGTTTGTCTTCAAAGGAATGTTCCTTTGAGGCAATGCAGAGATCGTCAACATACAAGAAACTGTTTTGGATGTATTGGTTGGTCATTGGTATACACATTGAAGAGCAGCTGAGGCAATGACAATCCCTTCTGGGAGCACATTTTCATCTTGCGCCATCTGCTGAGCTGGCCATCAAGGCTGTTTTTTTCACCAATTCGTTGGTAAGTTGCAAACAACTTTATAACGACTGGTGATCAGTTATTGTGCTAAATGATAGCAGGTGATTAGTACAGCACCCAAGAACATATTATCCCGTCGCTCTTAAAGTCGTTCTTAACTTTAAGGACGACATGGTGAAACAGGTAGAACGTCTATTTTATAGCAGTTCAGGAGTAGCTTGGTCAGCGTCACATCGTTTGCCATCTCAAAGAATTTACAGATGAGAATCCTATGGTTTACGTGTCATAGTGCTCCTGGGAGGTCAACAAAAGCTATTCCGGTAATAAGCTCTTTCTTCAAACCCATCCTCGATGTGCTCTGTGAGGTTCAGGAGTTGGCTAGTACAGGATTTCCTGGCCGGAAACCTGTCTTTTAGTGTTCAGGAATGAGGAGGTCATCATCAATTGGGACAATACGATTAAAGCAAGTATGAGTCTTTCAAAGAGTTGCATGTACATGTATGACATAGTAGAGAGATGGGCATAGCTCTTAGGTATGGCTGGATCTTTGCCCGTTTTTAGCAGACAACGACTCTTGATTGCCTCCATAGCTTCGGGAATGTATAGGTACTCATGCAATTCAGCATGTCAAGCGCCACTGAAGCGCAACAGGTCCAAGGTGATTGATCTGTTCGCAGAGCATGTCATCAAGGCCTACAGCATTGTTCTTCGTGGTCTTGATACCATCACACATGTTTTTCATACTGAAAGGTTCTTGTCAGGTCTGAGGGCTCTTTGAAGCATTCTTCAGCATCTTGGGGAAGCTTCGCTTCCTGGAACATTGATCAGTGTTCCTGACTGGTCACAAGGAGCTGGTGGGCAACTTGGTCAGCAGTGACTTGTGGTCTTGGTTGGGTTTTTGTGTAGTCATTTCCAAGAATTTTGTTTATCAGGCTTTCCTAACTGCTGTGGGTCATATCCGTTGACTAGATCAATTCTTGCCATTTTCTCTGTCGACTTTCCATAATGACTGTAGTAAGGTTCTCACCACATTCCACTGCGTCACACGGAAAGGGTCACTCTGCAAGCGTTTTACATACTCATAGTAAAGCACCTTGGAGTCATCAGACAAGCCTTGTGTATAGCTTGTGCTGTAGCTTCGTGGGATGCTTTGTCTTGAGGACTTCTTGATCATCTCTACAAGGGTTGTCATAGTTACATAGAATGACGGAAGGTCTTAAATGTCATCATCCCGATCTAATGCAAACCGTTCCCACTTTGCCTTCTTTAAGTGGAAACGGCAGCGGAAGAGAACTGTGTGAGGTGTGATAGCAGCGTTCACTCTAATATAGGCCCGATTGGTTGATGTTGGGTGTTCTCACATTGGTTGGCAATGTTGAAACCCGGTCAGGGTTGTATCCGCGTCTCCATCGTTCGCTGAGGAAGGAGCTTCTGCTCATGAATGAGTACCATGTGACTTGCATCTGCCAGTTTTCGACGAGTTTGCCGTCTCCATTGGTTTCTCTATATTCCCATGTAACATGATGGCTGTGAAGTCTTCAATAGGCACATTGATGTGTTCTCCAGATACTTCATGAGGAGGCTAAAAGTCTGAGTGGGAGGTTTATAGGCAGAACTTACAGAGAGATTGAATTTGGTGGTTTAGGCAACACATCTGCCCTAAATTGGAAGAAAATGAAACCTATCATTTGAGTAGCACACATTTTTTTAATTTAAAAATAGAGGGCGCTATAACAAATATACAAATTATCTTGACATTTATTGTCCTGTGATATAATAAAACAATATTTAGTTAAAGTTCCCAGAGACATTCAGACATTAATTAGCTGACTAAAAGTGTAGTTTTACACATTTTAGTGGAAAAATTTTGTATTTTGGCGGCCATTTTGTATGACGTCACATATCTCAAAATGCTCAATGCTGACAGAGTGTCAGCAATAGGTTTCTTCATATGAAGGTTTAGCAATCATAATCCGTTGAAAAAAAAACAATAGACGCCAAAACAAGGTATATCGAGTTGGCGGCTAATATATTCATGAACTGCCTAATATTCGTATTCAAGGAATTATTTTTCAAAGTTATAGTTCCAACCCGACCAAAGCCCGGTCAGCAATTTTTTTAAGAACGGGCAAGAACGTTATAGAACGTTATAGAACGACCTCAGTGTGACGGCCTTTCTAAAGAAAGTTAGATGTTTTCACGCCAACTAGGGATTTTTCATATTCCTATCACTTTATTTTTAATTACTCTTTCTTATTGAGGGGAGGGGGTAGGTTAGCATTATCATATTATCATTATTATTTTGTATATTATAAGAGCTTGATCCAAAAGGCGCTAAATCCACTTTTGACCCAAATGGATTTTTTAAGGTTAATTAAGTGCATCTTAGGCATGGGAATCAAATGCAGTATATTGGATAAAAAAATATTTTTTGGAAGTTTTGAAAAAATTGGTCACAAATATGAGTTTTATTCCAAAAGGAGCTAAATCCAAACGGTTTTATTCCAAAAGGCGCTAAATCCACTATGGTCATTTAGGATTGTTTATTTAACCACTTTACCATAACAAAATACAATTAGATCTTTTAGCACATGTTGTGGCTACCAGCCTCCATCATCCGTGCAAAATTTTTAGATTATTAGAATAGTTTATATTTTATGAATATTTTTGGATTTAGCTCCTTTTGGAATAAAACATCGAAAATCCCGGTCTTGAAAAAGATAAGATATTTAAAAAAAAAAATAAATAAATAAAAATATTTTCAAAATTGAAACATCAGAAAAGTTGTATCTATGCTCTGGTAGCAATATTCATGTGTTTCGTTTTGAATTTCATTTATTTATAGGTTTTAAATCTACAAAAATTGGCATCTGACGGAGGTTTTATTCCAAAAGGCGCTAAATCCATGGGAATTGAAATTATAAAAATTTCTTAAAAATTGAAATTGATAGCTAGATTTTTAAAAACGTGATTTAATTATTCGAATACGATAGCTTTATCATATATATCAACATAAACTTACAATGGATAAGATAAAATGGTAAATTAAAAAACCTTGATTTACTCTAAAACACTAAAAGTGGATTTAGCGCCTTTTGGAATCAAACTCTTCATATATATATATATATATATATATATATATATATATATATATATATATACTAGCTAAATAAAAGCTATAGTATAATGTCTTTGAATAAAGGGCTTTACCGTGGTGTTGTTGGTCGGGGGTGGGGCACAGCAGCAGGCGGACCCCCTGCAGCAGTAGACAGCAGACACGATAGCGACGATGAACTCGACCAATCCAAGAAGAGCGAGAATGGAATGCACCGCGATGATACCCTACAATAGTTGTAAACGGGAATGGAAAGGATTCAGGACTTGAACGAATTGATGTATCTTTAAAACGTATATTTTACAAAAGATTATCACATGATTTTCATAATGATGATGATGATGATAATACTAATATTGGTAATAATGATAATAATTTTTTTTTCAATTCATTTTCCCCTTCCACAGGGTTCCTTTATTTCATAACAGCAAATAACAATTCAAAATTACATGGTCAATAAATAAAAAGCAATATAATTGTGAAAAAAACTCCCATCTGAATACAATTTTAAATACACGTGAAGAGCTCGACCCCAAAATTGACGCCAAATCCACCTTTGATGAAAAAAGAGCTAGTGATACCTGAACATGTTTTAAGCTGGTATCTGTTTATGAACAATAGTTGAAACCTATAAAGCAATTTTCACAAAATGTGCTTTTGAATATCCCTTTCCCACAGACAGAAAGTTTGGCAAACAAATGCCTTTTTCTCAAAAGTGACAAAAGTGGATCTAGTGCCCCCTGTAATCAAACTTTTCATGTATAAACATAAATTAGTTCATATACGTTATTAATCAAAAGCAATTGGTAAAAAGAAACCATTTTTTCGAGAACTTCCTTTCTCTAAGATTCTTTTTGCTACATACTTTTCCATATCGTAGTAATATTTTATAGCTGAGACAATATTGTCAAAAACAGGCAAACAGTCTTTACACTTTGCTGTATATATTTCCCTTCTTATGACCGCCATTATACAGTTTAAAGCATTGTTATTTTGTCCTTGAAACCCAAATAGTTTATTTTCGTTTGTAATTTTATGGTTAGATAACCATAATTCAAAGTTTTACCATATACCATTTGAGTATTAAAGGACACGTACAAAATATATGCGTTATCTTTTCTTCTGCGTTCTTACAAAATGTACATATATTATCTGCAACCATGTTTAGTTTTAACAATATGTCTTTCATGTATAGAATTCTATTCAAAATCTTAAATTGAAACCATCTCATGTTTATATCAACAGTTAATTGAAATGGACTCACACTCAAAATTCCATTTCTTTTCCTTAAGGTTAAAATCATGTTTCCATTTTGTAAGACTTTTGCACTCTTTTAGGTTATTATTGAAAAATGTTTGGTAAATATGTGAACACCCTTTTTTCATTTTCAATATCAATTGCAATACTTCGGGAATTATAAATGTAGGTTCCATTACTTTCGGTATAGTATTTTTATCAAAACCTGATTTTCTTGCATTACACAAGCCATAATATTGAAGAAAGCTTGTTTACACATTAAACTTCTGTTGAAATTCATAATATGACAGAAATGATCCATCTCCTTTTAAAACATCATTTACAAAACGGACTCCCTTATTACACCAAGATTTCAAATACAATACTTTATGATTAACTTTTATCATATCATTATTCCAAATGGGTTGGCATGCAATGTGATGAATTGTAAAAGCAATTAGCTCTGAAAAGGCTAATAGTACCTCTTTCCAAAATGGATTAACCACATATCGTGCCAAATCTCAGAAATATACAGAACCCATGAACAACGGAAAGGGTGTATAAGAGTGAGGTAAAAATGAGTAGACGTATGACTGGTGAAATTTTGATCTACTGTATTATTGATAAATCTTTTTATATTATAATGATAATAATGGTAATAATAATGATACTAATACGTTTATTTTTTTATTAAGAAAATAAACTCAATTGTAATAGAATGCAATGAAGTAGGTCTGAAATACGCGAATAGCGCGCCCCTTGATTAAATATTTTGATGTCAATAACAGGATGTTTTCCAGCCTGACCCGCGTTTCTTGTAATTTACAAATAGGTCAAAGCCTTCTCACGCGTATTTGGAAAATGACAATAGGCGGCGCGCATTGTAATGCACTAGCGGAATTCGTAAACAAGTTGTTTTTCGCAGGTGCGCATTTCAGGGATAAAAAAATTAATCATTCTCTCCTTTTTCTCCGTTGAGTTCGGTTTACCTTTTCCCCTCCCTCCCTTCCCTTAGTATACTAGGTGGTTAAAAGGTACAGGTGTATATGTTTAACTATACTGGTGAGAATAATTGCTGGGGGAAAAGCGGGCCCATTTTTTAGAAGAGATAGTATATATGTAGACTTTATTGGTCTAAAAAATAGTTCGGCATACTTGATTTATATGAAAGTTGCATAGAGCTTCGAGTATAATTGGGTAACAGGATTGGGTTCTGATGGTTTAAAAGACTGCTGGGGGGAAGTGACGCTACTAAAGACAAGGTTTTGTTTGAATTCGAGTTTAGGTTGTTACGGATGTTATTAATGGGCTTGCGAAATGTGTCATAGTATATTATTATTCAGTTGATAGTACACAATATGTCCTGTTTTTTGGAGGTTGAATCTTCAAATTGGAAGGGGTTATGAAAATTGATGTAGATAGTAAAAATGGGAGAAAAGATGAGGAAGGAAAACATTGAGCTTCTATATTTAATGATTGCTTAGGTGAGCTTGTAAATTCAAGGCTGCTGGGTCTTGTTGATTATTGACTTGGATGGTTGGTTGGGCTTAATTATTAACATGGATTTTGTTTAGCTTGATTAATAACAAAGGTGGTTGGTTGGGCTTGATATTTGACATGGTTGGTTGGGCTTGATAAATGACAGGGTAGGTTGGTTCGGCCTTGATTTTTTATATGGATGGTTGGTTGGGCTTGTTTATTTTCATGGATGGATGGTTGGGCTTGATTATTGACTTGGATGGTTGGTTGGGCTTGATTACTGACAGAAATAGTCAGATTGGCTTGTTGTTTTTTTTTATACATAACGTTTCCGGGCGGTTATTTTTGTGTTTGGCTGATGCTTTGTTCCAGTATCTTAATTTTTATAATTAAGGGGATTGTTTTTTGGTACCGTTTCGGTCATAAATATAATTTTCCAATATCCCTCCAGGAGAGGAATGGCCAAGAGCGCCATGAACAGGCGTTTGGGACAGGCTGCGAGTACCAGATCTTGGTAGGGAACCAATGTCCCAGGAAACTGTTTCCTGTGCCTCTGGGTTGAGCACCGTCTTCCCAGCCAGCCGGTCACGTGAACCGTGAACCTCTGGTTCCTTCATGTGTTGTGTAACCATGGAATTGCAGCCTGTTCCCTTCCGCCATTGCAAACAAAGAATTAGGATAATGCTTTTATATATAAGTTCACATTTAACTTATATCATAATATGTCAAATTGGAAATATATTCTATATATATGTTATATAATGATTGTTTTATCATATATTGACTTGAACTGAATTGAAATTTATTCGACATCATCAGTAAATGTACATGATATTTGGTCAACATTGTTTAAACATGAATTGAATATACCGAACTCAAACGGAGTTATTAAAAGTTGAGAAAAAGGCAACAAGAAGCATTTCCATTGTATTTCTTATTACAATAATAAAATGTGATACTGATAATAACAATAATAATAATAATACCAATACTAAAAATAACTAGATATTTATAAATGTAAGACGTATGACAGAAGTGCAAAGTCTGCGCACCTACATAGTTTTGAATATGCTAAAGTTTGTTCTCAATTCCAATACAAAGTAAAAATGTTATTTTAACATTCCTCAATGTTATTCCAGTCTTCATATTAGAATAACCAATGAAGCAAAATATTTTAAGAAATTATTTACAAGAACAATGTTGTTTTTTCTTACGATTTTTAGACGGGCTTGTCATTTGTAGCAAAATTGGGAAGTGCCATGTCTTGGCACTAACTCATTTTGTTCGCTGATGAAGGGCAGTTAAGTTTTTTACTTTTTACTTTTTTTTTTTTTTTTACAATGGTTACCATTTTCAGGGTAGCAAATAACCTTGCTGAAAATTATTTTTTTCTCACAGTTTTTAGTTTGAAAATAAATTTTTGTGGTTAAGATTGGAAATGTATATGTTTGGTGTTTTGTTCTATAAAAATGCGCATTTCCGTGGGTAGGTGTAGGCACCGCGCAGACTTAGGCACTTATACCATTAATTTATCAGTGGTATGTATTGATTTGTGGAACAGTAATGATAATACTGACGTCGATAATAACGATCGATGATCAGGTTATTGATCATGATGGCGATCATGATTATGACATGATTATGACTTAATCGGCTGCCACATGTGTTGTTCCCAGGTCCCATAAGCAGGCTGGTTTCAATTCCTTTCAATCACTTGCTCCTCGTCTCTGGAATAGGCTCCCTTCATCTTTAAGA
This sequence comes from Paracentrotus lividus, assembly GCA_940671915.1. Classification (NCBI taxonomy): domain Eukaryota; kingdom Metazoa; phylum Echinodermata; class Echinoidea; order Camarodonta; family Echinidae; genus Paracentrotus; species Paracentrotus lividus. The sequence continues at coordinate 32,503,199 of CALNVZ010000641.1, forward strand.
AATAGCAAGACACTTACCCCCTTCAAATCTAATTTACAAACATATCTGTATCCTTCTTACCCCTGATCATTCATTTAATTTCCCTGAGGGAGCAGTGCAGCGTTTTGTATCCCATAGAAAAGGCGCTATATAAGTTTAAGTTTAATTAATTAAATTAATTAATTATGCTGATGTAAATGCTTGTAGTATCATTGATCATGGTCTATGTATAATGGCGTCTGGAATATATCACGTGCTTGTGATTGGATACAAATGACTTACTTCTCAGAATTTGTGTCATTATTGGTGAGCATTTAAAAGGATTTGCTCAATTATTTTGTTTAGATACGAGGTGCACTAGAAAGATACGTAATGAAAAAAAGAAAAAAAGAAAAAGAAAAAAGAAATAAAGAAATAAGGAAAACGTTTCTTGCAAAAACAAGAGGTGGTATATGAATCAATACCACCTAATAATACTTTATAATAATAATAAAAAAATAATAATGATAAGAAGAATAATAATAATGATATACACTGGTTTTGGTCCAGCAACATCATTTTGCTCCGGATTCAATGTCTTGAATGATTTTGTCCGCATTGTCTCTTTTCAGAACCTTGACTACGTTTTGAACGTCTTCCAACCATTCCGGAGGATTTAGAAAAAAAAAGAAGAAGTTTTGGACCACCTCAATTCCATTTTTCCCTTCCTTTTTATAATTTGGGGGCCACTTTTTTTGCTTACCCAGCCGACCAACGCCCCTCATTCATACCCGAAGGAAACGCGTCTGATGTGTAGGGTTGTTTTTGCTGTTTTTTTTTTGTTTTTTTTTTGTAAATCTTAAACCGGCCTTAAAACTTAAATCTAGGTCCGATAGTCCGCGGGTCCGTTAGTCCACGGGTCCGATAGTCCGAGGGGGAGGGGGCGGGGGTGATGTCTGTTACTCTGAAGGTTCATTATTCCGAAAAATAGAATGAGGTTCGTTAGTCCGAAAAAAGAAAAGGTTCGTTATTCCGAAAATAGAAAAAAGGTTTGTTATTCCGAAAATAGAAAAAGGTCTGTTATTCCCAAAAAAGAAAAGGTTCATTATTACGAATTTTTTGTTATATCCAAAAATAGAAAAGTTTCGTTATTCCGAAAAATAGAATGAGGTTCGTTATTCCAAATCGTTATTCCAAAAATAGAAAATGATTGTTATTCCAAAGTTTCGTTATTCCGAAAATATTAAAAGGTTCGTTAGTCCGAAAATAGAAAGTGTTCGTTATTCTGAATTTTCTTTATTCCAAAAATAGGAAACGTTCGTTACTCTAAATTTTCGTTGTTTTTCAAAAGTTTAATTCAAATTTATATAGAGGAGGAAATGAGAGTTTCAATATATTGCCCTCCCCTTCTTGCTCTCGCATGTTTTTTTTTTTTAAACATATATTGAGATTATTATGATATTGAAAAGCAAATATAAAATATATCAAAGTGATCATATAATGTCAACAATTTTCTCTTTTTAGGGGCCGAGTGCATAACTTGCCTTGCTTTCAAATCATTAACGAATAACGAACTTTATTGTATTTTGGGAATAATGAACCTTCTGATTAACAAACCTTTTCTATTTTCGGAATAACGAACCTCATTCTATTTTCGAAATAACTAACCTTTTCTATTTTCGGATATAACAACAATTCGGAATAACGAAGCTTTTCTATTTTCGGACTAACGACCCTTTTCTATTTTCGGAATAACGAACCTCATTCTATTATTCGGAATAACGAACATCACCCCCCCCCCTCCCCCTGGGACTTAACTGACCCGCGGACTATCAGACCCGCGGACTATAGGACCCGCGGACTATCGGGCTGTAGCCAGTAGGTCTACCAAATACGTATTCAGTAGGAATTTACATTTACTGACAATGCTTTTTCCACTCATTATTTTCCCCACTTTTTAATTACAAAGAGAATCTAATATCAGGGTTGACTTTTTATTTTCAAACCGAAACGTAAGTGAAATTTACTTACGGGATAAGTGTATGTGGTGCAGGAAAAAAAGCACGATGTAACGGAGCCCCATATGGCGGCCAGTGCAATCTCATAAGAAAACATCCCAATGGCCTGTAGAGCAGTGAGGATTGCGAGCACCATGTACGCGATGATCTGAAGAAATAAAAAATTATTCAGAAATAATGATAATAATACAATCATACAAAACAACTAGAAATTTATAATTGTAAGACGTACAATTATCGGTGGTATGTACTGATATGTATAATACTGATATAGCTAAGAGCAATGAAAAGAAATGAATGAGGTATGTGCAGCATGCACGGTTCGATCGATAAGCCTACTGAATAGCGCTTGAAAAGGTCCTGTTTCTTTCAAATTATTTCTATAAAATATGGCTTAAATATCATAGCAGCTGGCTTCGCACCTCTGGACAATAGCACATTTGGCTAAGCCCCATTCATTAAAAGCACAGGGGTTAGAAGTTTTGAAATAAAAGCCGGATTATTTTTTTTATTTATTTATTTTTTTTTACTTATATGGCCTACTGCATTTAGCACACTTTACATTCCATTATACAGAGTGAGTCAATAAAAATGTCCCATCATTTTAAGGTGTCCTGTGAAAAGTATGAACATTCAATCAAGGGTTTCATTATATGTCTTGGTAAAGTAATCTTGCTAGATTATGTTGGTACCATTTTCATTTGGATTTTTGCAACGCATGACTGAGTAACAGACAATCTTCACAAGACGGTAAAATCTTACATGCGCCAAGTGGCTGGTTGAAGATTGAAAGCAAATGTTGACAAAATAATGTTTAAAAACTTACCCACACACCCTTTCACCACACAGACACTCCCACGCACACACATCCTACCTCACACACACGCACATCATCATCACACACATACCTACGCACACATTAAACAATACATAATTAACTGTCCTATTTCGGCGTTCTGTTTACCAAGACCATCACTGAATGTTTGGAACGTAGTAATTCCCTAGCAACTGTTTGTGAGTGTGAGTGTGAGTGAGGGTGTGCATGTATGTGTGTGGGTGTGTTTGTTAAGGGTATGTGTGTGTGTGTGTGTGTGTGTCCTGGTATGGATGCTGAGTGTATGTGTGTATGGAGGGTGTATGTGGGTGTGTGTGTTGAGGGAGTGGGTGTATGTGTTTTGTGTATGTGTAAATGAGGGTACGTGTGGGTGTGTGTCTTTGTGCGCGCACATAAGTAATAAATTCTCAATTTGTTTGTTCTTCACCAAGTCACTTGGCGCAGGTGACATTTTACCGTTTTCTGAAGATTGTCTGTTATTCAGTCATGCGTGCAATTGAAAGATCCAAATGAAAATTGTACCAACATATGCTAGGAGGATGACTCTACCAAGATATATCATAAAACCCATGATTAAATATTCATGCTTTTCAGAAGACAGCTTTAAGATGATGGGACATTTTTATTGACTCACTCTGTAGTTACGACAAAATAATTCAATCAAAATTTCAGATAATCAACCCCATTTCATTATTGCAATAAGTACAACCTAGCGAGAATTGAAAAACGACCGGCTTAATCTTCATACAACTAATGTTTTATATCGTATCAGGACATCTCCCCCGGAGGACAACTCCCCCGGGGACAACTCCCGGAGACAGCTCCCCGGAAGGACAATCCCCCGGAGGACAACTCCCCGAGGACAACACTCCGGAGGACAGCTCCCCCGCAGGACATCTTCCCCGGAGGAACAGGTCCCCCCAGGACAACTCCTCCGGAGGACATCTCCCCCGAGAAAACTCCCCCGGAGAGCAAGTCCCCGCAGGACATCCCCCCGATGAAAACTCCCCGGAGGACAAGTCCCCCGGAGGACAACTCCCCGGAGGACACTCCTCTGGAGGACAACTCCCCGGAGGACAACTCCCCGGAGACATAGACTCCCCGGAGGACAGAATCCCCCGGAGGACAATCCCCCGGAGGACAACTCCCACGCAGCCAACAACTACCCGCAGGACAAGTCCCCCGGAGGACAACTCAACACATTCCGGAGAACAGACCACATGCAGTAGTTTTATTTTTGCTCCCATTTTTTTAAATTTTTTTATTTAAAAATTTTTTTTTTAATTTTTTTTAAAAAACCGAAATAGCCATTCATGGAAATACAAAATCTTTGGCAATTTTTTTTTTTTCTTTTCCGGCGAGGGTGTTAAATTTTGGCAGCTGTAGAGGGCGTACGCTGCTATTGGAACCGAATTTTACCGTCAAAGAGAGAGAGAAAATATCAAACTTCAACATTAAATCACATAAGAAGATGATCTGATTAGATTTTAGAGTATGTAGGTCAATGGTCAAGCCCGTAACTAGGATTTTTGCGGGGGTTCGAAATCTGAAAAAAATTAACTTTTGAAGGGATGATTCTTGAGCGCAAAGCGCGAGCCAAAATGTTTGACTAAAATGACCCGAAGCCAGTATATTTGTACCTTTTATTGCTCTATTTTTGTTGTTGTTGTTCTTTAAACGGTGACGATCATCTTTCTTTAAAAAAAAGAAAAAAAAAAAAAAAAAAGGAAGAAGAAAAAAAAAGGAAGGATTTCAAGCGTAAATCGTCAAGTGGAAATTTTATATCAACCCTCTTCAATTAACCGACAAAAATAACAGGTAACATAATTTGATACAAGGGTTTTGTTGTTTTGTTTTTTGCTTGTTTTAAGTAAATGTTTTACAATTATAAAAATGTTTTTATCGGATATGTTGCCGGAAATACTGAAAAACTGGTTGATATACCGAGATGTTTTAATTTTCATCTACTTCTGGAGATACTTCATACCAACACTAGTTGCAATAACACCTCTTTTGATA
>CALNVZ010000641.1:32514444-32527397 GCA_940671915.1 Paracentrotus lividus
ACCAAACGTTCAAAAGTAGGTATTTTTGAACAAGAAAATAATAAAACAACAATATTTTGTTTTGGCTTATACTTCATAATTATAGACAATAATAAATGAAACAATAACAATTTGGGGTATTATAAATAGTTGAAAATCAGACAACTATTTGCATTTGCAATGTTCATGTATATATATAATTAAAAACAATAAATCGTGTTATTTAATTCACTTGTCACTTATAAATGAAAGAAAAAGAATTTAACGTACAGGGATTTTTGCATTATTCAATAATGTACTGATTTATCAATTAAGTTTATATTATAATTATATTAAACTAATTATGCTACCTCTCCTTTTTCTTAAAAAAAGAAGGAGAAAAATCACTTTCATCCTCCACACAACGCCCCAATGTCTTTATTGGTTAACACTAAAAAAAAGGGGGGTCTGTTACGACGGGGCTTAAAAGTTCCCATTGATCTTTATATTCAACATGGTGCAGATATTTCTAATGATAGTTAAAATGATCAGAATAGGCAGTGTAAAATTTATGTTTCAGCTCTCCGTCGTCAACATCGTTGGTAAAATCATCACCATAATCATTGCCCATTAGCATCAATCTGTCATGGAGGGGCGGCAGAACCAGGGATCAAGTGGGAAACGTGCCTCCATCTTTTTCAAGCATTTTATAAGTGCCCCTATTCGTAGCTAAAAAAGGAGAAAACTTTCAGACTAAAAATAAACCATTTAGACCAATTAAAAGCCCTGTGTTAAATTCCTTTTTGAAAAAGGGGAACATAGATAATGAAAAATGTCTTTTTGTCTTTCAATAACATCGCATTAAAAGAAAGAGTACCAAATTATCTAGGAATAAAATAACCCTCTAATCCTGGGTTCAAATATTGTGAAATAGTGTTGTCGGAATTGCCTAATGATGGAAGTATTGGCCGAAGATTCGCACCGGTTTGGCTCAGGGCTTCAACCTCTAAATATAATTTTGTTTAAATATGATTTCTTTTATTTTTACATGTAGGCCTAAGTGCTTGAAAAATAAAAGAAATTATTTCACGTTTTTCTTCAATTTACACTTTTGCACTTTATTGCCACTGACAGAAAGTGTCCATTTCTTCAGGAAAAAAAAAATGTTCTCTGTCGACTGTGACCCCACTCTTAAATTAGTTTCCGCGCCTCTAATTAACCTATTACTAAAAGTAGTATTATCTTTTTTATTTATGATTTTCAATAAATTTTCCATTCTGCTGAATAAATATTTTAATCTGTTTCATGATGTCTTTGGCATATAACATCTACTGTTCAATGATAACATATAATAATTTATTTAGAAAAGCAAAAGACCTTTTTTCCCTCTCCTTTTTGGCATTCTTGGATACAAGTTAACTCTTCGACATCTTGTCGACGAATGATGTCGTAAGCTACTCGGCAAACTCACTTATTTAGACCCAAGCCAACTTTGCGCTTGATTGAATTATTCTTTTTGGCTTCAGTGTATTGTCTTATTGTTTGACTGCCCTCCGCATTCCTTCTGCAAAGATGAGGGAAGCTGTTGATGGTGCAGAGGCTTTAAAGAGCGTTTCCGGTCAGCTGGTATTGCTGGGGTATGTTTGCAGCCAAGGCGATGAAGGTGTCATGCAGCTCATTTCCGCGTCCAGATTTTAGTCTCGACTAAAATTTGGAAGCGGACAATTTAATCTCTTGAGAGACGAGGTAGGTTTAAAGCCAAGACAAAGCCAGTAAAAAGTGGAGTTCAATATGCCTTCAGTATAAGCGGATGGACCGCTGAATGGCTTAAAACCCCCAAAATTCACCTTCGGCGTCTTGTCTTTGCCCAGTGGACGGGGGGTATTAAGAATTAGTTTCACTTCTAAAGTCGGGCCGTTTAACAGTCCGTAACTACATAATTTCTTCCGCAATTGTTTTCGTTCTGTCTTTATTTAATGAAAAATTTATTTCAAGGGCGAATTCTTCCGGTAAAAGAATAAGTCTCATTTCTAAAGTTGGTCTGTTATCACTCAATAACTAAATTTTATTTCGCAATGTATCCGTTCGTTATTCGTGTGGGGGGGGGGTGGCTGAGGGGTTTAGAATCAAGATGTATGTCAGGCGTAGATCTAGGATGAGGGGGGGGGAGCAACTTTTAAAAAACTTTTTAAAAGCCCGAATCGCGAGTTTAAAACACTCCCCGATCTATAGCCTATACTGACCTAAAACGGAGAATTAAAACAATTTTTATTTTTTATTAGACCAAAAAAAAAAATAATAATAAATGAATAAAAATCTGAATATTTCAAACAAAACTTTAGTAGTTTGAATATGTATTTTAAATTGCCACCATGAATACGATTATTGCCCCATTAGAATTACATCAGACGTCGCGAGTGCAAACTTTGCCATTTAATTACCTGGAAGAACGGCATGTTATAGCCATGTTGTTATGTACAGCGAATTTGAAAGGGGGGGGGTGGGGTCACGATGGAAAACGGGCATTTTTCCTGAAAAGGGGGCAATGGAGACCAGAGGCATAAAAAGAAATGTATTCGGATGAATAGGGGGAGCGCCCCAAAAATTGCATTTTAATTGATGCGTTTAAGAAATGTGTTTTGTATTTCATTAATGACAAAAAGGCAAAGCGAGCGCGAAGCGCGAGCCGAAAATATTTGAGATAATTGTGCAGTATAGACTATATCGTCTGTTGGGAGCCATAAGGGCGTTATTGCATCTTATAGATGTTCCGTTGAGAGCCATAAGGGCGCTATCACTGTACAAAGTCAATGGTAATAGCGCCCTTCTGGCTCCAAACGGAAAATCAATATTTAGTATCCGCGAGCGCGAAGCGTGAGATGGAAACTTTGAGGTAAAAGTTTGAGTTAATTGCGCATTATGTAGGCCTACCCTACTGAATTATTGGTATCTACAAGCACGAAGCGCGAGCCGAAATTTTTCAGCTCAAAATTGGAGATATTTGTGCATTATCCCTTACAAAAATGTCTTGTGGTAATGCTGTGGTAATGTCCTGTGGTAATCCTGTGGTAATTACCACAGGACATTTTACCACACGAATCCTGTGGTAAAATTGGGACATTTTTACCGCACGAATCCTGTGGTAATATTGGGACATTTGCCACATAAATTACCACACGAATCCTGTGGTAAAATTGGGACATTACCACATGGATTACCACACGAATCCTGTGGTAAAATTGGGACAATTACCACATGAATTACCACACGAATCCTGTGGTAAAATTGGGACATTGCCACATGGATTACCACACGAATCCTGTGGTAAAATTGGGACATTTACCACATGAATTACCACACGAATCCTGTGGTAGAATTGCGACATTACCACATGGATTACCACACGAATCCTGTGGTAAAATTGGGACATTTACCACATGAATTACCACACGAATCCTGTGGTAAAATTGGGACATTACCACATGAATTACCACACGAATCCTGTGGTAAAATTGGGACATTACCACACAAATTCGTGTGGTAAAACAAATTATTACCACACACCCATTACCACACAAAGTTACCACAGGGTTACCACACACCGTTACCACAGGATTACCACATAATTACCATACGCCGTTACCACAGGATACCACACGCCGTTACCACAGGATACCACACGCCGTTACCACAGGAATACTGCACACACTAAAGAATACCATACGCTGATATATTTTGCAAAAATATTTTGGGTCACAGTTAGTTTTTCTATATTTCTTGATGATAATGCATATTTCATAATCATCGATCTTGATGTTACTCTGTGTTTAGGAAATACATTTCCCTAAAAGAAAATACATCAATATGCAGTGAATTACTGTTTATTAAGGAAAAATTCACAAAATACTGATTTGTACATACCGAATCATTTTATGCCAATGAACTAATTACCATAATACCACATAGAAATACCACAGGAATACCACACGACTTATACACTTCAGCAGGAAACTAACATTTGGTGTAAATCCACTTTGACTAATGCCCATTTGGTCTAATCCCTCTTGGTTGTTTGTCTACAATCAGTTGGTCACATTACCATTTGGTCTAATTAATTCCCATTTCGTCTAATGTCCCTTCCTGTAAAGCTAGTAGGCCTAAAAGAGAATCCTTAGACCACACTGCAGGGAAACTACACCAAAATATTGTTACAGAACTACTGTCACACTCATGCACATACATCCACATACACACACACACACACGTACGCACACACACACACACACACACACACACACACATTATATAATAGTGAGTGGTATTTTGATCCTGTGGTAACAAGTGTGTGGTATTCCTGTGGTATTATACCACACGACTCTGGTATATTACCACATATTTCCTGTGGTATGACTACCCTTCACACACACACACACACACACACACACACACACACACACCTACACATATTGCGGTATATTCCTGTTATACATTCATGTGGTATCAGTATGTGGTAGGTACTGTGTGGTGATGCGTGGTACTCATGTGTGATACTGACGTGTGGTAATCTGCTCTGGTATTGTTGTTGATTAACACATGAATATATATAATGTTACCACATATTTCCTGTGTTATGAGATCTTTCTGTGGTATTTTATGTGGTAATATAGGTAAGTACTACAGTCTGTGTCAAATAACATGGTACAGTTGGAAAATATATATTTTTTTATGTATGAAAATTAATCACATTCTTAAAGTTGTTTGATATTTTAATAAACTAGGAAAATCAGGCTTTCTTCTGCAATTTATTTCATCCCATTTGGTGCTGTAGATCTTGAGATATGACAAGTTTTCTATAATCAAGAAAAAATGTTCTTATTGCGCATGCTTCTCTATGGGTTTCGCACATAATAGCCATGAATTCAACGCACCAATACAAAAGATGTGTGCTATTTCGATTAGCTCATCACCGCACAAAAATTAGTACAACTTTTGTTTTACAAAAGCAAATTATACAAAACAAAATGCATCAGTGAGATCAGAATCTTTTGGCTTTAAGTTGGTACCACATTCACACATCATTTGAGATAATTTGATACATAATTTTTTTTTCTTCCGGACTGAACAATTTTTTTTAATTTTTTTTTTTTAAAACACAGACTGTACAGGAATACCACAGACACCCGTTTTCATTTCCACACGACTCCTTGATATATTATTCCACATTTCGTGTGGTATGAGATATTCCTGTTGTATTTTGTGTTGTAATTTAGGTACCACAGGAATACCACAGGTACACATTTTCATTACCACACTCATTTCATGTAGTATTAGATATTCATGTGGTACTTTGTGTGGTACTCTGGGTACCACAAGAATACCACAGACACCCATTATCATTACCAAAGAACTCTGTGTTATATTACCACGCATTTCCTGTGGTATGAGATCTTCCTATGGTATTTGTGTGGTAAATTCGGTACCACAGGGATACCACAGACACCCATTTTAATTACCACACAAATCTTTTTGTTATTACAACACATTACCTGTTGTATGAGATCTTCCTGTGGTATTTTGTGTGGTAATATAAGTACTATACAGGAATACCACAGACACCCATTTTCATTCCCACACGACTCCATAATATATTGCCCCACATTTCCTGTGATACGAGTTATTCCTGTTGTATTTTTTGTGATAATTTTGCTACATCTGGAACACCACAGGTACCCATTTTTATCACCACACGATTCTATGGTATATTATCACACATTTCTTGTAGTTTTAGATATTCATGTGGTACTTTGTGTGGTACTCTGGGTACCATAGGAATTCCACAGACAGTCATTATCATTACCACATAATTCTATGTTATATTATCACACATTTTCTGTGGTATGAGATCTTCCTGTGGTATTTTGTGTGGTAATTTAAGTACCACAAGAATACCACACAAATATAAAGTATATTACCACACATTTCCTGTGGTATAAGATATTCCTGTGGTATTTTGTGTGGTAATTTTGGTACCACAGGAATACCAAAGGCACCAATTCTCGTTACCACACGACTCTATGGTATATTACCACACATACCTGTGGTATGAGGTATTCCTGTGGTAATTTGTGTGGTAAAACCAGTTACCACAGGAATTACCACAGGACATTTTTGTAAGGGATGGTTTAGTATCCGCTAGCGCGAAGCGCGAGCCGAAAATGTTGGGTTTTAAAAGATATATAGAATAAAGGGGCACTTTCTAGTATAAGAAATTTTAGATAATTTTGAATTATAGACCCTATTTAGTATCCGCGAGCGCGAAGGGCGAGCTGAAAGTTTTGAGGTAAATATTGGTGTTATATGTGCATTATGATTTAGTATATTTGATTTTTATATTTGGGTTAATTGTGCATTCTATACACTACTGAATTGGTATAAAATTTTGAGCTCAAAATTGGAGTTAATTGTGCATTATGATATAGTATCCGCGAGCGCGAAGCGCGAGCTGAAAAGTTGGGGGTTTAACAGATATATTGAATAAATAAAGGGACACTTTCTAGTATTCTTATTCTTATTCAAATTATTTTGAGTATTAAAGTAGCTGGAAAGCCGAGGCGAGGTCCATGTTGTACCACCCCCGCCCCACCCCAGCTCAAGTTCGGAGTGATGCCCTTAATGCCGACCGCTCCTATAGGCTTAAATATAGCGTCGATATAGGGCGGAGTCGCCCCACTCTTGATCTTAAATTATGAAGAAAAAATAAATAAATAAATGACAAAGAAATAAGAAAGAAAGAATTAGAGGATTAAATGTTTTGATTACTTGGTGTCATGTTATAAATCTTGCAATATATTATGTCGAACTGAGAATAAAAAGATAGCAACCGGACCTTTCGTCAAATTGTATACCTGAGCCAGTCGTGGGAGAATGCATTTAAATAGAGAACAACTGTTGAGTTGTTTACAAATTTGACGACTAATCAAAGCGCCGCGTAATCTACATAAATATGTCATACGCGCGCATGTCGGCAATATAATTATCATAGAAATGCGGTCTATTTTGTTCTTCAACATCATAGCGCAACACACTTTCCCACGCGTAAACTTAAAACTTGCATCTGATCTGCGGAAGAATTGTGTCTGAAATAAAATCATTCTAATCATGGACTCCGTTCGAGAAGCAATGTTTTTCCCTACTCCCACCCCTCCATTCTTCGACGATTGTTTGGACTTTGTTTGGTTCCCTTCTATATATTGCCAGATTGCACGAAAGACTTTGCATGAGACTGGAGTGGAGGGGGCGCGCCCCCGAGTCTCCTCCGATCACTTTCGTCTATGATTTTTGATAACCGCTCGGTTATCATAATATAAAAAAAGGGGTCAAGTATGTGTGTCTGTGTCCAACTAACTACAAGCGTCCGTGCCTCACGGCTAAAAAATCAACAAAAATGCCTTCTTTTCTATTTCAGGCTGGTTAAATATTGTTAGACGGAGCTTCTAAACTTCTATGCAAATTAATGTGAATTTATTCAGAATAGAAAACACCCTATTTCTCTATCTCTCTAGAATTATGAACTTCAAAATCAACAAAAAGGCAAGCTCTCCTTTATTTCTCCTATTATATTTGGGAAAGGCGCGATAGAAATATTGGGTATTATTATAATTATTATTATTATTATAATCTATTAATATTATATTGTTATTATTTAATGCATAATTTTCATAAAAACGACTGGTTCAGAAAACTACTAAACACAGCCTTTCGAGAAAAGCCCCCCCGGTATGCCCGAATGTGTGCGTTAATTTTACTACCCTCCCTCAACCCACCCTTTCGAGAAAAGCCCCCCCCCCCCCCCCCGGTGTTCACGAAAGGGTGCGGCCATCCCCGCTCCATCCCCGCTCCGCGAACGCAGACGATCGTTGCAAGCCGTGCGGAAAATGCCATTTTGAAACAGGTGTGCATGTTCATGTTTAACAGACGAACTACAATAAAACATTTTTAACAAAAGTAATTCTTCATTATTTTCACATCATAAAGGATAATTTGATATAACACGTTAAGTTTTAAGGCAATAATGTAAATATAACAATCGCCGACACTTTGGTATAGCAATAGCTCATAGCAGCTAGTCCAAATGGAAATCAGTCAATATAAATGGTATGAACCCCTTCAAGTATAGTCCAACATTGATATTTAAAAATCCCTTATTATTAGCTTTCTTTGTTAACTATTTACCCTTCTTCCCCAGGGAATATATACATGGGCTTTGCTATGACAATTGAATAGCGTGACAACTGCCATTTTTACCTCTGCCATTTTTACCCATGCGCGTATTCGGGGGGGGGGGGCTTTACGGGCCTGGGCCTACCCGAAAGGGCGCCAAAATGACCTCAAGGGGACGCCAAATTGACCTTAGGGGCGCCAAATTGACCATAGGAGCGCCTAATCGAGTAAATGTAAAAAAAAAACCCTGAAAAATATACATGATTTGAGACGATGGACATCTTACAGCTACAGCTAATATATGACCTTAAGGTTGGCCGAAAGCCGAAAAAAAAAATTTGTGTGTACCTTTTGGCTCGCCCGGTGTAACGGGGGGGAAAATGGGATGTACTTTTCTCGATCCACCACTGGGGGGCGCCAAAACAAAAATCATATCGGACCCCCGCACAGTGGGCCCAGGCGTTAGCAAAAGTGCGCGAAAAGTGGTTTCTGGTCACCTAACCAATTTTGTTTTTTTTTAATATTCTCAGCAAAGATATCAACCTCTAGAACATCTCCATAAAATATTTCATCATTAAATTGATTTTTAGTTGGTTATTTATTTTTTTTAATGACCAGAAAATATCATGTTTGTGGTCGTAGTCAGGACAATTACCCCCCGGACAATTACCCCCAGGACAACTACCCGGGACAATTACCGATTCCTCCGAGGACAATTACCCCGAGGACAACTACCCCCCGGACAATTAGCCCCCGGACAACACTACCCCCCGGACAATTACCCGAGGACAATCACTCCCGAGGACAATTACCCCCCCCCGGAACAATTACCCTACCCGAGGACAATTACCCCCGACAATTACCCCTCGTACAATCACCCCCGGGAAAATTACCCCCGAGGACAATTACCCCAGAGAGTTACACCCGGTAACTACCCCCGAGGACAATTACCCCCCTCACAGGCTGATGTTGCGCCCATTGTGAGACTCGCCCGGTTGTCGCAGGTTTTCGAATTATTTTCTACTTGATCTTATCTTAATGACTTTCTCTTTCCTTTCTCTTTTATATTCGTATCAGGAAATTACCCCTGGAAACCATCCCCGGACAATACCCCGCGGACAATTACCCCGGAAATACACGCCCGAGGACAATTACTGAACCCCCGAGGCAATTACCCCGCCTGGACAATTACCCCCGAGGACAATTACCCCCGGACAATTACCCTCTTTCGCGCAATTGACGTTGGAATCAAGCGGCGCCCATTATGGTCTCCGCCTGATGTCGGCAGTTTTTTTTTCTCTCCCTCTCTCTCACTTTCTCATTTTCCCCCCCTTTTTCACTTTTTTTCTCCCTTTCCTTTAATGATAATAATACTAATATTAAGCATTTATAATGCGCCGACTATCTAGTAAACTATTCTGTGGTGCAGCTAATATTATTACCCGGCTATAGCCATAGCTGCTCTAATAAAGGCGCTTTAGCGCATTCGAGGAATTTCTTCCTACCAGTACCCATTTACCTTACTTGGGTCAATTGTAGATAATATCTTGCAAAGGCATTAGTGGATGGACGGGATTCGAACCGCGTTCCTTGTGATCGTCAGTCCGCCGACTTATCCATTCGACACACACCAACTCCACCCCTCCTTCCCCTTTTTGTTTGTTTAGCAGGGCCTTCTGCGCTATGAAAAAAATGGGAGGGGGGGGGCGCTTGCACCCCAAGCCCTGTTTGGATATACATTATATGCATCAGAAAAAAGTAAATTCTGGCCCTCATATTCCCGACGGTGGATTATGCAGAACCTTGGTCTGAACCATGGTTTTTATTGGTCGGTCATTAGGGTATAACGTAATAACTTATATATGTAACTTATTTTAATTAATCGATTAAGCCTTATTTTTCCATAAATTGATATTAGGATTTAGTTTATATTTTCACTCTTTATTTGTTAATTTATGGAGTTATCAATTATGACCTTAACTGCCGCCCTTAGAAACCATGGCCCATATTCTGATAGCAGTAAAAGTTAACCCTGGGCTAAAGTTAACCCTAGGTTAACTAAACCACACTTAACCCACACCTCTGGTTTAAGTCCTATTTTTATTCGGATAGCCTAGTTTAACAAAACCAAAGTTTTACATTTAACCTTAGGTTAAACACATTACGCATGCTCAGTAGAGCTCATCTCGAGCTGAGCTCCCAGGTGACAATGACAATGACAATGACAATTTATTCATCCCATTTCACCATATTAGGTATTGGGGGATTCATAAACATATTTTGACAAGGAAACGGAACAACACTATTTACAGTATATAAACAAAATAAACATAAATAAGTAATAAAATCTTAAATTGAAATTAAGTACATAAATTAAGTACATAATTAAATAATAAATAAGTAAATGAGTAAATAAATAAAATATGATAGTAATAAAAGATGAGTCAGTATATTAGACTGGACAAAGTGCGACCCCCCCCCCCCATACCTGTGCTATGACAATGGCGATGACAATGCAAACAAGTTAGGTATTTAAAGTATAATACAATTATCCAATAACGATTGTAATAATGAGTATATGAAAAAGGAACGGAAGAGGAGAATGAGAAGAAAGAGAAGAATGAAGACAATAAAAAAACAACAACAATAACAATTATAATGATGATGATAATAATAATAATAATAATAATAATAATAATAATAATAATAATAATAATGATAATAATAATAACATTAATGATATGATGATAATAATAATTATAATAATAATAATAATAATAATAATAATAGTATATAATAATAATAATCACAATAATAATAATGATAATGATAATGAATATAATATAATAATGGAAGTGATAATGACAAAGATAATAAATATGATTACAAAAAAAAAATAATATTCATTATAATAATAATGCTTGAATGAACAGATTAAAAACTAAATATGGATTAGAGTAAATAAATAATAATGATCATATTGCAATACAAAGGCACCTTTGTACTGAAATGAAATGTGACTTAATTTGGATCACAACAAATAACAAAGACAAAGAGAAAGAGAAATGGAAAGCAAAACAACAACTAAACTCAAACCATCTTCCCTTTATCTAATGGCTATTTACATATTTACACGAGGGCGATGTACAGAGTGTTAAACACAAATATACATCTACTGCTTGAACGTATTCATTATGATGCTGCAAAATTTCGAAAGTCTTATCAATGTCGAAGTTTTTGAATAATTGAATAGTTTTTTCATTTTGAATGTATTCGGGCGGCTAGTAAAGCAATTATCAATGTAAATTGCCCTATCTTCATGAAAAGCTGGGCACTGAAACAAGTAATGAAATTCGTCACCTAACTGATCAGTGTTACATATATTGCATATTCTCTGGGTTCGTTCAATACCAGATGCTATCGGTAGACGGTGGTTTCCACACCGGAATCTTGTTAATGAAATTCTATGTTTGAATGGTAACTTTAAGACTAGTGATTCACATTGACACTTTTCTTTGAATATGCGATAGTGTAAGCATAACAAATTTGTAAACATTTCAGCATGCCAATTTTGAGAATATATATCATCAAGACGTGTTTTTATTGTTGCCTTAAACCACCGTGGGTCTAATGCCTGGTTCTCTAACAGAGATTAGAGACCGTAGTTTATCTATACGTGTTCTTTAATATAATTTACTGGTTGATAAATTCACATATAAACATCAGTTTCTAAAAATATGCATAAATTGGTGTGAACAACTTTGTTTGTTGCTCATGAGTATGTTTGGATCCGAGTTGCAGACATTCTGGCATTCAAGTAAGCTTCCTGGGATACTGGGTTGTGCTTCCAACTTCCACATATATCATGTGGCAGTTAGCAGTGAGATTTATTTGACTGAAGTAATCTTTTGTGGAATAACGATTTTGAAATTTTTTCAACGTGCTTGAAGGTTAACTGTCAAGACCGCCAACAACGTCGGACTTTCCATAGCAGCAAAACGAAGTACTATTTTTTCAAGCATTTCTAGATTCATATATCATACAGGAAACTCAGCTTGATTGATTTCGATGCGTCAAACTTAAATCAGTGGGCTTTTGTGCTGAAGGGCTATTTGTTTTTTCGTGCTTTTCGAGAGATCTGTGATATAATTCAATAAACTGTACCAAGATATGTGTAATGCGTCTACAACTCTAGCTTTGGTTATTGAATTAGTATGGATGGGTATATTATCGAATTTTATCACGAGAGAAAACAAAATTTTAGTCTTTTGTGTATTTACTTTCAGACCATTCAGCACTGTATTATGACATCATTTTAGCGCTTCTGTGTAGTCCGTTTCGGATTCTGGCTAAAACAATGGTGTCATCAGTGTACAATATAAGTAAATAATTTATTATGAATATATCCAAATCATTCATTCTGAAGGATGTTTGTCCTTTTATTAATCACTGTGCAGAAAATTAACACCAAACTGGAACTTTCTCATCAGATGTTAGTATCAAAGTCATTGATAAAATTGCAAATAATAAACGGAGAAGAGATTTATTTCCTTGTCTACTCCTATATTACATTCAAAAGCTAAGACATTTGTCCATTATCATGACATAAGATTTGCATTTTCAATACATAATTTTGGATAACTTTGAGATTTTGCCATTTAATGTTAATTTTTTAGTAATTTTGACACACAGTAAATGTCTTTTCACAGAATCAAAAGCTTCTTAATAGTCATTAAATGCGCAATTAGATCTTTTTTCTTCTGGATAAAAATATA
>CALNVZ010000641.1:32537001-32557785 GCA_940671915.1 Paracentrotus lividus
TAACGGCGTGTGGCATCTCTGAATTAACGGCGTGTGGTGTTCCGGTCGCAACGGTATGTCATAATCCTGGTAAGTGTGTGCGGTATTGATTAGTGGTACTAGTTTGGGATAATGCTATTAAGAAATTTTGCTGTATGGTACACCTGTATGGTATTTTTTGTGGTACTTGTGCTAAAATACCATAGGAAATCCTGTGGTATTTGTGCAAAAAAACCATAGAAAATCTTGTGGTATTTGTGCCAAAAAACCATAGGAAATCCTATGGTATTTTGGCTGTATGGTACTTCTGTATGGTATTTTGTGTGGTATTTGTGCAAAAAAACCATAGGAAATCCTATGGTATTTTGGCTGTATGGTATTTTGTGTGGCATTTGTGCCAAAAAACCATAGGAAATCCTATGGTATTTTGGCTGTTTGGTGTTTTCTGTGGTATTTGTGCCAAACAACCATAGGAAATCCTATGGTATTTTGACTGCATGGTACTTCTGTATGGTATTTTGTGTGGTATTTGTGCAAAAAAACCATAGGAAATCCTATGGTATTTTGGCTGTATGGTATTTTGTGTGGTAATTTGTGCCAAAACCATAGGAAATCCTATGGTATTTTGGCTGTATGGTATTTTTGTGTGGTATTTGTGCCAAAAAACCATAGAAATCCAGATTGGTATTTTGTGTGGTATTTGTGTGGCCAAAAAAACCCATAAGGGGTCTTTGTCCGGGGGGTAATTGTCGGGGGTAATTGCCCGGGGGGTAATTGTCGGGGGTAATTGTCCGGGGGTTATTGTCCGGGAGGTAATTGTCCGGGGGGTAATTATCCTCGGGGTAATTGTCCTCGGGAGGTAATTGTCCTGAGGGAGTAATTGTCCGGGGGTAATTGTCCGCGGGGGTAATTGTTCGCGGGGGGCAATTTGCCGGGGGTAATTGTCCGGGGGTAATTGCTCGGGGGTAATTGTCCGGGGTAATTGTCCGCGGGGTAATTGTCCCGGGGGTAATGTGTCCGGGGTAATTGTCTGGGGGTAATTGTCCCGGGGTTAATTGTCCTCGGGGGTAATTGTCCTCGGGGGTAATTGTCCGGGGGTAATTGTTCCGGGGTAATTGTCGCAGGGGGTAATTGTCCTAGAACCGTTTGTGGTACACCACGTGTAAATGACAAATTGTCGTTAATTGGGATTTTTTGCTAAATTGGTGGTCCAATATATTTTAGATTAAGTTTGCTTGATTAAGAATGATCGTTTTAAGTGCCCATAGAATTTAAAAACAAATGTTTAATCCATTCGTAAGTAATTTTGGACGAAACCACTAATTAATGGGGGGAAATTGCATCCCCCCCCCCTTCATATGCATGCATTTCACGATTACCGCCGATTTCCGCGTTCAAAGTACCATAGCATTCTTTGGTATAGTTTAATCTTAACCTTAAGCTTAGCTGCAACCTCCTGCAACCTTCGGAGACATAACCAATTTTCCATCCGCATGTTAGCCTAATTTATCGTCAAAATCTGCACAAAGCGATAATGCGCACTTACTGTGCACACACAAGTCTCACCGTAAGTGGCGTAAATATTTCAATTGAACGCCGAAAAACCAAAACACCTGAATGGAATGATTTTCATGAAATATCACGTGTGTTTATGGGGATGACATGTAGTCTTTAGACCTGTTACCCCCCCCCCCCCCCCCAGCTATCAATTTCGTGACCATGTGAATCAAGAATGATCTGACTTAATCTTAATCTTGTTTTGAAATAGTATTATGGTATTTATTTGGGAGCTCAGCTATGATCGTTTGTTTCTAAACAATAATTTTATGTAATATATTTCATAACGATCATTTTTAAATTACGACTTAAATTCACATACATGTTTTGCTACTGCGGTCAGGAGAAACTGTAAGACTGCCTACTTTTAACACATTTTAACTATGTCTTTATTATTATACCTTCTTTAATTTTTATATTAGTTTGATATCATTGTCTGTCGAATTTTTTGTATTTTCTGGACCCCATGGAAGATCAGTATTGTTATGTTGACAAAGCTGAATGGGTCATCAAGCCATTCGTGCTTCTTTTAAATTGTTAAATTATTTGTTTATATGATAACTGTATTTTTTATTGTTGCGATTCGGAAAATAAAATACATTACAATACAATAAGTTCAATTAGAAAAGGACTCGCGATATAAAAATTACAATAACATTTCCATCATAATCAAGAACAAACAGCCAAAATCAAAATGTTTTTTTTTTTTTTACTTATTTGATGAATAGGCCTAATAGACAGTCTCATCAGCCTAACCATATTTTTATGAAGAAAAAAAAAAGACTCCACTTGTGTTTCCTAAGTCCATAAAACCCCAATATAGTTCCAAATAATTTTTAGATCTCTCTATACTACAGTGTGTCCCACAAAAAATGCTAATGTCACTTTAGATGGGTATAATATTAAAATTACATAATTACATTGTTTATATCTTTACACCCGTAACTACAGGTCGTTTTCTACAACTGGATGAAATTTTATGTGATATGGTTCAAGAATCACAAAGATATGAGCATTTTGACATTACACATCAGGAAACCTCTCCATCCAAGTTTGTATTGAGTAATACCGGATGTGTCGAATAAAACAAACCCGAGTTTGATCATTAATACTTTGAAAAAAAAAATTCAGTAGTAATTATGAAATTTATACCACTGTAAAGTGCAACTCATTACCATTGTAATGATACCTCTCTCAGCTCACCAATATCATGTATCATTGAACCCCATTGTTTTAAATAATGTCTTGCAAAATTGTGAGTGGTTCACTTTCACGCTCATTGATGATCAAAGTCGGGTTTCCATTGATAATGCATCTCAAGGAGCATGAAAGTGAACACTCACAATTTTGCAAGACTTTTTCAGAACAATGGGGTTCAGCGAAGCGTAATAATGGTGAGCTGAGAGAGGTATCATTAAGATGGTAATGAGTTGCACTTTACAGTGATATAGATTTCATAATGACTACTGAAACATTTTTCAAATTATTAATGATCAAACTTGGGGGGTTTTTATTCGACACATCCGGTACTACTCAATATAAACTTGGATGGAGAGGTTTCCTGTAATGACAAAATGCTCATATCTTTGTGATTCTTGGACCATATCACATAAAATTTCATCCAGTTGTAGAAAACGAATTGTAGTTTACGGGTGTAAAGAGTTAAATAATATAATTATGCAATTTTAATATTATACCCATCTAAAGTGCCATTAACATTTTTTGTGGGACACACTGCATAAGCATTTATTCCTTGTCCAGTCAGAAAACAAAATGTTAAGGGCGTCAGATAATTTAGAAAATACTCTTTTACAACGTTTCCCAGGTCTAAAACCCCATATACAACTCACTTATAAAAGTAATATCAGTTATGTAAGTTTTACAAAGAAATCCACTCTAACCAATCAGAAATCGGTATTTTAATGACGTCATAGACATTTTAAGATACTCTTATCGTGTTTCTCATGTGTCAAAACCCCCTATAAATTTCATTAATCAAATTAAAATGAATATGCTTATGTGTTACTATTGATATTTGTCTTGTCCAATCAGAAAAGAGCATGTTAATGACGTCATAAGGATTTGAAATTGTTCTCATCGAATTCCACGGGTCTGAAAACCATAGATGGACTTCTCTTAAGAATTTGATTATTCGTCTTCGGTGAGGGATTAATTTTGTCGCACTTTGAGTTCATTAGGCCCACTGTGCCCCGGGGTGCCAAATCCTGGATACGCGCCTGTTACCTCTGCCATTTTTACCTCTGCCATTTTCACCCCTGCCATTTCTACCTCTGCCATTTTTACCTCTGCTATTTTTCCTCTGCCATTTTTACCTGGCACCTATTATTTTAAGCATTTCAAACAAATTTCCTATTTTTTCTTAGTACTTTTGTGGGTTTGCTTGTTTGTTTGTTGTTTTGTTTTGTTTTCGAAAGATTTCGACTTGTCCCTCCGACCATAACAACTTAATGAATTAGAAATATTTTTAAAAGAAATGTTTAGCTTATGTGAGGAGCCGTAAATTATCAACTTTTATAAGATAGGTCGTGTGAAAGAAGGTTTCTGATTGGTCACATACGCTTTTCTTCCCTGCTTTGAAATGTGAAACACAGTGTTAAAAGAAAAGTTGCGTAAAGTATTTAATACTATTTTAGAAAAGAAGCATGATAAAAACTCGACTAATTACCAAAAATCATTACTATCGCTTTATGATCGATTACAAAATTGAATCACATTATCACATTGTGAGGGGGTAAATTCACAGTGTGAAACCGCACACCACAATGTGAATATTATGTGGAAAACCATATCACAATGTGAAATCATCAACACACTGTTAAATTTGAGCATTTTAACATAGTCGACTATGTAAACACACTGTGCGACACTGTGTTCTTTCCAGCAGGGCAGGCTTGTACTACATGTAGTTAACAAAGAAAAAAAAAACAGAAGAAATGAAAGAAAACAGGGTTTACATAAACCATTTCAATTTCTATTCATTACATCGTGCTCGATGATCACTAAATCATCTTGTGATCCCGATGAGGTACCTTCATCATCCTGTAATCGACGTCATTGGGTAGTTGGTTCTTTATTGAAGAATGGACTTGTATCTGTTGCAAGGTTGGGTACACTGCAACAGTAATAGTTGCAACAATTATGCGTCATCTCCTTGAGAGTCAACGGTTTTCCGCATAACGAAACATTTGAAGGACAATGTAAGTACAAAATAAGTCTGATCGACTACTTCGAGAATCACCTTAAGTAGGTTTTCAAAACCCACTTGAATCTTCAAGACTCAATTGTATCTTGTATCTTGTATCTCCAAGTGAGTCATGAGGACTCAGACATATGATTATATTTGTGACGAGTCATGGTGACTCACTCGATCAATCAAGTGTTTCGTTATACAGCGCGTCCCCCCCCCCCAAAAAAAAAAAAAAAAAAAAAAAAATGTCCCTCTGGTTGGGCGCTAAATAAAATACTATAGATTTTATTATTTTTATTTTTTTGCAATTCCCTGGAGACCCAAAAGACGTCGCGGCGACTTCTCCAAGACCAAATTTGTAATGAAGCATTTGAAATTTTCACAGCAATCGCAGAATAATGCAATCTGTTTAAGTACATAATCTTAATTGAGTATAAAATTTAATGTTAGTAATCATTTTTTGATGAATTAGAGTTTTTTTAAAATAGACATTTTGGGGACACGCTGTACCGACAAACCCGTGACTAATTTGTAATGAGTCTGAATGCTGAAAGACTGACTTCACGTGAGTCTTTAAGACTCACTAAGTGAGAGGACTCCTTTTTAATCACTTTAATAATTGAGTCTTTAAGACTCACTTTAAGTGCGTGAGCAGTATAATGAAGTTAAATTGTCACACAAAAAATCCTTCGTTTTCTCATTATTATTAACATTATTATCGTTATTTTTGTTATTATAATTAGTAGAATTTTTTCATATTATAAAAAAGTTCAAATGCACCCTTCCGCAGAACCTGCTGGACAGAACACACTCATTTACAATGTGAAACACAGTGTGAATCACACTGTGTTTCACATTGTGAATCATAGTCTGCTCCACAATATTAAATTGGGGCTTTTCACATTGTGGTCACACTGTGAACCACACTGTGGTCACAGTGTGGATAACCGGAGATTCACACTGTGGCCACACTGTGAAAATCTGTTTATCACAGTGTAACATTTTTTCACGATTTAGCCACACTGTGATATCAATTTCACACTGTTAGCGGGTACATTCACACTGTGAAATCAATTTTCACATTGTTAACAATGTGTGGTTTTTCACATTGTGGCGGTGCCCACACTGTGAAATCACCTTTTTCACAGTGTGGACAGTGTTTTCACACTGTGCTCACAGTGTGAACTGTGTTTTCACACTGTGTTCACAATGTGAATGAGTGCGTTCTTTCCAGCAGGGATTGCCATTGCGTAATTCGTTTTATGGCCACGACCGTTGCATATAACGAGTTATAGTAAATAGTGGCAGAAAAATACGCGTAGCGACTGGCT
Organism: Paracentrotus lividus; assembly: GCA_940671915.1. Lineage (NCBI taxonomy): Eukaryota > Metazoa > Echinodermata > Echinoidea > Camarodonta > Echinidae > Paracentrotus > Paracentrotus lividus. The sequence continues at coordinate 32,543,077 of CALNVZ010000641.1, forward strand.
AGGTCAGTACCACGTGACCTACCTTCAATTTGTTATATTGTACATATGTATAATCTAACTTTCGGTTTTTGGAGGGTAAAGCCCGTGTTAAATGAATGGGGAGAGTATCGATTCTAACGATTGCCTTGTTGCGCTAGCGCGTAATAACAGTAAAATGGTGCGCACAAAAGTTAATAACAATGGATACGCGGAGCAACAATATACGTCACAATAGCTTAATTAGCACCAAAAAATTGGCAAACATAAAACCAGATTAGGTAAGGTCAAAGATCTAGGGGTCTATTTACTATAATAAATAGTGAACGCTCCATCTTGCAACATTACTGGACTATATGAACTCCAAATAATAAATTATCCCTCGTGCATATCTATCTCACCTCGGCCTGCGGCCTCGGAGAAACAAATCTGCACTCGGGATAATTAAGTATTTGTCGTACTTATAATCCAGTATATTGCCCGATAGATTGTACACTATTTATATAATAGTAAATAGTGGTAGAAAAATACGCGTTGTCATTGGGTCGATGCGTACCACGTGACCTACCTTCAATTTGTTATGCTACAGTCACACAGACACTTACGTTGAGTTACGTCCGGTTGCGTCCAAAAATTATTTTCTTTTCTGCGGATCCCCACGGATGCCTACCCGTCATAGTCAGCAGTGGAAATATTGATAATTTAGTTCATACAGTAAAAAAAAAAAAGAAATACATAAGAAATGATAGAAAAGATGATGAAATAAGATTTAAAAAACACAAACGTATCTATACGTAAGTGTCCGTGTGACTGTAGCATTAGGGGAGACCGGGGATGGACGTAACAAAATTCACATTTTGGGCCAGATAACTCTAATTAAAGTACTAACACACTCCAATTCGGGTCTGTAGTTAGCCTATTATGTTGGCTTAAACCTGAGGCACATAAAACTTGAAAACATGTAAACACTAATTAACTACAGCTTAATTAATGCAGACATTTTTTTTTTTGTAACAACCTACCCCGTATACGGGGTAAGTTGTTACACCATACGGGGTATGTTACTATATGTAAACATACGGGGTAATTTGTTACAATGTGTAAATCTCTTATACCATACTTTTGTTTCAACTTTCCAGTGTCTTGGTATCGTTAACAGTAGATCAAGTAAAGCTCTAGAATAGACTAAAGTAATAATAGAAATATCAAAATATTAACACCTGAAAAGTGAAAGAAAATTTTAAAAATTTTCAAATTTAAAAACTTGTAACAACCTACCCCATGGGTGATTTTACACATAAAATCAAGTGTAGCAAAGCCATTAGACAGAATTACAGGGCATGGCTCAGGGGTATATTAGTGACAGACATGTACTATATTCACAATACCTGACTATCATCATGTGCCTACAGTTGTAAGAACTATTACAAATTTTAATTTTTGTCAAAAATTCACTTGGAACTGTAAAAAAATGGTTTTTGTTGATTTACTTTTTAAGAAAAAAAAAAAACCCGGAGAAACCTCGCGACCGGCAGTTCATCACAGCTATGAGTAGGCTGTATATAGATGCCAGTTAGCACGAACTCTCTTGTTCCAATTTAGCACACTGAGAACTTTAACAACTGACCCGTGTAACTTCCATCCCCGGTCTCCCCTATATTGTATAGCTAAAAGTTTGGCAAAGATAAAACCAGATTGGGCAAGGTCAAATATGCAGGGGGTCTATTTACTATAATAAATGGTGAACGTTCCATCATACAATATTACTGGACTATTTGAAATCCACATACTAAATATTCCCTCGTGCAAATCTATTTCACCTCGGCCTGCGGCTTTGGTGAAACAAAAATGCACTCGAGATAATTTAGTATGTGTCGTACATATAATCCAGTATATTGCATTCTAGATTGTCCACTATTAAATGCTTGGTATTTTGTGTACAAATTCCCATAGGGGTAAGGTAATTTAATATGAGCGCGCGCGTAACCTCATTTTTTCAAGCGAATGCGCGTAGCTTAATTCTGACAATTTTACTGTGACGTCACAATGACTTGCACAATTTCCACGCGCCAACCCATTAATCTCATTGACCAGTCGTTTACATAGATTTAACAGGTAGATTTATAATAGGTTTCCTATCTTATATAACGACTATATACCATACAATAAGCATCCATAAATTAAGAATTTCTCTCGTGTATTATATGTCAACTCGGCCTACGGCCTCGGTGATGTATAATTCACTTGATAAATTCTAAATATATGAATGCACATATTACGGTATATTCAACTCCAGAGCATATGCACTTATTATTCATAATATTAACTCTTTATGCGCCACTTGAAAAACCGGCCTGTGCCACTTTATTTCAGGGACACGCATTTAAGGCCAATCTTTATAGAGTGTGCTGAATCAACTTGCTATAACTTTTTACTACTTGAACCTAACAAAAAATATTGTGTAGCAAAGTTGTAGAGTATGAAATTTCCGTTTTGATGATGCCACACTCATAGCATTATTTATTATCATTTTTATAATAATCATAAATATATATTGTTTAATTTTTTATATTTATGACAACTTTTAATTCCTCCAAAATGTCTTATAGACCAATGAAGACATACTTCCAAACCAAATGCATTAGCAAGGTGAACTTCTAAGCTTTCTTTTGGTATATCATACTCTCATACTAACAATAAAATACTAGGGTTATAGTTTTTTTTTTTTTTAAGTTCAAAGGAAAAGAAAGATCAAAGTGTCCCTCTCAGCCACTCTTGACAAAGGGGGTAATCCCTCCCATTGAATCCCCCCAGCCCTGTAGGCCACTCTTGACATTGGGGTAATCTCCCCATAGAAATCTTCCTCCCTGGTCATCTACCCTTGACAATGGGGGTGATCTCCCCATTGAAACTACCCTGGTCCTGGTCATTGTCGATATCCGGCTTAGCGGGAAGTGAAAGGGAACATCAGGGGATCTCCTTCTTCTTTTGTTGCCATAAATCAGCCTTTAAAATGAAGAACTTTATTGATTTTTTTTTTCCACAGTGTATGTATACAAGTATATGAGGACTTATAACAAGAGCAAAAAAATAAATAAATAAAAACAAAACCAAAAACGATAAATACGCTTTTAATTCAAATGTAACAGTATGATGAAAAGTAGTTTATCCAAAAGTGTGACTTGTATACAATGCAAACAATACAGAGCGCGAATAATTGCTGCCCGCTATGAGCGGTAATATGAATGTCTAATTGACTTGTGTACTATTGTGCAAAATTGCGCTCATGGCACCCCTACGTACGTGCAATTCTGCGCTCATGGCACACAAAGAGTTAATGTAATACACACTGTGCTCGTTGGTGGCAGGCTATTGTGACCTTTAATATAGTTCCTTTATATAGAGAGTTGCGGCATGACACATCCAATTTTCTGGCCCCAAAATGGCGGGTCGTTGACAAAATGCAGTGGCGCATGGAACCTCAATAGAATATTGGCCAAAATGGTGTTCAAATCACGAGTTGTCGCAACTCTGTCTATAAAGGGACTCTAACCTTTAACCAGACTCCACTACATCTCTCTATAACGGTTAGTCAAATGTACACATTTAAACAAGAAACGAACCTAGGCCTTATGCAAATTATCCCCACGTATTGTTATGAATAATTATAACTATAATGAATATTTTAAGGTGTTTGATAGGCTTACGTTTACATTCTATTCGAGTGCTGAGCGCCCAACCACTTCCCCAAGTCCTTACCACTCGGCCCTCCTTACACTTATAAACTTACCACGCATGAATTCTTGTTCTTGCTGGCTATCCCTAAGATGCCCGTAGGAATATAAAACTGTTGAGAGATGTAAACAAATACAATTTGAATGTTTATTGATTAAACTAACTTGGAAATTTTATACTGACTATACACTGTAAAAAATTGCTGTAGCTTTTTACAGTAAATTACTGGCAACTCTGCTGCACAGTAAATAACAGCATATTTGATGGTAGTTTCCTGTATCTTGTGGAAATTTACAGTAATTTACTGTTGAAAGTAGCTTACTTTAAGAGAAAATTGCAGTGAATTACTGTGCAGCTTACCCTCCTGGAAAGAACACACTCATTCACAATGTGAAACACAGTGTGATCACACTGTGTTTCACATTGTGAAGTCTGCTCCACAATGTTAAATTGGGGCGTTTTCACATTGTGGCCACACTGTGAAATCAATTTCACACTGTGAGCTGGTATATTCACACTGTGAAATCAATTTTCACATTGTGAACAAGGTGTAGTTTTCCACATTGTGGTGGTGTCCACACTGTGAAATCACGTTTTCACAGTGTGGATAGTGTTTTCACACTGTGTACACAGTGTGAATCATGTTTTCACACTGTGTTCACAATGTGAATGAGTGTGTTCTTTCCAGCAGGGTAGTTGCCAGTAATTTACTGTAAAACACTACAGTAATTTTTTACAGTGTATGTTTTGATTAAATTCGAGAAATATTGGTTTGGTCAACAAATCAAAAAAACATACTTTTATTTTACAAATAAAAATCATTATAATGATACAAAATGTTCACTTTTTAGATTATCTACAATTAGTACTGAGAACTCTTCATTTTTCAGTTATCACAAAAACACTGCTCTCTCTTTGTTATAAAAAAATAAAAACAATAAATAATACGGACTAGTATACCACAAGACAAATAAGTATCGTTCCTTTCACACAAAATAACGTAGCCTTTTAGGACCAAAGTATTTAATATAACTGATCCTCAAACACTGTACATTTTCCCTCATAAAACCGACCTGTCTTCTTCCTATCAATAAAGCAGATCAAGCCAGAGTGGGTAGCAACGAACGTAGAGGGCGACAACACAACACAGTTTTGTGTTGTCGCCCTCTACGTTCGTTGGTGGGTAGATAGAGAGAGTGACGACACGCGTACCCAAAACTAGGGGAGCACAGTCAAAGGTCAAACATGGGGAGCTGAAAGGAACTATTTTTGTGATCATTGCGCAATTATGTTAAGATGCATCCTGACCGCGCACCTAGCAGCGTATGATTAATACACATAGCCGGTTGCAAAAAAGTTCCATTGGCACTGAATGAGCTGTTGAGGGCATCAACTGCTTATGAAATAGTTCCATTTTGAGCCCCATGAAAAAATTGACCAATCAGAGACGACTTCCGTTGTCGTCACTCTCTCTATCTACCCACTCTGGATCAAGCTATTCTTTTGTCAAAACTACTACATGCTCTTACTGAATCATCTGTCATGTTGGATCCCCCTCTTTATTTCTATGCCTCTTGCCTTCTCTTAATTGTGGTATCTCACTTCGTGGAGACGTCTCAGCGACAGAATAGAAAATTTCGTCTCCGCGACGGATAAAAAGTATTAGAGACATATCCCATATCGCGGAGACGTTCCCGAGACATCTCCGTGACGTCTCCGCGAAAGTTTTTATAAAAAAAGGTCTAAAGTAGTCCAAATTCCGTCTCCGAGACGTCTCCGCGATATCAGAGACGTATCTAATATTTTTTATCTGTCGCGGAGACGAAATTAATGAACTTTCGGGAACACTACGGTAGGTAACAAGACGGTGGGTTTAATCGGCCGTACTGGCCTCGCACTCGCACTACCGTTGTGACTTGTAAGCGCTTTCGCAGTCTGCGAAGACGGTGAATAGCATTTCTGTGTATTTCCTCTTTATTCCTTCTTCTTTAAACCAATTCCTACGATGTATTTCTTTGTTTTGTCTTTCTGTTACCTTCTTTTCTATCATTTTTAATGTATTACTCCGTGTTGTCTTTCTTCCTATTCTCTTTTATCATTTATTATGTATTTTTTTGTTTTATCCTTCTTTCATCTTATTGTCCACCATTTTTTTTTAATGTATTTTATTTCTCTGTTTTATCCTTCTTTCCTCTTCTCTCCTATAAATTCTTATGTATTTCTTTGTTTTATCCTTCCTTCCTCTTCTCTCCTATAAATTCTTATGTATTTCTTTGTTTTATCCTTCTTTTCTCTTCTCGTCAATCATTGCTTATGTATTTCTTTGTTTTCCCATCTATTCTCTTCTCTTCAATCATATATATGTATTTTTTTGTTTCATCCTTCTTTCCTCTTCTCTCCTATAAGTTCTTATGTATTTCTTTGTTTATCATTCTTTCTTTTTCTCTCCTATAAATTGTCTTTTCCATCTTTTCTCTTCTCTATAATTATATCAATGTTTTTCTTTGTTTTATCCTTCTTTCCTCTTCTCTCCTATAAATTGTTTTACCCATCTTTTCTCTTCTCTTCAATCATATCTATGTATTTCTTTGTTTTATCCTTCTTTCCTCTTCTCTCTTATAAATTCTTATGTATTTCTTTGTTTCATCCTTCTTTCCTCTTCTCTCCTATGAATTCTAATGTATTTCTTTGTTTTATCCTTCCTTCCTCTTCTCTCTTATAAATTCTTATGTTTTTCTTTGTTTTATCCTTCTTTCCTCTTCTCTCCTAAAAATTATAATGTATTTTCTTTGTTTTATCCTTCTTTCCTCTTCTCTCCTATAAATTATTATGTATTTCTTTGTTTTATCCTTCCTTCCTCTTCTCTCCTATAAGTTCTAATGGTCATTTGTCACATGTTGGGGTATAGTAAAAGGGTGGAGGCGTTACATTTTGGAGGAAAAATGTTCACATTTTTTCACATAGCATGAAAATGATGTACAGTCATGAGTTGTGCAATAACTCGCATTGTAGATAAATTAGCAGGCTATATGTCTGTGAAGTTTCAGCTTTGTTATGCTCATGGTTTTAATACAAATATAATTTGAGTGGAGTAGGGTAAGGGGTGGAGGATCCTACGGTGGAGGCACGTGTTAAAGTATAGGGAATTCCCATTTTGTTACTTTTTTTATTCTTTCTTGCATTATATCTTTACAGTCAATTGGTCTTATGGGTTGGGTGATATATCATTCTCTTTGGAATTTATCTGGTTCTAGACAAATACAAAGTAGATTTTTCAAAAGTTATTTAATCAATTAATCAATCAATTAAAACATACTTAATACACACATCCTCATAGACAATGCATTGGAGGCATCAAAAATTGCCACACGCAATTTTATAACAATAATTGTGTTTTTGTTTCGCCATTTTATTTGCATGCATGTAGATACACAATTGATTCTTGCAATGAATATTGTTTCAGTTGTTATCCAATTGTAAAAGATAGGATTTATGCCCTTTTTGCACTATTTAATTTTCTCCATGTTGACACCATGTAGCGCGGTTAGAAAACATAATTTTGTGTTACAAGTTTATATTTTTTAGAAGCATAGTGTCTTATTAACACAATCCAAGATGATTCGTTTCATTTGGTACAAAGATTAAGAAATTTTTCGTCAGTAAAATTGTGAAGTTTTTAAAACCATTTTCCTCTGTAACTCTCTGTATAGCTTTTATGACACACCCTATACAGGCACAAACATATGTTAATCATCTTCCTTACAATCTCTGCTTTCTATAAATATAAACTTTTTTCCGTGTCTGACTTACTACTAATAAACTAGAGATGTTTGATTGTGACAATGTACATTTCTACAATTTTTTGGACATGTAACGCATTATGCACCCAACTCATGACATGTGGCCTTATGTTTTCTTCATTCTTGATTCTTCTTTCATTTTCTCTTCTTTTATGTCTAATGTATTTCATTGTTTTGTCCTTTAACTACCATTTGCGCTTCATCATTGAAATGTATTTCTTTGATTTTATGTACATAAAACATACCAAGACTATGCCTACCGTAGTCATTCTACACCGTACGCTAAATCGCTCGATTACCGTCCTGTTTGGGAAGAAGACGGTAGCAAAAAGGGAGTTGCGCATGCGCGGTTCGATTTTTGCTCTGGAGAGTTACTGTAGTCATGCTACCGTAGTGCTCCGAAAGCCTAGGACCTGGTATAGAACGATACAAACCCGCCGAAAATGATGAAAAATGCAATGTGGCTGGTGCCGTTCTATTGCCGTGATGGAATTTGTTGTTTTTCGGTGAACGGCGAAGACCCGTTCATTTTACCCGGTACATGTGACATCACTATTACATAGCAGGGCCGGCGGAACGTTTTCAAAAGTAGGGGGTGGTTATATTCTCTTTCTTTCTTCTTCTTCTTCTACTAGGTGACGATCACAGCCCTCTGTTATGTCTTTTTAAGCAAATGTAGGAGCCTAAATTGCGAGGGCGAATCGCGAGCAGAAAATTTAACATTACATTATACATTCGGTAGAACTTTTTTTTAGAGAAATCTGCGAGCGCTAAGCGCGAGCCGAAAATTTGGCTCATATTGACCTGGAAAAAAAATGGAAATTGATATTCCATCACTTCACTTTGGGACGTTAGGACGTTTCTGAGAAAAGTTTGCGAGCGCGAAGCGCGAACTGAAAATTTTGGATTACAATGATATAAAGGCAGTATATTTTACGCACATTTCCCCTTTTATATCTTTTTGTTTAAATTATACCAAGGAACGATCATCTCCATTTTAACAAAAATAATTTGAGAGCGTTAAACGCGAGCAGAAAAATGTACATAACATTAATTCTTAGGGACGCCAGGGATCAGTCAATATACCCTTTTGAGAGAACTTTGCGAGCGCAAAGCGCGAGGCAAAAATTTGGCTAATATTGACGTAAAGATATTGTATTCTAGACACATTTTGAAAATTTCCATCACGTCTCTCCACTTTTGGACGTCAGGAATCAGTCAATGGTCCTTCTAGAGAGAAGTTTAACTCCTCTTAATGCCTCGATCACAGTTCGTGGCCGGGGACCCGTACGGCGAGGGAATCAGTCGTTTTTATAATTTATCTACAGTGCGGTTCAAAATTCTTTTTGCATGAGATTTACCCTCAGAGCGACTTGGATAGAGACCACTATTGTGTTATACCTCTTTTCCAAAAAAGCTTCTATTCCGGGGCCCGTACGGTGAGTAGGAAAAGACACTTTAACCTTTACGTGCGGTTCCCGGCCGACTCCCTTACGATTTTATGTGCACACCGGAACATTTTCCAGTAGTTTTAAATGTAGGGGAGCCGGGAAGATCGAGAGTGTGCTCTCGATTTTCCCGGCGTTTTTCTCAACCCGGTAGGCCGTAGAAAACCCTTGGAGTCACCAATGGGACCTGAGCGGGTTTCTGCCGGTAGCCGTATAGGTTTCTTCCGTTATCCGAGCGGGCTCCGCCCGTGTTTTTCAGTGAGTCCTCCAAATAAAATAATGACAGGCCTTTTACAATACGGTTTCCGTGCGATTTTCCTTCGGCCCCCGCTAGGGCCCCTTAAAGGTTCTTGATGAGACTATACGAGAAGGCTATACTGTCTAGGGTCAGATCTCAAACTCTGGCCTGAAATATACTTTTGTTTATTTATATATATGTTTGGGGGGGGGCTGTCGCAGGAAAGACCACTCTGGTAGGTGTTTATGTAGGACTAAGCATCTCATATCGTTTCCCAATACATGGACCATCAATATCACTTTCGAATGAGTGTAATTTCTCTCCTAATGGGTTTAATGCATAATAAATTCGTCTCTGAACTATCTCATCTAGAGGACTTGATTTCGACTCCCAAGAATTTGTTTGTTTGTTTTTTGGTTACTTTAATGCTTTAAATGGATAGATCTTACATGAATAAATAAGATCCATCCATAAAATTGATAGTTCAGAGACGAATTTTGTACACCCATAAGGTGCGAAATTACACTCATTTGGAAGTGATATTGATGGTCCATGTATTGGGAAATGATATGAGATGCATAGTCCTAGATAGATCTGAAAAGACCAAAGTGGTCTTTCCTGCGACAGCCCCCCCCCCAAAAAAAAAAATAATAAAAAAAAAAAATATATATATATATCCCTGTTTGGCGTTCAACAAGAGGGGGATAGAGCAACGTCCATCTGGCGCTGCTCAGCGGCTGCCAAGCCCACGGGACAAGGGAAAAAAGAATATCCGATTCGGACAATAAAATTGGGAGTTTTTTTTTATTTTTTTTTATTTATATATATATACATATATAAAGAAAATAAAATCTTTGTTGTATATACAACATGATGTTCTTCACTTCTGTGTTATTAATATATATACATGTATATATATATATATATATATATATATATATATATATGAGTGTAAAAGAATACACGTATATCTCTCCTGAGGAAGACGGAGGCAATACCGTCGAAAATTTGAGACAAATCTATTAAAAATTGGTGAAAATGCATTACTACATTTTGTTTTTTGTTTGATTCACATGCCAATACGTGAAACTTTATGATATATATATATATATATATATATATATATATATATATATATATATATATATATATATATATATATATATATATATAATTATATAATTATGAATAAACAAAAGTATATTTCATATCAGAGTTTGAGATCTGACCCTAGACAGTAAAGCCTTCTCGTATAGTTTCATCAGGAACCTTTAAGGGGCCCTGGCTGGGGCCGCAGGAAAGTAGTACGGGAACCGTATAGCAAGAGGCCTGAAAAAAACGGGCGGAACTCGCTCGGCTACCGGCAGAAACCCGTACAGCTTTGGTGACTCCACCGGTTTTCTACGGCCTACCGGGATGAGAAAAACGCAGGGAAAATCGAGTGCAAACAGTCGATTCTCTTGGCTCCCCTACATTTAAAGCATAACTACTGGAAAATGTTTCGGTGTGCAAATAAAATCGTCAGGGAGCCGGCCGGTAACCGTATGTAAAGGTTAAATTGTCTTTTCCTACTCACCGTACGGACCCCTGAATATAAGCTTTTGGGGAAAGGGGGTATGACACAAAATTGGTCTCTATCCAAGTCACTCTGAGGGTAAATCTTGTGCGAAAAAAATTTGGAACCGCACTGTTATTATCAAAACGACTGATAGCCCTCGCCGTACGGGTTCCCGGCCACGAACTGTGATCGAGGAATTAATAATGTTATTCACTGATAATCCCCACCTTTTAAAATTTCATAGGGGCCTTTGTTCATTTGTTGCCCCTTTGTTTGAAAGTGTCTCTGTCTGGGTATGTACCGATCTCAGAAATGAAAAGGGGCAAGCCTCATCATTCAGAATATACTAAAATATTCGACAAATCTCTGACCATGAATAAGATATGACAACATTATTTATGAAAGGCTTGTAAATATGAAAAAATAGCTATGTTTAACTATGTTACAATACCAGTGCTAAGGGAGCGTATTTCTTTTTGTTTAAATCTTTAACTAGGTAATGATCACTTCCATTCTAACAAAATAAATTGCGAGCGCAGAAAAATGTACAACTCTACAAATTTATAACTTTACTTATATGAGACACAAGGGTGCAGTAAATGTGCCTTTTGAGAGAACCTTGCGAGCGCAAAGCGCGAGCCGAAAAATTTGGCTTATAATGACCAGAAGGTGATATTTTAAACCTATTTTGCGCTTTCTTTCCTTTTTTCTTCTTTTTCTTTCTTTTCTTTTTCCCCTCCTCAGAAAATATAAATACTTCTGGCAAAACAAGTGGGGGCACGGCCCCCTGCCCCCCCCCCTGTCCCCGCCCTTGCATAGGCATATATTAAATGTGTCTTACAAGGATAGCAGACCAGATTCCATAGCCGATTTGGATCACATATGGGAAAGCGTATGCTGCACCGCCGATGATGATGGAAAGGATTCCTATAATCAGATGAATCACTCCAGTAGCAAATCCTGCTCTCTCGTTGTAATGTTCAGCGATGGCTGTACCACCACAGCAATCTTGACTGCTTCCAGTCTAGGAATAACAAAATTGAACAGAACATCAGAAAAGGGAGTATAACACCTGTTCAAACCGACTAATCCTCAATACCCGCATTTGCTATTCTCGGAGAAAACCTTCATTTTGTTTTATACATATTTGGGGGATGTCTCTCCTCTAATACCCATTTCGTCAAAAGTTATTATGTGGTTGTAATTTTAAAAAGGGTGAACGTTTGGCACTTGATAAGACAGTGGACTATCCCAAAGCCCTCCCGTCATTGAGTTATGGTTCACTAGTATTTTATTCCCTTTATTTAGACCCGGGGGTCACTCACCACATGATGTGCTACGCATGCGTGTCCCAAAGAAGCGTCGAAAAAGGTTTGTTTTCAGCATTTCGTCGGCGTCGACGCTTTCCTTAAAATAGGGGTGTTTTTGAATTTCTATCGCATATTCATAAAATAGGATTGTTTTCAGGGGAAATGTTTTGGGGTCAAAATTTTACGGTGTTTACCCCATTTAGGGTATGTTTTTCCACTCTCACGTCGAAAAGGGGGGCAAATTTGAATTCATGTAATGAGACGTTTAGGGTCCATTTTCAGGGTACTACCCGGGGGGCAAAACCCATATTTTTAGAGTTATCTGCATCGGCGAGATGTAAAAAGTAGTCCTATGTAATATGATTCTTTGTACCCATAGCAACACCGCTAGGGTTGACTACTCGGTGGTAAAGTGACACGGGGGTCTCTACAGGCGGGGGCGCCCAAAAAAGCCGCCCTTTTTACCAAAAATAGTATTTTAAAGAAAATGACTGAAAATAATTCTCTAAACTCAATGAGTTGGGTCTCATATGAAAGAGTATTAAATTTCCTTTACAACAATGCTAATTTTAGTGAGAATTGAAATTCAATAAATTCAGTTTTGTACTTAAAAACGTCATTTTTTTATTATTTTTTTTTCCAAAAATAATTTTTTTACACATTTTTAAATTGAATGTATCAAATTTTCTAAAAAGAGCTGAGAGTTGTTACTTTCTGAAAAATTGCCCATTGGTATGTCCCATGATCTGTAAAAAGAGTAACGTCAAATAAGAGGAATAAATTCTCTTAGCTCTATTACATTACTTTGGCTTATTTTATCAATTTAGTTGACAGTATTGAAACTTTGTTATTCATATTTTAACCGAAAAAGCGTTCTGCAGAGGTCAATTTTGTGACTTTGACCTCTCGTGACATTACGTATCATAAATTGCAAAATCTTTATATAATCTTGTGCCCTATTCAAGACCAACATTTTGAGGGGTCACTTGCTCCATAAAAATGAATATCTCGAAAAGTTATACATGGTTTCTTGTACATACCCTTAATATAAACCATTTAGGGAGGAAAATGGGCGTGGTCAAAACTCCATGGGGGTCCCTCGGGAATGAGTTTTTTTTCTGTTAAACTCAATTTTCCGATTCACCAGACCCATAGCTACACGAGGATACCATGAACATGGAGTCGCAGGGGGGGGGGGGTGCAGCATTTCGACCCTAGCCATGCTACTAATACGGCTCCTTTGTCTTTTATATATTGCTTTTTTACGACATATTAGATTAAAGCTACATTATCGAAAGTCTCTAATGAAAATATGTTCCTATATATTTTCGCAGAGGGAGATAGAGTCAATTTTTTTTGCCTCAAAATTTGAACTTCATATTTACCGATATAATCGTTTCAAATTGAAATGATTACGGTGTAAGCAAAGATTACAACTGCTCACAATCTTAAACTGGATACTGACCGTAATTTAGAAGCATGTCGTTCATTATGTGGACAGTAGTGTCATTTATTTAGTTTTTAGTGGTATGTACGTATGTACTAGACTCTTGTTATTGTCAGAATCTTCTTTTTTTTTTTTTTTTTTTTTCTTCTCTTTATTTTTTTATTTTCTGTACAATTCTTGTAGACACGATAACTCAAAAAATATGCACTAAAGTATTCAAATTTTCAGCAATGATAGATCATTGTAAATCTGAACACTAAAAAATTTCTAGCTCATTAGCATTAAGTGTGACGTCATCTAGACGCCATTTTGGTAAAATCACATTATCAATCATAACTTCATAAATAATAATCATGATTAATATATTTTAGTAACATAAACTTTAAATTGAAGCGCATCTTTTAGAACATAATGCACGGCGCGTAAGTACGCGCATTAAGGAATTAGCGCGTACAAAATATAAAAATGTTCAAATCACTTTATGGCTGAAGTAGAGTACGTTTCAGGTCATTTTAAGCATTTCAAGAAAAAATGCTTGCACACAATTTGCGCGTATTAATGCGCGTAGCGAAGAATGCAGCTTGAGATCATTGATTTTTTGCTCTTACAGTAATCTTGATAATATTTTCACAACGATTTGACACCATAATCACTACTTTTAGACTATTATTAACGAAATGATGGTCTGTCAAGTTGGAACTACGCGCACGCGAACTTTTGTCAATTTTACCAAAATATGCATTTTGGCCAAAAACATGCCTACACAAAATCCTGAATAATTCTCAGGATCAACGGCAACCCAATTATCTTTTCAGAGTTGGATACACCATCAATTGCGAATGCTCCTTTTTTTTTTTTTTTTTTTTTTTTTTATAAGTCCAGAAGCGTTGGGTCAAAAATTTGTTCAAATGAATCGTGGCTGGTCTCAAATTGAAGAGCGTCATTTCCTAAAAAAAATATTCGAAGCCTATTTGATAAATGTTGTAACAGGTGAAAAATTTTTCAAAAACCGGTGTGTCAAATTCTAAAAATGCTCAAAATCACCCATATCATTACAAAGTATGTTTCAGGCTATTTCAAGAATTTAAAAATATTCCGCGCGTAAGCGCCCAGTGCGTGGCGTTTTGCGCGCAACTTTGTAAATCGCCAAAATTCCGGTTTTTTTTTTGTTGATTGGCAATTTTAGACAATTCTTAT
>CALNVZ010000641.1:32568373-32587721 GCA_940671915.1 Paracentrotus lividus
TTGGGTTAAATTGTTTTTTTTCTGTTAAAAGCTATTAAACGCTTTACCTATGAGCGTAATATACGAAAAATCCAAAATTTCGCCCAATTATAGCGAAAACCGTATGATACACGTGTTATAAGCGTACATACGTACACGTATACTGTATTGTACTGCCTAGCTTATCTTCAGATTTAATGAACTTTGGGAGCATGATAAAGTTTCCAAATGGATTTAATAAAACACTACCAATTTTCTGGTGTGTATATAGAAATGGAGCACATGGTGCGGTTAATGGGGGAGGCAGGTTTTTATTTTATTAATATTTTTCATATATTTTTATGAAGAATACATTGTTCTAATATCCATAGTTTTATTATGCATTTTTTTACCTAAACGAATATGTACATCTAAAATGATTGGATGAGTGTCAATTAAATTATCAAAGGAGTATCTGGGGTGGGGTCTGACAGTTTCACCCGAACCCAAAATGTGGGAGAATTAAAACGGAATTTTGTACTTTCACACGACTTTCACCCCAGGTAAAAGAAAGAAAAAAAAATCTGAACGGTGACCGACAAAATTAATTTAAATATCTTTACCACCCACATGGTTCTTATTATTTATTTTATTTATTTAATTTATTATTCATCTATTTATTTTATTTATTATTCATTCATTCAATCATTTATT
Source organism: Paracentrotus lividus (assembly GCA_940671915.1). Taxonomy (NCBI): domain Eukaryota; kingdom Metazoa; phylum Echinodermata; class Echinoidea; order Camarodonta; family Echinidae; genus Paracentrotus; species Paracentrotus lividus. The sequence continues at coordinate 32,569,046 of CALNVZ010000641.1, forward strand.
ATATTCATTCATTTATTCAGTCTTATTTATACAGGGTTGACATCTGAAATAACGAATATTGTTCTTTAAGGGGCAATTCTATACAGTTAAGAAGAAGTAAATCATTGCACGTACGGTCAGTTATGTGTATACATACACATTTGAAAATGATGACTCATTATTAGACCGAAGGATGTTCCTTTTCACAACACAACACCCCTCCCCACCTGAAGGCAATTTATTATATCCTGTGACCTAAAAAATGTGGCGTACGTTTTTACTCAGTTCGTGTGTCCTAACAAATTCTTGGGTGTCGAACTTGATAAATCTGAAATCAGATTTTGGGCATCCCCCTCTCAAGAAATCTGAATCCGTGCCCAATTTATACGGAAATTTAAAATATTAACACCATCATGGGGCAGTTGGGATTAAATATCTTTACAATAAAACACATTTTAGAAAAATGTAATAAAATATACTAGTGACATGGGCTAGGGTCGAAATGCTGCACCCCCCCCCTGCGACTTCATGTTCATGGGTATCCTCATGTAGCTATGGGTCTGGTGGAATCGGAAAATTGAGTTTAACAGAAAAAAACTCATTCCCTAGGGACCCCCATGGAGTTTTGACCACGCCCATTTTCCTCCCTGAAATGGTTTATTATTAAGGGTATGTACAGAAAACCATGTATAACTTTCGAGATATTATTTTTATGGAGCAAGTGACCCCTCAAATGTTGTCTTGAATAGGGCTACAAGATTAATAAAGATTTTGCAATTTAATGTATCGTAATGTCACGAGAGGTCAAAAGGTCACAGAAATTGACCTCTGCAGAACGCTTTTCGGTTAAAATATGAATAAAAGTTCAATTACTGTCAACTAAATTTGATTAAATAAAGCCAAAGTTAATGTAATAGAGCTTAAGAGAAATTTATTCCTCTTTTATTGACGTATAACACATCTCATAACTATCACGCATGACCGCGCAGTGTTCACTTTTACAAAAACGTTACATGACCATTTTACCAAAAAGTAGCCATTTTCTGTATATGTCTGCCTACTGTACGACGTGTGCTATGGCATATGTGAAAGTACAAACAAATAAAGTTATTTTTGATTTGGAAATTGTTAAGAACTTAATAAACAAGGTGCAATGATTCGTCAGGTCACTCTGATGGCACACATGACCAGCAATATGTAACATACATATATCTTAACAACGGTTGCATTGTAACTTATTTCCCTAGCAACAGGCTATTTAGATCATGTTATTTCGGAATTAGATTTTAATTAACAGTTTCTGAGCATCAGAATAGTATTTCATTGGGCAGTTCACTCGACTTGCACTATAGTTTAGGCTGGTAACGGTTGCTAAGCAACACACATTTTTAATATCAATTGGGCATAGCAACTCGATATCTTCTAACTGACTACAACAAAAATTGAATCAAAGTTACATAAACTGTGTTAATTTTGACCTCCATCACTTTGAAATTATATCCATGTAACCATGGGTCTTGTGAATAAACACAAGCACAAGCTCATACACCCCACACACACCCACGCCCTCACACCCTCTCACAACTCGCACACACCCTAAATAACACACCCACATACACACACACTCATATTTATATACGGTCCCCATGACTTTTGAAAATTATGTTTCGTGCAACATTGGTCTGGTAAATTAAACAAATAACAAGCACATACACACACACACACACTCACACTCAACTTTCACAATCATTCCCCCCCCCACACACACACACATAAACACACATATTTTTATGAGGTCACCCATATCCCTTCCCATGTCTTGGCACGGAAAAATGTTTAGATTATTTTGTTCTGCTAGTGAGTTAGTGGTATTCAAACTGAGTTAGCCTTACTATTAGTGCTTCTATGAACTACAAAATTAAGCGCCTTGTAATGTTGACATTTTTTACAAGCACTTTGTCCGAAATGTGATCGCGATTAAAAATATTACACGTTAAATCAATTAACTGATAGCTCCCTCGCGTGAGGTATCGTTAAATTGAATGGGCATTAACAATTCGATTGGAAAGAGTTTAAAAGTGACGGGAAAATCATAATTAATATCCTACCATTTCTAGGGATGGCATCACTTTGTCATCATTGATTTCATACCCCTTTTCAAAAGAATGTCCTGGTTTGAATACAATCAGGGTTTCTTTCACATTTGAGCGATCTGTCACTGTGCTATCTGCTAATGTTTTTTATTATTATTTTTATTTCTATTTGGTGAGCTCTCATAAATTGATGAAACCCGCTAGAAATGCTCCTATTGGCTAATGACAATTGTCATATCGACTTTACATATAACAAAACTGTGAACAATCCTCAAACTGAATTTTCTAGTTCAGCTTATGTATCTCTCTCTTCTTAGGAGTTTCTATTTATTTTAAATCGTTTCCAGCCGAACATACAGACGCACGCGGTCGTCAAATTTCAATTTCCGCGCGTGCGTCAACGGAGCAAATAACGTAAAAACATAACAAAACATACGTCTTTAGAATCCTCCAAATCTCGTCCGAAAGGTCAAAACCTCTCACATGCTCTGAAAGTATATGACATAGTAAATATAATCCACTTATAAAATGTGGGGTCTAAGGAATAAAACATCGGCATATTCTCATGCAAACCCAAAATTTCTTCTTTTTTTTCAATCCAAATTTAGTTATTATCAGGATAAATATTGGTTGATTTTCTCCCAAATGCTTTTCATGTTAAGGCTGAGACAGTTCCCAAACAGTCAAATGGTAAAAGGTGATTAAATGTCAAATTCATCATATTACACAATTCATTTTCTTCTTTTTCAAAAAGTTAATTTTACCCTCTCTTTTCGTTTCAGTTTTGTTCTCTCTCTTTCCTGTAGCCAATTGCTGTATATTTTTTTTGCATTACAAATACATATCAGTACATACCACCGATAATTGTACGCATTACAATTATAAAAGCTCTAGTTTTTATCTATTTTTATCTTTATTTATATTTTTTATTTATTCATTTATTTATTTTTGTTTAAATCTATTTATCTATTTATTTATTTCTATGTTTATTTATTTATTTTTTTGGGGGGAGGGGGGAGGTGCGACTGTTGGACCATGGGACAACCAGGGGTGGCAAAATAAATGAATTTTAATTTTAATCAATTTGTAATCTTAAACCAGTACAATTGGGGGAATTATGTATTTCAGGATTTCTTTGTCACTTACTATGATTGACAAAAAAAAAAAAAAAAATGAACTCACCAAGGCTCTTGGCATCAGGCCCATTTGGATACGCCACTCCACGTTAAATACATTTATTATGTCCCCGCCAATTCATTATTCCCATAACCTACCAAAATTTTATCAATGTCCGTGTTTATACAGAGTTGTGATATGCGTGATACATATTTAAGAGTGTGCAAGTCTCCATATTTCATATTAAAAGGGTCCAGGGGTGAAGTTATGGTGGTCTACCCTGTGGATACTTCATTTTTTTTTGAAGAGCTGAAGATAATATAACTTACCCAAAGTGGCTAATGAAAAGCATCAATTCCCCCATGCCTGCCTAAAAAGCATCAAGTGGTTATTTAAATGAAAAGTAATGAAATAAAGCGCGTTTCTTTTTATATAAATCGCCGCCCCTGCTCTCTTTCTCTCTCCCTCTCTCCTTTCATCGATACCAACATGGAAGCAGTTAGGTGTTGCCCCGCCACCCCCCCCCCCCACTAGGAGGTCAACCAAATACACTTTGCTTGTTCCTGATTCTCCGAAAGGGGTATATTTTTGGGGCTCAGGTCGTGAAAAAAATCGGCCCCGAGATATATTGAAATAGGGTCTTTTAGCTTTTTTCCGGACCTATTTTTTAATTGGGGGTAGTTTTCAATTCTTTGAGGAAAAATCTTGAAATATGGGCCTGAATATGGTCCAAAATTTGTGAAAAGGAGTAATTTTCCTTGCTCCCCCCTCAAAAGCCTGTAATAGGGGTAATTTTGATGGCAGCTTCCCTAAAAAGCCTCTAATTAGGGGTAATTTTGACACAGTTCCCCGACTGAAAGGTGTATCTTAAAATCTGGAACGGCATACGTGTATGGTTACCTCCTGAAGGGGGGGTGGCGGGTTCTCGTCGACTTATAAGTGTATGCTTTAATGATAGGCGACAATTAAATTATTGAGTCATGTCTTTGACTGTCGTCATTGTACAAATAACAATCTTATCATCCTAATAGAATCTAGAATTTCTGTCTGATTTGTGGATAGGGCATGGGATGGGGGGGGTTAGCATAAAATAAATGTCCTTCGGCCTTCCAATATTTGTCATCATTATTCAAATAAGGATATTTTATATTTACTCTTTATGTATAGTATAACATACTTAAGTAATATACTACAGTGCAATTACTTGTTTTAACCGTATAGACAGGGGACCTTGAATAGTAATATTCCTCATTAAAAGGGCCACCTTGTATAAAGAAGATATGAATGAATAAACAGATTAATAAAAAAAGAGCCATGAGGATAACCCACTTCAGTTTGGTCGGACATCCACATATATTTTCTTTCCCCCTTTTCCCCCGAGGAGGGGGTACAGTGGGGGTTAAGCACCAAATTCCCGATTTTAGGGATTTCCCCTAATTTTTTTGGTTAGGGCGGACCTATGAGGACCCCCCCCCCAGGTTCCTCGTTGATAATGGAACCCAATTTCATTATTTTTGTGCCGTGACTCTGATCGAAGTTGTACGATGTACATGCATTTTACAGATATGCGTGCACAAGGTCAAAATGTATTACCAATGTATTCTTTATAAAAAAAAAAAACCTGCCGCCCCCATACATGGGCTCCATTTCTAAATACAAAACATCACATGTTGTTGGGTTTTATTAAATCTCTTTAAAAACTTTTATTGTGCTCCCAAAAGTTCATTAAATCTGTAAAAGAAATTGTAAGATTAGCCACGGTCATTCACAATGTTTCGTACATATACATGTATATGTTATGTACGGTATAACACGTATTTATGCGGGTTTTCAACTGAAATAGACGAAATATTGATTTGTTTGTATATTACATTCATATTTTTAGCGTATTATAACTTTTTATAGAAATAAGGTTTTGCTCAAATTTTTTTTACAGATGATAGGACATACCAATGGGCAGTTTTTCAGGAAGTAACAACTTTCAGCTCTCATTAGAAATTTTAATACATTAGATTAAAAAATATGTAAAAAATTCATTTTTGGAAAAAAATGCAAGAAATGATGTTTTTAAAGTACAAAACTGAATTTATTTAATTTCAATGCTCATTAAAGTTAGCATTGTTGTGAAGGAAATTTAATACTCTTTCATATGAGACCCAACTCATTGAATTTAGATAATTATTTCTAGTCATTTTCTTTAAAATACTATTTTTTGTAAAAAGGGCGGCTATTTTGGGCGCCCCCGCCTGTAGAGACCCTCGTGTCACTTTACCACCGGGTAGTCCACCTTAGTGGTGTTGCTATGGGTACATAGAACAATATTAGATAGGACTACTTTTTAGATCTCGCCAAGTCAGGTCCACACCTCTTGCCCCCTGGGTATACGGGGACACGCGTGGGTAGCACTTTTTTCTTTAAGTGACCCCCCCCCCCCCCGGAGAGTAGACAGTCATTTTGTTCAGAATGCATTTCATGATAGGTCCTATTTCGCATGAAATTGAATCGAACCTGGACGAGAACATCATAATTATTATTTTTTTTTCTCGATTTGGTTCATCATGACTTTTTATATCTTTGCCTCGTGGACATGGACTTGAATAACTTTAAGCATGAATTCATAAATGGTGGTGCCACAATCAACGAAGAGCTGAAATCTCCTTTTTATTGACATTTCGGTGGATATTTGAATTACAAAATTATGGAGTTTGCCAATTAAACCAATGCAGAGTGCCGTAGTCTAGTGAACATATCACTTGGCTGGGAAGGCAAAGATCGTGGGTTCGATCCCAGAACCGGTACTTAATTCCTTTGAAAAGAAGTTATTTTAATTGCTTCACCATACCGGATAGGATTTTTTTTCTCATGGTGTGCACCTTTAAAATGGTCCCCCGCGATTGAATCCAATGACCGGGGTAATAAAAGTGTTAGCAACTTTGAACAGTTCTAAAAATGAGAAAGCGCCATATAAGAAGATAATGTTGTTTATATCATGAAATGCCCACGTGATATACCTGGGTTGCATTTCCAGGCTGGTTGATCACCGCTTGCTGCTGACCTGGCTGATAGACTCCCGGTTGACCTTGTTGATACACTACCGGTTGACCTTGAGGATAATACGGCTGACCCTGAGGATATGCCACCGGTTGGCCATGTGGGTAGGCTCCTGGTTGACTCTGCGGATAGGTACCCGGTTGACCATTCTTTCCTTCAGGACGGGTGTAGACAGGAGGATCAGACATTTTGAAGAAGTTTACTCACCTTTAAAAAGTACAAAGATCTGCAATTGAATGTCCATGAATGTTACGCAAGTGCATGTTGCTATTTTCTGGTTTATTTTAGTATGAGTATACAATATGACAATACACATCTTTATATCTATGTTTTCCTGTATTGCTGCTTTTAATATTTGATATATAGCCATCATAGCTATGGAATATACCTGCTTCAATATTTTACTAAAAGTTGTCATTTATGTACTGTCTTATTTGGCTTTTTGATTTCTGCGTTATTTTGATGTCTACTTCTATAATTTTTGCTCATTATTTCATGATTCATTTTGGTTCCTTTTCCCGACCTAAGTATTCACCAGTTGGCAACTTTAATATCGGTCTTCCGGGTCTCGCACATGCCACTACGGGAAGCGCGTAAGGGAAACCTTTAACTTAGACTTATGGTATATTCTATTTAGGTAGTGAGGCTCTTTCATATTTATTTCTAATAGGGGAGACCGGGTATGGAAGTTACACGGGTCAGTTGTTACAGTTCTCAGTGTGCTAAGATGGAAAAAGAGAGGATGTGCTTACTGGCATCTATATACAGCCTACACATAGCTGTGATGAACTGCCGGTCGTGAGGTTTCTCCGTTGTTTTATTAAAAAGTAAATCAACAAAAACAATTTTTTACAGTTCAAAGTAAATTTTTGACAAAAATTGAAATTTGTAATAGCTCTTACGACTGAAGGCACATGATGATAGTCTGGTATTGTAAATATAGTACATGTATGTCACTAATATACCCCCTAGCCATGCCCTGTAATTCTGCCTTATGACTGTGCTACAGTTGATTTCTGTGTGTAAAATCACCCATGGGGTAGGTTGTTACCCCATGTTGATGTAACAACTTACCCCAATTACATTACATATGTAAAATTACATTTTGTCTCAATTTTCAGGTGTTAATATTTTTATTTTTCTATTATTACTTTTGTCTATTCTAGAGCTCTACTTCATCTACTGTTAACGATGTCAAGAAACTGGAAAGTTGAAATTAAAGTATGGTATAAGAGATTTACACATTGTCAACTTACCCCGTATGTTTACATATTGTAACAATTGACCCCGTATAATAAATAAAATAAAATGATTAGGGGCCCTTCAGGAGCTTGACAGGGTGCCGCAGGATAGCCGTAGGGGAAACCTTAAAACATTGCAAGACGGTAGTTATCTTTTTACAATGAGGACTGAAAGGAAAACTGTTCGAAACCCTTCCGGTCACCTGCGGGTGCCGGTGCGGGCCCCGCAGTGGCTCCAAGGGCTTTTACCGGGTTGTCTACTGCCTTCCGATTTCATGAAAACGCCGGGAGAATCGAGAACATGCAATAGATCTTTCCGGCTTTTCTACGGGTAGTGAAACATGTCCTCGCGCTCGCAGAATCATTAGGGAGCCAGACGGCCCTGCTGGAAAGAACACACTCATTCACAATGTGAAACACAGTGTGAATCACACTGTGTTTCACATTGTGAATCACAGTCTGCTCCACAATGTTAAATTGGGGCGTTTTCACATTGTGGTCACACTGTGAACCACACTGTGGTCACAGTGTGGATAACCGGGGATTCACACTGTGGCCACACTGTGAAACACGCTGATTCACAGTGTGAATAACCGGAGATTCACACTGTGAAACACGCTAATTCACAGTGTGGTTAACCAGATAATCACACTGTGAACCACAGTGTGGAACAACGCGACCACACTGTGAAAACGCCCCAATTTAACATTGCGGAAGTTCACATTGTGAAACTTCCACACTGTGAAATTCTCACACTGTGAAACACCACACTGTGAAACCCATCAATAATGTGAAACAAAAATCACACTGTGAAACTCCAATCACACTGTTGAAACGCTCTAATTTAATACTGTCCACATTGTGAAATACCAACAATGATATATCAATGGATGCACCCAAGATAACACATGGCATTCTAATCTTTGCTACGGCTCATGAGTCATCATTTTCTCCTCCAGCTCTATGGGCTAAATGCTCAGAGCACGTTGAGGGATAATTCAATTTAACGTAAGATGTTTTCCCATATTATTATATTTTTGATAAAACATTTGTGTCATGGTTTATATTTCGTTAAATTCTTTTTTGATAAGTTGCACGCTTATTTCTTTATTGCACTTTTTAATTCAAGTGTTTTCAAATTATTTTGTTGAAAAAAAAACTTGTGTAAAGTATTTAATACTGTTTTAGAAAAGAAGCATGATTAAAACTCGACTAATCACCAAAAATCATTATTATCGCTTTATGATCGATTACAAAATTGAACCACGGGTAAATTCACAGTGTGAAACCGCACACCACAATGTGAATATTATGTGGAAAACCATATCACTATGTGAAATCATCAACACACTGTTAAATTCGAGCATTTTAACATAGTCGACTATGTGAACACACTGTGTGACACTGTGTTCTTTCCAGCAGGGCAGGTTTGGACTAACAAAGAAGAAAAAAATAGAAAAATAGGGGGGGGGAAATGAAATAAAACAGTGTTTACATAATATTTCGTTTTCAAAGGGGAGAGGAGGTACATTTCTATCAATTACATCTTGCTCGATAATCACTATATTGTCATCTTGTGATCCCGATGAAGTACCTTCATCATCCTGTAATCGACGTCACTGGGTTGTTGATTCTTTATTGAAGAATGGACTAGTGTCTGTTGCAAGGTTGGGTACACTGCAACAGTAATAACTGGCACAATTATGCGTTATCTCCTCAAAAGTCAACGGTTTGTCCGCATAACGAAACATTTGAGGGACAATGTGAGTACAAAATGAGTCTGACTACTCTGAGACTCTTTTTAAGTAAGTCTTCAATACCCACTTGAATCATATCTTCATGACTCACTTGGAGTGAGGACTCAGACATATAGGCCTAATTTTATTTCTGACGAGTCATGGTGGCTCACTTGATCAATCACGTGTTTTGTTATACAACGCGTCTCCCAATAAACATTCCCTCTGATTGGGCGCTAAATAAATTCTAACGTAAAGTATTATTGATTTTTTTTTTTTTTCTTTTTCGAAGACCAAATTGGAATGGGCCAAATCTTAATTGAGTATAAAGTTTAATGTTGGTAATCATTTTTTCATAAATTAGAGTTAAAAAAAAAGAAAGACATTTTTTGGGGACGCACTGTACAGACAAACCCGTGACTAATTTGTAATGGGTCTGAATGCTGAAAGACTGACTTCAAATGAGTCTTTAAGACTCACCAAGTGAGAAGACTCCCTTAGTGAATCTTTAATAACTGAGTCTTTAAGACTCACTTTAGTGCGTGAGCAGTAAAATGAAGTTAAGTTGTCGCACAGCATCCGTCTTTTACTCATTATTATCAACATTATTATCATTATTTTTATCATTATAATTATAAGATTTTTTTCATATTATATATTAAAAAAAAAAAAAAAAAAAATCAAATGCACCCTTCCGCAGAACCGATGGGGTTATCCCTGCTGGGAAGAACACACTCATTCACAATGTGAACCACAGTGTGAATCACACTGTGTTTCACATTGTGAAGTCTGCTCCACAATGTTAAATTGGGGCGTTTTCACATTGTGGTCACACTGTGAACCACACTGTGGTCACAGTGTGGATAATCGGAGATTCACACTGTGGCCACACTGTGAAACACGCTGATTCACAATGTGGATAACCGGATATTCAAACTGTGGCCACACTATGAACTATAGGCCTACTGTTCACATTGTGAAATATAAGTCGTAAGGTATTCACACTGTGAAAATCTGTTTCTCACAGTGTGAATTTTTTTTCATGGTTTGGCCACACTGTGAAATCAATTTCACACTGTGAGCTGGTATATTCACATTGTGAAAATCTGTTTCTCACAGTGTGAATTTTTTTCATGGTTTGGCCACACTGTGAAATCAATTTCACACTGCATTTTGCAACTTTTCACTTTTTACTTTGCTATATATTCATTAATTATGAGCATTCAAACATGATGTTACCATTGCAAATAGGGTATCAATAAAAAGAAGAACAAATTAACTTTTCAATGCTATAAAAATTGATAGTGATAAAAACCCACATTAAAATGTATCAAGGTTCAAAGTTGTGCGGCAGAACATTCAAACTGAAGATTATTTTTTCACTTTTTACTTTGCTATATATTCATTAATCATGTGCATTTAAACATGATGTTACCATTGCAAATAGGGTATCAATAAAAAGAAGAACAAATTAACTTTTCAATGCTATTAAAATTGATAGTGATAAAAACCCACATTAAAATGTATCAAGGTTCAAAGTTGTGCGGCAGAACATTCAAACAGAAAATTATCTTTTCACTTTTTACTTTGCTATATATTCATTAATTATGAGTATTCAAACATGATGTTACCATTGCAAATAGGGTATCAATAAAAAGAAGAACAAATTAACTTTTCAATGCTATAAAAATTGATAGTGATAAAAACCCACATTAAAATGTATCAAGGTTCAAAGTTGTGCGGCAGAACATTCAAACTGAAGATTATTTTTTCACTTTTTACTTTGCTATATATTCATTAATTATGTGCATTCAAACATGATGTTACCATTGCAAAAAGGGTATCAATAAAAAGAAGAACAAATTAACTTTTCAATGCTATAAAAATTGATAGTGATAAAAACCCACATTAAAATGTATCAAGGTTCAAAGTTGTGCGGCAGAACATTCAAACAGAAAATTATCTTTTCACTTTTTACTTTGCTATATATTCATTAATTATGAGCACTCAAAGATGATGTTACCATTGCAAATAGGGTATCAATAAAAAGAAGAACAAATTAATTTTTCAATACTATAAAAATTGATAGTGATAAAAACCCACATTAAAATGTATCAAGGTTCAAAGTTGTATGGCAAAACATTCAAACTGAAAATTATCTTTCGCTTTGCCTGGCATTCAGGGGGTATTCAGGGGTTCTGTGGACCCGGGCATGACATCACCATGACAAATCAGGTATCAATAAAAAGAAGAATAACTGAACTTGAACAATGGTCCAAATTCAATAAAAATGATAAATTACCCCAAAAGTTATTGAAGTTTAAAGTCGAGTTGCGGATCTTCAATGTGATCAATAAAAGTGCATTTTACAACAATCGACGTTTTCCTTTTCTCCATTTTCTGATATTCTGTGCATTTAAGGACGTTGCACAGTTGAAACGAAGTCCATGCCATTTTCACCAATTTTTGCACAGAGTTACTTTGGTATCTATGTATGCCAAAAATGCAAAAAATAATATAGGTTCATGTACTTGATTTTTTGCTACGGGACTTTGAAGTTGCCGTATTTGCATGGCATGTAAAATACGCAAAATTTAAGAAATTGGCCTCTGTTAGACCTCTCGATTGCAACAAACGAGTTAAAATCGTCATCACTTTGTCAAAACCGTATCAAACTTTATCAAACCTTCCCGATTTGTTACGAAGTTTATACCAAAGATGGGGACATTGTTTAAACTGGCACATTTGCACTTATATTCGAGCCAGCAGCGCCTTCATGTGGCAAAAATGGTGCGTAAAATGGCAAAAATCATATCTTAGAGGCTTGGAATCTACAAGAAAATAAAAAAGTATAGTTTAAGGTGCACTTTTTTTAAAAACCATGGCAGTCTCATTAAATTTTGCAAAGTTGTAGAGGGATTCATCATAAATATGTTGAAACTTTAAAAAAGAGGGGTCCATGTCGGCGCCCGAATACTCGCAAATCGGCTTGAAAAGTCACAAAAACGCGCCGAAAACGTCCAAAAAGCGTGAAAATCCAATCTAAATTGCACTTGATTCAAAATTGTGCTCCCAAACATTCAAAGTCCATGTCATTTTCATAAAAATTTGCAAAGTTGTAGAGGAATACATACTCAACGGGTAGAAATATTCACAAAAGGGGGTCCATGTGCTCGTTTTTAAGCTATCGGAGCCTGAATAGTTGCAAAATGGCTTGAAAACCACAAAAACGCGCCGAAAACGTCCAAAAAGCGTGAAAATCCACTCTAAAATTGCACTTGATTCAAAATTATGCTCCCAAACATTCAAAATCCATGTCAATTTCATCAAAATTTGCCAAGTTGTAGGGGAATATAAACTAAAAGAGTAGGAACATTAAAAAAAAAATGGGGGTCCATGAGCTCGTTTTCAAAATATCGGCGCTGTAATAGTGGCGAATCGACTTAAAAACCACCGAAACATGCCAAAAATACTCAAAAATGTGAAAACTCTATCTAACTTCTGACTTATTCCAAATCCTGCTCCCAAACATTTACAATTCATTTCATATCCATCGCAATCTCTAGAATAACACGAACATGCTCCAACATAAATGTTTTACATATCTCTGCAAGTAGGTAAATAATGAACAAAAAGAAGAAATAAATAACATATTTATAAAGTTAATTTCCTTTAAAGGGACGTATAATTGATAAAACATGGGGAATTCACCTTATCTCGGGTGAAATGATAACATTCCAATCAGAGCCTGAGGCGTGTTGCGTAATCTCCAGCGTCAGGGTGTCTGGAGTATACAGGCGCGGATCCAGGATTTTCCAGAGGGGGGGGGCCCAACTTTGAAAAAAAATATCTTGCGAGCGGAGCGAGCAAACGAGCGCGAAGCGCGACTTAAAATTCCCCGATATATAGGCCTATACTGACCTAAAACGAGAAATTTAAACAATTTTAAGTTTACTCCTATGAAAACAAAATAATAATATATACCGGTACTAGCAAACAAAAATTTAAAAAAATTAAAAAAAATAGAAAACGGTATATTTTGAACAAAACTTTAGTGGTTTGGATATGTACTCTAAATTGCCACCATGAGATGAAAAACTTTGAGGTAAAAATTTGAGCTAATTGTGCATCATATACCCTACTAAATTGGTATCTGCGAGCGCGAAGCGCGAGCCGAAAATTTTGAGCTCAAAATTGGAGTTATTTGTGCATTATGGTTTAGTATCCGCGAGCGCGAAGCGCGAGCCGAAAATTTTGGGTTTTAAAAGATATATGGAATAGATAAAGGGGCACTTTCTACTGTTATTTTTTTTGTTAAAGATAGTTGTGTATTATAAACCTTATTTAGAATCCGCGAGCTGAAAATTTTGAAGTAAAAATTGGAGTCATTTGTGCATTATGATTTAGAATCAGACATGTCAGCGAGCGCGAAGCGCGAGCCGAAAATCTTGGGTTTTAAAAGATAGATGGAATAAGTAAAGGGGCGCTTTCTAGTATTAAAAATCGTAGATAATTGTGTATTATAGACCCTATTTAGCATCCGCGAGCGCGAAGCGCGAGCTGAAAATTTTGAGTTAATTGTGTAATATATTATGTACCCTACTAGATAGGTATTTGGTGGTTTTAAAAGATATATAGGATAAATAAAGGGGCGCTTTCTAACATAAAGAATTATAGATGATTGTGTATTATATACCCTATATAGTATCCGCGAGCGCGAATCACGAGCCGAAAATATTGGGTTTAAAAGATATATGGAACAAATAAAGGGGCACTTTCTAGTATTAAAAATCGTAGATAATTATTTAGTACCCACGAGTGTGAATCGTGAACTGAAAATTATGAGGTAAATTTTTGAGTTATATACCCTACTGGATTGGCATCTGCGAGCGCGAAGCGCGAGCCGAAAATTTGGGGTTTAAAAGAAATATAGAATAAATAAAGGCACTTTCTATAAAGAATTGTAGATAATTGTGTGTTATAGATTAGTATCCGCGAGCGCGAGCGCGAGCCGAAAATTTTGGGATTTTTAAAAGATATATGCAATAAATAAAGGGGTACTTTCTAGTATTATTTTTTTTCTTTAGATAATTGTGTGTAATAGACCCAATTTAGTATCCGCGAACGCGAAGCGTGAGCTGAAATTTTGAGTTAATTGTGCATTACATACCCTACTAAATTGAAGAGTGTAGTGGAAGAAGTACTTAAGTCACATTTTTTCAAAAATGAGTTTTTTGCATAAATGATATTCACATACCACAAGAATCGTGCAAAGATGTCAGTTTTGCAAAAATTTATCGGAAAGTGCCCGAACCAAACAACCCCCTTTTTTCGAAATTGAGTGTTTGTAGTGGAAAGGAAGTACCTTAAGTCCCATCAGTAGTGGAAGAATACTTAAGTCCATTGATTGTAGTGGAAGAGTACCTAAGTCCACCAAGCTTAGTGAAGTTTAATGTTTCCCTATGGACGAGGAAAGGGCAGGCCCTCCTATTTTTCTGTAATTGGCAGACCCCAAAGATGTGTACTAAGATTTGTCTGACGTCTAAATGAACGTGTATTGGTTGTTGTGTGGGTGTGTTGCGTGCGTGGGGGGGGTCAAAATAAACAATTATTTGTAGTTTGGGAGGGTAGTTAAAACCGTCATAGCTGGTTTCACATGTGGGAAGTGGTTAGCATCATTCAATAAGTAGAATGGCAATATTTGCAGAGCTGCAGAGAGTAAGCACAAAGAGCGGGTGCGCGCGTTGATCCGCGCCCCCCCCCCAAAAAAAAGGTAAAAAAATATTGGGGATGTCAAAGCAATGACACACAACAAAGTTTCACCTGCAATGTGGCGTTCTGAAGTCAAATCATATCAATTAATATCTTCAAAGTCTATAACTTTTTGATAAAGTGGCAATGGGCCCCCACCACCGCCCTTCAACATATTTTTTAAACCCTCCCACACCGGGTAAGTAGGGCCTATTTTGCCATCCCTTAAGGCAAGTACATGTATAAGTTTATCTTAGAGAGTTTTATCACATCGGTCAGACAGGCAGAACCAGGGTAGAACGGGCCTGCCCCTGATAACACAAAAATTAAAAAAAGTGCACCCAAAGCCAGAATAGTAAAACTATCCGGCTAGGTATATGACTGACAAAATATAACCTACGTGCCTGCCGCTTGGTCATCTTCAAATCTCATTTTTTTTTTTTTTTACTCAAACAATTATCTAACAGGCTACTTTACCAGGCGGCTGGCCCCTCTTACAATCCCCAAATAGTAACAAATGCCCTAAAACAGTCAAAAATTATATTGCCCAACCCCAATGACTAATCCCTATCAATAATATGGGGAAATATGATGTTTGGCATAAGTTTCGATGGATCATATTTTATCTCTTAATCAGACAGGTTGAAATCTGGGGAAAGCAGGCTTTCACCCATTTAAACACCAAAATATTTGAGAAAAACATGCCCCAAATGGTAATAATTAACATCAATGACACCCCACACTCCCACAGAGAATCTTAAAATATAAATATTACGCATGGACACCAATTAAAATTGATAAAGTCTCAATTTTTAAAGAGAAACAATACACGCCCTCAAAAAGAAACCCCCACTAATATTATTTTGAGTACGGAAGAAGCTACCTAAGTCCATGATGTAGTGGAAAAAAGTACTAAGATAACCACGATTGTAGTGGAAGCAAGTAACCTAAGTCCACGATCAGTAGTGAAGAAGTATAAGTCCACATATGGTTTATTGATTATCGGAAATCGATAAGCACGAAATTACTACAAATTTTGGCAATATTCTTTTGTGATAAAAAAAAATCAAACTCCACCAAAGTTTGAATCTGATTTCAAAAAAATGTGATGTGAGAGGAGTAATTTGAAATATTCACAAGACGCTTATAATCTCAGACCTAGTATTATTGACTTTAAGTACTTCTCCACAACAACTCTCAAGGTATTCCTATGTGCGAGCGCGAGCGCGAAGCCCGAAAAATTGGAAGCTAAAATTGGAGTTATTTGTGCCATATGATTAGTACCGGCGGGCGCGACCGCAATATGCAGAGCCGAAAGTTGGTTTAACCAAGATATATTGAATTAAAATAAGGGCAGCAGGCTCTCATAGGCATCCAAAACGAGGCCAACCTACTTTTCCATCAGAGGCCGAGGGGCCACAAATAGCCGAGGGTCCATGAGTCCTCTTTCTTTGTGATTGCGAGGACCTTAGTCTTAAATATATTTTCCTTTATTTTTAAGAAAACTGTTTACTTTTCGTCAGTAACTGTATTTCTTTTCTTAATAATGAGAAAAATTGGCCACGTGGCCCCCCCCCGCTCACCACAATTTGGACCCCCAATTATGGCCTTAGTTATGGTCTTTTAAAATCCCATTAGCCCTTATTTCGCGCTTCTTATTGAATAAAGTTTGCTGAATATGTACAAACATCGGTTTTATCCCTTCTCTTCTTTCTTTTCTTCTTATCTCTCCCTTTTTCCTTCTTTCTCCTTTTTCTCCTCTTTTTTTTTTTTTTTTATTTTTTTTTTTTGGGGGGGGGGGGGCCCGGGCCCGTCGGCCCCCCCCTGGATCCCGCCTTGGTATAATCCTTCATGGCTAGACTAAACCAAAAGTTCCGAATAAATCCCTAACCTATGTTTTTGTTTTTGAAATGGAGCATAAACAAGTCCTCTCTTTGAAATAAATACGAAGAGAAACCCGTTGAAGGCTAATAAACTAATCCCGAAGCTATTGAGCCTAATTGAATTAACTGAATTCGGTCAACTTCGTCATGTTCGTGCTGTCCGAATGTTAATCCCCAGTAGGCCGACCCTTGCGTAAGCCTCACTGTAAATTGTGTATAAATCAATGGAGCTCAAGAAAAACGCGCATTCCTCACGATCTCCGACTTGCGAGGTCCTTTTAACTCTTTGAAAGCTGGATCGCCCACGAGCGCTGTATTTATTTCCATTGTGACGTAGAAAATAATGCGCGCCCGGGATGCGCGGTCAAGATGCGCATAAACATAACTGTGCAACGTCCTTAAGCATGACACACTCATTACAAATATGATATCACTAAAAAGGTGAATAAATTATCTTTCCAATGGTACGAAAATCAGGAATAACTTAGCGCACCGTAAGATTTATCAAAGCCCAAAATCGATTTGCGAAACTTTTGGGGAGGGGCTTAGTTTTTTTTTTATTATTATTATTTTTTGTTGGCTGAGATTTTACAATACACAAAGTTCCATGGTGTAAAATTAAATAAAATTATTCGAAATTTTCAAATTCAAATTAAAATAAACTCGAAGTCTTCCTCTAAACAATAGACCTAAACCTAGATTTAAGGGTGCTATCTCACTTCAAGGAGACGTCTCCGCGAAGTGAGATAGCACCCTTAGAATAACAACCAAGCACCTCAGACACGTTTCCCGAGGGTACAAAAGAGGAATACTTGGCGGGTGAACAAAAGGGCGCCCTAAAATGAGGAAAATTGCAAAAATGTGAAAAGTGGGGTTTAAAAACTTATTTTAAAGAATCTCCAGGAAGGGTTGGGGAACATCAAAGATATAGCCAAGGTGCAGTAAGGTGAAAACACATTAAAGATTTTAAGGCCGGAGCAAAATGATGTTGCCGGAGCGAGAAAAAAAAAAATATCCCCTTCATTACGACAGTTTACTACCATGCGCGTATTCTGGGGGGGGAGGGCTTTACGGGCCCGGGACCACCGCGGGGCGCGCAGGGGGGCGCCGAAAAGAGGAAGAAAAAGGAAGAAAAAGGAAAGAAAAAAAAAGAAAGAAGAAAAAAGGAAAACAAAAAGAGAAAGGGAAAAACGGGGGAAAGAGGAAGGGAAAAAAGGAAGGAAGAAAGAAAAAAGAAAAGAAAGAGAGAGAGAGAGAGAGAGGAAGGGAAAAAAGGAGAGGGGGAAGAGGGCGCCCTTAAAAAAAGGGGGGCGCCAAATCGACAGTAAACTAAGGGGCGCCAAATTGACCTTAAACTTAGGGGTGCAAAAAAGACCTTAAAATTGGGGGGGGGTGGGGTGGGGGGAGGCAAATCGACCTTAAATTAGGGGCGCCAAATCGACAGTAAACTAAGGGCGCCAAATTGACCTTAAACTTAGGGGCGCCAAATCGACCTTAAATTTAAGGGCGCCAAATCGACAGTAAACTAAGGGCGCCAAATTGACCTTAAATTTAAGGGGGCGCCAAATCGACTTTTAATTTAGGGGGCGCCAAATCGACATTAAACTACGGGGAGCCAATTGAGCTTAAACGTAGGGGCGCCAAATTGACCCGAAACTTAGATGGGGGCGCCTAATTGATATTAAACTTAGGGGCGCCGAATCGACCTTAAACTAAGTAAGGGCGCCAAATTGAAAAGGGGGAGGGAAGGGGCGCCCTTAAAAAAATTAGGGGGCGCCAAATCGACAGTAAACTAAGCAACGGCCAATAAACTTAGGGGTGCCCTC
>CALNVZ010000641.1:32596400-32678900 GCA_940671915.1 Paracentrotus lividus
ATCATCAGGGACCCGTAAGGTCTCTTAATCCACGAAAAGCCGTAGGATTGGGCAAAACGTACGGGGACCTTTCGAACTGTGATCGCCCCATAATGCGGCGGTCACAACTTGTCGTATGCTACGGGGCACGTGCCATCAACGTAACCTGCGTTGCATGTACAATGCACGCACAGGTCCTGGGTCAACTTCTGCGATTCCTGCGTTTCGGTAGTAAGGGTATTGTAAAAACTTCCTGCACGTCGTACATGCATCGTACCTGCAAGGTACCTCCACTGCACGAACTTTTTTTACGAAATTCATCGTAGGGAGTTGCACGTCGACGGTACGGCGAGTTGTGACCGCCGCATTAGATGTATGAACACTCCAACTAGAGGATATAGCAAGAGATGCCTAATCCCCCGAGCACGCACATCACTCATGAAGGATACGTTCTTCCCAAACACAATCCTTTTGTGGAACCATCTACCCTAGAATGTGGTCGTCTCATCATCAATTGACCATCTTCAAGACATGAGTTGGAGATGTCAACTTGCATTAACTCATGATATGAGAACATATTGTATATAGTGTATATAGGCCTACGTCCCCTTTTTGGACATTTTTTTTGGAATTTTCGTATGAAGCTTTGCTACGTACAACGCGTTTAATCAGTTGCCAGACAACCAACTGTTAGGCGACGATACTCCTCGGAAGTTTATGCACACTACTGGAAGAAGAAGAAGAATGAGTCTCCATCAAAGTTTGCAGCACGCGCCCACGCGCACTCTCACTATAGGCCAAATATGGGCAAAAACATGCTTATTGAAAATTCGCTGTATCTCTTCAGAACAAAATGGAACCCCCCCCCCCCCATTTCTTTTTTTTTTTGTTTTTGTTTTTTGTTGCATATCTGGATGGAGTCCCTTACCAAAGATGACTGCTTATCAAGCAGTCCTTAAGCCTTCGAAGACATCTGACTTCTTCAACATTTGGCGAAGAAGCATTCATTACCCTTCATAGACGTTCACAAGCCTTCGTATTAACAGTCGAAGACATGTGACCGCCTAAATAAGCAGTCTTCAGAAAATAAGCAGTCATTGGATTTTTTCCATAAGCAGTCGTAAGCAGTCATTAGCAGTCATATGCAGTCATGAGCAGTCATAGTTCTGAAGGCTTAAGTTTTAGGCAGTCGAAGACGAAGCTTAAGCAGTCACATTTCTGACGGCTTGCATTTTAGGCAGTCGAAGGCTAGTGAAGGCTAGCGAAGGTTAATGAAGGCCTATTTGGCAGTTATAAAATTGGCGGGAAAATATCAGTTACTAGAAGGATCTTCACGAGGAACTTAGTGCACGATACAATTTTAATTTTAACTGGAATGTATTGCGTCTGTTGCCTTAATAACTTATCAACACTGTGAACTCTGTTAGCTGAATACTGTGATTTAGTGAGTATAGTCATTACAATGATAAAATTATGTGTTTTACAGCAGATATTAGGATCATTTTGAGGAGGGCAAAGCTGATATTGATTGACTGAGGTCCCGTGTATTGTATTTCATGTCATCATGCAAAAAAAAAAATGCATGTATATCTGAACCTATACAGTGGACTTTTAAATGTCCAGTGACTTAATGTTTAAGACAAATATGATAAGAACTATGTCTACATTGTTATAAATTATTACAGGGCTTTATGATATCTTATTTTGATAAGAATCTATAATTGCTTTAAATGATTATTGATCATTGTCTTTTGGTTATTTGCTTGTAACTGTGAGTTATATTTCAGCATGTATTACTTGCTTTCCAAAACGTTCTTCATTTTCTTTTCATTTTATTTCATTTGCTTCCCTTGATTCTCGGTATATGCTTGTATAATTTTTTTCTTCTGATTTTTTTAAGTTGAAAATTAATTAGCAGTTGATGCCCAGGACAAAAACACATTTGAATTCCCAAATGAAGGGTTAAACCTTGTTAGCAGTCAAAAACAAGCAGTCGGTTGGTGAAGGGCTGTGAAGGCTAATTCTGAATAGGCATTCAGTCAATGAAGGCCTAATTGACTGAAGGCTTATTCCTACCAAGCAGTCGGAAATAAGCAGTCATAGTTGAAGGTTTAGCTAATTTGCAAATTAACTTGGCTGTGGGAAGGCCTATGGACTGCTTATAAGCCTTCGAAGGCTAAGGAAGGCTTAAAACGACTGCCTATTTAGAGCTTCAACAATAAGCAGTCGAAGCCTTAATTAGAGCTTCATTATAAGCAGTCGAAGCTTTATTTAGAGCTTCATTATAAGCAGTTGAAGCCTTATTTAGAGCTTCATTATAAGCAGTCGAAGCCTTATTTAGAGCTTCATTATAAGCAGTCGAAGCCTTATTTAGAGCTTCATTATAAGCAGTCATAACTAATTTGCATAATTATAAACTTGGCTGTGGGAAGGGCTATGGACTGCCTATAAGCCTTCCAAGCCTTACAGCAAGTCATTGACATGTATGATGCAAATGAAGGCATGTGACTATTGGCCCGACTGGTTGTGACTGCTTAAGTGACTGCTTAGAGAAGGCCTTCAGTTCGGTAAGGGGTATGAATCATAAATGTCATTTCATGTCGCATTTGTTCATCAATGAAATCATGACGTCATCAAAATGGCGTCGGAACTCAAAATTTCGATTTTTGCTTTTATGACGTCATAAAAAATATGCAAATTTGATTCTAACTCTGCAAATATTCGTCGATTTTCGCCCAAATTTCAATATGTTGTAGCTGAGGTCATTTCTGTTTAGTTTTCTCTAAGATTTTAATAGGTTGTAAACAAGGAAATTCTTTACAACATAGGTTTTTTTTTAAATCAGAATTCGGAATCATGACGTATTAAACTTGCCGTAGCGGAGTTGAAATCGCACTTTTCGTTCTGTGCCTACGTGTAATCCTATATCGGTTGTGTCCACATATATATTAATTTTTTATTATTTTTTATTTTTTAGATTTAATGTGAATGTCTTCTTCGGTCATTACAACACACATACAATAGCCGTTAATGTAACAAAAATTTATTTTGATTTTTATATTACAATCCATCCAACATAAACATGATTAAAATCCACATAATTCATTTATCATCTCTGGATGTGCCTATTGAAATTCACTATCTAATAATATATATATTTTTTTACCCATATTCACAGCAAACAATTCGGCCAAAATTACCAGTAACAGTCCGAGACTACATTATCTCAACAATTTAAAGACTAAAATAAATATTTCCTTTGCCTGATCATGCACGTGCCTCCTACCTCTCATAAATGTTATGTTAAAATTTCCACTTGTTATTATTCAAGTTAACTGGGGCGGAATTATGGGCAGTGTCTTATCTCGGTATTTTATCTTATCTCAGAGATAAGACAAAATCGGTCTTCTGGGAGCTGTCATATCTTTTCGTCATAATCAAATATGTGTAATAAATTAATGGCGCACACGAAAAATACGCTGTTTAATAAACGTGCAAAAGCCAACTTTTACGCAAAAAACGGAGAAAAGATAAGATAAAAGAAATGAGAGGGTCTAGCTGTCTTATCTTTTACAAAGTTTAAGTGCCATGATACCCAGGTTCTATTGCCCAATATTGTAAGCAAACAATAATATTTTTTAGATTACATTGTTTCATTAGTTTTACTTATTATACTCTAGTAGGTGACAATTTTAAACAAAATTCGTTTATTATGCCAGAAGTTAAGCCCTTAACGTTAACTGCCATTTTCCCTCTCATTTTTTACTTTCTTTATTCTCTTCAAAACAAAAAAAAAACAAAAAAAATCTGAGTTCTTTCTGTCTTTTCCTTTAACTTTGCGTAAATAAGCGGATTAATAGGAGCAGTTACGCATTGCGATTTACTGTATTTTTGACACCCATACATGTCTTCGGGCCTTCCAATTGGTTAAGATGGCTTAAATGGGTAACTAAGAGTGATTTCCATTGGTTTGTCTCATGAATGATGAGCGGGTACTTTTCTGCAGAGATAAGACAGAGAAAATACAATCTTTAGAATACCGATTTAGGACAATCTTAAGGGTGTCTTATCTCTCAGAGATAAGGCAGTAGTTAAGACATTTTTTCAGAATTCCGCCCCAAAATACCAGAGCGTTTAGAAACACCAGTATGACGCGCTTTAGAAATAAAATTATTATTATTATTATTATTATCATCATTATTATCATTATTATTATTAGTAGTAGTAGTAGTATAAACGGATTTCCACTGATTTTGATCCTTATGAATTAGGGTATCATTATTTCTTCATTTCTCTTCATTTACTTGTAGTTCTCGCTTATTTAATTGTAGCTTGTAAAATAACTATTACTGTTAATATATGCGCACTTCAGACGTTTTTTTAAATTTCGAATGAAAAAATCAATGTATACAAAGAATTTTTCATATTAAGACATAGATCTAACTCGTAATAGTCCAGCCGCCATCTCGATGTACCTTGTGGCGTCTATAGTTTTTTTTTTTTTTTTTTTTTTTTTTTTTTTTTTTTCAACGGATTATAGTTGCCTCAACCTTCAATTTGAAGAAACCGATTGCTGACACTCTGTCAGCACTGAGCATTTTCAGATATGTGACGTCATACAAAATGGCCGCAAAAATACAGAATTTCCCTCTAAAAATGTGTAAAACTACACTTTTAGTCAGCTAATTAATGTCTGAATGTGTGTGGGAACTTCACTAAATATTGTTTTATTATATCGCATCACATAAATGTCAAGATAATTTGCATATTTGATTTAATAGCGCCCTCTATTTTTTAATTAAATTAAAAATGTGTGCTACTCGAATGATAGGTCTCATTTTCTCCCATTTAGGGCAGATTGTGTTTCCTAAACCAGACAAATTCAATCTCTCCGTAAGCTCTGCCTATAAACCTCCAACTTAGACTTTTGACATCCGCATCAATCCACATCAATGTGGCTATTGAAGACTTCAACAGCCATCATCTTACATGGGAATATAGAGAAACCAATGAAGGCGGCGAACTTGTCGAAAACTGGGCAGATGCAAGTCACGTGGTACTCATTCATGACGCAAACCTCCCCTCTTCCTTCAACAGCGGACGATGGAGACGCAGATACAACCCTGACCGGGCCAATCAATGTGAAAAAACCAATTCCGCAGACCCAGCATCAACTAATCGGGCCGAGAGTGAACACAGCTTCCTAGAGCCCTCAGAGCTGACAAGACCTTTCAGTATGAAAAACCTGTGTGATGGTATCAAGACCATGAGAACAACAATGCTGCAGGCCTCTGATGACATCCTCTGCGAACAGATCAATCACCTTGGACCTGTTGCGCTTCAGTGGCTTCTTAACATGCTGAATTGCATGAGTACCAATACAATCCCGAAGCTATGGAGGAAATGAAGAGTCGTTGTCCTGCTTAAACCTTGCAATTATCAAGCGATCCATAAGAGCTATATGCCCATCTCTCTACTATGTCATACATTCACTTCTTTGAACGACTCATATTATATACCTTATCGTATTCCCCCCCCCCCCCCATTGATGATGACCTCCTCATTCCTGAACACTAACATACAGGCTTCCCGCCAGGAAAGTCCTGTACTAGCCAACTCCTGAACCTCACACAGTATATCGAGGATGGGTTCGAGAAAAGCTTATTACCGGAATAGCTTTTGTTTACCTCCCAGCAGCCTATGACACTGTAAACAATAGGATTCTCACCTACAAATAAATGGCAAAGGATGTGAAGCTGACAATGCTACTCCTGAACCTGCTATCAAATAGATGGTTTCATCTAGTTTCACCATGTCGTCCTAAAAGTTTAAGAACGACTGGATGATGTCCTTGGGTGCTGTACTAATCACCTACTAACCCATTAAGCACAAGAACTGATCACCATTCGTATGTAAAGTTGTTTGTAACTTACGAACGAATTTCAGTGAAACACCAGTCTGGATGGCCAGCGCAGCAGATGGCGCAAGATGAAAATGGTCTTCCAGAAGTGAGTGTTATTGCCTCTCTGCTCTTCAAGGCGTATACCAATGACCAACCAATACACCCCAATACAGTTTCTTGTATGTTGACGATCTCTGCATTGCCTCACAGGAATATTCCTTTGAAGGCAAAATAGGAGGCCAACCTCCTCCATCCCATCTACAATCATAATCCTCACATACTGTGAGTGTGAGAGAAGAGCAGACCATGGGACACCTGCTGTTATGCCCCCACCTAATTATACCATGTACCCTTCAAGACCTGAAAAGGAATAACCCCAAAGCAAAGTCCTATGTCCAACATTGATCGGGTGTAATATAATGTAATTGTAATGTAGGAGACACCCAGAAGAATAAGAATAATTATCAGTAGATCATGAAAACTGAGGCATGCAGTGCATTATCAAAGGTCCCTAATAAATGTTCCCAACTGAGCTCTTCCCCTGAAAATGTAACCAAAAAAAAAAAAAAATCATCTGAAAAGTCATTAAAATACATATCTCCAATGAATAATTACCTTATAGAAGCTTTTTCATTATTTAATTTTGAATAATTTGGGAAACTGACCAGAAATATATAATATGAAAAAATGAGCAAAGAAAATGGGGTACCATCGGGATTCGAACCAGAGACCTCCAGGGGGGGGGGGGGGGGGATACTAGTCAGGCGCTCTAACCTACTGACTTAGTAAGCCCGGTAGGGGTTGTCCTATACCGTTAACTCTTCAATGCTCGAGTGGTCAGAAGCTATAGAAACTGGCATAAACCCGAAGGATAAAATCAACTTGGAGTAAATGCGAGGGATCACGGTGAAGTGATGCAGCTTTTTTATTATAAATTTGAATAATTTGGGAACTGACCAGAATATATAAATAATGAAAAAAAAAAATGAGAAAGGCAAAAATGGGGTACCATCGGATTCCGAACCAGAGATCCTACTGGATACTGTAGCTAGTATAGCGCTCTAGACTTAGAGTCCGTCATAGTGCGGGGTTGGTTTCCCTAATACCCGTTAACTCCTCAAATGCTCGAGTGGTCAGAAGCTATAGAAACCTGGCATAAACCGAAGGATAGAAATCAACTTGGAGTAAATGCGAGGGATCACGGTGAAGTGATGCAGCTTTTTTTATTAAATTTTTGAATAATTTGGAAACTGACCAGAAATATATAATATGAAAATGAGCAAAGAAAAATGGGGTACCATCGGGATTCTATCCTTCGGGTTATGCCAGTTTTCTATAGCTTCTGACCACTCGAGCATTGAAGAGTTAACGGGTATTAGGGACAACCCCTACCGGGCTTACTATGCTCAGTAGGTTAGAGCGCCTGACTAGTATCCAGGAGGTCTCTGGTTCGAATCCCGATGGTACCCCATTTTCTTGCTCATTTTTCATATTATATATTTCTGGTCAGTTTCCCAAATTATTCAAAATTTAATAATAAAAAAGCTGCATCACTTCACCGTGATCCCTCGCATTACTCCAAGTTGATTCTATCCTTCGGGTTTATGCCAGGTTTCTATAGCTTCTGACCACTCGGAGCATTGAAGAGTTAACGGGTATTAGGGACAACCCCTACCGGGCTTACTATAGCTCAGTAGGTTAGAGCGCCTGACTGTATCCAGGAGTTCTCTGGTTCGAATCCCGATGGTACCCCATTTTTCTTTGCTCATTTTTTCATATATATATTTCTGGTCAGTTTCCCAAATTATTCAAAATTTATAATAAAAAAGCTGCATCACTTCACCGTGATCCCTCGCATTTACTCCAAGTTGATTTCTATCCTTCGGTTTATGCCAGGTTTCTAAGCTTCTGACCACTCGAGCATTGAAGAGTTAACGGGTATTAGGGACAACCCCTACGGGGCTTACTATAGCTCAGTACACTCTTAAAACAGTCTAGTTAAATAATCAACTAGATTTCCTAGTCAAGAAAATTGACTCGAAAACTAGTCGGTAACTAGTTACTTTGATCCCTTTTACTACATTACGTTGTTGTCGAATAACTAAATGCATTAGTTGCGATTGACGGTTCATAGGATGATGCGCGACTGCGCTGCTTATTGACAATTCTTTTGCGCATGCGCGCAATGGTTAGGTAAAAAAAAAGCGCTAATTTATGCTAAATTTAATTGAACGAAAAATAACTACAGCTAGCCCGCCGCCGTCGCAAACATGGATACATTTGTGACTGACAAGTTGAAAGAATGGGGTATGGAGGAACTTATACAGATTTTATCGGTAAGTTAAACTGCATTTAGTCGTATGGCATGCCTGGTCTTGTGAGTGTGTATGATTTTATTTTTTTTTGTAGAAGTAACGTTAGAAGTTCTGACCAAGCAAGTGATCGATCGTGACTGCACTTGAGTGTGAGTGAGTGTGGCTGAGTATTGTCTGGACTCCGGATAGCCCCGGGGCCGGGCCGGGGACGCCGCTATGGGAGGCCCGCACGAAGCGTGCGGGCTGTCGCAGTAAGACTACGAGTCCAGCCAGGGGCCCGTTGCATAAAACTTTTTGCCATAGAAAACTCTGGCAAAGGATCAATTTTTGCTAAACATAGACTTTTACACAAGGAAAAACTCTGGCAAAATGTTGCTCAGAGTTTTCTATGAAAAAGTTTAACTTACATTTTATGCAAGGGGCCAGGACTCGAGTGCGTACTTGACGCACTTCTTCTCTCTAGCTCAGCTGTTACAATTAGAAAGTCGATGCAAATATGATACATATTAAGCAGATCAGCAGATCTAATAACAAGTTGTTAAAATTTTGTTCCTAGACACACGCATTCCTGTTCACCCCATTTACAATATAAAAAGAGTCATTATGAACAAACCTACTTTAAATGTGCAGTTTATTTGGATGCCCTGTTACAACATGAGAGAAAACACCACTAATGATGTAAAATCGAGCACTATGAAATTGAAAATCATAAAACTTTTCAATTGTTGTTATTGAGGAGAATGTAGTTAAATGTGATCGAATATTTTCCCTTGATTATTCAGGCCCCCTACAGATGTTAAGGAAGCTCTTGCCAGAGCAGTGGTGTCACAGTTTCCTAAGCTAAAGGACCTAGAAGGACAAGGCATGTGAGTAAAATTTGAATATCTGTAACTGATTTGTGATTTCGTAGATTGAATATTTGTGTTTTTTTCTCCAAATTATATTCTTACCAACTTCCAAATTAATGGAAATATGCCTCTACCACGAAGGGATGAAGTGCATTAGAAGTACCAAAAAACACACAATTTAAGCAAGAAAAGACAATTTATTGAACAAAATTAGAATATTTCAATTCCTTGGATAAATGTTTATTTAACCCTGCACATGTCTTGGCTACGTCCTGGCAAAGATTGGGTGCAGCAAGACCAAATACTTATACATGTAGCTTTAGCTTTAGCTTTTAACTTTGTATATAATGTGTAGGGATGCATTCGCCAGTCTGAGTTGCTATGAAGTTTGGTATGAGGGTTGCATAGTAGCATGTACCAATCGTATTAGAGTTATAGGAGTTGAACATAATTCATTTCTTTTCAGGAAGCATGGTTTCACCAGCTGGGGAGCAACGAGAAGCATCTGGCTATTTGGAATACCGATTAGTTAACGTCAGAAAGAGAGCGCAGAAAAGTTCATTGCTGGAGCCACCAAAGAAGAAGGCAACAAAACTAGCTACCGATAGCATGGGAGACTTAACTGGTAATTTAAGTGTCAAGCTTACAACATGTTTTGAACCTATTCACATGTTACTGTATAATGACATGTTTCAAGGGTATGTGAGGTCAAAAATAAAATGTATATTTATATTTTATTTATATTTATACTATATTTTATAAGTCCTTATTTTCTGATTGGAAGGGGTGCAGTAATAGTATACTTTAAAAAAATATGAGAATTTAGCTTTGGTTTGGTATCTACCATTAAACAATTTCCAACTTTGATTGTTTTTCTGTTCCCTTTTCCAGTTAATAATCGTAACAAAATTAGTTAATGTACTGTCAATTTTCATATGTCTAATGGTCTTTGCATTTGTGATAGATGACTTGTCAGAAGAAGAATGTGCTTCTATGAAACGTGGTTGAAATTCAACGTCGAGCCAAGGAATACTCTGGTCAGGTACATGGTGAAAACTTGTAAAGCAAGAGCGTCGTGGCTTCGTGAAAACCAGAAATCACCGATCAGTGATTGGCCACGACTTTTGGACACACCAGGCATGGTATGTAAATAAGTTTCTTTCAATAAAGAACGGTACAAAATCAAATACATCTACACCAACAATATGCACACTCACAGGAATACAAGAATGATCAGAGTAGAGTTGGTTCAACGGTTAAAAGATCAACAGGTCACAGGGGTGACGAAAAAAAAACACTTATGACGAAATTGGAGTAGTCACAGAGGTTTGCTACTTTTATTTTTTTCTGAGCTTTTAAATGTGTAGTTCCGGTTGGTGTGATTTATTTTGGTCGAATTTTGTCTGTTTAATCGAGCTTCTACACAGCACAGGAAAGGTCACTTAAAAATTCCTCCCAATCCGGTGTTATTCTTCATATTTCATAGTGTTATAAGAATGATTAATTCAATGCACTTGCAAATTTAAACACTGCTTTGACATAATGAAAATTGAGGAAGTTATTTGTATTTCAACATCAAAAATTGAACTATTTGTGCTGGCCAAACAAGCACCGACCGTGATTCTATGGGGCATTCTCAGTGAATTGTATCTCTAGGCTTTTTTAACCTTATTGCCAATCAATGTATAGTACATTGTGCACAATAATAGCAATATCATCTTCATGATACTGCCTTACATGTAGTGGAAGCCAAATGTAAAAGACAAAGAAAATGATTTTGGTTGGCATCCTTGCATGTAGCCTATTTGAAGATTAAATTTTGTGATAAATGTCCACTTTCCTGTGGAATTACCCAAATAAATTGCTTTCCCTTTCAATTGATATTGGATTAATCTTGGTAATACTTTTTGAATTTATTCTAGATCAGCAGGATTTTCGAATTTTGTATCCTGCTGCTGCAGACCGGCTGTTTCTTGAGTGGCCAAGATAGCCCCTCTCATCCTGCAGTATGCAACGTGCATAACCCAACATGGCAGCATGGATTAAACATTCCACACCTATGTAAGAACATTTAAAAAAGTATTATACTTAAATTAAAGGTTTTGAATTCAAAAGTATGCGACTGCACGCTTACCTTTCTGCAAAGGGCACCATTTACAGATAAACGTACACATACAGCTTAGGCGAGACATCCATGCACTTTTTGGGCTGGCTCAATGCCATATGCTTTCTGAGCTTTCCACTTTCATTCTTTAAATGCTTCACTTTTTTTTTCATGTGTTCAAAGATGTCAATAGGATCACATACAGGTACATTTAAATCTGTTGGGTATTTATACTTGGTTATGGAAATTTCGTAATATATTCTATTTTTGTTATTAATTTTTATTTGTTTAAATGTTTTATTTGATTTACTTTCTCTCTAATTTTGCAGCATTATCTGACAGTGCCTGCCAGCAGCTGTCAAAGAGGCAATGGCTTTGTTGCCTTACCTTGCATCGTCCCGCCGGGGATAAAGAAAATCGGTAAACGCACATAAGGTCGAGTAAGGCTGAAGCTGTGAAGGCATTTGTTGACATCGGCCCGGTAAGAAAATTCATATATGGAAATGCAGATCTCCCAACCTGGTTGTCTAATAATGTTGAAGACAATTCTGGACAAAAGCATGAATCCAGACATATTTTACATCTACGGAAAGGCGATTTTATGGATAATATGTCTAAGTAACGATTTTACATCAAATTCAATCATACTATAACAGAAACTTGATTTTAGAGAAGCTGTTAGTGCCAAGAGTATCCACTGTAGCAGAGGGACAAAGATATTGGACAAATAAGCAGCTCCCATTCAAGCATTAACCAAAGCCCTTGAAAGCAGCCAAGGCTTATTTCCATTGGGTCATTTGATGTTTCACTTGCACACCAAATTAATTTGGGAAATACTTTTTTTTTGTTTGCATATAGCCTTTATGAAGGCTGAATGGAATTGTTTGTTGTTCAATTCCTTTTTCCAATCTCCTCATGGCGAACTCCCTTGGCTGACGTCACAGGACAAATCACTTTTCGCAATCTGTATTACGTTCGGGAAAGTTTGGAAACCTCCACATTCTAGGCTTGTTAATGCCTTTGTGATTCTCTTTGATTTCTCATTTCTACCGTAAAACCCTTAGGCTTTTAGTCAATAGGCGGGTTTACTAATAATTTAAGAACGCAGTAACGTGGTATTCCTAAGACAGGTTAGTAGCAATTAACTACAAAGTTTGGAATCCAGTTTGCATACATTTCTTGTTGTTATGTCGGGCAAGCTTTCGGGATGTCAAGAACAACCATTGTGTATAGAGAACGCATAAAATTTGCATTGTAAAGTCAGTTCTCACTCAAAATCAATGAGGTTTGTTTTAACAACCCCTGACCTGAGTACTTCTTTCTATTCTTACTGCTTTTCTATTGCCTGTAACTTAATAAAACTGGTATGATTAGAATGCTAACACCATTTGGAAGAGAATGACACCTAGTTTGTCTCCAGAGCACATCAGGTTCTTAAGATATATTATAAAAAAAACAGAGGGCAAAAATTGCATGTAACAACTCCACCCTTTCAGGATGACCAATTCCTGACATGCGACCATCTACTTTAGTTTACACATGTAATGTTTTCTGAAAGTAATGGAGCAACTTAATTTTCTATTTCTTTCAGGTTGGTACAAATCTCCTCATACTTAGAGACATCAAAACAGAAGCAGCCGTTTGTCCTGGCACTAGGGGACAACATTCTCAAGCAGGAGCAAGTCTTTGTAATCTGCGATGGTGTTGCTCTGGAAGCAAAATCCCTCATTCATGGGTGGACCTTTGTTTCAAGTCCATCTTCGTTCTCTGGGTAGACTATCCTTGGGAGGCAGCCAACACTTATGACTTTCTGCAGAAAGTCATTTACAAGATGGATAGTGGAAAACCTAATTGCAAGACCACAACACCATCCAGTACCATTTCCCTAAGAGCTTACATCTCTAATTTTGCATCATAGAGTCCTAGGAAATGTTAAAGGTAGTAGCCCAAATGAGCAAACCCACAAAACTTGAGGTGAGATGAAACAGGCCTTTTCAAAGACAAGTTATAATGTATTACATGTATACTTGCCTGTTGACTTCTCAAAAGTATTAAATTTGAAAGAGATTTGCATTTCTATAAAGGCTATTTCATGATAAACGAGGCATTTCAGAATATGGCTTTTATCACACCTGGGTTATTAAATTATGAAGATAATAAAAAAGTTACTGATTTTATTTGATGAACATCAGTATGAGCAAGCTACACAAGCTTTTTTACAGAGTTTGGTTTAGTCTTCATATACATTTTTTGACCAAATCATCCATTTTAACACATTTTTGGAGTCCAAAATTAATTTGCACATTTTTCTAAATGAATTTTGGGGAAAATGGTGCAAAAGGATGTGAAGTTTTCTTACCAGTTGAATAGCTAAACCTTTGTAGATCATTACAAAAGTTGAATGAAGAAAATTTGTTAAGATTTGAAAAAGACATGTAAATTTTTGTAGAATTATGTAGTTCGTGATAAAAAATTTACTTATCTCTCCAGGATATGCTTATATTATAGTGGGATAAAACAGGAAAATATGTACACCTTCATTCAACTTTTTTTTCACCCTTTATAGCTAACTTTATGTCCTGGGTTACAAACTTTGCATCATGGGTCACAGACTGTGTGTCCCAGGTCATAATTTTACGTCGCAAATCGCAAGTTTCATGACGTTGCCATTTTAAATGGCCTGTCGCTCAGCATACTTTGGAGCCCCCATATCAATATGTTAAATATGTTTATTTCATTGTACATACAATTTCACAAATGGTTGTAGCTGTATATAAAAAAAAATCACAGAATTTACATAAATAAGCAGAAAAATGACATCTAAAATTAACATGTAAAAAACAACAACAATATCTCCAAATCAAACCTAAAAATTCCCATTTAAAATAAACCGAG
Source organism: Paracentrotus lividus (assembly GCA_940671915.1). Classification (NCBI taxonomy): domain Eukaryota; kingdom Metazoa; phylum Echinodermata; class Echinoidea; order Camarodonta; family Echinidae; genus Paracentrotus; species Paracentrotus lividus. The sequence goes on from CALNVZ010000641.1 coordinate 32,610,444, forward strand.
GGGTGTTTCACCAAATCGTTCTTTAAGTTATGAACGACTTAAAGAAAAACTGGAGTACGTTTAATGCGTGTAATATGCATATGATTTTCGATCATTCAGCACAAGAACTGATACCAGTCGTTCTTAAAATCGTTCATAAAGTCTTTCGTAACTTGGTGATACACCGCTCTGGCTTTACAAAGTTACGAGCAAAAGGAAGGTTCATAAATGAATCTTAAAAAGGTTTTTGATCTTGAACAAATATGGAATTATGCAATTAATGCTTATTGTATTATATGTTATCGGAATGTTCTCGGATAATTTGATTGAAATGTTGTGAATTTAACACTGGTATTGAATAAAATGCAAAGTGTTAATTTGCATGTTGTCTTGAATCTTAAATGGTTTATGCTTGCAATTTGTACGAATCGATTTTCATGTTTGCTTGCAGATTAACTGAACTGTGATGGCACGCACACAAAAGGCAAAGGAGGTCCGTGAAAAATGCAAGTGAATGCTGTGACTGTAAGAATGGTGAAAATTGAAATTGACAATAATATTAGTGAAAGAGGAATAACTATATTTGTTGTCAATAATGACTGATAAAAAGAGTGACAAGTGACTAGAAATCAAGTGTGAATGACTGTAATATCAATGAAAGTGTGTTGACTACATATTAGTCAAAACTGACTAGTCAAAATAGTGAAAGTGACAAGAAATCCAGTTAGAAGTTTTGACTGACTATCTAGTCAAATAAATTTAACTAGAAATATCTAGTCAAATTGACTAATTGCTAGTTGGCTCCCAGCTGACCCTTTTGCCTAGTCAGATTTGACTAGATATCAGTCAAATTTAACTAGATTGTTTTAAGAGTGTAGGTTTAGAGCGCCTGACTATTCCAGGAGGTCCTCTGGTTTCGAATCCCGATGGTACCCCATTTTCTTTGCTCATTTTTTTCATATTATATATTTTGGTCAGTTTCCCAAATTATTCAAAATTTATAATAAAAAAGCTGCATCACTTACCGTGATCCTCGCATTTACTCCAAGTTGATTTCTATCCTTCTGGTTATGCCAGGTTTCTATAGCTTCTGACCACTCGAGCATTGAAGAGTTAACGGGTATTAGGACAACCCTACCGGGCTACTATAGCTCAGTAGGTTAGAGCGCCTGACTAGTTCCAGGAGGTCTCTGGTTCGAATCCCGATGGTACCCCATTTTCTTTGCTCATTTTTTCATTATTTAATTAACAGAATTGTGTAACAATGCTTTTGAATTATTATCCCTCAATTGTGAGGTCGAAAAGAACCAAAGAATGTTTGAATTTGTTTACATTTAACATTATTCATATAACACCATCTAAATGAAACCTATTATTCGAGGAAAATTTTGAGCCATTAAACCAATCCTCGATGTTTTAATGAAAAATACTTCTTGTTGGCTTATCCCTTCTTGACTGGTATTTATATTTTTCAGAGAAAAAATGGAGGATGAAACCTATCATTTCAGGAGCACATATTTTTCATGAAAACCAATCACTTCAAAATTGAGACTGCTATGCACGAATATGCAAATAAGCATGTAATATATGGTCATGTGACCTAATAAAACAATATTTAGAAATGGTCTTAGAGATATGCAGACATTTAGCTCCCTAAAATTGTTGAAATATCCATATTAAACATCTATACATTTTATCATTTTTAGATTGAAATTAGGTAATTTGGCCGCCATTTTGTATGACTTCACATATCTAAAATGCTCCATGCTGACAAAGTGTCAGCAATAGGATTCTTCAAATAGAAGGTTTAGGCAATCATAATCCGTTGAAAAAAAAAACTATAGACCCCAAAACAAGGTTAGGCCCAAAAATTGGAATCCTCTGCTGGACTATAACCGATTCTACATAAAATGAAATAAAATAATAAACAGTCCATGTAATCCTAAAGGAATAGACTCATGAAGACTGACCTCAAACAAACAATGAATGATCAGAAAGCCATGGACTGCTTTTGAGAAAACACAAATTACAAAATGTTTTTGGACAAAGTTTTTCTTCCCTAGTGCTCAGGTATAATTTTGGTATCAAACTTTTTGGTGATTAGGATGCTACCAACAACTGAACAATCAGGAAAATTTTAAACTTTGACGAATTTTGTATTTCAGGGGTATTTAATAGGCAGATTTATGGAAAACATCATGTTCATAAGTATTCATACCCTAGGTGTAACTCAGCCCAATTTATTACTTAATAACAACGATTAAAAAAATAATTCTGAAAATGAGCACCTGAAATAGTTCTTCCAAGTATCCAGAGCTTTTCTTCAGGCCTTCTGTGTGGTTTGTCCAGTGATACCTCTAAAAACAATCTTCAGGCTGACTCATGTTGCATGGTCTTGGAGCCACCATGTGAGTCTTCACATTCCCAGTTACATTTGAAGTGGGACTTTTGTCAAGCTTTCAAATATTCCACTTTAGACCCATAACAGACACATCCACAGACGTACTTATGCAGGTCAATAAGGAGAGGATTTCAGTTTCACACACAATCACACAAACACAGGTACACGTTTACTTAAATACAACGAAAAATCAAGGAACTGCATGGAAAAATATAATACTTCAAATAACTTCGACAATATAAATTACGGATAACTGGAATGAGGAATAATATAATCTCTATTCGTGTATACACATCACTTTACCCAGGTGCTGTAAATTTGTATTACACTTAATCTTAAGCTTATACAATTCAGTCTGAGTATATTATTTTTAAACGTATTTATACCGTAAGCGTAAACACACAAAAATGGTACCAGATGATGCGGAAGGATTTAATTTTTCAGAATATGTATAATAATTTTGGGTTTATAAATTGGTTTGAGTTTTATTGACATTTTTCTAGGTGTAAAGTTTTTCTGACTCACTCGGTATTTTAAAATATAAAAAGATGAAATAAAATTTGTAAATCAATGTTCCATCAATAGTTGATTGACATTAACGCACAATTTACAAAAATATTACAAATGTGATCAAAGGAACCTACCGATTGATAAAGGTCGATTACGTACGTTCCTGAGGCGTTGAGTATCGTCAAACTATGCTGCAGTCAGTATGAAATTGATAAAAATACGATATTATTGAAGCTTAATGCTTTCAGAATATGTTTGTCGTGGAAACGCCCAGTAATTTCACGTTCATTGGTACTGGCGTACAAATTGTGTTCTATTTAAGGCGATGACCATGATACAGCTTTGCATCGATTCGTCGGTTTTAGATTGTTTAACCTTTGTGCCGATGACGACAATGCAGTATAATGCTAATACGTTGCTTAACAAAGAATCTCTTAGAAAAAATAGCGAAAGTAGGAAGCGAAACAAAGAAAGATAATAAGAATTATGGCTCAGCCACGCAGACACGTCTGGGTTGCGTCCAAAAAAGAATTTTTTGCGGATCCCCACGGACGCCTTCCTTCGTCAGCAGTGGAAATAGTGAAAGAGTAAAATAGTGAAATAGTGAAATAGTGGAAATAGTGGAAATAGTGGAAATAGTGATAATATCGTTCATCCAATAAAGCAAACATAAAGATATCGGCCATCTTCCTTATGATATAATCATATTTGATTCAGATAATATATAACCCCAAGATTTTTAACCTTATTATTATTTTTATTTTTTATTTCTTGGCGGGGTGGGGGCCCTGGACATCATTAAGCCCCTCCCATAATTTTAATGAGGCTGAGATATCATTGGATTTCCCACCATATTTTTAATAAAACGCTGATATTTCAGGGCTGCTAGCTCGCACATTTTTAATAATAATTTCTTTTTTAATAGGAACAAGGAGTCCCTACTATTTTGATTGGGGATCAGCAATTGCGCCCCCGGTGTTTCGGGGGGGGGGGGCTTCACTATTTTTGACCCCCCCCTTCTGCTCATAATTCATTTGAAATGATCATATTTCATTTTTCTCTTGACAATTTTTTTTTTCAGCTCACACTGCGTGCTCGCATGTCTTTCTGCTTAAACTTTTTTCTAAATACAGGAACAAGGGTTCCCTACTATCTTCTTGGCGGATCCAGGTGGCCGAAGCGGCCGCCCCCCCCCCCCTCTATTGGCGGCGCATAAATAAAAGAAAAAAGAGAAAAGAGGAGTAAAATAAGTGAAAAAGAAGGAAAAAGTAAGGAGAGGAGAAATAGGAAGATTGAAAGTGAAAACAGTAGTACAAATAAAGAAGAAAATAAAGCCAGGTAACCATATTGAAAGTTTTCGATCGCTGTTCGCCTCACATTACCTGATTAAATCATGTTGATTAGCGTAGCACAAAAAACGTTAAAAATGCACTGCTTTCAGGTTGATATAAAAAAAATCGGCTCGCATTGATTAATTAAGTAAGTATCTTCTTTATGAGCATAGCACCAAAAATGCACTATTTTCAGGCTGATATATTAACAAAATTTTGGGCTCGAGCTTCGCGCTCGCATTGTTTAAGGAGATAAGTATCTTTGTCATTAGGGTTGCACCAAAAAAAAACGCTTAAAATGCACTGTTTTCAGTTGATAATATGTATAAAAAATTTGGCTCCCGCTTCGCGCTCGCATTGTTTAATTAGGTGAGAATTCTCTTTTTGAGCATTGCACCAAAAATGCTTAAAAATACACTATTTTCAGGTTGATATATCCAAAATTTTCAGCTCACGCTTCGCGCTCGCATTGTTTAATGAGATATCTTTTTCATTAGGGTAGCAAAAAAACCGCTTAAAATGCACTGTTTTCAGGTTGATATAAACACAACACAAAAAGAAAGTTCCCCCTATTTCAAATATCAATAATTTTTGAACCAGGAGGAATTATAAAAATCTAATTATATGTCCATGTAAGGAATTTAGTTAGCCACAATGGGAGCGAATTTTAGGAAAAATCATCAAGTCATGCTTCAGTGAGCAAAAATGTCATTTTTTGAAGATCGCAAGCCTAATATGGCAACTTTGATTTAATGATAACGGACCCATTTTAAGATTTTAAACATTTTACACGTCAGAATGTATGCAAAACGTGCTTCCCACTATATGGAAACGAAATTTGCGTCAAATTTCACGGTTGAACGAGCATGAAGCAAAAATTGCCCAAACTGCGATTTTTGCTTCTTTGCCATGGTATAATCGATCAAATATGATGGAACTCCTGTTGTAGAAGTGTATGCAACCAATATTCATTCATTCACGGTTGAATGAACCCATCAAACAACCAAAAATAGGCCATTTTAGAATCACGAAGAGCCATTGTAGTAATTTTATGCACTAGAAAGCGTCTGAATAACATGTTTTGTCTTGTATTTATATTCTTTGGGCACGTGTCAAAGATCCCATGGCATTTATTTACAAATTCATGGTTCAGTGAGCACGTGAGACTGGAAAAGCCTTTTTCTCACGTACGGACTAAAATTCAAATTTTTACTTGACTGAATATAACAATTCTTTTAGGGGGAGTACTTTTGATTTTATTTTCACAAAAATTCCGATGTTTCACGCCTCAGTGGGCACAAGATACAAGAAATCATGCAAATTAGAAGAAAGTTTGGGGCTTCGTCATGGTTAAGTGACTTTTCGAATACCTAATTTGAATCAAGATTATGTTAGTTAGAGATCAGTAGAAGCTGTGTGCCAAGTTTCGTGACATAACTCACAGTAGAATTAACAATAATCATCAATGAAATTGGCCGAATTTCACATTTGTCATGTATTGATTTCCTTCTCCATTGACTTTATGTACAGAGGTTTAACAAAAGTTTTAAAAAAGTGAAATTTGGCATATTTTAATTGGCAGTTTTTGTCCATTTGACTGTGAATTATTTTATGAAACTTTACACATAGCTTCAACTGGTCACTAACTAACATTATTTTTATTCAAATTACGTATTCGAAAAGTCACTGAACCATGACGAAGCACCAAACTTTCTTCTCATTTTCATGATTTTCTTGTATCTTGTGCCCACTGAGGCGTGAAACATCGGGATTTTTATGAAAATAAAATCAAAGGTACTCCTCGAAAAGAATTGTTATATTCAACCAAAGTAAGAATTTGAATTTTAGTCCGAACGTAAGAAAATGGCTTTTCCAGTCTCACGTGATCACTGAAGCATGAATTTGTAAATAAATGCCATAGGATCATTGACACGTGCCCAAAAAATGTGAATACAAGCCAAAAAATGTTAATGAGATGCTTTCTATTGCATAAAATTGCTACAATGACTCTTCGTAATTCTAAAATGGCCTATTTTTTGGTTGTTTGATGGGTTCATTCAACCGTGAATGAATGGATATTGGTTGCATACACTTCCACAACAAGAATTCCATCGTTTTTGATCGATTATACCATTGCAAAGAAGTAAAAATGGCAGTTTGGGCGATTTTTGCCCCACGCTCATTCAACTGTGAAATTTGACGCAAATTTCTTTTCCGTGTATTTGGAAGTACGTTCTGCATACATCCTGACGTGTAAAATGTTTTAAATCTGAAAAAGGGTCCGTTATCATTGAATCAAAGCTGCCATTTTAGGCTTGCGAACTTCAAAAAATGACTTTTTGCATACAACCATTGCTCACTGAAGCATGACTTGATGATTTTTCCTAAAATTCGCTTCCATTGTGGCTAATTAAATTCCCTACATTGACGTAAAATTAGATTTTTATAATTCCTAATGGTTCAAAGATTATTGATATCTGAAATAGGGGGAACTTTCTTTTTGTGTTGTGTTTATATAAAAAAAAAATCAGCTCTCGCTTCGCGCTCGCATTGTTTAATTAAGTGAGTATCTTCTTCATAAACATAGCACCAAAAATGCTTTAAAAATGCACTATTTTCAGGTTGATATATAAAAAAATTTCGGCTCGCGCTCGCATTGTTTATCAAAAGCATCTTCTTTATGAGCGTAGCAAACACGCGTTAAATGCAGTTTTCAGGTTGAATTATCAAAAATTTTCGGCTCCCCTTACGATATTTTTTCCTAGCTCACGCTCGCATATCATTATTCATAATGAAAATAATAAAGCATCAAGAAAGTATTCATAGAATTTTAGACCATAATCAGCTTAGCTTGATTAGGCCTAGGCCTAGATCTACTAGTTTGTTTTTTGTTTTCTAAAAAAAAAAAAAAAAAAAAAAAAAAAAAAGAGATGAAAAGAAGACTTAGTCAATTTCAAAAATTCTGTCAGCGTCGGAGGGGGGGGGTAGGGGGGTAATATAAAAACATCCCGAAATAGTTGGTGCTGAAAAAAAATTGAGCCCCCCCCCCCGCCTCCCCCCCCCCTAATCCTGAAAATCTTCTGAAGCGTGATATGTGGTAGGTGTCATGGCTGATGGTTGTCTCCCTTACTTCCTCTGAAAACTCTGCCAGAATTTCTTCTCTAATCTCAATTTGAATATATATTCTATGCATTTACAGCTAGAAATCTACTATTGCAACATTGATAGCACATTTGGATGACTTTTTATGTTACCTTGCAGCCTCATTTCCAGGGATTTTAGGTTTGGGTAAGTTATATACCTCGCGCCGTTGCACAGTGGGCCAGAATGAACTCAAAGTGCGACAAAATTAATTCCTCATCAAAGACGAATAAATAAATTCTTAAGAGAAGTCCATCTATGGTTTTCAGACCCGTGGAATTCGATTAGAACAATTTCAAATCCTTATGACGTCATTAAAATGCTCTTTTCTGATTGGACAAGACAAATATCAATAGTATCACACAGGCATATTCATTTTACTTTGATTAATGGGATTTTTAGGGGGTTTTGACACATGAGAAACACGATAAGAGTATTTTAAAATGTCTATGACGTCATTAAAATACAGATTTCTGATTGGTTAGAGCGGATTTCTTTGTAAAGCTTACATAACTGATATTACTTTTATAAGTGAGGTGTATAGGGGTTTATAGACTATAGACCACGGAAACGTTGTTAAAGAGCATTTTTTAAATTATCTGATGCCCTTAACATTCTGTTTTCTGACTGGACAAGGAAAAATGCTTATAGAGAGATTTATATATTATTTGGAACTATATTGGGTTTTATGGACTTAGGAAACACAAGTAGAGTCTTTTTTTTTTCTTCATAACAATACGATTAGGCTGTAGAATAAGTAGAAAAACATTTTGATTTTGGCTGTTTGTTCTTGATTATTATGGGAAAGTTATTGTAAGTTCTATATCGCGAGTCCTTCTCTAATTGAACTTATTGTATTGTAATGTATTTTATTTTCCAAATCGCAGCAATAAAAATACAGTTATCATATAATGAAATTTAAAGAGTCAAAGACGATTTAAAATGGTTTATTAAATGGCTGATAAAATGTGGGTTGATCAACATGTTTACATGTTGAAATGGGGGCGCCAGGAATGTAATGTACGCAATAATTGTTGACCCAGTTCTATTGAACCATTGCACAGTGGGCCAGGCGTCAGCAAAAGTGCGCCAAAACTGGTTTCTGGTCACCTAACCAATTTTGTTTTTTTAATTTTCTCAGCAAAGATAGCAACCTCTAGAACATCTCCATAAAATATTTCATCATGAAATTGATTTTTAGTTGGTTATTTTTCTTTGAAATGATCAGAAAATGACTTGTTAGTGGTACACCATGTGTAAATGACAAATTTTCGTTATTTTGGATTTTTTACTAAATGGGTAGTTCAATATATTTAAAATTAAATTTGCTTGTTTAAGAATGATCATTTTAAGTGCCCATAGAGTTTAAAGACAAATAATTAATCCATTCGGAAGTAATTTTGGGAGAAATCACTAAATAATGGGGGAAAATTATATTTTTTTTTATTCATACGCATACATTTTCAAAATTGCTGCCGATTGCTGCGCTAAAAATACTATGAGAGTCTTTGTTATAGTTTATGCTTTACATCAATACCAAAATTAGCTGCAACCTCCTGCAACCTTCGGAGATATAACCAATTTTCCATCCACATGTTCGCCTATTTTACCGTCAAAATCTGCTAAAAGCGATAATGCGCACGTATTGCGCACACGAAAGTCTCACCGTAAGTGGCGTAAATATTTCAATTGAAAGCCGAAAAACCAAAACAACCAAAACACACGAATACAATGATTTTCATGAAATACAGACATGTGTGCTTATGGGGTGATATATAGTCTTTAGACTGTTACCACCCCCCTCAACCTATCAATTTCATGACCATCTGAATTGATCCTAATCTTAAAATAGTATTATGGTATTTAATTGGGGGCTCATCTATATCATAATAAGTTATTATCGTTTGTTTCCAAACAATTATTATGTAATTGATATTATCTTCGGTAATGAAATGCGCTATATAAGAAGGAAGTATTATTATTATTATTATTATTAATAAAGTCATAACCGATCATTCTTAAATTATGACTTGTATTATTATATGTTTTGCTACTTCGGTCAGGAGAACATGTAAGACTGCCTACTTATAGCACATTTTAACTGTTTCTTTATCATTATACTCTCTTTCATTTTTATATTTATAGTTTGATATCATTGTTGTTGTTTTTTATTTTGTCTTTCGAATTTCTGTAATTTCTGGTTTGTTATGTTTACAAAGCTGAATGGGCCAAGAAGCCATTTGTGCTTCTTTTAATTTTTTTTTTATATTATATGTTTATATGATAACTGTATTTTTTTATTGTTGCGATTTGGAAAATAAAAATACAGAGAGTACAATAACTTCAATTAGAAAGGAATCGTAGATAAATTATATAAATTGCAATAACTTTCCTTCATAATCAAGACAATTAGCCAAATCAAAATGATTTTCTACTTATTTGATGAATGGCCTACTGGTCTCGTCAGGAAAAAACCGTATTTTATGATAAAAAAGAGACTCCGCTTTCATTAGTCCGTAAAACCCCATTAAAGTTCCAAATGATATATAAATCTCTCTTAAAAGGCATTTTTTTTTTCCTCGTCAGAAAAAAACCCAGTATGTTAATGAAGTCAGATAATTTAAAAGATACTTTAATCATGTTAACATGTTCCGTGGTCTATAAACCCCATACACACCTCACTTATTAAAATAATATCAGTTATGTAACTTTTACAAAGAAATCCGCGCTAACCAATCAGAAATGGGTATTTTAATGACGTCATAGACATTTGAAAATACTCTATGCGTGTTTCTCAGGTCTTGAAACCCCCTATAAGTCCCACTAATCAAAGTAAAATGAATATGCCTATGTGCTACTATTGATATTTGTCTTGCCCAATCAGAAAAGAGCATTTTAATGACGTCATAAGTTTTTGAAATTGTTCTCATCGAATTCCGCGGGTCTGAAAACCATAGAAAGACTTCTTTTAAGAATTTAGTTATCCATCTTCGGTGAGGAATTAGTTTTGTCGCACTTTTAGTTCATTCTGGCCCACTGTGCATTGGCGCGCCCGGAATGTAACATACGCGGGTATTGTATCATATTGTTGACGCTTCCTGCGTAAACAGGTGGTTTATTAAAAAAAACATTGCCTTTAAGGGGATTTGATGGATAAAGTTGGTATGTTAAGGATTTAACATAAAATGTATGGATAAATGAATTAATAAAAGAAAGGAAATACGTAACTTTGCAGAGGCTTGCAAAACTGTGACCTAGTATGGAGCCTTACTTTGTGAGTGCATATTTTATAATGAGTCAATTATGGCATTGGCTGGAATTGTTGACAATCATTTTAAAGCAATGCAAGACAAATTCAATGATATTCTTTCGAACTCAGAATTGCGCCCAGGTGTCTTTTTTGTTTCTTTGCAGAACCATGCAGTGATCAGAGCCATCATTGGTTTGGAGAACCCAGAGCACCAGTGGAGTGCTAAGTTAGTTCGGCTAAGCCTAGTGGAAGCCTGGCCGTGGATTAGAGGAGGTTTATGGGCGCATATCATTGATAGCTCGTATAGCACAGTTAAGCAAGTCTGCCAGGATGCCTTGCTACTACAGTACCAGTAGTTTGTGCTCGAGTGGAGCCAAGTTCTAGGGAGCCGCTTACAGGAGGAGTCCAGGCTGAAACGTATATTGGAAGTACGTAGAGGTGAACGCATATGTTTAGAGCAAGTTGGACAGAAAGCTGTCGAGATTAACCGCCATGCTTGAGCTTGCCTGGCATGCCTGGCGTCAAAAATATGATTAGGAAGCGGCACATCCCTTTAATGTGGTGCCGAATGGTAGAGCCTACAGGACAGCAAGCACTTGCTAGCAAGTTTGGAGAGACAGAATTAAGCAAGGAAATAATCGCTATTGTGAATCTGTAAAAGAGCCTATGTCTCACTCGATCATCTTCTCTCAGATTCATGGGAGTGCTGTCCTCAAAAATAAATGTAATTTGGATAATCTCAGAACGCCACGTGAAACAAAACATGTTGAAATACATTAACCACAAAGATTCAATACGATTGGAAAAAATAATTAATTATGAATGACTATAATGGTGTGCCTTATAAGTGGCGTTATGTCTTGCCTTTCAAAGATTTTCAGCGGAGTATTTTACATAAAATGTTCAGCGTTTATTGTTGGCATTATATATATATAAACAGGTGCTTTATTTATACTAAACATATTTTCATGTAACTCCCAATTAATGTGTACCTTCGTTAAGGAGGATCAGCGCTTAAATTGTGTTGATTTTACTAGGCCTAATGGGCCTACAGGGAAATGTGGTACATATGTTTATATGAAATTGGCATAAGTTTTAGTAATGCTGTCAATCGATTACTAGTAGCTGTCAGCTACATGGCATGTGTTTGAAAGGCAAAGTTGTGGCGGAGTTTTATTTTGAGCGACTTAGGACTCGCGTTAAGGTGTATACACCTAATGGTGTATGGTATTCGTAGGCTTCGATTTGGCTAGCTATGGAAGGTCATATGAGCCCCCCCCCCTTTTATGAAAGAATCTGTTAAGGGCCTAGAATTGGTCCTGGTGCAGCAAATTGGGCAATGTGTGATCATGCTGTCGGCTATGTGGCTTGAAATTCGTTTCGTCAAATTATTAGGCGTAACATGTTTTTCGTTGGCCAAATGAGTATAGAAACATATTTTTAATCATTGCGTCAGCATTCAATTGGGGTAAATTGGTTTGCCTCTCTCGAAATACCCGTTGTCAATAGGTAAACCTTTATTAAGCAATCATAGAGGTTTGTGTCTAATAATGAGGGAACTTTGTCGTGGTTTGATGAAATGATTATCCTATTACCCTAGAGCATCAATGATTGTATAAATTGTATTCGTGTTTTGCTAAAGTATATGGCAATAGTGTTTTTCAGGCAAAGCTTTCCGAGTCAATATAAAATCTATGTCAAGGCTTCCTCGATTTCAGAGGCGGGAGGCCGAGTTTTGTTGCCAAGCGGTAGTTAGCAACGACGAATAATTCGGCAGAAATTTTGTTTGTGTGTTGTCAAGTATGATATATTCCTTACACAAAAGTTATTGGGTCGGAATATATAATGTATATGGATATATATACATGTATGATATGCGTATGTGTGTCTCACTTTACAGCTTGGGCTAATACGAGATGTATGTTTGGCCTGTCTGGTTTCATAGTCAGGAGGGTGGTGCATGAACAAAGCTTTAAGTCTCATCTGATGGCAAGGCGGGGTTGTGAGTTTGGATTACGTCGATTGTATTTGGTAAATGATTCCCAACAGACAAGGTTATTAGGGCAATGATGTAATAACATGTAGGCCTATATATGTTATGGATAGATATGTATAATATACATATATATGTTGAGTAGTGTTTATGTAACACCCCGGGTCAATACGAATAACATGTAAATGTTTAGGCCTGTGTCGGTTTTATAGGCAGGAGGTGGTACAAAGCTTTAGGTCTCACTCGATGGCAAAGGGGGGGATTGTGCGTAACAAATTTGGTTTGTCGATGTATTTGTAGACAAAGATATTTATTGGGGCATATGACATAATATTATTATGTGTGTATAATATGCATATGTATTATGTGCGTGTGTTATGGATATATACATATAGGAGCGCGTTATGATAACGCTTTCGGTCAATAGGATAATAATGTTTAAGCTTGTATCGGTTTTATAGGCAGGAGGGTGGTACATATGAAACAAAGCTTTAAGTTCACTCGATGGCAAAGGCGGGGGGATTGTACGTGATCATACTTTTAGGGCTGACTCGATTTCAAGAGGCGGGCACGCCCGTAGTTTTATAGATAGCTTTAATTTAGCATGAATATTATAGAAATGTAGGCAAATGGTTAGGCTTTACGCGATTGGCATAGGCGGGAAGCTGGAAGGCTATATGTTTACAAGGATTCATAAGGTGGCGAATATTAAGTTGTGACACCTATAGTGATAATTTGGAAAGTTCTTAAGTAGATGCCAGAACATTGATACTGGGTGGTGAATGGGTTTGCTTTGTTATTGCAAGTAATATCTAATAAAGCCACTGTATGGGGGTAAGAGAAAGAGGCAAATGTTGGATTTGTGGGCCAATTTAGCAGCATATTTCATAATTTGATTCGATTTGTTTGCTGAACTATATGTCATATATGTGAAGCTCAATGTTATATGTGACGTCATATTTGGATTTATATCGATAATTATAACAATGTTGTTAAGCGGTTAGTTACCTAAAACTGTGGAATTGTGTTGAAGCTATGGTGCCTCATTCAGAATCATAGTATGACCTACCCCCCCACCCCCTTTTGGTCTAGCTATGGTCTAGCTATGAATGCTAGACTGGCGTTTAACAATGGTGATATGAATTGAATCGATTGCTCCAATTGGCAATGGCGGTAGTTTTGGAGTAATAGGCAGATAAACGTAAATTAGTTTCATGAATATGGTCTCAAAGAACGAAAGTGACGAATTAGTTATTTTGGCGGCGATCATATATATAATATTGTGCTCGTTTGGCGGTAATTTTGTTAAATTAGGCCACCAAATATCTATTGCATTGCCGTGTTCACGTCTAGTGATCACTTGTCATCTGATAATTTTTGACCCCACTCCGATTTTTACAGGCGACAGGGGGTGTTATATTAGACTTATTATAGTCTGAATTTGTTCGCATTGTCATATTCATAGGGTTATACGGCAATTCGATTGATGCGGCGGTGAGACCTAATTGTACCTTACGATATTTAAATTATCTCAAACTCTTCTGTAAACACGGAGTAAATTAGGGTGTCACGGTTTTTAATGTATACGCCTCACCATGATCTTACAGGCGGCGAGGTCTGGTGCATATGTGGTGTATATGAACTGATTTGATGTATGTAACGTATAATCTGTTTCATGTGTTAATATGCAGGGTATATACTATGTTGAGACCTTCAACTATCGATTTTGAGGCGACGGTGAGGTACGACATATCAAATAATGAGCATATATATGTTTTTCCCTCAACTCGAAATTCAGAGGGCGGGGAGACGTTGTATAAAATAATAGCATAAGTAATACGATTTTAGGACCTGACTACATTATCAGAAGGCGGGCAGGTCATGGTAAACATATAGGTTTTAACTAGTCTGCATCATAAATTTCATAGGCGGGGATGGTATGAAAATGTTAACTAAAATAAAAATTATCCTGTTGGGCAATAAACAATACATGAAATGAAATTGAATGATATACATATTAGGCTTAATACTCGATTGCAATAGCGAGGGAGCTGTTATCTGTTACAGATGAAATTGAATTGATATACTTTAGAGCGTTACTCGATTGCTATGGAGGGGAGCTGAGTAATCATGTTGATGATGTATATAATATATATATATATATGTGATAATTTTGTTCTGCACACCAAAATGATAATTGGCAAATAAGCGTCCATCACAAAAAGTTAAAATAAAGCACCCGACATAACCGACAAATACTGTGTTTGTTATTTTGTCAGCCTGGAAATAATGTAAATTTAAGAAGTCAAAGACAGAATTTAAAATGGTTTACATTCTTAATGGCTGATAAATAGTGGGATTTGATCAACATGTTATACATGTATAAGAAATAGGGGCGCCATGGAATAGTAATAGATAATGCATTTATATGTTGACGCTCCAGTCTCTATTGATACCAATTGAGCGCAGCACCGGACTGTTAAAGTACGCGGGTATTTGTATCAGCTATTGTTGACGATAACCTGCGTATAGACAGGAGTGATTTATGCTCGATTGGAATAGTGTCGCGTTTATTTCTGCATACGACTATACAAACAGCGGATGATATATGCATCATTCTTCGTCGTGGTTTGACTTGTGATAGACACTTATTATGTTATGAAGTGAAATAATTTGTCCCACTAGCCATCACCACATTATACTCCACCTTATAAAATAGAGTTTTTTTGTGTGATGGTGGTTAAAGCAAAGAAGTAGGATTGGTGGCTATAATGCACATACAGAATAGAAGGATTAAAGATGTGAAGTAGCGGATGTCGCGCAAATATTTTTGAACGTTGAGTATATGAGCAGAGAGTTGTGTCAGGAAGGTGTCGCGTATTGAATAATCTTTAATCCAACGCTGGTCGCGGTTCGAGGTAGTTAGTATCTCCTAGGATAGCATAGAATTGATTATACGTTCTAAACCAATTGAGATACAGATTAAGTTTAGCTTCAAAGAGAATTACCATTGCCAAGGATGCTAACAATGTAAATATTTGTAGCATGCGGAAAGCTAACTAATGTGTTGATTTGGGTCTATTCGAAGAGCCAGTTTTTTATAATTCTCTCAGGAGTGGAAATAGTAACTGCAGCTGTAAGTGGGATGGCAGTATGTAATGTATGAACGGGATATATTATGATATTTAATGTAATCGCTTTGATAATGATTGGCACTGGTCTTCCATGAAACTCTAGCACTAATTGCTAGGTGTATGAATAAAAGAGAGATATCTGGTACGTTTATTTTGCGTTATACATGGTTAGAAGAGCAATACATGTGGTTTTCAAAGACCAGAAGAGAGTTTTGCAGATATAATATATATCATTGGAAACGATGCATAATGTGTTGATACTCACTGATCATTTTGTAGCGATTCACATAAGGCGTTCGATATAGACGCTTATTCTATTACATTGTGATATTGGAATTGAAGTTAAATGAATAGTATTCGTAATTTCTATATATAAGCTGTATGAAATTGATTCAGTCGAATATTAATTTAAGAAAAATAATGATTGGATTTAAGGGTGGGTTGGGTTAGGCCAAGGTTTTTCCAGAACTTTGGGCCTGTCGGGTCCAAGCTGGTTTTTTACCCGGGCAGGGGCTGGGTTAGGGAAATAGATCGATAATGCTTTATCGGACGGGGACGGGGCAAAATGATTTTTGGTAATAATAATGCTAATTTTATAACTCATGGCTACCTTCACATAATTGTGGGTTGAGGTTTCAATGTTATCCAATCTGTCTTACGTAACGAAAAATTCGTGCTAGTAGAGCTCAGTTCGTTAAAAAAAAAAAAAAAGAATGGGACTGGTTTTGACTGGGTGTACAAGGCTAAAAGGCTTGTTTTTATGCCTTGATAAAATATTTCATGTTGAGTGACGGGAGGTCAAACCGTGTCTTGTTTGATTAAATTGTCTCGATTTGCCATATGGGATTATTATTGAAGTAATAAAATATGATCATTATGGCAATAGAGACGATAGATAATCAGTCATAGAAATAATACTGATGTATGTGATTCTTTGATGGATAATTGTTTATATAAGAATACAGTATAGGTCAAAATTAATTGGCAAGTCAACACACTGATTATGATATTAAAACGTCGTGCACAAAGTGTGATAGGGGAATTTCCAAAAATTGGTTGGTTTACCCCCGTTTTAGATGGACGTGTAATATGTACAATGTACGCGTTTTCAGAGTACAAGCTGTGGAAATAATGGCATAGTCGTGTTCAAGTCTAGTGATCACTTGTCATCTGATAATTTTTGACCCCACTCGATTTTTACAGGCGAGGGGGTGCCATAATATATTTTATGATAGTTGAATTGCTCGCATGTATTCATAGGTTTCCGGCAATTCGATTTGAATGCGGGCGGACTTAGTTGTACTAAATATTAATTCTCAAACTCTGTAAACCGGAAGTAAATTAGGGGTGTCACGTTTAATGTTACGCATACACCTGATCTTACAGGCGGCGAGGCTGGTATATGGGTTTATGATGATTTGATGTAATGTGTTATATTCTGTTCTGTGTTCGATTTCAGAGGCGGGGAGGTCGATACATTATAGATTTATGTCTCACTCGATTTCAGAGGCGGGGAGACGGTATAATATTGCTAGTAATAACGTTTTGGCCTAACTCGATTTCAGAGGCGGGCAGGCTGGTAACATGGTTTTATGTCTCACTCGATTTCATAGGCGGGGGGATGGTATAAATGTTAACGTAAATAAATTATCCTGTTGGGCAAGTAAAACAATACTGAAGCATGAAATTGAATGATATACGTTTAGGCCTTACTCGATTGCATAGGCGGGGAGGCTGATATCTGTTGATGATGTTATATGAATATATATATTATGTGATATTTTGTTCTGACACCTCAAATGATAATTGGCAAATAAGCGTCCATCACAAAGTTTCAATAAAGCCACGACATAACCGCAAATACTGTGTTTGTTATTTTGTCAGCCTGGAATAAACATATAATTAACAATCTAAAAGAAGCAAATGGCTTGATGTCCCATTCAGCTTTGTCAACATTAACAAATACAGTTATCAAATAAACAAATAATTAACAATTTCAAAAAAGCACGAATGGCTTGATGACCCATTCAGCTTTGTCAAAATAACAATACTTCCATGAGGTCCAGAAAATACAAAAATTCGACAGACAAAATAACAATGATATCAAACTAATATAAAAATGAAAGAAGGTATAATAATAAAAATATAGTTAAAATGTGTTACAAGTAGGCTGTCTTACATGTTCTCCTGGCCGCAGTAGCAAAACATGTATGTGAATTCAAGTCGTAATTAAGAATGATCGTTATGAAATATATTACATCAAATTATTGTTTGGAAACAAACGATAATTTTATAATAACCTGACATAGCTGAGCTCCCAAATAAATACCATAATACTATTTCAAAACAAGATTAAGATCAATTCAGATGGTCATAAAATTGATAGCCGGGGGGGGGGGGTGGGGTAACAGGTCTAAAGACTACATGTCATCCCCATAAACACACATGATTATTTCATGAAAATGATTCCATTCTGGGGTTTTGGTTTTTCGGTTTTCAATTAAAATATTTACGCAACTTACGGTGAGACTTGTGTGTGCACAATAAGTGCGCATTATCACTTTGTGCAGATTTTGACGATAAATTAGGCTAACATGCGGATGGAAAAGTGGTTATATCTCCGAAGGTTGCAGGAGGTTGCAGCTAAATTTGGTATTGATGTAAAGCTTAAACTATAACAAAGACCGCTATGGTACTTTGAACGCTGAAATCGGCGGTAATCGTGAAATGTATGCATATGAAGGGGAAAAATGCAATTTCCCCCCATTATTTAGTGGTTTCGTCCAAAATTACTTCCGATTGCATTAAACATTTGTCTTTAAATTCTATGGGCACTTAAAATGATCATTCTTAATCAAGCGGATTTAATCTAAAATATATTGGACCACCAATTTAGCAAAAAGTCCCAAATAACGAAAATTTGTCATTTACACGTGGTGTACTACAAACAAGTCATTTTCTGGTCATTTCAAAGAAAAATAACCAACTAAAAATCAATTTCATGATGAAATATTTTATGGAGATGTTCTAAAGGTTGCTATCTTTGCTGAGAATACTAAAAAAAACAAAATTGGTTAGGTGACCAGAAACCACTTTTGGCGCACTTTTGCTAACGCCTGGCCCACTGTGCGTTGGGGGCGCCATAACCATCGCCATTGCTGGGGAGCGAGGGGGCTTAGATGCCCAAAGGCTGACGTGCTAAATTAACGCTCTTCAAAAACAGACATTCCAAAATTCTGTCCATGGAAATCGTTTTAATTATCATAGCAGAGTTCAAATTTAAATGACTCTTAGTAAAGGGACTTATTGAAAATTTTGTCAGCTCAAACAAAAATCATGAATCCTTGAGCGAGACTATGACAAAAAGACGACTTTTGTAGGAGTTTCTTGAAGGCGTGATTTAGTTGATGTACAAAATTACGAAAAAGATTCCTAAAAAGTACGCCAAACGTCTAATCTTCAACTATATGGTAAATTATGAAAGAGTAGGACTTATAGCACATATTTATTCATTAAACAGCGACATACAACATAAACAGCGATGCAAAGCGATGCAAAGCGATGTAAAGCGATATCGCTTGCTTGCTGCTTGCGATGGTTTGTCTCACACTGTGCGAAGGTTAGCTGCGATGGTAGTATTTGCGCATACGTACTTCATTTCTGAACAATCAATTATCAGATGACAGACTAAACAAAGCTCACTCTCATTCATTATTTAAAAAAAAATAAATAATAAATGTCTGTCTTCTACTAGTTTAGTACTTGTTTATTCCATTCATGTAAACCTATTTCCTTCTTTCTCCCACTTTATCACTACCTCTCTTCCTCTCGAACACCTTAAGCCAATCCCTTTAATAATCCATTCTCTTCACCCTCTTTCTCACTCTCTCTCCAAATTTCCATAATTATTTTTTTTTTGTCAATCCGCCTTTTCCTTTGCTCTATGAATCAAAGACAAAGCAAGAGAGAGAGAGGGGGGGGGGGATGTTAACGAAGAATTTCACCGACAGCGGATGAGATAGAAAGAGAGACAAAGAAAGAGACACCGAAACATTATATCGTAATTTGGTTTTATCCCCTTTTACACTTTCTTACCTTTCTTTGATTTTGTTTTAATTTATGAAATAATATAATTTCTTTAAATTTTCCAGTAAATACCTTTCTTCTTCTTCTTCTTCTCCAATCTTCTTCGTCTTCTTCTTCAATCTTCTTCTGCTTTCATTCAGTCCTCTGTAAATCGCCGTTATACCCCTTTTCATCTCTCTCTCTCTCTCTCTCACTATCTGTTTTCTGTTGTTGTTTTTTTTTCATCCCGTTTTTCTGTCTCCCTTTGCTAATTTATTTCACCCCCCTCTTTCTATTTCTTTTTCTTAACCAACTCTCTAGGTATAAGTTATATATTAAAAACACAGAGACATGTGCACATGTTTGGGACGGGGAGAATCGATTTATTTTAATGAAATCTTATTGTATTTGAGTTCATTATAATGGGAGTAGACTGTATTTTATTCAATTTCTCTCATAAACTTTTAGTGTTACTCGTCATACCCGGGGGGCAAAACCCATATTTTTAGAGTAAGCTGCATCGGCGAGATCTAAAAAGTAGTCCTATGTAATATGATTCTTTTTACCCATAGCAACACCGCTAGGGTGGACTACCCGGTGGTAAAGTGACACGAGGGTCTCTACAGGCGGGGGCGCCCAAAATAGCCGCCCTTTTTACAAAAAATAGTATTTTAAATATAATGACTAGAAATAATTGTCTAAACTCAATGAGTTGGGTCTCATATAAAAGAACATTAAATTTCCTTTACAACAATGCTAACTTTAGTGAGAATTGAAATTAAATAAATTCAGTTTTGTACTTAAAAACGTCATTTTTGGATTTTTTTTTTTTTTTCAAAAATAAATTTTTTACATATTTTTTTATTAAATGTATCAAAATTTTTAAAAAGAACTGAGAGTTGTTACTTTCTGAAAAATTGCCCATTGGTATGTCCTATGATTTATAAAAAGATTGGGGTAAAAAAAAAATTCTGTTAAAAGCTATTAAACGCTATACCAATGAGCGTAATGTACGAAAAATTCAAAATTTTGCCAAATTTTAGCGAAAACCCGTATATACACGTGTTATACCGTACATACTGTATAATGTATACTGTATTGTGACTGACTACGCTTATCTTTCAGATTTAATGAACTCTTGGGAGCATGATAAAGTTTCCAAATGGATTTAATAAAACACTAAACAATTCTGGTATGTAAATGGAGCACATGTGCGTTAATGGGGGAGGCAGGTTTTATTATTATTAATGTTATTCATATATTTTTATGAAGAATATATTGCTCTAATATCCATAGTTTTATTATGCATTTTTTTACCTGAACGAATATGTACATACTAAAATTATTGGATGAGTGTCAATTAAATTATCAAAGGAGTATCCGGGGGTGGGGGTCTCACCCAAAATTTAGTGGGAAATTAAAACGGGAATTTTGTGCTTTTACAAGGACACCCCCACCCCAGGAAAAAGACAACAAAATAAAATATGAATGGGTGACGGACAATATTAATTTAAATATCTTTACCACCCACATGGTTCTTATTTATTTATTTTATTTATTTATTTATTTATTTATTTATTCATTTGTTTATTCTTTCATTCATTCATCCATCCATTAATTCCTTTTGCCATTTATTTAATTATTTATTTATTTATTTATATATTTATTTATTTATTTATTTATTCATTCATTCATATATATTCATTCATTCATTTATTCACGTATTATTTATATAGGTTGGCCTCTGAAATAACGAATATTCTTCTTTCAAGGGGCAATTCTATACAGTTAATAAGAAGTAAATCATTGCACGTATGGTCAGTGATGGTATACATACAAATAAGATCAATCTATAAAGTCAATACAAATTAATACTCTCATTTGAAAATTGATGACTCATTATAAGACCGAAGGATGATTTCCTTTTCACAACACAACACCCCCTCCCCACCCTGAGAGCAATTTTATATCCTGTGACCAAAAAAATGTGGGTGTGCGTTTTTACTCGGCTCGTGTGTCCTAACAAATTCTTGGGGTGTCGACCTTGATAAATCTGAAATTCAGATTTTGGCATCCCCCTCTCAAGAAATTTGAATCCATGCCCAAATTATAAGGAAATTTAAATATTAACACCATCATGGAAATTTGAATCACTGTAAACTCCTTATTAAAAAGTCATGGGCAGTTTTGGGATTAAATACCTTATACAATAAAACACATTTTAAAAAATGTAGTAAAATATACGGTCTCCTTTGTCTTTTTATATTGCTTTTTACGACATATTATATGAAGAGCTCATTTCCAAAACGTACTACATCCATTTTACATCAAAATTCATTTTTGTACATTAATCTACTCATTTTTAGCACCTCTACACATTGTTAAAAACAGAAACATAAATTTTCAAAGGGAAAGGTGAAAAAAATTACTTTCACAAATTACATCATTTCCAAAAGGTACTACATCCATTTCAATTCGTTTCCAAAAGGTACTACATCCACTTTTATGTAGTCCCATGTATTTGTTTTTATTGCATGTAAATAGTGCGTAGTTGGCTGGGTTCGCCAGAGCATTAGTGAAAAGCTACATTATCGAAAGTCTCTCATGAAAATATGTTCCCTATATACAATGTATTTCACTGAGGGAGATAGAGTCATTAAATTTTGTTTTGCCTCAAAATTTGAACTTCATATTTATCCGATATAATTGTTTCAAACTGAAATGATTATGGTGCAAGCAAAAGAGATTACAACTGCTCACAATCTTAAACTTGATACTGACCGCAAATTAGAAGCATGTCGTTCATGTCATGTGATAGGTGGTGTAATTTTTATTTATTTTTTATTTTTATTTATTTTTATTTTTTATTTATATTTTTTATTTTTATTTATTTTTTTTTTATTTAAATTTTTTATTTATTTATTTATTTATTTGTTCATTTTTATTTTTATTTATCATTATTAATCATTTTTTTTTTTTTTTTTTTTTTTTTGGGGGGGGGGGGTCCGACTGTTGGACCATGGGACAACAAGGGGGTAGCAAAATAAATGAATTTTAATTTTAATCAATTTGTAATCTTAAACCAGTAATTTTTTTTTTTTTTTTTTTTTTTTTTTTTTAGAGCTGAAGATAATAAACTTACTTAAAGTGGCTAATGAAAAGTATGAATTCCCCCATGCCTGCCTAAAAAGCATCAAGTGGTTATTTAAATAAAAGTAATGAAATAAAGCTTATTCTTTTTATATAAATCGTCGCCTCCGCTCTCTTTCTCTCTCTCCCCCCCCCCCACCCCCCCCCCTCTCTTCTCTCTCTTTCATTCGATACAACCATGCTGAAGCCACGTAAGGTGTTGCCCCCCCCCATCAAGAGGTCACCATACACGTATGCTTTGTTCCCGATTTCTCCGGAAAGGGGTATATTTTTGGGGCTCAGGTCGTTGAAAAATCCCCGAGACATATCTTTGAAATAGGGGTCTTTAGTTTTTTTTCCCGTGACCTATTTTTGATTGGGGATAGTTTTCAATTCTTTGAGGAAAAATCCTGAAATATGGGCCTTAATATGGTTCAAAAACTTGTGAAAAGGGAGTAATTTTCCTTGCTCCCCCTCCAAAAGCCTGTAATAGGGGGGTAATTTTGATGCAGCTTCCCCTCAAAAAGCCTCTTATAAGGGATAATTTTGACACAGTTTCCCCGACTGATAGGGGTATCTCTAAAAATCTGGAACGGGCATACGCGTATGGTTGACCTCCTCAGTGGGTGGGAGGTGGCCGGGGTTGCCCCTTCTCGCTTGAAGTGTATGCCTTTTAATGATAGGCGACAATTCAATTTTGAGTTCATGCCTTTTAACTGACTGTCGTTTGAGATGTGGTGTTGGCGGAGGATGCTGAGAATATCCTGGACGGAGCATAAGACAAATGAATACGTACTTAACCAAATTGGGCAAAAACCTACGGTGGTTAATAAGATAGATCGTAGCAAATTGCAATATTTTGGTCATATATGCAGACGACAGGATGATAACATTGAAAAAATAATTATGCAAGGTTGCATTGAAGGTAGTCGGAGACAAGGCAGACAGAAACTGAGATGGACAGATGGCATTAAACAATTAACAGGCCTCTCCCTAGTTGCAGCTCATCGCCTGGCACAAGACAGAGCTATTTGGAAAAGCATCATCAACAGGGTCACAAAGGGTCAGACATGACCTGTATGACATCGATCGATCGATCGTCATTTTACAAATAGCAATCTTTATCATCTAAGAACATTACATTATGCACACTCACATTTTTAAGGCTAGAATTTCTGTCAGCTTTGTGGAAGGGGCATGGGGGTAGCATAAAATAAAATCGTCCCTAGGCCTTCCAATATTTGTCATCATTATTCAAATAAGAGTATTTTAATTTACTCTTTATGTATGTTTCCCATACTTAAGTACGTTGTTTATACTACAGTGCAATTACTAGCGTTTAACCGTATAGACAGGGGCACTTGAAGAGTAATATACCTCATTTAAAGGGCCACCTTGTATAAAGAAGATATCGTTGATAATGGACCCCATTTCATTATTTTTGTGCCGTGACTCTGATTGAATTTGTACGATGTACATGCATTTTACAGATATGCGTGCACAAGGTCAAAATGTGTTACCAATGTATTCTTTATGAAAAAAAATTAAAACCTGCCGCCCCCACACATGGGCTCCATTTCTAAATACAAAACATCATATGTTGTCGGGTTTTATTAAATCTTTTTGGAAACTTTTATTATGCTCCCAAAAGTTCATTAAATCTGTAAAAGAATTGTAAGATTAGCTACGGTCAGTCACAATGTTTCGTACACATACTTGTATATGTTATGTACTGTATAACACGTATATATGCGGGTTTTCAACATAAATAGACGAAATTTTGATTTGTTTGTATATTACATTCATATTTTTAGCGTATTATAACTTTTTAAAGAAATAAGGTTTTGCCCAAATTCTTTTTACAGATGATAGGACATACCAATGGGCAATTTTTCAGGAAGTAACAACTTTCAGCTCTTCTTAGAAATTTTAATACATTAGATTGAAAAATATGTAAAAAATTCATTTTTGGAAAAAAATGCAAAAAATGATGTTTTTAAGTACAAATCTGAATTCATTTAATTTCAATTCTCACTAAAATTAGCATTGTTGTTAAGGAAATTTAATACTCTTTCATATGAGACCTAACTTATTGAGTTTAGAGAATTATTTCTCGTCATTTTCTTTGAAATACTATTTTTTGTAAAAGGGCGGCTATTTTGGGCGCCCCCGCCTGTAGAGACCCTCGTGTCACTTTACCACCGCGTAGTCCACCCTAGCGGTGTTGCTATGGGTACATAGAACCATATTAGATAGGACTACTTTTTAGATCTTGCCAAGTCGGGTCCACACCTCTTGCCCCCTGGGTATCATGATGTTCTTAGAATTCCATAATCCTGTTTTCTCAAAATTGTCTGTGATCTTCCCCTTTTTTTCACCAGCAGCCCTGCATAACACCACCCAAAGTCTTCAAATACTCAACCTGCCTCATTTCCATACCAAGGATTCAACATTCTGAGGAGTAGAGATTATAATATAGACACTATAGAATATCGACACATATTTTCGCTATTAAATGCACAATAATCATTTTATACTAAATAATTTTATAATAAAATATAGACCAAAGGGTATAGTTATAAGACTTTCATTCTTTTATAACACAGTTACACAGAAACCTGCACAGTGCGGTCAGTTTGATCACCCTCTAAAGAATATCTCATATCCTGTCCAGAGATTATACATTTATACCTGCGATGTTGTGGATGACAGACCACTTGAGTTATAAAAGGTCTGTGTCACAAAAACCTTGTAACAACATGACTAAGTTTGGAAGTTAGAACCTGTGACTTCCTAATCATTTATCCATTGTTTGAGCAAATAATTAAAAAGGGGAGCAAATAATTAAAAAAGGGAAAAAAAGATGCATTGATTCACTGAAATACAGTTTTACATGGTATTTTTAACCCTGGTGCCCGGTAATTTGTGATTGCACAGAATAATATTAATTTTTGTATCACTGAACAGAACTTTTTTTTTATTAAGGTCAACTAAATTATGAGTTTTTACTACGAGACTCTCGAAGTTGGGTCTAATGGTAATGGGGTTCTTTTCTGGGACGCACTTCCTACAGAATTTTATTTAAAAGGAAAAATTTCAAATAGCCACAATAATATTGTATTGGTCTCTTTCGATACACAGCAACTATCAAACAATTTTCTTAAACTCTGATTGGAGTTTTAATTCTCTATCTATCACCCTTGAAAAATGAATAATTATCCATTTCATTCTGAAGTACAAGCTGATGATGCTCTCTTGACTTGGTGTGCCAAATGTGCTGTCCGATATCTTGCAGAAAGATTGCAACATACTCCGTCTGTGGCAAGAGATGCAAGAGATCTTTAAAAAAGAAGAAAAATCCAATTAATGATATTAAAGCTAGAAAATAATTTTGGTATTATATTAATATTGTATTGGTCTCTTTCGATACACAGCAACTATAAAACAAGCTAAGTGACTATTACATCAATTTTTAACAAGTTGAATCTTTATAAAAAAAATTAAAAAAAATGAATGTGACCGTTAGAGCTGATCTAGTGCCCTCTAGCACTGATTATTTCCTTCAAAATAAGCGTTCTATATGATCATTGCACGGATTTAGCTAATCTATGTCAAAGAGGTATATACAAAGATAATATCCTGAAATTTTCCTCCCCATCCGTGCCTAAATTGTATTATATTAACACAAATTATTGCCGATTTTTCTGGGACCACAGCTCTATGATATAAATTATACTAATAGTATACACATTTATAATAATTTTCAAATCTCATGTTTCAAGCAATATGTGTTATGTCATCTTTCATTATTACTCAGTTAACTAAAAAGTTCATATTTAGAGCTTAATTTAAGGTCAGTGTGCATTGCGAATACCTAGAAGTAAATTTATTTCCTAAAAGTCATAATAATCAGCCTCTGATAACTTTATTATTTTCATATCTCACCCATTAGGTCTATGCACTATTTTTTATTTATTTTTTTTTTTAAAGGAGGCTTTTGATATCTCTTTGCATTGCATTTTATTTTGTTATTCCGCATTAGACTATGCTTAAAACTTTCTTGGACTGAATTGGCAAGAATGCAAGATAGACCTACTCACTATTTTTGGCTTTGGTATCTTCTCCATCTGATCACTTTTCTCAAGCATCTCCTCCACTTCCTTTACCTGCTCCTCTTTCATCTGCTCACATCTCAGACTGTACTGCACATGTGCTATAACATCCCAATCTCTCCTGCACTAGCATGTCTGCCTAATCATGTAGACCCTTCCCTATAAAAAAAAAGTAAAAGAAGATCTATCAAAACTTATGCGATGTGGGCAAAACAGTGCACTTCCCCTGTCATGCCTATGAAATCATTTTCAGAGAGACCAAATCTAAAACAAATAGATAAGACTCTAAAATAATATTCTTTCCACAATTTCGCCCCACTCACCTCTCCCCAAAACATAATAATAATATTAACTCATCACCAACATTACACTCAATGAATAGACCTCTTACTATTTAGGGTCTACATCTAGATCTAGGACTAGGCCTAGTAATAAATAAATCTTGGGAGATTGATAATTTATGATATTGCTCCCACAAAAATAGTAGGAGGATGAAATTCATGTAAGCTATATAATTCATTTTTTAGCAGACCCCAAATTTTGTTAATTAATACCGTAGTCCTAACGTTAACTGTGTTAGTGTTACAATTGCAGACTGGAAAGTGATCGGTAGAGGTTTATAAAAAAAAAATGAGGTCAGGGGCCAGGCAATGATTGAGGTCAAATTGCTGCTTCGTGTGAGTTATCATCAACATAGTTACCACTGAACTACAGGGGGGGGCATATCATATTAATTCATTCTGTTTTTAATACAGCACTAGATCTAACGAGTAACGTTAACTAAAGTTAGCCCTCACGGCATGGTAACTCCAGATCTAACTTAGATCGGCTTGGTTTTGACTTTTGTCGTCAAAATCGATGAAATAATCAATTAATCAAGTTAGTAATTTACCTTGAAACTCTAATTTTGGCCACTGACGGACATCGTCTATCCACTCATTCATCTTGATAACAAATGGCTCCGTTGATCAAAGCAGTTAGACAATTTCGAGAAAAATGCTAACAGCAGTGGAACTTCATCAAGCACTCGGGAGAAAACAACAGGGCGCTGCATGATATGCCCGGCTAGCTAGCCTGCCTAGGCTAGGCCTAGCCGCCCGGCGCGGCCCACTCGGGCGGGCTCGCTGGGCCGTTACCGGTACCGGGTATTGGGCAGGGAGTAAATTTCGCCCCAGTAATGGCGGACACGTAGAGGGCTCACTTCCATGCAAAGCTGCCCGAATTCGTCTATAGTATACCTTACATACAGGTTATGTATATATACATCCATGCATGTAGACCCTACCAAACCTTTGTGAGTATGAACTTGTTTTACTTTCATTGATGTTTCATGGATCCTGTTAGCTACTGGGCCTACTTATATGAAGTCTGCATAGTGTCTGCCTTTCTTCTCTCAAATCTTCATCATCATTCTGAACTGGTCTAGGGCCTAGATCTTTCTGGCATTTTAGATGTAAATTCCAACACACTCTTCAGGAAAGATGACAAAGCCTCACCCAGTTCTGATGATAGATTTTCTTATCATAACTGCAATCCTCGTTGTATCACGATCAAATCATGAAGCAACT
Organism: Paracentrotus lividus; assembly: GCA_940671915.1. Lineage (NCBI taxonomy): Eukaryota > Metazoa > Echinodermata > Echinoidea > Camarodonta > Echinidae > Paracentrotus > Paracentrotus lividus. The sequence continues at coordinate 32,639,057 of CALNVZ010000641.1, forward strand.
ACTATTGGTCTTGATGAGCTTCATTCTGCTACGTACTGGTGTACCTCCTCCACTGCCTTAACCAAGCCCAATCTTGCAGGGAACTGGAGTCTCTCTTTACTTATTTTAAGAGAGCAAAAGCAGAAAAATTCAACATGTATATTTAAGCTTTGTTCAGCCTCATACAGTCATCTAGCTCTTCTACTACTTTTGAGCAGTCAAGTTGAGCTAAATCCTGGCCCAAATATTCCAATCCCTGACTTTCCTTGTGCTAGTTGCAAGGATAATGTAGATGAGCATGATCCTGCATTACTATGTGACAATTGCGACTTTTGGTGTCACATATCGTGTGTGGGAATCCCCAAGCAATCTTATGAGCTACTGGCAAATCGTTCAGGAAGCTTCTCCTGGATATGCTGCAAATGTGACGTCGTAAACCTGGCGCCAAGCAAGTCGCTAAGCAGCTCTGACTTTACACACACAAACCGCTTCTCATCTCTAGATCCACATCTTACTGATACCACTGGTGATCCTGTTTCTGCAACCCTTCCTCAGACATCTACTCCTACCTCAGGAAGGCCTGATGGGACATCCCGCCCTTTCTTCTCGACTCCTTCCAAGAATCGTAAAAAGAGCATTAAAACGGTTATAGTAAATTGCAATGGTTTGAAAAGCATTTACAAGCGTTTACAGTTTCAAGCATTGATTTATGATCATAAACCAGACGTACTCCTTGGCTGTGAGTCCAAGCTGGATTCCGGTACACCTACGCTCAGCATTTTTCCCACCAACTGCAACGTTTTCCGCAAGGATAGAAATGAACATGGTGGAGGGGTATTTGTTGCAGTCCATAGTTCTCTCATTGTTTCAAACTGTCCTGAGTTTGATGCTGATTGTGAAATTCTCTGGTGTAACCTACAGTTTACAAATGCCAAATCTCTATTCATAGCAAGCTTTTATCGCCCACCTAATGGTCAGAAAAAAGACCTTGATGAGCTCCAGCAATCTCTATCAAAGCTGATGACCAAACATCGAAGAAGTCATCCTAACATCATTATTGGAGGAGACTTCAATCTTCCTGACATAAACTGGGAGTCCAACACCACCACAAGCTCCTCTCGTTCAAGCTACCATCAATAGCTATTGGATCTTCTACTTGAACATTCCTTGACACAAATGATACGGGACATCACGCGCCCTGCTTCAGGCAATACCTTAGATCTTCTAATAGCTTCAAATCCAAGTCTTGTGTCAGACATACTCATACACCCAGGCATCTCTGACCATAACGTAATATCTATCACCTTCTGTGGGAATGCTAGAACTGCCCCGAAGCCACAAAGAAAAAAAATTCAGTTTAACAAAGCTGATCAGGAAGGTCTCAAAGCTGCTGTAACAAATTTTTCAACCGATTTTTTGCTATCGTCACCAGAGCATAATACGGTTGATGAAAACTGGACCAAGATTTTAACATTTCTGAATACATGTATGACAGATTACATTCCATCGAAGATGAGTAAGAGTGGACACCAGTTGCCATGGATCTCCCCTAGTCTCAAAAGACATATGAGGAAGCGTGACAGGATGTTCAAGAAAGCACGCAAAAATCCGAGCACAACCGCCTGGCAAGCAAAAAGGAAACATCGAAACAACGTTTCCAGATTAGTCCACCAAGCACATCGTGAATATGTTACCAGAGTGATCGGCAACAGTCTCGATGTAAACCCCAAATCATTTTGGTCCTATGTTAAACTTTGTAGGACTGAAAACATGGGAATACCTTCCTTGCGTCATAATGACAAGCTTCATGCCACTAACAAGGATAAAGCAGAATGCATGAATTCATACTTCCAGTCTGTTTTCACTAAAGAAGACACTTGTTATGATAATACCCTAGGGCCATCACCGTACGGAGCAATTGGACATATCCACTTCCACCGACCTGGTGTTGAAAAGCAGCTACAACAACTCAACCCAACAAAAGCATGTGGCCCGGACGAATTATCACCAAGGTTATTGAAACTCATCGCTCACGAGATCGCCCCATGTCTGGCTTTCTTATTTCAGCAAAGCTTCAATACCGGCACTGTCCCTACTCAATGGAAACATGCATTTGTTACACCTGTACACAAGTCTGGAGACAAGTGTACTCCATCCAACTATAGGCCAATCTCCCTGACATGCATCTGCTGCAAGGTTATGGAGCATATTGTACTAAGCCATGTATCCAAACATGTTGCATCCAACAACATACTTGCTGGGGAACAGCATGGATTCAGGCAGAAGCTCTCCACCACCACTCAACTCATATCAGCCACTCATGACTGGGCACATACTCTACAATTGAAAGGTCGAACAGATGTTGTCTTCTTGGACTTTCGCAAAGCATTTGACCGTGTTCCCCACCACCGCTTAAACACCAAGCTACAATACTATGGTATATCTGGGGATACACTACTTTGGATTAAGTCTCTTTTATCTGACAGACAGCAAGCTGTTGTAGTGAACAGTTCACAATCAACTTTAGAGGCCTGTTACATCAGGAGTGCCCCAGGGATCTGTGATCGGCCCGGCCCTCTTCTTACTATACATAAATGACATCAATGTACATATCCAATCAATCAAGGATGTGGTTGTTCGCAGATGACAGCATCATCTATTGCGAAATCAACACTGACGAAGATCATAATACTTTGCAGCAAGATCTTCAGAAACTAGCTGACTGGTCCAAGAAGTGGCAGATAGATTTCAATATCCTGAAGTGTGCTACCCTATCTATCACCAGGAAGCGTAAGCCATCAATCTATGACTACAAGCTACTCGGTGATTCCATACCCAGAGTGGAGGAATACAAGTACCTAGGGGTGATTGTGTCTCAAGATCTTCGCTGGAATGCGCACTGCCAGGCAGTACTCCAGAAGGTAAATCGGACCCTTGGTTTACTATGTAGAACTCTCTCCCCATGCTCCAAGGAGGTGAAAACCATGGCATACAAAGCCCTTGTACGGCCGCAATTGGAGTATGGTTCAGAGGTCTGGAATCCCTATCACACCACTGTAGTACAACGCCTGGAGAAGGTTCAAAGAGCAGCAGCACGTTTTGTACACCATGACTACAGATGGAGCACATCTTCCTCAACACTTGTTTCTAGACTGGGATGGGACCCTCTTCATACACGTCGACTCACTGCACAATGCACAATGTTCTACAAAGTCCATCACACTCTTGTAGACATACCACTACCAACCCTCATAGAACCAGCACCATACATTGGAAGACATGATCACAGACTGAAATATGCAACCCCAAGAGCTACTATTGATCCGTTCAAGTTCTCCTTCTATCCACGTTCCATTTGGGTCTGGAACCATCTCCCCGACTCTGCAGTCTCCACACCTACCGTCGCCCTGTTCCAGAAAGCTGCTCTATCGGCTATCAGAGGGATGCAGCCTCCGGTAGGGTCGAGAATGATTTAATCCCGGCATCATTTTTACTTGCACAGTATAAACACCGGCACGTTATTTTTATCAACCATCAGTCAACGACACCATAGCACTAATCATCCCAGTCTAGCCTTTCCAGAGCTGCTAAAGGGATTACTACGTCAAGTATCAAGTATCAAGTAAGCCTATGACAAATGATATAATATAGAATAGAAGATGAAATAAAGATATAACAACAAAAACGTAACTTTCTGTGTGACTATAGCATAAGCGTTGAACATAAATTCCGAAGAGAAAAATGCAAGATTATAATAATATAATAATAATTGTCAATTTGTAGAGCGCAGAAACTATTCAACAAAGATCTATATTCTCTTGCGCTATTTAGGAGCTTCTGATTATGCTTGTAATTAAGTAAATAGATGTGTTTTAAGTTTAGATTTGAAGCTACTAATTGATGTTGCTTTCCTGACTTCAAGAGGTAACTCATTCCAAAATTTTCGGCCCAGTGCAAGCGAAAGCTCGAACACCCAGTGTCACCTTTGTTTTGACCGATGGGGTCAGTAAAGCAGAGAATCCCTTTAACTGCGCAAGTTGCGACCGTGTTGATTGACTTTGTACCTCAATCTGTAGACAGGAGCTTGACCATGAAGTGCTTTATATACAAGTATTAGGATCTTGAATGTTATTCTCTTGCGTATTGGTAACCAATGTAAGTTCCTTAAAATAGGCGTGATGCGTGTATACTTTGTACATCCACAAATTAGCCTTGCACATGTGCTTTGAACCCGTTGTAATTTCAGTATTTGAGAGTCGGGGATTCCATACAGTAGACCATTACAGTAGTCTAACTTGTTAGTGATGCATGCATGAACAATCTCGTTAGTAACGTCATTGTCTAGATATTTCCGAATACGTCGGAGGTTATAGATCATGTAGTCCATTTCAAGCTCCTATACCTTGTGTAGTGAACCTAGAAAAGCTGTTTCCACTGAAGTTTTTTTGCTGATTTGTGATCTCATGTGATACTACAAAAATTTTTGCTTGGTTGCCAACCGGGCAACCTTGAGCAATTTGCATAATTAGCATAAATTCAAAATGGCCGCCATGCTATATGGTGAAACTTAACTTTTGAACTATAGATCGCATTTTGAAGCATAAAACATGCATTTAGGGGTTACTTAGGGTTGCTTGTGTGATTTGATGTCAATTTTTACGAGCTAACGATCAAATAAAGGTCAAATATAGGAAAATTCATTATAATTTTGATTATGCTGAGAACATAAGACTTTGAATGGCTAATTAGTTCAAGTTCAAGTTCAAGTTTAAGTTTATTTATTCAAAACCAAAATCATCACAATATAATCACATTAATATACATATATAAATATATAGTGAGTACAATAACACATCAGTTAGTTTACAACGTATATGATTTGGTTTTAGGACCCCTTTAGAAGCTAGGCTTGTGAGTGGGGCCCCGTAGTGAATAATAAAATGATATACATGAGATACTAAACTACAGAATAGATCAAAAGTACATGAATATGAAACATGGTAAAGTTAACATAGTGTAATGTATGTACATTATATCAGACACATATATAATCAATATTTGCATAAACATGTACAATGTAGCTAAAGAAAGAAAGTATAAAAGGTCAAAAATGCTAAACTAGCTAGAAACTATTTACAAACAGACACAGTCAAATGCACACACCCAACAAATACGCACTCTCGCACACAATACACATACACACATTATACATCGATGAGTAGGTCCTCAGTATAAATGTAAGACAGTATTAGAATACAAATTGACAGAAAATATTCATAACCTTTCAAGAAAGTATGTTTTGGATAACCTTTTAAACATAGAAAGAGTTGTACTATTTTTGATATCAACAGGCAATGTGTTCCATTCTTTAATGCAGGATATATGAAAGGAGGTCAGAGTGACATTTGTTCTAGCAAAAGGTTGATGAATAAGACCCCTTTGACGGGTATTATAATTATGGATTTGCGAATTCTGAAGGAATAAATTTTTTAAGGTACACTCATGAGGAATTGATTGCAGTTTGAAGAAAAACAATACACAATTGAATGACACAAGCTCACTTAGTGGCAACATTTTAAGACGAAGGAATAATGGACAAGTTGGATGTATATAATTAAAATTAGTTATAAGTCGAATTGCCTTCTTCTGCAATACTCTCAACTTATCAAGATAAGACTTGAAAGTATTTCCCCAAGCAACATTACAATATGTCAAGTAAGGTAGAATAATACTATTGTATATTGTTATCAATATCATTTCAGGTAAAATAAATTTTAACCTGTAAATAACACCTACACTGCGAGACACCTTTGTGCAAACAGTATCTAAATGATTTTTTCCAGGATAAGTGCTCATCTATATTTAACCCAAGGAACAGAACATTTGAACTAGGTTCAACATCATGGCCCCCTACTTGAAGAAGAATTACTTGATCTGGAAGCTTTTGACCCTTAGAACGGAAAATTACGCACTTAGTTTTCTGGAGATTAAGCAATAATTTGTTACAACAAAAGCATGCATACAGTTTCTTAATTTCTTGATTTGCCACTAGTAACAAGTTTTCTACTTTCTTATCAGCCAGCAGCAGACTCGTATCATCAGCAAAAAGGGAATACGAAAATAATGTTGATGAATGTATTATATCATTTATATAGATTAAAAAATAACAGGGGACCAAGAACAGAACCCTGAGGTACACCATACTTAATAGAAGCGTGTTTAGATCTAGATCTATCTATCACAACAAATTGTGTCCTGTCACACAAATAGCTTTGAAACCAGGACAGTGCTACCCCTCGAATCCCATAATGTTCCAGTTTCTTGAGCAGGATATCATGGTCAATGGTATCAAATGCCTTTGACAGGTCTAAAAATATTCCAAGGCAATATTTGTTTCCATCAATAGCTTTTATTATATTACTCAATAAGTTAAACACACCCATTTGTGTGGAGAAGTGCCTACGAAATCCACACTGTTGAGGAATCAAGATACTCTTTTTCGATAGAAACTCATTTAATCGTTTATAAAAAATTATTTTCTCTAGAATCTTTGAACAAATTGGTAACAATGCTATCGGTCTATAATTTATGACATTTTTACGATCAGATTTTTTATACACCGGCACCACTTTAGCTACCTTTAGTTTAACTGGGAACAACCCCTTGAGATAAAGACATATTCATGATTTTACATAAAGGATCAACAAAAAGGTGAATGCTCTCCTTTATAATTCGAGGTGAAATATCATTAGAACCACTCGATTTAGAAGGTTTTAAAGACGATACAATATTAAGGATCTCAGATTTTGTAGCAGGATTTAAAAACAAAGAAGAATTGTCTTCACATCGTTTCATATAATCATGATGAGATTGTGGTACTTGAGGAATTTCTGTAGATATTTTCTGGGGCAATCCAATAAAATATTTGTTAAAGCTTTCAGCCTTATCCTTGGTGGATGATAGAAGCACACCATTAAAATCCATTTCTTGTGGAATAGAATGCCTATTTGACCGTCCTAGCAATTCATCGATGTGAGACCAAGTCTTCCTAATATCACCCTTAACATCATTGAACAAATTATTGTAATAATCTTTCTTGACTGAACGAAGGGTATTAATCAACACATTCTTATAATCAACGTACTTCTTTTTATTTTCAGCTGTTGGTCTTTTGAGATAGTTACTATAAAGTTTATGTTTACGATTTATTGATTTCAATAAACCTTGAGTTACCCAGGGCTTCTTACATTTTTTCTTGTAGTTACGTCAGCTAATGGAAAACATAAATTGTAGAGGTCAAGAAACATTTGTAGAAAAATTTCGTAGAAATTATTAACGCCCTCCGATGAGGGCAGAACCTGCCAATCAATTTCAGCTAAGTGTTGTTTGAACCTTGAGATTTTTACATCATTTATTAGCCGTTTCATGAATTTTCCATCTCTCTTAACAGAAGTTACTACGGACCCTTTCTTTACTTAAAATATGGGCATATGATCCGAAATATCTAAATAAATTACACCAGAGCAAAACTCATTTTGAATGCAATTAGTGAAAATAGTGTCAATCAAAGTTGCACTATTATCAGTTATGCGGGTGGGTTCCGTGATAAGAGAAAAAAATCCAAAAGAGTACATAAAATCTACAAAACCTTTAATACATTAATCAGTATCATAATTCAATAAATTTATGTTAAAATCACCCATCAAATAGATCTCTTTGTTTTCTCGGCTCAAAACATGTAGGTGATGTTCAAAATTTTCAATAAAGGATATACTCTCATAGTTAGGTGCCCTATAGACACAGCCAACAATAACATACTTTGTAAGGATTGTTATTTCAATAAAAACAACTTCATACCCTGGTTTTGACCCGGATAAATCTTCACGTAATATAAAATCCAATTCATTTTTTACGTACAAACATATCCCACCCCCTTTCTTTTCTGCCCTGCATTTATGGACAAAGGAATAGCCAGGTATCTGAAATAGTTGGATATCTGTAGTTTCTTTAAACCAAGTTTCTGAGACACCTATTATTGAAAAATTATGTTTTAAGCACGACAATAATTGTAACAAATCATCATAATTTTTACATAGACTCCTGGCATTTAGATGCATAAGATCAAAATTACCTTGTTGGTTCTGATCAAATACCCCACAATCAATATATTTACAATCTCTTAATAATATGTTTACATATTCTTCATCAATGGTATTCGTTAGTAATGATTACAGGAAATCAATGACACAATATGTATTCTGAACACATAAGGATCATGTATGAGTTTACTCAAGGTGGACCTACCAGACAAACAAACAGACATAGCTATGCACATAAACAAACATTCAAACACAGAAAACCACACACGCAAATGTTACATACTTGAAGACCCATGGCCAAGCTCACACACACACATACACACACACACACACTTACAGAAAAAAAAATATTCAAATATAGATTCAGGAGAGAACTGATATGTAAGACCCCTCCATTAGAGTTTATTTGCTGAATACATCACCCATTGAACACCCATTCCAGCTCTGAGAGAGAAGAGCCGATGAGAGAGAGAGAGAGAGAGAGATAAATAAAGAGAGAGATAGAAAGAGAAATCAAGAGATTAGGGAGACAAAGGAACTAAACAGATCTAGAAAAGAGCATGAGGAGAGTAAAAGAGAGAGAGAGGGGGCTGGAAGGACTGGTAGAGATTAAGCAGAAACAGAAACCTCAGGAATGGTGTTGATCCCTAGAGGCACATTTAGAAAGTCGTTATCACACAGTGACTAATTCTCAAAGCAAATAATGTTCCTCTTGTCTCAAAAAGTTAAAGGTGCACTACTGTGAAAAGTACTTGGCTCCTCCACTTCCTCTCCAATGCCCAGCAAAGAAACGGAGCTTGGTGCCCTTAGCGTACAGGTCTTGGACTTTACTCTTATATTTTTTCTTTTCTTCTAGATCAATCCTTGTTAGATCATCTATGAAATAATTATATCTTCTTTTTTGAGAGTAGCTCGCACCTCCTTCATGATCTGTATTTTTTCTTCGAAAGAGTGGGTTTTCACAACTATGTGTTTTGGTTTATCTCCTCGTTTCCCAGCACGGCGAGCACTATCTACCTTGATGTTTAGTTTAAACTTGGAAGTGAGGATACCTTCCACAGCTTTGGCGCAATCTTCTTCCTCGCCATCCTTTGCCTCTTTCATTCCAACAACACGAAAGTTGTTCTTCCTCGCAATTCGATCAGCCAAGTTCACCTCTACATCTTGGCTAGCAGCCCTCCTTTCCAGAATTTGGTTGGCTTTTTCCACCTTTTCAAGCCGCTTTTCCAACTCCTGGTTTTTCTTTTCTAACGCAGATATCCGGCGACTCTCAAATTCTAAGGTTTTTTGGACCTCTTTTATACTGTCCAGCATCGATTTTACGGCCCCATCCATAATTTTCTCAAAGTTGACCGTTGCAGCTTTAAGATGGTCTGTAAGCTGGGGTAGGGCGAGGGGTACTGAGACAGCGTGGTCAGCTGGGCCGGTAGAGACGGCAGCATCACCGTCCAGCTCATCGTTCAGGCTATGATATTTTCCACTCGTCACAATGTCAGAATCCATTACAAATTTATTTCCTTTGTTAGACATGATGAAGTGATATTCCTTAGTTCAAGTCAACAAGAGAAGTAAGAAGTAAAATCAAAGTAATACATATATGATGAAAATATGATATCTTGGGTGATAATGAAGTATCTAGGGAGAGGTCTTTAAACACACTGTCACTTAGTCAGCAGCCATCACACATTTACATGTAGATAAGAGCAGGCGACATCTCTCGTGGTTCTAAAATAATTTTAGCTTGGTTGCCAAAGGGACAACTTTGAGCAATTTGCATAATTAACATCAATTCAAAATGGCCGCCATGCTATACGATGAAACTGAACTGTTGAACTATTGATCAGTAGTTGAAGTGTAAAACATCCACATAGGGGTTACTGTATGCGCAGAATCCATTGCAAATGTGGCTTTTATGACTCGATGTAAATTTTATGTGTTAAAGGTCTAATAAAGGTCAGGTATAAGGAATTATTATATTTTTTTTTAATTAGACTGTGAATATAAAACTTTGAAAAGCTGAATATCTTGGTTTGGGATGTGCAGGAGCATTTCCGTACACTACTCTCTTAATTCTAAGGATTGAAAATTCAATCTAAAAGATTGAATTTTCAATCTTTCAAAGATTGTGCTGAGGGAAAAGTCCTATACAGATTGAAAATCATCCATTTATAAAGAATTGACTAGTTTCGATCTGGAAAACGATTGAAACTCAATCTATTAGATTGAAATTTTCACTCTATTTAGATTGAGAAATTTTCAATCTTTACAGGGGATTGATATATTCAATCTTTATAAGATTGAATAAGAGTTTTCTCATTTTCAATCTAATATCCGATTGATAACTAACCAAGCAAAATTGTACAAATTAAAAACACATTCTGTAATAAGTTATGTCAGATTTATTAATTAAAAATGTGAACATATTCATATTATCAACATTTCTAGATTTACATGAATTTACTTAAACAATAATCCACATGAATATAGTGCAAAACTGTGGTGTGCAAAAGTGCACGGCAAGATTGATATGGCCGGCAATGCAGTACCCCTATTAGTATTATTCAGTTACTGCAATGATACCTACACAGAAGTAAAGAGCGCTGCTCCATTGCTATGAAATGCATACATGTTAATTTGATATTCAATACATGTTATAATATTATACTGAGAGAAAACTGATCAGTCTCATTAGCCTTTATCTTGGCTTTGCTATTTTTAGGAAACCAGTTAATAACATGTTTAATTTTCCCCTGAACTAAATCTTGTCATATTACATTAAAATCACACACAATTTCAATTATGTATGAGAATAACAATGTTTTAAATTTTAATAAAAAAAAAAAAAAGATGAATAAAAGCATGAGGGCACTTTTGTGTCCTAAAGAAATGACAGAAAATCCACACAATTTACTCTTAAACAATGTAGGGAGAAATTCTGATTGGTATCTATTGCCATGAAACTTAATCAACATGCCAACATGGGACATTGAATACTTCACATCACATTTTTTTTTTAATGTAACCAATGAAATACCTGTAAACATCGGGTATACCTCAAAACCATCAAAATCTATGTGCATATCAAAAAAGAGTTCTTTTTTCTTTTTTTTTACATTTTGAATTACAGTAATCAATTTTACAGCTATCAACAAAGACTCTGATTTTGTCATAACATATAATTGTAATTAAACAAAACAATCATCAATAGGTTCTAAAGACATGGGTGGAGGTCTAGGTAAATGCTCTAATAGGAAATGTGCTATATAAAAATCGTCACACATAATGTCATTGCTTACATCAAACACTGTTTGATAATATATTATGGACATAAGTCTTTTTGAAGTATGGCTGGCATAAAACAAGAGGGCACACTTCAACGTGTATATACATTCTCTGCTGTCTTCTCTGCTGTCACTTGAACATCTGTTCCTACCTAAATAAAAAAATAGTAATAAAGAATAAAAAAAAGAAAAGAAAAATAAATTAAATAAATTAATAAAAATTCCGTTCACTACAGTGTTTTTTGTTCAATCTCAATCATTACTTGTATTTAACTCATAAAAGCCACATGTCATCAGATGGAGTTTATTTGCATTATGGTTAAAATTGACCAAATATTTGTTGATATTTTGTACCCTTTGTAACCCTCTCACCAAACGGACCGAGTTATGGGTATGGGTACCTGTACCAATGGCTTCGGACCCAAATATCCGTACCAGTGGCTTTGGAAGTTCAGACCCGTACCCTGCTACAAAAATACATCAACTTTTCCTATGTACCACATCCACCAGCTCAGCCACCCCTAACCCTTCAGATTAAAACGGCTGTTACATTTTATTTCTAAGTGTATTTCAATTAAATTTCTCCCACTTACAGATTGAACTTAACAGCTTTATAAAATAAGATGTTACAGATAATAATTGGACCAGGGGTTCTTAAGAACTACTGATTTATTTGATGGTTCAGTAAGAAAATTTTAACACTGCCACCTTTTTGGGTCAATCCTTAGTGTAAGCAGGTAACCTTAACCGTAACACTAACCCTGATCCTAAATTTTGTGCACCTAAAATTTCGTGCCCGTTTACACTAAGGATAGACCCCTTTCTGGCATGCCAACATTTTGACATGCGATATTTTGAGTGGTGGATGCCAGCGTCGTTGATTAAAATACTATGTAAATGTCCAACCAATATGACACGATGGGCAAAACAAAGAATTGTCATCTTTTGTTCTCATTCTTTAATACTCAAATGTTGAATCTAAAGCCATTTTCCAGTATGATTTATTTGAAAACAAAATATTGCAACAGCATCCATCATTTAAATGAATATACCCCTGTTGAAATCAATATGTTTGAGGATAAGCCATCACGTGATGGTTGTCAATATTTTTGACAAAACCTACACCCTCATCATACTTACTGGTTTGTGTTGAACCAGATATGTAATGGCTTCTGCTCTACTGGCACCGACTCCTTTGGCAGTACCTGCCTGCTTTTTATGGTCTTTACGGCGACTTGTGGATTTGTGAAGGATGTAAACCAGAACAAACAGGCCATAGAGGTCTCCTGCAAAATAGATGGATAAATGGCATAGATTAATGAATGACAAACTAAATACTATAGCTTCACAGTCTCGCGGTACTCGGAAATAATCTTGTTGGATTAGATCTTGCTATTACGCAGGTTATGAGTGCTCAATTTTTATGTCACAAGAGTAAAAGAAGACTTTAAAGCATTTTAGAAATGTCGAACTTGACATATTTCACAATAAATCTTCAATACATGTGCAAAATGTATTATAGTATTACTGCTTCTTATTTCAAATTCAATGAAAGTCAGCCAAAAGGGTTTAGGAAATAATTTATCAACTTTGTTTACTTCTACTAGAAGTATATATATGGAAAAAGAAACAACAACCTATAATCGTATTGAACGCATCGGCCAAACAGTGTTTTATAGTATTGAAGAGCAATGTATACCTAGGTAACACAAGTTTGCAAATACTTAATGATCTTGATCTTCTATCATTTGAAGAATAAAGAATAAATGTGATAAAAATACTAACATTTTCCTCTATGTCACTGTTAAGCAAGTCAAATGGTGCCTCTTCAATCTCATCTGTTTCAGCAGGAGTCCGACTGGCAAATGATCTTCGTCTTTCTTCAGGTTTCAGTGTCTCGGTACGAATAGTTTTTAGTCTGTATTTGATGAACCTGGATCCTTTGTTGTAAAAGGTTTCCTGTGTGTATGAATGATTTTAAATAGTTTGAAACAATTCAAAATTATTCATCAACAGTTACAGTAAATCAATTATGCTGCAAATAAAAATCTTCTTTCCACAATGTATTACTGGTTCTACGGCCAATGTTGCAAAAAGGGAAAAATTTAACAAAATTCCATTTTAGTTAATCTTATTTATGTAACTGCATTTTGGAAAACTAACAACTGGTAATGACGTTACATTTCCAAAACCTCTGAAACAACTTTAATCCCAACACTAATACACTTAGCCGTTTGTCTCAACGTTAAAGGAGCCTGGTTCAATTTTTCTTTTGTTTTTCAAACTTTCTGATATTTTGGTATCAGAATCAAAAAGCTCATATTTTTCTCATAACCCCTGGTGAATTTTACAGCTGAAAATGTTCCATGTGGTAGATATTATTGAAAATATTACTAGTTATGGCTAACCATAATTAAGCTAACACAGTATAGGCAGTTGCAGTATACGTAATCTCTGAAAAAGTCGTGCATCCAAACGGTTTGACTGATTCAACTGAAATTTGAAACCAAGATCCCGGGCGTGAATGACGCATCATTCAAAGTATAGAAAACTTAATTCTGAAAAATTTGACTGGCCATAGCTAGTAATTCTGATTCTGATGATTTCCTGACACAGTGCCAGTGCAATAAAAAAAAAAAATAAATAAATAATGGCCATACATGTCCTTTGTATCCATTGGTAGACATGGTAGCATGGTTACCAATCATTACGTTATTGTTAAAAGTTATTATAAAGTCCCTACAATTATACTCACATGGCCTATCATTCCTGCTGTGGTATCTTTTGTTGACGGGAAGGTTTTGATGATGGCTTTTGCAAATTAAGTTTTTCGTTCAGCATTTGGGAATCTATATAGGTGAAGTGAAAATACAATATATACATTACGAATCAGCTCATGGTGTCCTACAAACATATCTAAAGTCTAAAATGCTCCCTCCAGAGTTTTCTTTACAGGGATATTTACAGATCCTGCCAGGAGGAATGCACTCAGAACCGTTTGTAAGCATGCGTGACCAGAGATGTTCAATACACACCTTAAACGATCTGTTGTTTTGTGGGAAAAAAACCCAATTCAGCCATTAGCTCAATTTTGACCCATTTTTTTCTTATGTCACTGATTTTTGTTGACCAAAACGACACTATGGATAACAAAAATATGCAATCGCAGTTGTTCCTAAAAAGAAAGAAAAAAAAAAAACATTTTTCTTGATTTTCTGGTCGCGTATATTTACACCCTGGTATCTGATAGCCACCCCCCCCCAGTACTGTAATGAATATGGCCCATATTCATGAAATAATTGAATCCAGGATTAACTTTTAGTCCGGGATTATGTCCTACCTCGAAGAAAACTTTATTTCTGGTTTCCTGTTTTTCAAACAATATGAAACTTTTTAGAGAACACCTTAAAACAGGAAGATCATCAGGTTGAAGTGCCTTCTTTAAACCTTGTTTTTACCCTTTTCAGCTGTAAAGGCTAATTTTTAAGAGATAAACAAAAATTGGATGTCTTTCATCACAGGATTTAGTTCTGGACAAAAATTTAATCCTGGACTAAATTCTTTTGTGAATACGAACCTATTATAATTATGTTTATCTTCAAAAGTTCTTACTGAGGTTGCCGATTCCTCCAATTGCATTTTCATGTCAGGAATATCCCTATCTGAGTTGGTGCTGCATGAAGGTCCATCTTGCACGCTATCTTGTACCTCAGTTTGTACATCCTATTATGTGGAAAAAACAACATTAGAGTTATACAGATAAGAAAATGGATATTTGCCCAAGCACTTAAAAAAAAATTAAAATGCTAAATGTTTTAAGCAGAAGTTAAAATGACTTGGCATTTATTATTGAAATGATAATTTCTCAGGCAAATGTACAATATAAGCAGCAGTGTGCATGACTAAATGCAAAAGTACCGTGTGAGTGTTATCGACTGTTGTTGGTCAGAAGTCGATCACATAAACAGTGATTCTTTAAGCACCAGGCACATCTGAAATTTATTGTTTTGTCTGAGAAATTATGATTTTTATTAATGCAATATGGATAAGGAATATAGAAAATGTGTGATATCATTTGTGGTGCTAATTCGTCTTTTTGCACTTTTACTTCAAATTATCTCTTTTTGCAATTTGTGGCAAGCATACTAGTATAAATTTTTACATCAAACCTGAAAAAAGAGTTGTCATTAATGTAAAATTTACGACCCGAAAAGTTGTTGTGTTGCCATTATTTAGTGATCAACAACACACAAATCAGAAAATTCAGTCATTTTATTGGTGCTATTTAAAAATAGCTAAATGTGGGGGGGGGGGGGGTTGGGAGTAGTGAACATGTATTTAAAATATTCTATAATTTGAGCTCCTGTTTTTTTACATTAAAAAACTCACATCTGCAGAAGAATGAAGTTTTCCAATTATTAACTGCAATCGTTGCCGCACCCCAAAACTTCCTATTCCAATTTCCTTCAGATCCCTTTCGGTCATTGTCTTGAAGACTTCAAAGTTGATGTCATTCTCTGAGGGCAAAAAAATTAAATAACTCTGGTTAACATATCAAAATGATAGGCACAATCATCATAGCATTAACTACATTGTTAAGAAGGAAGGGAACTGATGAGTGCGTAATTTGTCAGTGGAAATTTGCAAAAAATCAGCCAGAATTATGATTCTCGTTCTGATACGTGTAAAAAAAAAAAATTTTTAAGTAAATTATTTGTTTTGTAGCCTAAAGTTAGAGCTTTCGCACTTTCCAGAACAAATTTCACTACTAAATTGTTATCGAAATATCAACCTAATATCAACCTTCAATCTTAATCCAACAATCTCTTTTGATGCCCCCCCCCCAAAAAAAAAAAAATAATAATAATAATAAAAATAAATAAACTGAAAATAATTGATTAACAATGGCTTAGATCTAGGTCTACAGCAAGTTTTATTTGCTATCCTGAATATCTCAACCATTCTCAAAAAGTGAAAGTAAAAAACTTGCGTTCACTTGATTTGAATTCAAAATGAGTTAGTGTGCAGACGTGGGCACTATAGGCCTACATGTTGTCATGTAGTATCCTACACGAAATGACAAGCCCGTCGAAAAAGTCGTTAAAAAAAACATTGATCTTGACTTCTTGTTGAAATGATTTCTTGTAATTTTTTTTACTTCATTGATCTTTAGAATATGAAGAATGGAATAACTTGATGAATCTTAAAATTATATTTCACTTTTTTTATTGAAATTGAAGTCAAATTTTAGGCGTGCAGACTGTTAGGCACTTCCTTCATACATGCATGAATGTATAACGATGTGGCACACACGGGGGCACGGCAGCGCAATAGTCCAGATTATAGACAGCGCTTGCGCCGAAGGCGACGGGGACTGTATCCTTAATTTAGGCCTAGTAACGGTACTGGTCGGGTCTACAGTCCAGACGACCAAGCCTGAACTGGGGGGGGGGGGGAATCGCTGGAAATTTCACACTTCCTTCCTTTCTTACTTGCAAAAACAAAGTAGAATTGATTATAGATGAAAACAGGTCCTTACCTTAAAATATCTCTACGATATCTTGATCAAAATCTTCTAAATCCTGCAAAATCTCCGGCTCCATTTTCGCCGCTGATTCAGTCAGTCACACAGCGCGCGGAGAGAAAGACCGTCACTTTATGATCACGTGACGTGGTACGGTGAAGATTTACGATAAATGCATTTTTCTGATTGGTCAAACCTTTCAATCTTCAAGAGGAGTGAATGGCTTGTCACTCCTTGAACAGTTGAGAATTATATTATGGAAATCTCCCGATAATCAATCTATTTAGATTGAATTGTCCGTCCTATAGAGTGAAAATATTTTCACTCCCGGGTTGGATTGAGATTTTCAATCGTCAGAATTTTGAGAGTATCTCTTCAATTTTACAAACCATATCATCAATACTGGTCATCTAATGTCAACTTTCATTCTGGAAAATAGTGATTAACAGTACGATTGCCATTTCATTAAACTAAAACACTATAATCGACGATCAAGTATAATTAGTAGATAGAGTGAGAGGAGGGAGAAGATGGAGAGAAAGATACAGACAGACAGGCCGTAGAGGGGTACACTGAAAACCTAACCTCGTCCGTCAATGGACCGACTAGCTTTAAAGCTAGTCGGCCAAGACGGACTAGTTTTAAAGCTAGTCTGTCATGTAAGTCCGTCGAGACGGGTGTTTCCATTACCTGCTACCCTGCTACACTTCCAATTTCTGCTATACACCTTTTTCAATTTGGACTCGACCATTTATTACCCGTTCTGTGAATTGGCTATATTTGCTCATGAATATATATATATATATCGCCACCTTTCCTGATAAATGTATTTGCCATAAGAAGGAATGTAATTTTGTGTGCGTGTACTCTGTGTGGCGATAAACGTCACCGCGAAAAATACGATACGAACTCGTAGGATTTTTACTGCCAAATCCTTGATCTGTAAACGCTTTTCTTCTCTTATTTCATATTTATCATTTTCATCATTATCTGTTAATAATAAGGGCCGTCTAGATGCTTTCGATCGTTCTTAAATGTTGATTTCGGGAGACGAGGCCTACATATGTACTACAAAATACCAAGGTTTGTTGTGTGAGAAGCGACAGCGCAGTCAGCCAGCGTCACGAGCTCTTCTTCTTCTTCTTCTTGAGTTTGATTTTCTGACAAGTCATTGACTGTCATTCACTTATTGAAAAACAGAAAAACAACACTAAAAATAAGATGATGAAAATGAGCGCAATGACTTGACAAGACTTGTTTTGTGACTATATAATTGACTTGGTTTGTCATTGATGCTTGATTCTTAATTATAATCCTTTGTATGATCGATGGCAGTCTTTACACCCCCTCCCCGTCCCGGCTCCCGCTTAATTTTCTCCTTAAATGCCCCCTTTTTTTAATCATTTTACGAAATGTCGAAAATCTCTTGTTTATTTTTTCCCTCGCTCCGTGCTGCTCTCGTTGCCTATGACAATGTCACGATTCTGATATTTGATATCCGCGGGCCAGATACCAGATCAAAACATTGTTATCGGCATCTGTTTAAAGTGTAAATTACACATGCCGGAGTAGGTCAACGACCTTGCTTATTTTTATCTGGAGCTTTGCAATTTACAAGTTATTGTAAATTGTTGGACACAAAAGAAACAAGAATCCCGGCATGTGTCTACGAGAGGGGGGAATCGGTGTAGAATAACTTTAGATCAAAACAATTAGGTCATCGACATGCCAAGGAAAGGTGGCGATATATATATTCATGCATCAGAGCAGAAATCAGCCCAATCACAGAAACGGTGATAAATGGTCGAGTCCAAATTGAAAAAGGTGTATAGCAGAAATTGGAAGTGTAGCAGGGTAGCAGGTAATGGAAACACCCGTCGAGACGGACCAGCATACAACTGAATCTACATCTCTCAACTTGACGGACGAGCTTTAAAGCTCGTCCGTCAAGCTTGATACTATAGTCCGTCGATGCGACCGACTAGGTCGATAAAAGTAGCTGGGTGGACCCAGTTTACCCATTAAACTGACTGACTAGCTTTTGATACAAATAGTTGCAATGTCGTTTCAATGTACCTTCTCTATTTATTCTGTTTCCGAGCATAATCAAGTTGATACATTCTGAAACAAAGGTTGTTTTGGCTTGACAATCTGAAAGCTTACGAGACATAACATCTATCATGACAAGTATGCAATTCACGAGTACCGGTAGATTCCAAATATTTTTCTCCACTCTTCAATTACAGGCTAATTGAATACCTTGTTGCTATAGAACCCAAGAACCCTTGGTGCGTTCCGTTTTTTAACCGCTATCTTCTAATGCTTTTCATGTGACAATTCAAAGACAGTCTTCCTCATAGCAAATGCTTTGGAGCAACGTAAGTGTTTTCTTGATGCCCTCTCCATTGCTCCAGGGCATACATATACTCTGGGAAAGACAGTATGTTCGCCTGGCCGTAAAGCAAAACTTCATGAGAAACAATCTAACTCTTCTGGGTCATTGAAGGTTGTCCCTTATCTTCTACCAGTTTTCTCTTCTATCACCGAGGAAAGACTTTGGTCCCCATCATGCCCACACACAAAGAATGAGAACTTGCATATATGAGTGATCACACTCAAATATCCAAGTATTTTTGACAATATAGTGACACACATCCATGAGTGCTTTCACTCAATAAAGCTACTTTGAAAACGCACCTAATCGAGTATTTTAAATTTGACAATATAGTGACACACCAAAATGAGTTTATTTAATTAACTCATTTTTATTGAGTTACATAACTAATTGTTTTGAGTACATTGCACAAACTAATCTAGTGAGTAACGCTTTACATACTCAGAGAGTTAGTAAGTAAAGGTTTAAAACTCATCAACTTGCGTGTGATGAGTTTGTGCATCCTTTACTTACTGACTCTCTGAGTATGTAAGGCGTTACTCACTAGGTGAGTCCTATTCCTTTTTGTTTGTTTGTTTGCCTGTTTTTATAATGATATTTGGAATGTTCCGATGATATACACATCAATGCATCAATTCTTTCAAACCAATACACTGCATTACTCACTTCAGTGCATCAATTCACACAAACCAATACATTGCATTGATCAATGCATCAAATCACTCAAACTGTGTACATGACTGACAAAGTAATGGGAAATCCATGCATGTTAATCTAGTTGTTAATGTTATCAGACGATGTATATCATCGGAACAGTCCAAATATCATTATAAAAACAGGCAAACAAACAAACAAAAAGGAATAGGACTCACCCAAAGACAATAAGAGCATGCAGGCTCTCCGTTCTCCGTTCCGCTCACAGAGTGTAACGCTATGGTTCCGCTATACATGTACGTACGTACGCGTAGAACATACCTCGTGTGCAGTCTCGATGTCTGTACTCGTGATCCGAGTAGGCGTACCGGGCGCAACATGTAAAAGTACCGCATAGCCAGTAAAATTACTCTCAAAGACTTTCACGAGACTTGAGACGTACGAAGACGTGTCGTAGTTTACTCATCTAGTGAATTACAGACTATATAGAATTTCTCGGCAATTCTCACTTCACTCGATTGTTAGTGTTTTCACCCGATCATCCACCAAACCGTACCAAGTTGAAGAGAAACTCACTTGCACAATTGTTTTACGTAATTGAACATGTAAAGTTACTAAGGGATACTCAAGAAAAAATTTTTATTGAGTATATATACTCAATAATTTTTTTTTTTTCTTGAGTATCCCTTAGTAACTTTACATGTTCTGAAAGAGCGGGTGTGTACTTTTAACAGAAACACAGATTCTGAAGTAAAAATACGTGATATACTAATAAAAGCACTCGCCTCCAAGAGTAGCAAACGGGTTTTACTCATGGAAACTAGTTCTTATTTTTTGTGTGCATGTACTCAAAGATATTTTGGAAAAGACAAAAAGAAAGGCCTTTCGCCACCCGGAAAAAAAAATTATGATATTTTGAGATATTTTGATCATTCTGCTGCTTCTAGAGATAGGAGGCTACTGAAGGCCATCAATGCAGCAGGCTCTGAGGCCATAATGCCTGATACGACCAAATCACACATATAGTGCTTCTTAGGCTTTTTTTTTCCAAGGGGTCTCTTTTTATGTTATATGCAAGGCAGCTTTCTGTAAGTCTTGAAATTCCTTTATCTCAGCGTACTGTGTCACTGTTTTTTTTTTTTTCCAGAATGAAAGTTGAATTTGGATTGACCAGGATGGATGATATGCTTGGAAAAAAATGAAGAAATAGTGTATGGAAATGATCCTGCATAACCCAAATCAATTTTCACTAATTTATATCCATGTAATTAGCCATTCAAAGTCTCATGGCAGTATAATGACCTTTAACACATAAAATTGACATCAAGTCATAAAAGCAACATTTGCAATTGATTCTACACATACATTAACCCCTATTTGCATGTTTTATATTTCAATATGCGATCTATAGTTGAAAAGTTAAGTTTCCTCATATAGCATGGCGGCCATTTTGAATCGCTAATTATGCACATTGCTCAAGGTTATCCATTTGGAAACCAAGCTAAAATTGTTTTAGAACAACAGGAGATGTCGCCTGCTCTTATCTGCATTTAATTAGCCATTTGAAATCTTATATTTACAGTCTTATCAAAATATAATGAATTTCCCTATATTTGACCTTTATTTGACCTTTAACTCATAAAATTGACATCGAGTCATAAAAACAACATTTGCAATGGATTATATGCATAAAGTAACCCCTATATACATGTTTTATACTTCAAAATGCGATCTATAGTGCAAAAGTTAAGTTTCACCATTTAGCATGGCGGCCATTTTGAATTTATGCTAATTATGCAAATTGCTCAAGGTCGCCCGTTTGGCAACCAAGCTAAAATTGTTTTAGAACCACATGAGATCACAAATCATAAAAAAAACTTCAGTGGAAACAACTTTTCTAGGTTCATAAAATTTCAAACGGACTAATGTAGTGTGCTGATTTACAAACATTAGTGACATGCTCTCTCATATTCAACTGCGCATCGAACTGTACTCCGAGAGTCTTTGCCTTAATGGATGGTTGTATTACAGAATCTCTAACTTTTACACCATGTATGTTAAGTTTGGATGTCTGCTTAGCTGTACCAACTATCATTAGTTCAGTTTTACTGAAGCCTTCGGTATTGAAAATAACAGAAAGGGAGAAAGAGAGGGGTTATTATTGTACAAGCAAACCAACACAAGCAGAAAAGAGGGAAACCAAGTGCATTCCAGGCAAAAGAGAAGAACAGTTAGAAGCTAGCAAGCATAATAAATCGTATTTATCCGTATAAGCGAATGAAGACATGTAAATATATGTATTAATGATATTTGCAATTCTTCTAAATTATTACATTTTATTTTATATGCTGACGACACCAGTGTGTTCATATCTCATCACAATATTGTTTCTTTGCAAAATAATTTAAATAATGAATTAGAAAAAATAAATAAATGGTTAATTAACAATCGATTAGTTTTGAACATCACGAAGACAAAATTTATGATATTTACAAAGAAAAAAATTGAGAAAGACAGAGTGGAAATTAAATTCAACAATTAAAGTATTCAATGTGTTCCATTTTTCAATTTTTTACTAGTATTTATTGATGATGAACTTTCATGGCATGAACACATTGGTGTCGTTTGTAATCGTGTATCTAAAGGTGTTGGTATCCTTTATAGATTAAAACACTTTCCACAATATATTTTGATTATGTTATATTATGCTTTAATTGTCTCACATATTAATTACTGCAATATTATTTGGTCTAACTCCTCGGATCACTTTATCAATAGATTATATATACTTCAGAAAAAGGCCTTAAGGATAATTTGTAACATTACTTATTATGCCCATACCTTGCCACTTTTTCAAAATCTCAAATTACTTAATTTGTTTGATATAAATAGATATGATATTGCAATATTTATGTTTCTTTGCTCCAAATCGCTAATTCCTGATTCTATTTTGTCTAAGTTTTGCCTTAATTTTTCTTTTCATCAACACAATACTCGCATTTTTTTTTTTTTTTTTTTTATCATTTACCTTTATTTCGAACCTCAATCTCTCGTAATTCAATTTTCTTTAAAGGTCCTTTTCTTTTTTATATTTTACCTCATTCTTTTAAAACCTGTCGAACTCTTAATCCTTTTAAACGTTATTATAAACAACATATTTTAAGTTTGTATCCTTAATTTCTTAAATTCTTAAAATTATTTTTGTAGAGCTATGCTGTTTTTAATGTATGTGTTTCATGTTTAATGTTTTATTTAATGTATGTTAAGTATTTAGCTCTTGGGGTCAACGTCTTATAAGGCTATACACTGAAAACCTAACCTCGTCCGTCAATGGACCGACTAGCTTTAAAGCTAGTCGGTCAAGACGGACTAGTTTTATAGCTAGTCTGTCATGTTAGTCCGTCAAGACGGACTAGCATACAACTGAATCTACATCTCGCAACTTGACGGACGAGCTTTAAAGCTCGTCCGTCAAGCTTGATGCTAGTCTGTCGATGCGACCGACTAGGTCAATAAAAGCGACCCAGTGTACCCATTAAAATGACTGACTAGCTTTTCATACAAATAGTTGCAATGTCGTTTCAATGTACCTTCTCTATTTATTCTCTTTCCGAGCATAATCAAGTTGATACAATTTGAAACAAAGGTTGTTTTGGCTTGACAATCTGAAAGCTTAGGGTGCTATCTCACTTCGCGGAAACAAAATTGAGACAGTTTTGCCAACATGGCATTGTCTCCTCTTTTTCCGCGACGAAATCTTTTGTCCCACTAACAAAAGGTTACGTGGTACCATGAACACAGATCTGTCGCGGAGACAGCTATAGTGCAATACCATGCGGGTAAATCTGTTTCAATTTTGTTTCCGCGAAGTGAGATAGCACCCTTACGAGACATAACATCTAATATCATGACAAGTATGCAATTCACGAGTACCGGTAGATTCCAAATATTGTTCTCCACTCTTCAATTACAGGATAAATGAATACCTTGTTACTATAGAACTCAAGAACCCGGTATTTTCTTACAGGTTGCTGGTGAACGCCCCGCTTAGCAACAACAGTGAATAGAAGTTGGATACAATGAACATTCTCAAACAAAGGTTTCTTTGGCTTGACAATCTGAGAGCAATACGATAGCCGAAATAACATCAATCGTGACAAGTATGCCATTCACGAGTACACTGAAAACCTAACCTCGTCCGACAATGGACCGACTAGCTTTAAAGCAAGTCGGTCAAGACGGACTAGTTTTAAAACTATATAGTCTGTCATGTT
Organism: Paracentrotus lividus; assembly: GCA_940671915.1. Taxonomy (NCBI): domain Eukaryota; kingdom Metazoa; phylum Echinodermata; class Echinoidea; order Camarodonta; family Echinidae; genus Paracentrotus; species Paracentrotus lividus. The sequence goes on from CALNVZ010000641.1 coordinate 32,663,263, forward strand.
AGTCCGTCGAGATGGACTAGCATACAACTGAATCTACATCTCTCAACTTGACGTCACGCTTGATACTAGTCCATCGACGCGACCGACTAGGTAGATACCCCCATTCCACTGACAATCAGACTCTCATCTTGAGCTCACCTGATCCCCAAAATGGCAATTTTGATGAGTTCCGATGAAATCTCACCCGAGCATACATGCCAAGTCTCACGCATCTTGCGCGAGAATCACGCATTTCGGGTCCATCTCACGATCTCACGCAGAACACCCCATTTCTCACGCAAAATGAGAAAAAGTAGCATTATTATAGATTTTTTTTAACCATTTTGGAGTCTCAAAACCCTAAATATCTCCAGTTTTGTCGAGCGTCAATTGCAAGTGCAATGTTTTGAAGCAGCGCAGGCGATCGTTAAATTATGCAAGATAGCTTACTACGTGAACCGTGTGTAGCGTGCGCGCCCGCCTTTTTTGTGTACAAATTACTACTGCACGCGCACATGTGGTAACGCGCGCCGCGTGCGCGCCGCTTTCAAACACGATGTGAATGATCTCACGCAAAAACATTTTTTGAACTTGGCACGTCTGCCCGAGGAGCCGGTTTCGGTGACCCTGATTTTTTTATTATCCGCATGAAATCGGATGAAAGACTGGTATCTGCTCGACATCTGTCCGCCGTTTTTATCGGCTTGTCCAATCCATGAATTTGCTTTCGGATGGTAATTTGGGGGCTATCTGACTCTAAATTGGCACTTCCAACATCTGTCTGATACCGGCCAAACTCTAATCTAATTAATCAGTCACTATTCGGAGATCGATCGTACATTGACCCGATACTACCAACATTCCGCAGTTGGGTTGAAAACGACACTTCTTTTCGAAAAGTTGATTAAAAAAAAACGCTAATTGCAATAAGTTAAGTACCTGATCACCCGATTTTAATCAGATGTCGGCCAGAGACGTCGGACAGCTGAAAACAATAGAATCTTATACACGTCGGACGGACTGACACATATCCAATATTGACTCGAGGTCGAAAATGGAAATGGTGTCCGGTCAGTCCGATAGCGAACTAAGGCCTGAGCTTAGTTCCCTCACCGGAATATTTTCCCTCTTCGCATCACGTCCAACACGTCGGACAAATACCTGATAGACGTCAAACACAAGCCTGACCATCAGACCACAGTCTGATGGGACCACTCGGTGGGCAACCAGAAGGATTAAAAAATGCGTCCGATTAGTGAACGACGCTCAAAAATTCTACGGCTCTACATTAAAGGGACTCGTAATTGATAAAACATGGGGAAATCACCTTATCTCGGATGAAATAATAACATTCCAATCAGAGCCTGAGGCGTTGTTGCGTAATCTCCAGCGACAACCGTCTGGAGGTAATCCGATAATCCTTCATGGCTATAGACTAACTGACCAGAATTCAGAAGTAAATCTAACCTATGTTTCGTTTTTTAAATGGAGCATTATACAAGTCCTCTCTTTGAATTTATACGAAGAGACCCGTTGAGAGTCTATTTTGATGAATCGAGAAACCGAAGCTACTGACCCGACTGACTGGCTGAATTCGGCCAACTTCGTCATGTTTGTGCTGTCCGAATGTTAATCCCATTAGTCCGACCCATGCGTACGCCTGACTGACATTGTGTACAAGTCAATGGAGCTCAGGAAAAACGCGCATTCCCCACGATCTCCGAGTTTCAGGGACTTTAATGTCAACAAAACCCGCGCTAACGGCGGAAGCGACCGATTGACAACTGCATGCAATTATTACTTAGCGTACAAAAACTCGCCTAAGAAAACTTCCCCGTCCGTAAAATGGTATTATCAGTCGATCCGTTCGAGGAAATTCGTCATGGACATGAAATAAATAATTGAACTTTTATCATAGTTTTCGTAGGTAGATGCTTCAGACCAGTATTGAAAAAGACATTTTGGCAAGCCTATAACACCATTGTGCTAAAGTTGTAATCAGAATCTTTATTTCACATAGATTGATGTTCCTAACGATTATTGATATATAGTGATCTTGTCACATCTTGCGAAGACGCCGTCCACATGCGATATGCATGTGATATGCGGAAATATTGACCCATCGAGTAAAGATTCGTTTGTGACAATGTTCAAAGTGACAGGACTTTTTTTAACCAATCGAAATGAATTACCATATTTGGAAAGCTGAGAATTCAAGCTTTTAAAAACTGCTTGATCATTAAGGTGTAATATAATTATGCGTTATCGGAAGATGATTATGCGGCGTATGAGCTATTCGAGAGCAAAATTGGCCATATTGTACAAGAATTTGATCTTACTAGGATTTCGAATTGACTCAAGTGACAGGACTTTTTTCCCCTTTGCAATAAGTTATTCCTATTTTGAAAAATTCAGACTCTTAGCGTACTTATTCAAGTTGATCATTTCTTTGAAAAGGTAGTTGCTCGCCATAATCAAGAAAACAAAGTGAAAAAACTGTGCAGATTACAAAAAGTCTATGGCCGCGTTCGCTTTGCGTAGAGTGATAGCGCCCTAAGTTTACAACTAGAATTGATATGTTACGAGACATAACATCTATCATGACAAGTATGCAATTCACGAGTACCGGTAGATTCCAAATATTGTTCTCCACTCTTCAATTACAGGCTAATTCAATACCTTGTTACTATAGAACTCACGAACCCGGTATTTTCTTACAGATTGCTGGTGAATGCCCGGCTTAGCAACAACAGTGAATAGAAGTTTGATACAAACATTCTCAAACAAAGGTAGTTTTGGCTTGACAATCTGAGAGCAATACGATAGCGGAAATAACATCAAACGTGACAAGTATGCCATTGACGAGTAGGTTAGAAATATTGTTCCATTCTCTAATTACAGGCTAATTGAATACTTCGTTACTATAGAACCCACGAATCGTCTATTCTTATAGATTGCTGGTTATTACGAACTAGAGCTTTATCATACTCTCACTAATATCTCTCACACGCACTTTTATAGTAATCCCACATTAAAAACTCACCAAAATCACAATAAAGGACAAGGCAAATCGGAGTTAACTTAGGCTGAACACTCGCCATATTTAGAACTCAATTTAATAGTCTTTTTTCAGACAAAAGTACATATTCGTAACACCTCCCCCCATAAAAGAGAAAAGTTGTAAAAAAAAATTTCGAACAATAAGGTTTACATGGTAAAAGTATTTATACAACAGAGAATACGAATATGTTACGACATTTCAATACAAAACCGCTTCAAATTCTGAAGTTCTGAGAACAAATTATAACACTTTTCTTAGAATCGTTACACAATGTCATATAGTTTTTATCTCATCATTACAACCTAGGTCACAATATACATTTTGAGTATACAATCTCAAACTATCATGTTATCATACCAAATAAACACTATATATCAACAATACCATTCAAAACAAAATGCAACATCCTGTTTATTGTATAACATTTTCTTTCTCGGCATCATGTTTACATACTCATGTTAGTTATCATGACATTTATCATTTTACATTTCTGTTGGACCAAACATGCTTTTGGCCTCACAAAGTATCTTGAATACATTAATCAAACACAACAAAATTCTAACACATATTATCTACCTGCGTAAAAAGAAAACTCATCTTACTCAACTTGTTAAGGATCTATGCAATGTCAAAACAAACTAAAGAGATGTAATTTGCTGCAAAAGATATTTTTAACTTTCACACAACTATATACATACTTCGTATCTTAAAACAAGTAGATTTTCTTACATTTTTTCTCTTAAAATAAATAGTTTAATATAATTAAACTAAACCTGTAGAGGAAACAATGGTTAAAACATTCATATATCATAAAATGTTCATATTCTTCGTGAATTATGCTTCTCACTTTGATTTTTTTTTTTTTATTTGTGTTGTTGTTGTTGTAATGTGTTTGTGTTCTCGTGATTATTTTGTGTGTTTATTTTTTTCGCAAGCGCATCGCCTCAAGCACCGTCAATTTTTCGCAATGCACAAGGTATCGACCGCAAAGACACTGCCTAGGGTGGTTGTTTTACAGGCCAACTGTTACAAATCTCACCGTTAGACCACACCTTCACAAGTTCCACACAACAAACTTGGAGAATTACCTGGATAACCTGAACACAAGCTCGGAGAATTAGCTGGTCAACCTCCAAAACCTTCTTCTCGGCCTCAGACACATGTCCAGACTCTAATTGCACTTCTGGAGGAGTTTCCAACTCTCTCTCAGAATGGCCCTCCCCCAACTCAGACATTTCCTCAACTTCCTCTGGGGCTTCAATCAAAGCAGACTGATGCGAAACGCCCTCTTTAGGACAAACACTTTCATCGCCATCATTCAGTGACACCAAGAATGAGGTCTGTGTGGACCCACTATCTCTCAAAATCACCACGTTTACACTCCATGAGTCTCCAAAGCTCACTTCTCCATTTGACACGAATTCCCGATACCTCTCATCACTCTGTCCTGCTGGAACTTCACTTTCATTTTTAGTCATACTATTGTTACCTCGCTGCGCGTCGGCACGGGTTGGAGCTACACACGCGCAACTAGATGAAGCACTCTTTGATTTTTGGTTTGTTTTTTCTTTCCATTTCCAACATTTTGCTTTCAGATGGCCTTTCTTGCCACAGTGGAAGCATGTCCTTTCCGCAAGACTATGCAACTTTAGGTTAGGCCTACTTTCCTTTGCATCAGCGCTAGGTGAATAATCGCCTCCGTTTTTGTTTTTATTTTGACCATATGTACCCCGAGATTTCATGGTAAGTCTGTTGACTTTCCTTGACTTTCTGGTTTATGAGTTAGCTCATAGCTGTCAGAAGTGATTGCTGCGCTCCTTACCTCTCTAATACTATGATCTTCTAAGAAAGTTCTCACTTCTGAGGGAGCAGATGTCTTAAAGTCTTCCATCAAGACTACCTCCCGTAAATTCTCATAAGATAGATCTACTTTCAAGGACCTAATCCACTTGTCAAACAATATCTCTTTCTCTCGCTGCAATTCAACATATGTCTGTCCCGACTGTCTCTTATAGTCCCGAAATCTCTGGCGGTATGCTTCTGGTACAAGCTCAAAGGCCCGTAAAACCGCCTCTTTGACAGCAACATAATCACTGGCAGCCTCATCTGACAATGCTGCAACTACAGCCTGGGCTTTTTCCAGTCAACTTCTGCTGGATTACCATGGCCCAGTACTTCTCATCCCAGTCAAGATTCCTAGCTATCCTCTCAAAAGAACTGAAAAAAGAATCAAGGTCTCCGTCCTGAAACTGTGGAATACAAATTGCCATTTCAGCAATATCTGGGGCCGCGTGCCACCCACCCTTGTCCTGGAAATTAGGACTAGGGTTATCCCCCTTTCCACCAGAAACCTGTTGTAATTCAATCTCTTGCAGTGTTAACTCTAGCTCAAGCTGCAAATTCTTAGTTCGAATCTTTTCCCTTTCTATTTCTAGTTTAGCCAACTCAATATGAGAGACTACTGTAGTATCTACTATTCCAGAGGCAGGGGTATTAGCACCTGGCAGCACTTCCTGCTCCTCCAGATCTAACTCCTCTAATATCCCATCATATATCTCACATTTCTTAGCGGATGATGAAAATTCTAACTTCAAGCATTAAGCCACTACATTCAAGTCCTTCTTTCGCAAACTCTTCAACTTGTCCACACTCACACTCTCCAAAAATTCCTTTGCATCAAAAAGCCTAGCCATGATTAATCGCAAACCTAGAATATTTGAGAGAAACTTGAGTCTACACGAACGCGCTAAATATTAAGTTACTTCTTTGACTACGAAAATCCCTGCTAAATTAATGCAGTATGCTTGTCAAAGACTAGCGTCTATCTTGACAACACAATGATATGAACGTACTGTAGAGTCTACATCTACCCATCTGAAATAGTCAGAAACAAGATTTTACAACACAAATTTCTAGATCTAGAATTGTTAAATTTCGCCCGCACAAATACCGTGGGTCTTCGTCAGGACAAACTCCGAGGGACGATATAAAGTTTCCTACACTCCGTCTGGACAAAACTCCGAAAGACGATACAAATTATGCTAGTTTGTCTGGACAACTCCGAAAGACAACACAAAAAATTTATTTTACTCCCTAGACTATGCCTGGTCAAAACTCCGAATGACATAGCAATAAGTAAAAGCACCCGTTCTACGTTTTATTTCGATCTACTTTGCAAAATAAGTCTGGTCCAACTCCGAAGGACTAATAAGTACACGACAATACCAACGTATTAGTCGCCCGGTCAGACTCCGAATGTTGATGAGAGCTTAAACTTTGTACAACGGGACAGCATACCGGTTCAAAGTTCAACATACAACGCCGCAATCAACACATACCAGGCAGTACAGCACATAACATACGGCACTGTATAGGCCTAGATTGAACAACGAACCGTGAGAAAGTTTGACGTTCAGAACATCAACAAAATGGCTTGTTTGTGTCCATTCCCGGACTTTAGCCCCCATATTACGAATAAGAGCTTTATCATACTCTCACTAATAACTCTCACACACACTTTTATAGTAATCCCACGTTAAAAACTCACCAAAATCACAATAAAGGACAAGGCAAATCGGAGTTAACTTAGGCTGAACACTCGCCATATTTAGAACTCAATTTAATAGTCTTTTTTTCAGGCACAAGTACATATTCGTAACACTGGTGAATGTCCGGCTTAGCAACAGCAGTTAATAGAAGGTGGTACAAGATTGAATAACATGCGCATTGCGAAAAGGACATCACTATTAGTTGCATTATCTGTATGTGAATTCAATTTAATGAGCAAACTGTACAGACGCACACTTGATATAGCCCGTAAAGCTTAAGATTTTGATTATAATGGCGATCTCCTTCCTCTGACATGACTGCATGTGTGAGTACTCTTTTTTAATTCCTTATGTTTCAGTTCACAGATAGCGTTATATTTTTCACATTGATTAATGCTATAATCACCAACGCGAAAAATTAAATCTTGCCAAATCAATTTATAAATTGTATGTATTTACAACGATAGTAACAATCACATTAAATAATGAAAATAGAAATTTATTTCTAATAATAAATATAGGCGCCACTTTTCTTTTAGATTACTTGTATCTGAAAGAAAATAATATTGGATTAGAGGCACGACTTTGGGATTCTGAAGTGGCTCTCAAGGACAAGTGTCCACGCCGAAAATGCAAAAGCAGGTAGGCCTACAACAAAAAGTCATGATGATGCAAGCCGTGGCGGCGACCCCTGGGCCCCGTGCCCCCATTATTTGATAATTGCCATAATGTTAACTAATTGTGCCTCTTGTATTAATTCCTCTCTTCTGATTTATATCACTTTTTTTACTCAAATTGTTGTGACAAAATGCATGTTTTTAATCGTATCTTTATAATGTCTTCAAATATTTCAGATTTGACGTCTCTGACAAGCTGGTGAAGCCATATTAACCTCGTCCGTCATGCTAGTCTGTCAAGACAGCAGCAAGAACATCGCGGCAGAAAAGCGCGACGGACTAGCTTTTACACCATAACCGACTAGCTGTAAAGCTAGTCCTGCTCAAAAGCTCGTCAGTCTGGGCATCACTACGACTAGCTTTTATGCTAGTCCGTCAAACTAGTAGGTCACGACGGATGAGCTTTAACATTAGTCTGTCGTGACCGACTAGCTTTAAAGCTAGTCTTTCATGACCGACTAGTTTTCTGGAAAGCTATTCCGTCGTGACCGACGAGCATTAAAACTAGTCCGTCTTGACGGACTAGCTTTCAAGCTAGTTCGTAGAGACTGACTAGTTTTAAAGCTAGTCAGTCTGGGCATCACTACGACTAGCTTTAAAGCTAGTCGGTCTACCCGTTTAGGTTTTCAGTGTAGGTTAGAAATATCGTTCCATTCTTTGATTACAGGCTAATTGAATACTTCGTTACTATAGAACCCATGAACCGTCTATTCTTATAGATTGCTGGTGAATGCCCGGCTTAGCAACAGCAGTGAATAGAAGGTGATTTGAATTGATTGAATAACATCCGCATTGTGAAAAAGACATCACTATTGGTTGCATGATCTGTAACTATGTGAATTCCATTTAATGAGCAAACTGTATAGACGCACACTTGATATACCCCCGTTAAGCTGAAGATTTTGATTATTGACGGCTAACAAAATAAAAAAAACACACAAATTTGCGTTTTTGTCGAGGCTTTAATCACATTTTGAGATGAACGCTTATTTAGAGTGTCATAAACAATTAATACATATATAGTGTATTAAATCATGAAATATGTTTCCAAGTGCTAGGCCCTGCACATGAAAGAAAATGATGCCTAGGCTAAAATATATATCATATACCCTGCTCCCCAGCCTATGAAATCGAGTGATGCCTAAACTTAAATATATAATATTATATACCCGGCTCCCCCGCCTATGAAATCGAGTGGAGCCTAAAGTAATACGATATAGCTATGTAGTCTATATACCAGCCTCTCCGCCTGTAAAATCGGATGGCTTGCAACGATCGTCTGCGTTCGCGGAGCGGGGGTGGAGCAGGGATGGCCGCACCTTTTCGTGAACACCGGGGGGGGGGGGCTTTTCTCGAAAGGGTGGGTTGAGGGAGGGGAGTAAAATTAACGCACCCATTCGGGAAAACCCGGGGGGCTTTTCTCGAAAGGCTGTGTTTAGTAGTTTTCTGAACGAGTCGTTTTTATGAAAATTATTCATTAAATAATAACAATATTTTAATTAATAGATTAGGGGAGACCGGGTATGGAAGTTACACGGGTCAGTTGTTACAGTTCTCAGTGTGCTAAGATGGAATAAGAGAGGATGTGCTAACTGGCATCTATATACAGCATACACATAGCTGTGATGAACTGCCGGTCGTGAGGTTTCTCCGTTGTTTTATTAAAAAGTAAATCAACAAAAACCATTTTTTACAGTTCAAAGTAAATTTTTGACGAAAATTGAAATTTGTAATAGCTCTTACAACATAAGGCACATGATGATAGTCTGGTATTGTAAATGTAGTACAATTATGTCACTAATATACCCCCTAGCCATGCCCTGTAATTCTGCCTAATGACTGTGCTACAGTTGAGTTCTGTGTGTAAAATCACCCATGGGGTAGGTTGTTACAACAACCTACCCCATGTTGATGTAACAACTTACCCCAATTACATTACATATGTAAAATTACATTTTGTCTCAATTTTCAGGTGTTAATATCTTTATTTTTCTATTATTACTTTTGTCTATTCTAGAGCTCTACTTGATCTACTGTTAACGATGTCAAGAAACTGGAAAGTTGAAATTAAAGTATGGTATAAGAGATTTACACATTGTCAACTTACCCCGTATGTTTACATATTGTAACAATTGACCCCCTATGGTGTAACAACCTATCCCGTATATGGGGTAGGTTGTTACAAAAAAAAATGTCTTCACTAATTAAGCTGTAGTTCATTCGTGTTTACATGTTTTCAAGTTTTATATGCCTCAGGTTTTAGCCAACATAATAGGCTAACTACAGACCCAATATGGAGTGCATGAGTTCCTTCATTAGAATTATCTGGCTCAAAATGTGAATTTTGTAACGTCCATACCCGGTCTTCCCTATAATAGGAGAAATAGAGGAGGCTTGATATTGAAGTTCATAATTTAGACCCCCCCCCCCAAGCGGCTATAGCCCGATATTCCGCTGGTCCGATAGTCCGCGGCCGCACTGCGGGTCCGGTAGTTCGCAGGGGGGGGGGGGGTAGTGTTCGTTATTCCTAAAATAGAAAAAGGTTCGTTATTCCGAAAGTAGAACAAGGTTCGTTATTCCGAAAATAGAATAAGGTTTGGTTTTCCGATAATAGAATAAGGTTCGTTATTCTGAAAATAGAATAAGGTTCGTTATTCCGAAAATAGAAAAATGTTCGTTATTCCGAAAATTGAGCTATAACTGCCAGAGCGAATGGATTAAGATAGTTGGGGACTGTGTTTTGGTCACCCATGAATAACCTCCAGATTTAGCAGCATCTGCTGTTAAATTTTGATTTTCGGAGAATAATTTATTTCACAAAATTATCAACGGCGACTTCTACTGATAAAGAATTAGTTTCGCTTCTAAAGTCGGGCCGTTTAACAGTCCATAACTAAATAATTTCTTCCGCAATTGTTTTCGTTCTGTCTTTATTTAATGAAAATTTATTTCAGCGGCGAATTCTTCCGGTAAAGAATAAGTTTCATTTCTAAAATTGGTCCGTTATCACTCAATAACTAAATAATTTATTTCGCAATTGTGTCCGTTCGTTATTCGTGTGGGGGTGGCTGAAGGGGCTTAAAATCACGAATGTATGGCATGCGCGGATCCAGGATTTTCCAGAGGGGGGGGGGCCCAACTTTTAAAAAAATCTTGCGAGAGGAGCGAGCAAACGAGCTCGAATCGCGCGTTCAAAACACTCCCGATGGAAAACGGGCATTTTTCCTGAAAAGGGGGCAATCGAGACCAGAGGCATAAAGATAAATGTATTTGGATGAATAGGGGGAGCGCCCCAGAAATTGCATTTTAATTGATGCTTTTAAGAATGTGTTTTGTATTTCATTAATGACAAAAAAGCAAAGCGAGCGCGAGCCGAAAATATTTGAGATAACTGTGCAGTATAAACTATTATTTAGTATCCGCGAGCGCGAAGCGTGAGATGAAAAGTTTGAGGTAAAAATTTGAGTTAATTGCGCATTATGTAGGCCTACCCTATTGAATTATTGGTATCTGCCTGCAAGCGCAAAGCGCGAGCCGAAATTTTTGAGCTAAAAATTAGAGATATTTGTGCATTATGGCTTTTGGGGTTTTAAAAGATATATAAAGGGGCACTTTTATAAGAAATGTGTATTACAGACCCTATTTAGTATCCGCGAGCGCGTAGGGCGAGCTGAAAGTTTTGAGGTAAATATTGGAGTTATAAGAATTATGTGCATTATGATTTAGTAATATGATTTTTATATTTGAGTTAATTGTGCATTCTATACCCTACTGAATTGGTATAAAATTTTGAGCTCAAAATTGGAGTTAATTGTGCATTATGATGTAATATCCGCGAGCGCGAGCCGAAAAGTTGGGGGTTTAAAAGATATATTTAAGAAATAAAGGGGCACTTTCTAGTATTCTTATTCTTATTCAAATTATTTTGAGTATCAAAGAAGCTTAAAAGCCGAGGCGAGATCCATGTTGTACCACCCCCGCCCCCACCCCAGCTCAAGTTCGGAGTGATGCCCATGAATAGGCCTACCGGCCGCTCCTATAGGCTTAAATATATCGTCTATTTTTTGCGGAGTCGCCCCACTCTTGATCTTAAATTATGAAGAAAAAAAGAAAAAGAAATGACAATGAAAGATCGAAGAAAGAATTAGAGGATTAAATGAATGTTTTGATTACTTGGTGTCATGTTAGAAATCTTGCAATATATTATGTCGAACTGAGAATAAAAAGATAGGAACCCTTGCGTCAAATTGTATACCTGAGCCAATCGTGGGAGAATGCATTTAAATAGAGTACAACTGTTGAGTTGTTTACAAATTTGCCAACTAATCAAAGCGCCGCGTAATCTACATAAAAATGTCATACGCGCGCATGTCGGCAATTATCATAGAAACGCGGTCTCTTTTGTTCTTTAACATCAAAGCGCAACACACTTTCCCACGCGAATACTTAAAACTTGCATCTGATCTGACTGCGGAAGAATTGTGTCTGAAATAAAATCATTCTCATCATGGACTCCGTTCGAGAAGCCAAGTTTTTCCCTACTCCCAACCCTCCATTCTTCGACGATTGTTTGGACTTTGTTTGGTTCCCTTCTATATATTGCCAGTTGCACGAAAGACTTTGCATGAGACTGGAGTGGGCGCGCCCCCGAGTCTCCTCCGGTCACATTCGTCCATGATTTTTGATAACCGTTCGGTTATCAAAATATAAAAAAGGGGTCAAGTATGTGATGTCTGTGTCCCACTACAAACGTCCGCCTCACGGCTAAAAATCAACAAAAATGCTACTTTTCTATTTAAGGCTGATTAAATATTGTTGGACGGAGCTTCTTAACTTCTATGAAATGTGAATTATTTCAGAATAGAAAACACGCTATTTCTCTATTCTCTAGAATTATGAACTTCAAAATCAACAAAAATGCAAGCTCTCCTCTATTTCTCCTATTATATTTAGGAAAGCGCGAAAGAAATATTGGGTATTATTATTATTATTATATTATCTATTAATAGTATTGTTATCATTTAATGAATAATTTTCATAAAAAACGACTGGTTCAGAAAACTACTAAACACAGCCTTTCGAGAAAAGCCCCCCCCCCCGGTTTTCCGGAATAGGTGCGTTAATTTTACTCCCCTCCCTCAACCCACCCTTTCGAGAAAAGCCCCCCCCCCCCCGGTGTTCACGAAAGGGTGCGGCCATCCCCGCTCCACCCCCGCTCCGCGAACGCAGACGATCGTTGCAAGCCAAATCGGATGATGGCTACCTAAGATAAAGTGTGACACCCTAATTTACTTCAGTTAGAAAATGTGTATGTACAACTAGGTCCCCTGCATTCGAATTCGAATGGGGGCGGAAAAGTAAGAATTGACATGCGAACAAATTGAATATACTGAATATACCTTGGCAACCCCTCGGATGTAAAAACTGAGAGGGGTTTAAAATTATTAGATGACAATTAGCTTCTATAATCTCCCTTAAAAATTTCACTGTAACATGGTATGTTTTCATACAAAACCAGGTAGAGGCAAAACCCTATGGGAAAATTCCCCTACGGCCCACACTCCTTGTCCACGACGCTATTAACATTATTATTAAGATTTAAATTTTTGTGCGACCAGGCCACTTGCCCCGGCTCTGAATTAACTTCGAAAAACAGAAACATTCATATAATGAAGCTTATTCTTATTTTTCCTTCTTTAATGAAACCCTTTCTCCACTGATACGAGCTTGAAAAACTTTGTATACATTGGCTGCTTCGAATAACACAACAGTAATAGTGTATAACAATTATATTGTAATTGGAGGAGATACTGGGGTGGTGGTGGGAACGTTTAAAAGTCAATTAACTTTTAGCGTCATCTCACCGTGAGAGCCAGAACGAGAATGACGGCGCTAATGTATTAGGCGCGGTGGGATGTATGCGAACACTTGAAAGGCGAACAATACGCTTGTACATTTCCGCGCATACCTGAACAGCGTACAATACGCTTGTATATTTCCTCGCATACTTAAATTGTGCGTTACATGCCATTGACCTAAATATAATACAATGTGTTACATTTCCCGGCGCGTCAATTTCTGTTGCAATTGTAAACATCTTTTGACCTACATTTTGCTAACCGTTCAATAAACCATTTTAAATCGCTGTTTGCTCTTTAAATTTTGATTATAATGGCGATCTCCTTCCTGGCACATGCTGTGTGAGTACTCTTTTTTAATTCCTTATGTTTCAGTTCACAGATAGCGTTATTTTTTCACATAGATTAATGCTGTAATCAGCAACGTGAAAGATTATGTCTTGCCAAATCAATTTATAAATTGTGTGTATTTACTACGATAGTAACAATCACATTAAATTATGAAAATTGAAATTTAACTCTCATAAAAAATATAGGCGCCACTTTTCTTTTAGATTACTTGTATCTGAAAGAAAAGAATATTAGATTAGAGGCACGACATTGGGATTCTGAAGTGGCTCTCAAGGACTAGTGTATACGCCGAAAATGCAAAAGCAGGTAGGCCTACAACAAAAAAGTCATGATGCAAGCCATGGCGGCGACCCTTGGGCCCCGTGCCCCCATTATTTGATAATTGCCATAATGTTAACTAGTTGTGCCTCCTGTATTAATTCCTGTCTTCTGATTTATATCACTTTTTTTTGCTCAAATTGTTGTGACAAAATGCCTGTTTTTAATCGTATCTTTATAATGTCTTCTAATATTTCAGATTTGACGTCTCTGACAAGCTGGTGAAACCATATTAACCTCGCCCGTCATGATAGTCTGTCAGCAGCAAGAACATCGTGGCAGAAAAGCTCGACGGACTAGCTTTTACACCATGACCGACTAGCTGTAAAGCTAGTCCTGCTCAAGACCTCGTCAGTCTGGGCATCACTGCAACTATGTGTTGGCTCAGTGGATAGAGCGTCCGCCTCATAATCGGGAGGTCATGGGTTCGAGCCCCGGCCGCGTCATACCAAAAGACGTTAAAAAATGGTAGTTGCTGCTTCCCTGTTTGGCGTTCAACAAGAGGGGGATAGAGCAATGTCCTTCTGGCGCTGCTCAGCGGCTGCCGGGCCCACGAGAAAAGGGGCAAAATAAATATCCGTTTCGGACAATAAAATTTGGAGCATTTTTTTAAATGCTAGTCCGTTAAGCTAGTCGGTCACGACGGACGAGCTTTAAAATTAGTCTGTCTTGACCGACGAGCATTAAAACTAGCCGTCTTGACGGACTAACTTGACGGACTAGCTTTCAAGGTAGTCCGTAGAGACGGACGAGTTTTAAAGCTAGTCCGTAATAACCGGGTTGTGTTGAAGGAAAGCTCGTCCGTCGTGACCGACTAGTTTTAAAGCTAGTCAGTCTGGGCATCACTACGACTAGCTTTAAAGCTAGTCGGTCTACCCGTTTAGGTTTTCAGTGTACGCTCTTTTTTGTTGGCCCCACATTCTCATGAATATTGTTTTGTATGTTGTTTTTTTCAAATTTTCTTGTATAATTATTCTATGTATGTTTTTGAGGATGTAAAATAAATTTGAATTGAATTGAAATTTGACATTCTTAATGCTCGGGGAGACCGGGAATGAAAGTTACAAAATTCACATTTTGGGCCAGATAATTTTAATGAAAGAACTCACCCACTCCATCTTGGGTCTGTAGTTAGCCTATTATGTTCGCTAAAACCTGGGGCATATAAAACTTGAAAACATGTAAACACTAATTAACTATAGCTTAATTAATGAACAACCTACCCCGTATATGGGGTAGGTTGTTGCACCATATGAGGTAAATTCAATTTTGTTACAAAATGTAAACATACGGGGTAAGTTAACAATGTGTAAATCTCTAATACCATACTTTTGTTTCAACTTTCCAGTTTCTTGGCATCGTTAGCAGTAGATCAACTACAGCTCTAGAATAGACAAAAGTAATAATAGAAACATAAAAAAATTATTACCTGAAAATTGAGACAAAATGTAATTTTACATATGTAATGTAATGGGGGTAAGTTGTTACATCGACATGGGGTAGGTTGTTGTAACTACCTACCCCAAGGGTGATTTTACACTCAAAATCAACTGTAGCACAGCCATTCGGCAGAATTACAGTGCTTGTTTAGGGGTTATATTAGTGACATACATGAACTATATTTACAATACCAGACTATCATCATGTGCCTTCAGTTAAAGAGCTATTACAAATTTCAATTTTTGTCAAAAATTTACTTTGAACTGTCAAAAATTATTTTTGTTGATTTATTTTTTAATAAAACAACGGAGAAACCTCACGACCGGCAGTTCATCACATCTATGTGTAGGCTGTATATAGAAGCCAGTTAGCACATCCTCTCTTGGTCCAGCTTAGCACACTGAGA
>CALNVZ010000641.1:32683900-32689070 GCA_940671915.1 Paracentrotus lividus
ATTTACCTTGATAGATATTACCTTATCCCCAAGACACTATGATACATCTCTGCTTACAAGCAGGCCAATCCATGTTGCTATGGGCACATTTTTGGGATCAGTGTTACCATTTGACTAATCAGTCCCTATGAGAAATGTGATCACATTGAATTCACATTTTCTCACGATTGAGCTTTAGGTTTTGACGCTTTGTGGCGATTCTAGAACTTGTTTTCAGACGATGTGTCATGTTCTTGTGTGTGCTACCGCAGACTACTATGTCATTCATCATTGTATTTAAACCATTGATGATTGGACAAACATGTTATGGTTATCTTATGGAAACTTCTGGTGCACTGAAATTCCAATGGCAATCTCAGAAATCGATATCTTCCGAAAGGTGTTAGAATGTACATAACCTCATAAGGATTTATCTCTTATTGGAAATGGTACCTGCGCGACATGCATTCTTATGGTTGCGCATTTTCTTCTACTGTGATATGATGTTTACCTGGTAAAACACCTTAGCTTCGAATACGTCTGATATTCGTCTTTATTTCTTTGTTTGAATCTTTGTCTCTACTAATGTACACGTTTACTAGTCCTAGTCTTGTGCAATATTCTACCTAGTGTAGGTGTTACGATTACCTTGCACTACGAAAACGACATGTTATTACGAAAATTACCTTTGTGTCTGACTGGTGTAGCAACGACCTTTGACTGGATTGATTCTCACGTATCCAACAAATTTAGTTTTGAACTGTGTGTATCTTTGGTTTAGGTTTAGTTTATTGTACACTGTCTCAGAATTGATGCTTGTTTCTGACCTGAATCGAGCTTGAAATTCACCATAGTCTCATTGACCTCTAGTTCGCTTCTCCACTCATTCTTTGACCTTTCAACATTAACGGCATCTACGACATGAATGGCATCAACGAATATTCTCAGAAACCCCCATTTCTGTGAGTTCATTGACATTTTTGTTGACCTGTGTTGACAACACTTTGCGAAATGATTTGCTCGCACATTTCTACAACGTTGGGACCTTGAGCGGACAAGCTACTCTTACCATGGAAATTTCCACATCTACTACATGGTTTCTTTGAGTACTGTAAGTTCTGTGTGTTTTTCTGACCTTGACCTTGCCTTTGACCTTGTCCTTGTTTTGGTCTCACACTTTGACTTTGACTTTGACCTTGAGTACTATTACTGTGCCTGAAATTCTGGTTGACCTATTTACCTGGGAAGGATTTTCTCTTACCCCCCAAAGCATCAACAGAAATACTCTCCTCCTGGGAACACAGCTCTTTGGCCTGAGCTCGTGTGGTTTCAGCGGCACGACACAACTGTAATGTTTTTTCTAGAGTTAACTCATCTTGTCTCAATAATCTTTCTCTCACGCTATTATCAAGCATTCCGCAGATGATACGATCTCGAATTAGACCATCTTTTAGAGACGAAAATTCACATGATTGAGCACGACTTCTCAATTCTGTTGCATACTCATCTACACTTTCATGCTGTAACTGATCTCGCGTGAAGAATCTATGTCTCTCAAACGTTAGATTTTGTTTTGGCATGCAGTAATCTTCGAACTTTTGCAACACTGACTTTAACTTCATGTTCTCCCCCTCACCAAATACGAAAGTATTATACAAATCTAGGGCTGGATCTCCTATTACATGAAGAAGCAATGAGGTTTGTGCTTTATCTTCCTTGTCAGACATTCCTGACGCTACATTATACAATGCGAATTTTTTTTGTGAACTTTTTCCAGTTCTCTGACAGGTTACCTTTTAGATCCAAAGGCGCTATCTGAGTTAAATTTGACATTGTGACTCTGTACTATTGTTTCGTTCGTGTCTCGATAATTTATTCGTGTACTCAAGTGTCCTAATGAAAATGAAGCTTTTATCTTGTTATCTTTCTTAGATTAACTAAGCTTGTTCATGTACATTTTCATTTATCCTGTCTGTATTCATGTCTATGCTATTTCTATGCTGCGTAATACGTTTTCTTATTCTGACCGTATACATACAACGATCAGCTGATTGTCATACGCAATCATGTCATCACACACACACAATACATAGCATGCAATACGACCTGCTGCTGGAAATGTCATCGGTGTCCAAACGATGTGATCGAGTCGAAAAAAACTCCTTCAAAATGGTCCTAAGGCGAGGACGTCAACACTTCTGACACCATATTGTAGTATTAGAATGTTATGGTAGTACTCTTAACAGATGACAGGTTATGCTGAGCGGTTTATATGATAATTATATCTGTTTAATTAGGAGCTTCGATCACGAACATCACATCTTCGAGGCACCAAAGATGGCAAGACCTAGTCTCTAATCAAGACGTTAATCACTTATCATTACAAAAGAGGTCTACCTTTTCCAAAATCTTCCATAATTAGGTTTCAAACCACTTTTTTTTATATCGCTTCTATAATTATACAGGCCATTTAAGAAGATTCGGTCGGTAATAAAAAGACAAAAACGAATGATTTTTTTTTAAATTTATTTATTATTATTATTATTTATTTATTTATTTTTATTTTATTTGTTTTTTTTTACAAAGGAACCAATTGAAAGATAAAGCATCCCACAAAAGACAACATGTAGCGAAATCCCTAAATCGCCAAATTGATTATTAGATTATTATAGCCTTGAAAGAGGTCTACCTTTTTCAAAAGTTTAACTCAGATTTATATAGAAGAGGAAAAGAGAATTTCAATTAATTGCCCTCCCTTTTTAGCTCTCACATTTGTTCTCACGCATATTGAGGTTATTATAAAATTGAAAAGCAAAAAAAAACAATATATTAAAGTGATTATAATGTTTCCCTTTTTTGTGGGGGGGGGGGCGAGTCCATAACTTGCCTTGCTTTCAAATCATTTTATGGCGTATTTTTTGTTCACTTTCGAATTCTTTCATTTAAACAAATTGTAGCCCAAACAGATCAGACTGCCCTGCTTTCCGAATTATTAAATGGGAAATATTTGCGCTTTTCGTTCACGTGAATTAAATCACATAATTTAAACAAATGGATATAAATAACCCTTCTTGACGGGCATCGCGCTCTCAGGAGGTCATAACCATATTTATTAGGGATTATCCATCTAAAACGAATTTCAAAGAAAATTATTCAATATGTTCTTGTTATATAAAAAGGGTGGAAATTATTAAGTTTTAAGATTTGATCGCAGAGGATTTCAATCAGATATGGTTTCGAACATCCTGTTTACTGTTATTTTTTTTTATTGAGTGGAAGCTCGCTTGAATTATTATTTTTTTAATCTGCCCCCCCCCCCCTCCCTCTAGGAAGTTTAAGACCTGCTCCTCAAAGCTATGACATTTATATAACCCCTATCCATGTGCAAACAAGAACGGGTGTTCGGGAGCTCCATAACGTCAAAGGACGCAATTATCCACAACGCCTAAGTGTTTGTCCGTAGCCTGTTAAGTGTATTGTTTTTTGATACTTAAACGCTTGATACGTTTAATTACGGATAATTGAGAATATTTACGGTGCATGCAAATAAACGTAAATGGACGAAACTTAAAGTTGATGTTCATAGAGAATAAATATGGTCGAATTATATATCATTGACCAGGAAATAACATCAGGAACACTATTTAACTAATCGCCGATTTTTAAAAAAAATTCTGGAGCTCATTTATCGGTTATCGGGACGCCCCCACTGAAACGCCCCCGAATACGTACCCCAAAAGTCACCCAAATGCCGACGTCAGGATATGGAATTGCGGCTGTGAATTGACATCCGGGTTTGCTGGCTACCTGGCTTTCGAGTGCGCGCGTGTGTGTATAGGCCCGGGAATTGCAAACCTAACGTTATATCGTAAACAATGACGGAGTCGGATCCAGAGATGAGTCTCGAATTAGAGTTTGAAATCGAAGACATTGAAGATGAAAATGAGGAGGAAAGTCTGAGTCAGCTCAATTGCTAGTAGCAACGAAACAGAAACGGACATCGATGACGGCGAATTGGGTGAATACATTTCAGAAGATGAGGCGAAGTCCGATGCCCCTCGACCAGCTCAGAAGCAGCAACTCGCAGCAACTGCTATATAGCTTCGCCCTCGAGTGTGGGGGTGGCTGCAGCTATCGCGTACCTATACCTCCATGAGCCAGTGGCAAGGCAGGATTTGCAAAATTAACAAGCGAATTACGGGGATGCTAGGCCAAGGGGCAATTTAGATGACACAAGGCTTGATAATGGCTCATAATCGTCTTCACGAAAGTGTCCACTACATAGAACGATGCTCTTATAGAGCTTTGCGTCCTTTGTATCCAATTTTCTCCTTCGATTAATAAACTCAATCCAAGCCTTCTGTAAGGCGGTAAACCTCTCTCCTTCTGCTGGCATTTTGCTGGGAAGCCGATGGGTGAAAGACCCGTCATACGCCGTGTAGCAACGCATCGCCGACCACCAGTTTTCCTTATTTTCGCTGGTTTTGCCTTTGGCGTGCGCAAGGAGTTCGAACCCGATGTCGATGATGACTGGTCATCCATCTTCTCCGTAAACAAACTGAAGTTGGCAAATTACGAGTTAAATAATATAACTGGTATAAATAAAGGACAAAGCTTTTTCAACTCACAAGACACATAGTCCGGCATCCCACAAGATTTATTCAAGCGAAAAGCGCCGGAACAACTGACCCCATAGGGGGTTGGGATGGACCCTGGGCCTCACAAAAATGAATTGCTGCCGGGTCTGAGCTGTGGCCTTCCCGCCAAAATCACACATTTTGTGACGTCACTACCGGAAGTCACTTATGAGACAATGTACAGGGAGGTGCACTTGACACTATCACACAAAACGTGTCCCCAACATATTTTTAGGGCTTCATTTTTTATTTTATTTTTTGAGTTTGATTAACCGATAGCATACGATGCACCACAATGAGTTTTCCTGGCATTTTCGTCCCTGAGATCGATGATAGCGACGTTAACATCGCGGAGCGACGTCGTCGATTTGCGACCAATTTGTCTGTTTTTTACTCGTTTTCGGTTTCAAATTTTGAAGTTTTGTTTAGATTGTGTTTAAAATATTCGATTGCTCTGAAACTTCGCCAACGTCTAAAGCAAGTCCTCCGCTTTTTGGAACATATTTGGTTTTATAAGTTACATGTATTTTTATCCTATTTTTGGGCCATTTAAG
>CALNVZ010000641.1:32694052-32718552 GCA_940671915.1 Paracentrotus lividus
GTCGCAAATCGACGACGTCGCTCCGCGATGTTAACGTCGCTATCATCGATCTCAGGGACGAAAATGCCAGGAAAACTCATTGTGGTGCATAGTATACTTTCGGTTAATCAAACTCAAAAAAAGAAAATGAAAAATGAAGCCCTAAAAATATGTTGGGGATACGTTTTGTGTGATAGTGTCAAGTGCACCTCCCTGTACATTGTCTCAAAAGTAACTTCCGGTAGTGACGTCACAAAATGTGTGATTTTGGCGGGAAGGCCACAGCTTAGACCCGGCAGCAATTCATTTTTGTGAGGCCCAGGGTCCATCCCAACCCCCTATGGGGTCAGTTGTTCCGGCGCTTTTCGCTTGAATAAATCTTCTGGGATGCCGGACTAACAAGGATGAGAACGAGCAACCGTATGACGCAATGTAATTTCCATGCACTCGCCATACGTACCCAACCAAGCTATTTTTTTTTCCTTTTTAGTAGTATTCCATTCTTTGTAAATGTAAAAAATTCTTCATACAAATTTTAAATGTAATTATTTTGTCCATCATAGGGTATCATTGCCAAAACACAATTTATCAACATAAAAATCGTAATATACCGATTAGATCCAGGTGATCATTAGCGTCTGCTAGCGTTTTGCGGCACAGCTTTTTGTGTGCACACCATCGGGAGAAAATTGACAGAAGCAGCTCTAGATTTTCGATTGTAGATTCATCGAGACATATTTGATTTTTTAGAAATATATTAAATCATACATGGATTGCTGGGGTTTATTATTCTCTGTGAAAATGAAGATAGGATCACATACAACTGCAAAATAGTTTGTGCTTGAGCTTGGTTCTGTTCTGCTCAGAATAATTGAGCGTCATTTTGTTGAGTGAAAAGAAATATCCGAGAGGAGTAGGTAGAAAAGAGTTTAATAGTCTACTTGCAATGGCAATTATTTTCAAAAAGAAATTGCTACAACATTAATTGCTATAAAGATTGCTAATTTTTGTTATCATTTGCAAATATGAATACAAAACAACACTAATACAATTGGATTTGATATAATCACTGCTCAGATCGTGTACACTGCATTGCGTGAGTGTATGGGTACACAGCACGGCCGGGTAGCCCTAGTAGCTGGCTGCACTGCACTGAGAGCCGAATTCCATATCCTGACGTCATCAGGAAATCGCTCCATTCCCTACCGAAAGTGGGCGTGACCAGAGTGATTGACAGGTGTTTTTAAAATGGCGTTTTAATCAATTTACAATAATCGATATGAGTTCTATTTGGTACCATTGTCTTCTACGTGCTCTCTAGATTACTCTGATACATAAACCACTGATTTTAGTGATCTCCAATAAAGGTCAACTTTAAGAATTTTTCATGATGGTCTGCGTCCTAGATAGTTACGGATAGTTGCGTTCATTTACGGAAAGCCTTACGTTTAGTTACGGTTACTTACGCAAGTCAGCATTCGTAAAAATGCCCTGCGAAATTTTGAACATTTCAAAATTTCTCAGGCTTGGCGCCATCATTTTACGTACCGATACGGTTCAGTTTCGGACAGATACGTATAATTACGTTTAAACTGCGTATGATTGCATCCTTCCTGCGTTCATGCTGAGTCCAATCAGACAAATTTATACGCAGCAGTTGTATGCTAGTCCGTCTCGACGGACTAAAATGACGGACTAGCTTTTAAACTAGTCCGTCTTGACCGACTAGCTTTAAAGCTAGCCGTCCATTACGGACGATGTTGGGTTTTCAGTGTATGGATAAGAAAAACAAGCTGATCATGAGCTATACCAAAACAAAAGTGATGTTATTAGGGTCAAGACAAAAACTAAGCACCATTCATATTCAAGAAATATCTATCAGTATACACGGCTATACTTTAGAATGCGTAAATGATGTGAAGTGCCGCATAATCGGGAGGTCATGGGTTCGATCCCCGGCCGCGTCATACCAAAAAAAAAAAATGGTAGTTGCTGCATCAATGTTTGGCGTTCAACAAGAGGTGGATAGAGCAGTGTCCTTCTGGCGCTGCTCAGCTGCTGCTGGGCCCACGGGAAAAGGGACAAAACAAATATTCGGTCATCTTTGTTTCGGACAATAAAATTTGGAGCTGAGCTACGTCCCAAATTCTTAACCCCCTTCTCAGAAACCTTATCTCCAACACGAAACATCCTCTCGAGCACCTTGCACTTTCTCAATGAAACTGACTTCTGGGCCTTGAACTTCATCCTAGTCAAACCTTCCAGCTCCTCAAGACTACGGAGTGTACCCTTGTCAACCTGGTTCTCATTACCCGATACAATCGTGACCGACGCGACGGCACAACAACCTCCCCGACCTCAATCCAACCATACTAACATCCACATTTTTCTTCTCCTTCTTCCACCTCTGGATTGACTCCCAGATCATCTGGACATGTTCCAAGCACACAGTGAAGCTGGAAACCCCACTTTTCTGGAAAGATGTATCCACAAACTTGTTCTTAAAGACAAGTCTGTCAACCGTATAGCCAAGACACTATTAAAAGGAGTATCTTTCCAGCCACATTCTAAAGCGAGATGAGTCAGAACTGACAAATTCCCTTGGCATTTTCTCATTCAGGATGTACACCCCAGGTCGAATTTCCATTAGCCTAATGGACCATCAGAAACCATTAGAGCTGTTGGTCTCTAATGGTTTCTAATGGTTTATGAAATATGGGACCCACAGAACCCTTAGAAATTTCTAATGGACCAAATGAATAGACATTTTCTGTTGGTCCATTAGAATTTTTTCTATTGGTCCAATAGACATTTTCTAATATACCAACAAGAAATTATTTATGATAATAGTGTAATAAAATCTTTTGGATAGTTTCAGCTAACTACTCACAGAAACATGTTGACATTAACAATGAGTCCTACCCTATCCTATCCCATCCTAATTATAACCTATGCTATCTTACATTAAGGCCCTGTTACTACTTGCTAACTTCCGACCCCTGCTATATAAAGCACTACAGGCAAAATGTTTGAAGAAAGACAGTTACTTAATATCGAATGACACTTCTGTTAATGAAATATGAAAAATTGTCATTATGAATCAATTTGAAATTGTGTTAAAGGGATGTAGTAACATTGAATGCTATTCAAATCACAATTTCTTGATTTAGCTCATTTTGTCAACATAATTATAAACTTATAGGTCAGTCTGGTATCTCTTCAAAATTACAAGTTAATTGCTTGCTTTACTTTCGAGATATCAATGATTTCATACTCAAATTTAGTAAACCATCTCGTGGTGGAAAACAAATTGCCATGTGCTTTTCGAGACACCCCACTTCCTGTCGTGTTCCCCCCGACCCTAGCGGGCTGGAGGGTTTGCTGCAAAGGGGTTGAAAATTCACTCGCGTTTGGCTGTTACACTGTTTTGTGGTAGTAAATGATTTTATTTTGATCTGAAATTTTCAGTAGTTTGTTTTTACTATTAGAGCAATATAATTTTATTCATCTTGATCTAATTGCTCTTGTTTTTGAAAGTTACTATTTCCCTTTAAACATAAAACAGTAATAAGGTAAAACAATTTTGATTATATTAATAAGCCAAATGCCAGCTACATGGCTAAAACTTGCATATTTCTATTTATTTCCCTCTTTTTTTCCAAATCTCATAATACTGCTTATGAATATTCATGAACAACAGAAACCATTAGAAACCAATAGAAATCAACAGGAACCAATAGAAACCATATAAGTCAACACAAACTGATACAAGCCAACGGGGATGGTCCACGAGGCCGAGGGTCAACGAGTCCGAGTCCCACGAGGTTGAGCGCTCACGAGGCCGAGCGCCCAAGAGGCCGAGGGTCCACGAGTCCGAGTATTTTCCCACGAGACCGATTTTTCTCATATTGTATTTTGCAATATACTGCTCGGCCTCGTGGACCCTCGGCCTCGCGGGAAAAATACTCGGACTCGTGGGAAAAAATACTCGGCATCGTGGGAAAATACTCGGACTCGTGGACCATTGGCCTCGTGGGCTCTCGGCCTCGTGGAAAGACCCCATAGCGAGCCAACAGAAGCAAGCTAATAGAAATCAATAGAAACTAATAAATATGGAAACCAACAAAAGCTGATAGAAACTAATAGAAACCATTTGACACCACTGGGAACCAAGAAAAAACTAGAAAACCCCAATAGAAATTGTTTATGGGACAGCCTGAAACCAATAGGCCTAGAGACCAATAGAGTCTGATGGTCTGTGTTGGTTTATGGGTCCAACAGCCTGGAACCAATAGGGACCAATAGAAACCATCAGACTCTATACAGATGATGGTTTGTATTGGACCAATAGAGGTTGATGGCCAGAGACCAACAGAATATCTTGCTATCTATTGGAGCCTATTGGTCCTCTGTCGGTCCATTAGAATTCTGATATTATCATTGTTTTGGTCTCTATTGGAACACAATTGACATTATGATGGTCCATTAGAAACCATTAAGAATTAATCTCTTGCTATCTATTGGAGCCTATTGGTCCTCTGTGGGTCCATTAGGATTCTGATATTATCATTGTATTGGTCTCTATTGGAACACAATTGACATTCTGATGGTCCATTAGAAACCATTAGAATCCATCAGACACCATTAGAAACCAATAGAAATTTTCTATTGTTTTTCTAATGGAGCCTATGGGAATTTCGACCTGGGACCCCTTCAGCAAAACACCACCTTGGACAATCCGCCTCGCCAAATAAACTCAGGAACTGCCAGAGCACTCTTCAGACACGAGGGCAATACGCGAACAACTTGCCAAGCAGCACCGCCAGCTCTAGCCTTCGTCACCAAACCATCCACCTCCCATATATATAGCCCCAACTCACCCGGCCAAGTCAAAACTGACCTCGGGCGCTTGAGGCCTAACCAGCCGTGGCAGCTCGACAAACGGCTCCTCTGTTCTCTCATCGCAATAATTATGTTACCCTCAAATCTGTAGTCTTGAAGACACGCCCACACCAGAATAGGGCGCTCATAAATTATATTTTTGCGCCATTCGGCCAAGGCATACACTCCACGTGTCTGCCTTGGCCTCTCACTCTTGAGCTGTGCAAGGTTCTTTCTTAGTATATGATAAAGTAGTGTTCATAGACATGATAGATGTGTATTGTAGATATATATGGATCTCCTGACCGTTGAGTTGTATTGTACAAGAGATGTTTAAAATGTAACTCTGGTGTGACCGTGTCTCCTTAATTACGACGTAAGTTTATTGAAAGTTCCTCTAACTATTTCTTGGACACCCTTGGAAGACTTGTGTGGATTCCTATAAAACTCCGTTCTCTGCTTCTACTCTTTCGCTTCTTGCACGGGTATTGGGCCCTTCTCACATCCGCTTACCTTTACTTCAAATTGTTATTCAATGCAAGGGGCTACTGACAACAGATATTGTCGTCAGTACTGCTTCTAACAGCTGTAAAATTATACAAAATAAATGCAATATATTTCCGGATTATTCCTAGAGCTTCATTTTAAAAGTCCTAGACCTTTATTCTAAAAATTCTATACTTTCGTTTTAGAATTGTATTTGTTTGGAATTTGAGCTTGCAGTGGCGGATACGGGATTTCAGGATAGGGGGGGGGCGCCGAAATTATAGGATTTTAACATGTACGGTAAATGAGCGGTTTTCAAATTATAGGGGGCGCGCCCCCTTCGCCCACGCCTGGATCTGCCACTGAGTTTGTGCAAAATGTTTAAAATTGTACGTTTTTTGGCCTTTGAGTCTGTGGAGAAAGTTTAGAATTTCCTTTTATGATTTTGTGCGGTGCTACTGTGCGATAATATTGTCTATTGAATTTGCCTTCAGCAAAAGGGAGTTTAATCCACTTATGATTTAAAAAAAATGAGTTAGTAATACCAGACAAAAAAAGGTTTTAACCTAAAATCAGAGAGCCATTATTACACATGTACATTTGAATGTCACTTTCCCATAGGCACCTGTACGAATTGTTTCAAACAAATGCCTTTTTTCTAACAAATGACGCAAGTGAATTTAGCACCTTACGGAATCACACTCTTCATTTATTTTATTTTTTCTGAACAAATAGATCGAGCTAAACAGAGGAGCAGTTAACAGTGCTATACTATCGGAACTAGGACGATACCCATTATATATATACAGCTTAAAATTGATGATCGGCTTTGGGATGCATATCCTAAACTCAAAACCCAATAGCCTAATAAAGATTGCATACAAGGCAAACATGTTAATTAGAAATGGTTTTTGCAAACAGCTAGAAGTATTTCTGAAAGATATCGATTTTCATCACGTATGGGATAATCAAAATACATTCTCAAAACGACAGCTTACAAAATCTATTGGCAATAAACTCCAAGAACAATATATCAGACATTGGAAGAGAACTTTAGACGAAAACAGCGAGGTTTATTGTAGCAAACTTAGAACATATAAGGACTTAAAACATACATACGATCTTGAAAAATATCTTTTGTTAGACATTGATAAATCACACATTAAAAATTTTATGAAAATAAGAATTAGTAACAGTAAATTAATGATAGAACAGGGAAGACATAAAAATTGGAAATACATAAACGCCTATGTCCCATGTGCCAATTAGATGTAGAAACAGAGTTCCATTTTATTATATGCTGTCCATACCTTAAACAAGAAAGAGAAAACCTATTCAAAAAGATAAGCGATATTATAGTGCCCACCTTTAAAGATAAAAACCCACATGAGAAATTCATATATTTATTAAAAACTAACGACTATGATATAACAAATATAAGTGTATCCTCCATTAGTAATATGTATATAGAAGGATTAGGCAGGTTGGAACAAAAATAGTGTAATAATTATTTTGGATTGTAGATGGGAACCGGTCGGTGTTTGGATTTAGATTTGAATCCTGAATATTTGAATTTTAGTTTTTTTTAGACTTATATTTAAATCGTTAGGATTTGGCTCTGAATCCGGGCATCGATTGGTCCCTACCTCCGGTCCTTCGGGATTTGTTTTGGATCCCTGTAATTTGGAATGTATATTTGTATGTTAAATATACATAAATCTAAAATATAATATTTTTGTATATTTCAGTTTGTCTGTGAATGTATGTGTAATATATGGGGACAATTATATGTGAATGTCCATGGCTATATATAATAATTAAGCTCAGTTATTAATTGATTTTGTAAATATGCTTGTATGTTCATTATGATTTTGTATGTTCATTATGATTTTGTAAGATATTCGTTGTTTTTTTCTGTGATGATAATCTAAAGTTGTGGATTGTATATCAATAAATTTGAATTTGAATTTAAATTTGAATTTGTTCAGATATAAGAAATTAAAAAAATATACATTGAAGTATTCTAGATTTCCAGCAATTATAGATCATTATAAAATCTGACCACTAATTCATTTATTTTCCCATCTCAATCACGTGACGTCATCTAGACCTCATTTTTTAAAATCACATTATCAGTCATAATTTCATAGCTAATGATCATAGATTAATAAGCAAATGATCACCGTCGATACAAATGATGGGAAGTTCTTCTCAGAAGCACAGCCAAAGAGAAATAGCATGTACATCCAGCTTGCCATGAAAGTGATATTTTGACTCGTCATTTGGATCAAGAGGTGATTAGTTGCTTTATATTCCACATCTGAAACGTTTTAAGAGCCCATGGAAAGCCAATATGTCAGTAAAAAAATACAAGATTTCCTACACAAGATGTTTTATAAATCTTCAGGATGAACGACATCCTTAAATTTCATAGTTTTCAAAGTTGGATAGAGTATGAGTTGTCAATGTGATTCCATGTTTCAATCATGACTCAAGTACATCGCGACATTATCATAATGGCGTCTTAGTATCTAGCTACAAGATCCATGAACTTAGTTTATTTTTATTCATTATTATTATTTTTTTTTTATTCAATGGCATTATAATTTTAATTGACAATGAAAAAGGCAGATTCGTGTATTCTCTATGGGAAATAATTCTTTATCCAACCGTGATTCTACATTGCAATTTTCTTTGGCCAATATCTTTCCTATAATTGCTTGAATTTCGCTAGATGTGTAATAGATTGTACTCAAGAAAAAATTCTACGTGTACGTGCGATTGTCATGAGAAGTTGTTATCATGCATAAATTTGAACTGAAAAGTGAAATATAAAAATCTCAATTACCGTCTACGTGTTAATCATAATAAACTTGATTGCATTACACATATCAGTACATACCACCGATATTTGTACATGTTACAATAATTATAAAGCTCTAGTTGTATTTAATATGCGCAAAAATTAAAAGTTTTACTGTGTGTTATTAAAAAAACATCGGTTGAAAAGGACATTTAAAACTGTTATTTGTGCAAATATCAAACATTACAATACAATTTTTAATGGAATTAAAATGGAAGCGGAAGAAAGGTTTAGGATATCTGCTTTAGTAACAATAATCATGATAATTTACATCATATCAAATCTTTATTGACGATTTAAAAACAAAACAATTTGTGGTCTTTAGAAATTTAATTCCCCCACTTTTTTCTTTCTCTCTCTTTCTTCGAAAATTAATTTTTCCATTGAGTAGATCCGCCATCTAATTTGGTCATACAATCACCTCTCTTGATAAAGAATGTTAATATGGTATGACTACTATTTTTACAAACAGATAAAACAACTAATTAAATTGTCGCTGACTTTTCATAAAATATGAGTAAAGGCCAGTCCACTTCGTTTGAGATTCTCGTTTGTACGTCATCATGATGTCATGGTAACTGCAGAAGATTTAGGCGAGTTCTGTAATAGAATAAACATGAATCGATCAGAAAAAATGTTAACATTCCTCAGATATGTTTACATATGGAATGTAGTGGCAAAATAGGGTTGAAATAGGGTTGAAAGGTATAACAACCTCCTTTCCCCCTTGTGCTGCTAAAAAAAGGAGGAAGAAAAATAATATAAGAGAAAAATAAAATCGTGTAGAAACATAATCAGAGAAACTCATACTCTTCATTCGGTTTGGTTAGCATATTCTGACCGAATGATGGAATAATGATATCAAACACCTGACCACAAAGTCCCGCGTTAGAATTCAAGTAAAACAAGAGAAGAACTACACTGTAACGAAGTTATTACAGTATTAGGATCGATGAGATTTCGTGTCGTTTGGTAAGACCTCAAAATTCCTTATCTCGGTTAGAGCTTGAGCCGGTATTGTCATATAATGTTGATTATCTCCATCATTGTATGGCATTTGCATTACGTACATGTACATAAAATTCCAATGT
The DNA here is from genome assembly GCA_940671915.1 of Paracentrotus lividus. Lineage (NCBI taxonomy): Eukaryota > Metazoa > Echinodermata > Echinoidea > Camarodonta > Echinidae > Paracentrotus > Paracentrotus lividus. Next base: position 32,703,353 of record CALNVZ010000641.1, read on the forward strand.
TTTGTATTTGGATTGTTTGACTGATTCGTGCCAATAGCTAAGTTTTGAGCAGGACGATAAAATAACTTATTTATCATGCAATTCATATATAAAACAGATAAAAGATATATGATAACAACCCTTACTTGGTCCAGTGATTTTATTAGCGGGGGTTGACCACAACGGCCACGGGTTGGGATTGAGGTTGAGAATACTGCACCTGTATAGCGCAATTAAAACAAAATGCACAATTATTATTTTTTATTTTCTTAAAGAAAATAGTGGAAGTGGATGTCAGAGCAAGGAACATTCGCCTGTGCCAGTGCCGTGTACGTGTATAATACGTGTTTACTTTTAGCGGTTAAAGCTGGTGTATAGTTTCGGGAGAAGGAAAAATCAATTTTGATTCACACTAAGATAAATTATGAAAGATTGAATCCAAGAACTATAATAAAGCAAATTATAGTACTTGAAATCTCGTTTAAGTGTCTTTATTTCATAATATAAGGATAAAAAAGATAAGTCGGGGACCCGTCACAGGTTAGCGCTCACGTGGAAAACCAATGGGGATTCTCTTGTGTGGGTGTTACACACAGATCGTTCGCACTAATTCACGCCGTAACCTTCGGCGTGCGAATCTGTCAGCAGAGGTCTAAACGGGCGTTAATTACGTTTCATTCAAACAAATTCAATGAAAGTCATCGGAAACAATGAAAGGAATGTCACAAGATCTCTCACACATATCTTTTAGTGCAATGTGGACAACATGTAACTACATTTGATCGATTTTGTGCCAATTCCTTTTTTGTTACCAAAACTATACACCACGTTTAACCTAATTTACAATTATCTGAGAGTACCAATCGTAGATGATGATAATAATGATATATAATGCGATCAAAATATTAATTTCCTCAATAATGAATTGGCTAGAGAATTCTAAAAACAGCAAATATCAATGTTTTTAGGCTTAAGGTGGCAGGTGCCCTCTTACCCCCCGAAAACGACCACACGTATATAATCAAGCATAGTTTTCCTACTAAGTACCTGTACCCCAAGAAACTATACATTTTTGGAAAGCTTAGGAGTTGGTCTACACGATAATTTGCACTTTGGTATGTTATCTTTAGGCATAAGGAAAATATGGTAATTCAAAATCAGAATTGTGACAAAAAAATATATATTTTCAATATATGAACTTTCAATTCTAAAAACTTCACAACATAGAGTGTAAGTGAGGTTTTATATGGATAAATTAATTATCTGACTCCTTTGTGATGAATTAATGATGGCTTTAAGGAATATTCAGATTAGAATTGTAAAAATCATGGATTTAACAAAAATCAAGATAGGAAGAAATTCAGAAGAGACTTTTAGACTTAACTTCAACCGTGGACTATCATTATTCTGTTGTACTCTTCAAGATACAGACTTCTACCAAATTATATTCAAATCCAATGATAAAAACTCAAGTTTTTAGATTTTTTATGAAAAAACTCTATTTTGTGTAATCGCACAAAAAGAAACAACCATAATACATATGATGAAAATATGTTTTACACCCCCTTATATAATTCAAAAAAAAAAAAAAAAAAAAAAAAAAAAAAGGGTTGAATATGGCGATAAAACAAGTTGTATGATGAAGTACACACATCAAACAACCTAGGGAGATCCCCCCCCCCCAAAAAAAAAGAAAAATCGTTTAGGGCACCTTCCACCTTAAAGATTTTCACATTCCAATCACCTATCTTTTTGAAGGGGGAGGGGTGGAAGTTAATACGGCTTTAATTAATATTGTATTGTCCCATTATTATCATCAAGATCAATTTAATAGTAGCTAAATAGCAGAAAAGTGTAATGTCTTTGAATAAAGTACTACCGTAGTCGTGGTTGTAGTAGTAGCACCGACACCCTGGTTAGTCGGGGGTGGGGCACAGCAACAAGCCGACCCCCTGCAGCAGTAGACAGCAGACACGATAGCGAGGATGAACTCGACCAAGCCTAGGAGAGCGAGGATTGAATGCACCGCAATGCCCCCCTGCAGTTATTACAAACGGGAAGGAAAGAATCAGAACTACAGTACCGCCATAAAATTAATGTTACCTGTTTCACTAGCTCCCTCAAACATGTCGAACCTTACATGCACATGCGCTTTTTATATAAGGTTTGATGGAGTGTGTAAAAAAGTAATAATAACGGGCGGTAGTGTAATTGATGCATCTTTAAAACGTTCTTTTTTCAGAGGATCATCACATAAGTTTATAATGATGATGATAATGATGATGATAATAACAATAGTAATAATATCAATAATAGTAATAATACTGTTTATAATTATAATAACGGTAATAATATTAATAAAAATATTGATACGAATAAAAACAATACTAATACTGATACTAGGCTAATAACAATAATTAAAAATGTATAGTTGTAAGACGTATAATTGTCGGTGGTATAAATGGCTGAACTTCGTACTCGAAGATTAAAGAAGGTTTTAAGTAATATAGGATCTGTTGTGACTAAATTGGCCGATCCTGGAGAGACAAACTTTTATACAGTTTGTGCACAAGTGGAGATGCACATTTTTTTTTTTTTTTTTTTTTTTTTTTTTTGGGGGGGGGTAGCTGCGATTTGGGTGGTAGTAGCAGGCTTTCTTTTCCTCCGCTTTTCTTCCAGGACTGCTAGACGCTACGTTTCAAATGAGGTAGATCCCTTTTTGATGCAGCGTCTCCATGCATTTCGGTTCATCACATCATGGACTTAGTCCATGATCGCATATACCACCCATATTATGTGGCTAATGTTGCCTAGCGCGAGATTAGACTTCCTTGAAGCGTTTTCGAGGAGCCCCTATCTTGCGCTTGCCAGTTGAGAGTTCTCCGTAGCGAAGTGTCTTAGGTAGGCGGTTATCGTCCATTCTGGTAACATGACCAGCCCAGCGTAATTTTAGCTGTAGCTGTAGCTGTACACTCTATAAACTGAAGTGCTGTTTTTAGCTCTTCAGAGGCTGAAATCAGCACTTTTTAAGAGCTTGAGTAATGACTGCACTCAAAGTGCTGTTTTAGCACTTTCACGTGAGCGGAACTTTCAGAAAAAATGGGCAAAAAACGCGTGACTTCTCTGGGATTCGAACCTGGGGCCCCCTGCATGAGAAGCGCGTTAGACCAATTCACATCACACGATTACTAGCAGATCATATGTGATGCGTCACGTCGAAATGAGAGACTAGTCGCGATTTTTGAAATCCATTTTATTTGATATTATTGATCCCTGATTCATTGCCTTGAATTTGATATATAACCGACTGTAAAGAGTAAATAGAAGTGGAAGATATTAGCCTCTGAAACGCGAGGAGAATTGTTGCTCTTGGAAATCAAAATCAAGAGAAAAAGTCCTGCGAAGTTTGACTTCCGTTTGGACTCCGCGCCAGAAAAATAAACATTTTGTCACCGTTGTACTCGCCAGAATTGCCCTAGCAACCCTTGTTACAAAGGTGAAACGACTTGACCAATGAGGAGGCTGCATTCAGGTAATACAGAGAACAAACTACTCGTCCCGTGACGCATGATCCGAGGGCAAGCGCAGCAGCGGAACAACGGTCGATGTTGTCTAAATAACATTCAATCTTCTCAACAAAAAAAAAGAGCTGAATTTGGTAGTTGTTTTAATCTTTCGTCAAATAATATGAGAAACGTCATGCTCTTTCTATTTGTTTAAGGAAAAGTCCGCTTTTTAGAAAAGTGTTTACCAATCCTGACGCTAAAATTAGTCTAGAAACAAAACTATTTAAAAACCTTCTTGGCGGTTTTATTCGCCGATGTTTGCGTGCGTTCTTTGAATGTCGAACGGTATACTCTTACTGATATATAAAGCCAGTCTATTTTGATCTGAACTCTGTTGGAAATTTTGAAACAAATAATTGGGGGGGGTCTATAGATTAAATATTCTTGTACAGGGGCTTATGCATTTTGTTTATATTTCTTGATTATATGATAGAGATAAGCCTCCAAAAATGTTTTAAATAAATATTTGCGCCTCACGAATGTATTTAGAATTCTTCTTGATCACGTTTTATGAGTGCTAGGTTAGCTTAAGACAGAAAATAAAAACGGTAAATGATTGCTCGATCTTGTCTTTATTGATTCAAACTGTTACCAGTAATAGAAGATCATTTAATAATTTTTAGAAATTGATTATTTAGAAGTAAATCGTATTTTGTTCTCCGTGTTTAGTAAACGCTACTTTCTTAAACGGTTACTTTGTAAAATAACTGCCATGAAGACTTTAACCTAAATACTTGTATCAGAAGTATTATCACGTCACCTCTTTTGTATGCTCTATGTTTCCCTGATGGAACCAAATTTGTTTACAGAGAGGTTTTAATTTCCCATCACTGCAAGGACGACAGATATCGCGGCCCCTAAAATAAAATGCTGAAATTAACATTCATTTGGATCCAGATAGCTAAGTCAAGCAATAAGTAGCTTTTCCCCACATAACCCCCCCCCCCCCCCCCCTCTCCCCCACCCGATTGTTAGATTTGACATTCGTTTGCGTGCTCCGCTATCCCGGATGAAACCGCTTTATTCACAGCAGGTTGTGGCATCGCACGCAAAATTTCTGAGTGCAGCTAAAGAGAGTTTAGTTCGCTATTCACTCACAAAAACGAAACAAAAAGCCAATTGAAATCATACATCACACGACCGTGAACGTCCAATAAACAAAGCCATGCGTTGCTAAGGGCAGAGCTAAACGGAGAGGGGAAATGAGCGTGGACGTTCGCTTGTATGTCCGGAAAAAAAAAAATTATGACCGAAAAAAACACTCGCCGAAAAACTGCTTTTTTACCACTTTCCCGTTATCATTTTCACTCATTTTTTTAACAGAGCAAAGATGAAGCATGGTAAAACCAGAAAATTAACCAAAAAAAATTCCTCAAAATTTTGAGTTTTTTATTAGTTTGTCGATTTACTCGGATCTTTGATCTGCGACTTCTCTCTCATTTCGACAAGACGTATCACATATTGTTGCATGACGAACTTTCTTCAAATTTGCCTTAATCATCTGCTATGCTGTCACAATTAAAGCCAGTTAGCGAGATCTTTGTTGGTCTATTGGTAACGGCAGCGGTACTCTTCAATGTCTAGGTGGAATTCGAATTCCATAGCGACATTGAACATTTTTAGTTGATAAATTAACACTTTTGTGCTAAAATAGCACTACAGGTGCTGACATAGCACTTCAAGTGCAGTCACTAAACGAGCACCCAGAAATTAGCACTTCAGTTTTTAGAGTGCATGAGGATAGCTTCGATGCTAGTTGTGTTATCATTTTTTAGGACTGGTCACACAATCCTGCCAGCGTATCCTGAATGTGCTACGGAAAGCGTAGGTGAAAACGTTCCAAAAGACTTATAAGACGACGATACAGAGTCCAGGATTCAGCCCCATACAGGAGAGTTGAGATGATAACAGCCCTGTAGACGCTAAGTTTGACTCTGTTTTGAGGTGGTGGTTTGACCATAATCTTTTTTTAAGTCTGCCAAGAGCACCACTTGCTTTGGGGAGTCTATGATCAATTTCTTTGTCAAGGCTCGCATCACTCGAGATCGTACTTCCGAGGTCACAGCATGCAGTGTAGTGCCTTGGAAGGATATAGCAGGAGGAAAGTATTCTTCTTGGGGAGCAGCCTGGAACAAAACCTATGTCTTCTTCGTGCTGATGGACAGGCCAAACTTCTTAGCTGCTTCGGAGAAACATGATGTGATGTGCTGCAGGTCTTGTTGGCTGTGAGCTACTGAAGCAAAGTCATCTGCGAAAAGAAGTTCACCTACAAGCTACTCTTTAGTTTTGGTACACGCCTGGAAGCGTCTGATGTTGAAGAGTCCTCCATCTGCTAGGATACGGATGTACATTCCCTCACAAAGTGAGATGCCCGTTGACCGTGGTGAACCAACCGGGTAAATTGGAAATGAGCATTCGTTTAGGTCAACTTTTCTAGACCCCTCTCCGGGTTGGAGCAAGCAGTAAACTGTCCCTAGATAAGGCTGCTTGGTCAAGTAGAGTATGCCTGATGGTGCTGTCACCTCCAGGTCAACATCGAAACGACCGATATGCTACGTCGCCTACATGTAAGATTGGAACTGCGGTTCCAGTGTCATCTTACACCTGCCGATTTCACCTCTTTCTAACAGCGAAACACAACCGTTACGTTCCATTGTTTTGTGTAATGTTAATACCTGTTTTTTTCTTCAATTTCACTCATATATTTATTTCATTTGTTTGTTTGTTTTTGTTTGGGGGATGGGAGGACGGGTTTGTTTTTTTTTTTTTTAATCGAAAGAGAATTTGATTTCAGGTTGACTTTTTTTTCAAACCAAACCATAATGTAGCTGACTTACGGTAGAACGGAAAGTGTCGCAGTAAGTGCCTACGTAAATGTTGTAGTAACACCTTGAATAGACGCTCCATACGGCGGCAACAGTAATCTCATAAGAAAACATCCCAAAGGCATGTATAGCAGTGAGGATTGCAAAGACCATGTACGCGATGATCTGAAACAAAAATTACATGAAATGATACAAAACAATAAAGTCACAAAGCATAACTGTTCGACGTAGACAGTCTTACAAAAATTCCTTAGAATCACATCGATCAGTGAAAAAGAACAATTCTTTCCGTGTATATTGTCGCACTTCGTGGTCGCATCGCATTGTCGACTTCGGGATCTCCCTGAATATAACATAAAGGATGAGAATTCATTTCATATGGATTTTCGTTTCCTTTGTGGTCGAATCTTTGAAAATATATGCATTACTTCAATTTCCCATTCTTTCAATCCTGTTTTAACTTAAAGAAATATGTTTTAAATGAGCAGCTTATAAACTTACCACGCATGAATTCTTGTTCTTGCTGGCTATCCCTAAGATGCCCGTAGGAATATAGAACTGAAAAGATATGTAAAGATTGTGATAAAATGTAATAAATTTGTATTGATGATAGACTATCTTTGACATTTTACATTCACTATCTGATTGATTTTAAGAAAATTGTTGGCATTACAAATAACGTATTTTCGTCGGTTCTAGGACATCTCCCCCGGAGGACAACTCCCCCGGGGACAACTCCAGGAGGACAGCTCCCCCGGAGGACAACTCCCCCGGAGGACAACTTCCCCGAGGACAGCTCCCCCGGAGGACAGGTCCCCCGCAGGACATCTCCTCCGGAGGACAGGTCCCCCCAGGGACAACTCCCACGGAGGACAACTCCCCCGGAGGACAACTCCCCTGGAGGACAACTCCCCCGGAGGACATCTCCACCGGAGGATAGGTCCCCCCAAGGACGACTCCCCGGATGACATCTCCCCTAACTTTAGGGGGAAAATTTAAACATGTTGGTGGTTGATAAGTGTATTAGGAATACCCAACAACATATATTATACATTACCATAATTAATTAGCATAATATCTTTAATTCATACAGGGAGATTCCCTGATTCATACAATCATGACATAGGGGGCCATAAATGTATTTATGACCCCACAAAGTTGTTAACATAATGGTCATTATTATTAAATAAAGGGATCAAATTGAAAATGTCACTTGGGGTAATGTACAGACTGCAAAATTTCAACATTTTGGAGCAACCAATTATTGATTAAATCATTTTTGGTGGTTGATAAGTGTATTAGGAATACCCAGCAACATTTATTATACATTATCATAATTAATTAGCATAATATCTTTGAATTTTTGAATTTTCATAGGGTCATTACCATAGGGGCCATAAACACCCCAACCCATCGGGTAATTATGGCCCCACAAAGTTGTTAACATAATGGTAATTAATATGCAAATGAGAAGTCACATGTTTATACTTTCCTTTGTATATCATAGGTATTTAGACTGACTGGCCCATATTCTGATAGCCTGGTTTAGCTTAACCCAGGGTTAAGGGTAGTTTAACTCTAGTCTAACTCTTCAATTTAACCCTGGGTTAAATTTTCATATTCTGATAGCAAAGTTTAGCTTAGCCCAGGGTTAAGTATGGTAATAAATCCTCCAAAATTTAAACTAGCCCACGGGGTAGTTTAAGTCTGGTTTAAATTCTTGACATCATCTTTAATACAGCCATTTGCACCTCAAATCAACACATTTAAAGCTAATTTTTGTGATAAGGGGGCTGGAGATGATTACTAAAACCATATAAAAACGAAATATAATCCAGATTGATTACTCTCTCATGTTAAAAATACGTCCAATCCTCAACATAAAATGTATGCATTACATGACAAAAATAAAATAAAAAATCAATCAATCAACCAAACATGCCCCTTCACCCTTCGACCAGCGCGTTGCGCACGATTGGCAAAGCGCGTATTGCATTGTTGCATTAGCTGCGTTGCACTCTACGCAAGATCCTGACCTGGGAATTCTGAGGAGATGAGCTCTAAACTTCGGTTTTGTTAAACTATGCTATCAGAATACCAATAGGACTTAAACCAGAGGTGTGGATTAAGTGTGGTTTAGTTAACCCAAGGTTAACTTTAGCCCAGGGTTAACTGTTACTGCTATCAGAATATGGGCCACTGTGTTTTAAGTAATTAGAATATTATTGAACTTTTCATTTAATGGTAGTAATAGGAAATGTGGGAAAGGGAGCCATAATTACCCCAGTCTCCCCTAAATGGCTTATGTTTATCATATGATAGTAGTAAGAGTTTAGCTAGGCATGTGTAAAAAAAAAAATGAATTATCATTGTGTAATGCAGCAAAGAATTATAAGCTCTAAAAGACAAAGGGACCATAATTACCCCGGGGCCATAATTACCCCAGTCTCCTCTATATCCCATATTACATATAAAATCTTATCATGGGGCTATTCCTTCTTAATAACAGGATACTTATTTTACAAAAGCGAATCATAAGATCACATTTTCCACTTTCGTTCTTAAACTGATATCTTGCATGTAAATAACAAAATATTAAAGATAAATCATCTCTACATTTTGCATTTATAGTAGAGTACCTTGGAAAACAAAAATGGGGCCGGATGGATAAGTAAGTCGAATTTAAGTATACGTATGTCGGACCGTGTACCGTGTTGACAACTATACGGTTTGCCGTGCCGGTCACCGTACCGGAGCCCGCGCCGTGACCCGGACCGGACTCGATGTGACGAGGCCTTAATGCGGCGGCCACAACTCGGGGACGTGCATGCAGCGCGGCGTAGCCTGCGTAGCATGTACGTTGCATGCAAGAAGTCATGGGTCACGAATTTTCTACGCATTCCATCGTAGGGAGACCGCAGCATTATTGGATTTAAGGATACGTAAGTTTGGACTTAAGGATAAAGGCCTCGTCACACCGAGTCCGGTCCGGTGACCGGTACGGCAAACCGTCTCAAATCGCTCCATGAGCGATCCCATAAAAACCGTACCGGTTGCCGTTCCGGCTAGTAGGGCATAGCCCGTGTTTGTTGTGACCAGTCTCATTGCAATAGTACACGGCCGATTCATTTCGACCTTTTTTGCCCATTGTTGAACCGGAACGGGCCCGTGCCGTGACCCGGACCGGACTCGGTGTGACGAGGCCTTAAGTATTTCAAAAGGTTATTGTGACCCGGACAGTCTTCCAATATGAATACTAGTACCGTATACCAGATACTTCTATTTGAACCCAGCCTTATAGTCATTCTATTATACCATTATAGGATGTGCTAAGTTATACGTCCATGATTATATGTATCTTACAATGATAGCAGACCAAATCCCATAGCCGACATGGACCACCACTGGGAAAGCATATGATGCACCACCCATGATGAGGGAAAGGACACCTATGACGAGATGAATCACTCCTGTTGCAAATCCTGCTCTCTCATTGTAATGTTCAGCGATGGCTGTGCCGCCACAACTTCCTTGATTGGTTCCAGTCTAAGCAAAAGCAAAATTGAACAGAACATCAAAGGAGTGCAACGCCAGTAAAAACTGATAAATCCTCTATACCCGCACTTATTTATCTATTTATTCATTTATTCCTTTATTACTTATTTATTTATTTATTTATTTAAGGAGAAATTAAAGCCTTCATTTTGATGTAATAATCATTTTAGATGTCTCTCTCCCCTACCCAATATATTGTTTCAAGTAATTCTGATGTTGTAATTCTGATTACGATGATCAGGGTGAACAATGGCAACTTGATAAGACAGTGTACTAGCCCCAAATCCTCCCCTCATTGAGTTATGACTTAATACAGGCCTTTCTTCCCTTGCAGGGTGGATAATCCTTTAAAGAATAATGCATGATAGGTTAAATTTATAATTAAATTGTATTGAATCCGAAATTGAATATGGAAGAGAACATATTAATATCAATATATATTCTATATATTTCTTCTCATCATGATCTTTTTATTTCTTTGCTTCGTGGAGATGGAGCCGCACCCTTTAAGCATGAATTCATCAGAAACTGCAGTGAATAATTGACTTGACAATACGGAGTTTGCCGATGAAACTATACAGTGCAGCCCAGAAAAAAGTATACCCAAGTTTGAGAGCCTCATATTAAAATATTATAGCTTGTGTGACCTTGATATATATATCATGAAAAAGAGCAACTTATATTCTTTTCAATGATACCAAACTTATACCAGTGTTGTGACGGATGACTAAGCAGTTGGGCTTTTAAAAACAAGCGTAAAAGGTGCCCTGTCCCAAGTTGGAGCAAAAGTAGCCCTTGCATTTCAAAAGATCAAGTAATCCTTTGTGCCTAATGAATGGACTCAGGAAGGCTGACCTCAAACAAACAATGAATGATCAGAAAGCCAGGGCTGCTACTCAGACAACTTGGTACAGATCACTTTTGACCAATGTTTGTAAACACTCGAGTGTTCAGTCATCCATGACAGTATCGGTATGATTTTTGTATCATTAAATAGAATATAAGTTACTCTTTGTTATGAAATTATAATTAATTACACTTAAGTTATACAATTTTAATATGAGGCTCTCAAAGTTGGGTATACTTTTATCTGGGACGCACTGTATAGCGTGATCATTAAAGAAAAGGTAAGCGAAGTTCATAGATCAGTCTTTTCAAAAGTATATGGTTTATTATTTTTCCAAGTTTTTGGTTTGTAGGCTATCAAAGAAACCTTTTGAAAGTAGTTTAAGTCATTGGATCCTTTTTAGCAAGTTTCAATGGAATGTTTTATCCTTAGGGGTTGGAAGCCCCCTGTTGAGCCCTCAAGTGTAAAAATCGCCCACTAATGTAAAAATGCCATCAAATGCCCTCAAATGTCTCAACACGTCAACCACAAATGTAAAAAATTGCCCTCAAATGTCACAACACGTCAACCACGAATGTAAAAATGCCTCAATGTAACAACAACATCACCAAATGTAAAAGATGCCCTCAAATGTCAACAAACCATGTCAACCATAAATGTGAAAGATGACCAACCTAATTGTCATAAGACATGTTGACCACAATCAAATGTAAAAGTTTTCATTTTAAACCATATGTTCTTAACATGTCACCCACAAATGTAATAAACTAATCCATGTATTATAACTAAATCGAGGAATGTTTGCTAAATGGAACAAAAATGTCTGTCAATTACGATTTATAAGGCATAATAACATAGTAAGGAAGATTTTTAAAAATTCTTTATATTATGTATATGTTTCTTCATCATTATGTTTTTGTTCATTCATTCATTATGTTTTCATAAAACAATGAGATTAGATAAAAAGAGGACGGGGTATGGAATTATCTAAAATTATTGCAGATCTATACATTTTTGGGCTATGTCTTTTTTATTCCTTTTTCGGGTGGCAAAACTTGTAACTTCGTTAGTCTCCAGCAAATACTCTGCGTTATTTATGGAGTCTTTGTTTGAATGCCAGTATAGCCTTGAACACTCTGTGTGACATAAGCGTCGTTTCATGGCGTAAATTTCAGGCTCGTTGAAGAGAAGGTGTAGAATCCGAGGCGGGGACATGCACCCTGCCCCCGCCGTTCCGCTGACCTGCCCTTCATAGGGATTTCATGCACGAATCTTTCAGACTCCTACTCACATAGTCATGAATTATGTGCATAGTGGGCATTAGTCTTTTTCTAAGAAAATTGCTACTTGTTTAACGGCCATAATCTTGGCTCAGTCTTGAATTTGTGGAAAAGATTGGTAATGGCGATTTTTCCATAAAAATTTTCCGTAAACATGTCGAATTGATGGATATAAAGAGCTGCTCATAATAATAATACATACACAACAAAAGACACTTAATACATGCCTCAAATAGAATCTTACCCCATTTGTTTGCATCAGTTTATTCCTAAAAAAGGGACTCATGTGACTTCAAAAATGTGCCTTTATTTATGTGTGTTCAATCAACGGCATACATATATGGATCATGCCGCATATTTTAACACACAAGCTCAGACAGATAGTTGATTAAACATTCCAAGTAAATCTTTTTACTGGACACGATTCCCAGCGCGTATTAAAACGTTATGCGTGTGGGTAGTTGTATGTGCTGTGGTATATGTGACTGTGTATGTAATGTGCCTGTGTGTGAGTGTTGTGCATGTGTGTGATATGTATGCTATGGAAGTATGGCTATAGTGTGGTAATATTCTATGAAAATAAGTTTTGTATCACATTCCCGCAAAGATTTAGTTTTATTTGATACATGGATGATTTTTACATTTGCGGTTGACATGTCAGACATTTAGTGGTTAAAATGAAAACTTTTTTTACATTTGTGGTCGACATGTTATGAACATTAGTGTCATTTTTTAGCATTGTGGTTGACGTGTTGTGACATTTTGAAGGGCATTTTTACATTTGTGGTTGAGTGTTGTGACATTTGAGGGGCATTTTACATTTCTGGTTTGACGTGTTGTGACATTTGAGGGCAATTTTTACTTTTCTGGTTGACGTGTTGTGACATTTGGAGGGCATTTTTTACATTAGTGGGCGATTTTTACATTAGGGCTCAACACCCCCCCCCCCCCAGCATTGGCTGCCACCATGACAAAACATCATCCAAACCGAATTCGCCTATAGACGAATTCTGTTTTGGGGATGTTTTATCTTGTGAGCGGCCATTTTTAGGGGGGTACCCATGTAATACGCATGCTCCATGTGTGCGTATTTATGCTTAACAAAGGAAAATATACATACACGCATACATACGCGCACATGGCGCACGCGTAGTGCATGGGTATCCCCCAACTATGGCCGCCATGAAGTTACATTGCTCTGAAGTCGATTTGGTCTATACAAAGTGCCGGAATCTAGTTAGTCATCATATCATTCAGTTGGGAATGCAATGGTCGTGGGTTCGATCACGGGACCGGCACTTAAGTCATTGGGCAAGAAAGTTAATTTATATGTTGCATACCTGGGGGCGTTTCATTAACATTAGAGCATTACTATGGTAAACTTTCGTATAAAATAGGACTTGTCGGGTAATACTAGTAGTACGCCAACACCAGAGACTGGACCCATGCGAACATATTATATATCTATTGATGCATTGTTTTTGCCGGAGCCACTACAATGTACCAAAAAAAAGGGGGAGGAGAAAAGCTTCAGCAAGAGAAATTCAAAAGCAAGTAAAATGAGAGGAGTGAGTTTTTTTATTGTTGGTTTGTATTCTGTTTTTTTTTTTTTGTGTTTCTTTTGTGTGTGTTTTTTTTTTAACCATCAGACGGAAGATTTCAAGCTAGCCGAAAGCGGGAGAGATATTGTTTCTGCTACACATATCCCCTCCTCACTGTATCACTTTCGATATTATTTATATTTCATATATCACGGTGATCTGTCACACAAAATATTCAGGTGGCTGCTGGGTGGAGAGGAGGGGGTGGGTAGAAACATAGGCCTAAGCCTCAGTAGGGCGTTTCATCAAAAGACTTGTCGGACGTTTTATCCGACAAACTGTTATAAGCTACTGAAATGCTTGTATCTGATTGGCTGAGAGCAAATTTGTTGGATAAAATGTCCGACAAGTCCTTTGATGAAATGCCCCCCTGAGGCTTGGGCCTATGTTTCTAAACCCCCCCCCCCCTCCTCCCCACCTAGCAGCCACCTGAATATTTTTCAATTCTGACGTTTTAATCGTACGCGATCAGGATACGCGGTCAAGAAGGGCAGAAACATAACTAAAAAATAGTTTATTTTGAGCTCCCCATGGTTGATCTTTGACTGCACGCACCCTACTTTTCGATACGCAAGTCGTCACTCTCTCAATCTACCCACTCTGCTAATACAGGGGCAAGAGATACGAACACAGCATTTTGAAATATTAAAACAAAAATTGGGTATATGGCCCCTAAAAAAACGTATTACCTTTTTTTTCGCAACCCACTGTATATAAGAATCGTATGTTACTTATATTATTAAATGCTTACGTAATACACTTGGGTAGCGTTCCCCGGTTGGTTGATCACCACCTGCTGTTGACCAGGCTGATAGACTCCCGGTTGACCTTGAGGGTATGCTCCAGGTTGCCCCTGAGGGTAATACGGCTGACCTTGAGGATAAACCACCGGTTGTCCTTGCGGGTAGGCTCCTGGCTGTCCCGGTTGTCCTTGTGGGTAGGCTCCTGGTTGACTCTGCTGATAGGGTCCCGGTTGACCTTTCTGTTCTTCAGGAGGTTGGTAGACAGGCGGCTCAGACATTTTGAAGAAGTCTTCTCACCTTTAGAGAGAGCCAAACTATGTAACTGAGTTTAAACCCCCCAAAACAATCTCAATTCAATTGAATGAAAATTTATTTTTCTTGTCCATTCTTGATTTATGGGCAAAATATAACATACATTGCATAAAAACATTTTTCCATTGTCGAAATGTTAAAATATAAAACCAAAGACACAAAAATTGATTAGCTTTTATGCTATTTTCTGGTTCCATTCATCTTAAAACCTAATTGTATATTATTGTGTATTGAAATTTATCCTGTCATACGTTTGTGTTTGGATAATAAAGTTCAAGTTCAACATACAAACAATAAAAATGTGTAGAAATATAGGATCAAACTGATGGACAGAACTTGCAATTACTCTACAGAATGACAGTTCTACATGTTCAGCGTAATGGAATATAGCTTCCGTATCAGGACAATTACCCCTGGACAATTACCCAAAAAGAAGAGATCAGTTTTTCGAATAAATTTCTGCTTGAGCTTATCTTAAGGCTTCTCTTCTCC
>CALNVZ010000641.1:32732470-32761961 GCA_940671915.1 Paracentrotus lividus
AACACATTTTGCCTCTTATGCTCACAGACCCGTAATTAGGATTTGTATAAGGTTTAGACATTCGAAAAGTAAACATTTTGCAAGGATTGATCTTGCGAGCGCGAAGCGCGAGCCGGAAATTCTGCTGTTTAATGGCCTGAATACGATATGTCATATGTACAGTTTGTCTCTTACATCTTTCTGTTTTATTTTAATTCTTTCACAAGTTGATGATCACGTCCCTTTGTAAAAAAAAAAGTGAACCTTGCCAGTGCAAAGAGCCCTTTGCCTTGTATTTCAGGCGTATTGTGCCTCATATCTATTTTTAATAGTCCTTCACAGACGGATGACAAAACTCCAAAAGATACGAACGCGAAACGCGAGTGAAAGAAAATTACACAAAATCACATGAATGCTGTGCATTATTTTGAAGCACATTTCTTTTTGACCTACAATTCAGCTTTTCGAACGGGAGTGAACATGGCGAGCGCGAAGCGCGAGCCGAAAATTTTGGTTATGATGAAATTGAGGCTGCACATTTGCCATGTTTGCTTTTCTTTTTTTTTTTTAGACTCCTAAAACAACAAGATGACCATCACTTACCTTGAAAAACTGAAATGTGAGCATGAAGTCGAGAGGAAAAACTTTTATTAAATGACTCGTATTTCAATTCTTTATTGTAATATTTCCTGAAAACCAGGGATGAAGGATGGGGGAGGGGGGTGCTGCAGCCCCTCCAATTTTTCCAGTAGATATTTAAAAATACTTTTCCTCGTGTTCAGCCAATCATTTTTTTAATCACCCCACCCTCCTCACGCTCCGTGGTCTCTGAAAATAATGATTTATGCGAGAGCCAGCGAAAATATTGCACAGACCTTTCTAAAAAAGGGCGATTTTAAGCACTATTTTTTCTTATTAATAATAATTTAGCTCATGAACATTTTGAAAATTAAATATATAAGTAGGTCAATTTATTAAGAAGACGTTTCACACCCTGTTTTCTTCTTCCTTTCTCTTTCTCTCTCTCTCTCTCTCTCTCTCTCTCTTTTTATTATTTTTTTGTTGTTGTCAAGCGGACCCTACTCGCCAGCCGGGGGGGGGGGGTGTCAGTCGATCCCCCGAACCCCCCCCCCGCTAGTTACAGGCCTGGAAAAGGGAATGGATTGTCTTTTTCAAATTCATCATTTTGCACTCACTTTTATTTGTTTACTAACTTTACATGTATCCAGGCCCGTAACTAGGGGGGGGGGTTGAACGAACCCCCCCCCCCCCGGTGGAGAGCAGGGGTCCCGCCTGACAAAAAATAAATAAATAAGAAATTGATAAAATGTTTAACTTTTTTCATTTTTTTTGCTTATCATTTTTGGGGGGCCAATCGAACGACCTCAGCCTACCCCTATAGATAATATTTTTTGAACACTCCTACCACCCCCCCCCCCGCTTTTCGTGCGGGTAGCGTGACGTGAATATATTTTGATGTACCTTTTTACTCGCCGGCTTGATGTGAAAAAAATTGATGTAACCGTGTGCAATAAGTATTGTCGCCCCTTACATAGAATATACAAAATGCAGTATAAATAATAATTTGACTGAATTTTATTGGTATAAATATCAATTATTTTGACTTGTAATATATCAAGTTAACATTAATATTAACTAACATAGCAATTTTAAAGAAATAGTTTCCCCTGGGGGTCAATGACGCTGGACCCACGATCTCGCCAATTTTTCTCAGCTTGACCCAGTAAAACGGCTTAACTGATTGATGCTATTCTTCACCCAATCTTTCGGACCTTGCAACAGTGTTAAACCCATCTTTTTCGACCTGCCAACAGACTTGCTATCTCCTTGTTCGTTTCCCTTCTTTTTTCCAAGTTTTAGGTAATTTCCTTTCGCTCTCAGGTACTGTTCCTTCTTTCTTGCTGTATTGTCCACCATTTTTCAATGTCCGTAAGGAGGTTCAAGATCTCTGATTCATGCCTGAAAGTTCAAACCAGAATTGCTCAACTTATACACATCACACAAGTTCATCTATACATCATACAACAGGGTAATTTCAACAGCTAAGCTGGCATATTTTGTTTGAAAGCTGAAATCATTACTCCCTTTAATACTAAGTTCAATAACAAGCATGATGTAGGGGGTGACAATACTTATTGCACACGGTATACCTTTTTGTCCACTTTGCAGATTTCGAACCCTCCGCGTAAAATCTAGTTACGTGCCTGTGTATCACATAATATAATCCATGAAATGTCACAATATACACCTTAAAAAACTTTTTGGGATGTATTTTGGAAAATGCTAAGTACACCGTATGTTTATATTACATAAAACAATCAAAATAATATTTCTTTACTTGTAGATCTTTTAATGTTATCAAATTTTACTGCAGAAAACCGGGCTGATTTGGGGTTTAAAAGTCAAAGACAATTTATTTATAGAAGACACCATACCTTTTTCCATACGTCCGTGTACGGAGCTTTTAGAGATATTGACAGATTGCCGTTTTCAGCGAAATCAAGATCACGACTTTAAAGATGATATAACTTTTTGTTAAAATAATAAACGAACCTGCATTTCTCACAAGATGTCGTGCACATATTGGAACATAATTTTCTAAATAGTTACACTTGAATTTTTTTTACGCAGTTTTGACAAATGCGAAGTATAAATTTTGATTACATTCCTTTTTTTGAAAAATATTTTATAAAATGAACTTCTTTGGGCTGAATATTAAATTTTACCCCTCTAAATTCCATCAAAATTTGTTTCAGCTTGTAGGTAATTTATTTCTCTTTTATATGATCTGAAATTCGGGGCGATGTGATAGTTCCTCCAAATGATATCCCCAAAAAATTATTGGTCATGAAAAGGGCAACAATTTGGACGCCCCCTTGAATTAAGAGGTGATCGCAACAACTTTCGAAGAGCACACCTCTGAAATATTGTGTCCAAGGATATTTTCTTTCGAAAAAACAAGGTGTGCTTAGTTTGTACAGTAACAACATTTGAACCTTCAATTTACGGGTTGGATCTCCCCTTACATGCGCATTGCGAAAAGGACATCATCTAGTATCTGTATGTGAATTCTATTTAATGAGCAAACTGTAAGGACGCAGATCCGATATACCCCGTAAAACTGAAGATTTTGATGATAATGGCGATCTCCTTTATGTGATATGTGTGAGTACTCTTTTTGAATTCCTTATTTTTCAGTTCATAGATATCGCTATTTTTTCACATGGATTAATTCTATAATCACCAACAAATTCTGTCTTGCCAAATTAATTTATAAATTGCGTGTGTGTTACTGACAACGATAATAGCAACATTAAATAATGAATTCAATTCTAATTCTGAGAATTATACGTGCCACTCTTTCTTTTATATTACTATCTGAAAGAACAGAATATTGGATTAGAGGCGCAATTGCGGGATTTCTGATGTGGCTCTCAAGAAAGATATGCGTAGAAAATGCAAAAATAAGCAGGCCTACAACAAACAAGACAATGATGATGCAAGCCATTGGCGGGGACGCCCGGGGAACAGTGGGGACCATTTCACCCTCGATTTTTTTCTGGGAGGATCGTCCCCCTTGATTTTTAAAGTGATCAGCTAGTGAAGCTAATAAAGAGGCACAATTTATGTTGCATATAATGCTTAATGCTATTTTAAGCCCCCCCCCCCCTCCAGTCGTGACATCAAATCGCTGACTGGAAGCAAGCATATAAAGTATAAATTCAAAATGCATATTATTAGTGTTATGGATTGCATCTAACTTGTTTGTTTGGCCGGGCTTCAGTGTAATTATTTCACATTTGATTTTCCAAATTAAATCTCAATGTCACATTATTTGATAATTGCCATAATGTTAAGTAATTGTGCCTCCTGTATTAATTCCTGTATTCTGATATCATCATAATAAAATAATTTTGGCTTGAATTCTTGAATTTTTGTGAAAAAATTTAATCGTATCTTTAAAATGTTTTTTTTGGGGGATAAATTTGGAAACTGACCAGAAATATATAATATGAACAAATAAACAAAGAAAATGGGGTACCATCGGGATTCGAACCAGAGACCTCCTGGTTACTGGTCAGGCGCTCTACCATCTGAGCTATAGTAAGCCCCGGATTAGGGACAACCACATCCGGGGCTTACTATAGCTCAGATGGTTAGAGCACCTGACTAGTAACCAGGAGGTCTCTGGTTCGAATCCCGATGGTACCCCATTTTCTTTGCTCATTTTTTCATATTTTAAAATGTTTTCTAACATTTCAGATTTGACGTCTCTGACAAGCTGATGAAGCCATATTAAGCTATTCCGTAATGCTAGTCGGTCAAGACAGAAGTAAGAACATCGCGATAGACAAGCGCGACTGACTAGTTTTGACACCTTGTCGGACTAGTTGTAAAGCTAGTCCTGCTGAAAAGCTCGTCAGTATGGGCATCACTACGACTAGCTTTTATGCTAGTCCGTCAAACTATTCGGTCAAAACGGACTAGCTTTAAAACTTGTCCGTCGTGACCGACTAACTTGACGGACTAGCTTTCAAGCTAGTCCGTAGAGACGGACGAGCTTTAAAGCTAGTCCGTAATAACCGGATTGTGTTGAAGGAAAACTAGTCCGTCGTGACTGACTAGCTTTAAAGCTAGTCAGTCTGGGCATCACTACGACTAGCTTTAAAGCTAGTCGGTCTACCCGTTTGGGTTGTCAGTGTATGGTAAGTCCGAAAAAAAAATGATAAGTAACAAAAATAACAGAGAGGGAGAAAGAGAGGGATGATGATTAAACAAGCAAAAACCAAACCAGCTAGAAAAGAGGAGGAAAATCAGCAAAACAGCGCGTTCAAGGCAAAAGAGAAGAACAATAAAAAAAACAAGCAGTCATGACAAATCTTATCCGTAAGTGAACGTAACTATCCGTAGCTTGGACGCAGACCTTCAATTAAATTTGTTTCTCCCGTCCGAAAGATTTTAAGTGGATTGTTCCTGAATACAAAAGTTTTTGACATGCTTACTAGTGGAAAATTGCAAATACTTTCCATTAACGCTGTTTATTTGAACGAAAGTTGAAGTTTTCTTATTTATTTCGGAAGCATTGTAAATACCGTTACGTATACCGTATACCGTTAGTCGACTCAGTTTAAATTGAAAACGTTCGGTTCGTTAATAAGCGGTCAAATTCGAAGCGATTTGAATATTATGTGTGGTAGACAAAAGCAAAGTTTCGGTTAATTCGGAGCGATTTCTTTGTATTCCAAAACATTTTATGTATGCAGAGTCGCCTTTAAACGTAGGGCGTGTTGGGAGTTTGCAGACACGTCATGCATTCAGACGGCTTGTCAATGTCTGTCCAAGTTTATGTCAGATTTGAGCAATTTGCTGAACGGTCAGCAAGTTATGTCTATTTTATATTGTGTATGAAATCCAACATAGAGTAAAAGTCAATTTGTTATAAATTTTCTGATGGGTCATGTGTAATGTGACGTCGTACAGTGGGCCAGAATGAACTAAAAGTGCGACAAAACTAATTCCTCACCGAAGATGGATAATTAAATTCTTAGGAGAAGTCCTTCTATGGTTTTCAGACCCGCGGAATTCGATGACAACAATTTCAAAAACTCATGACGTCATTAAAATGCTCTTTTCTGATTGGACAAGACAAATATCAATAGTAACACATAGGCATATTCGTTTTACTTTGATTAGTGGGACTTATAGGGGGTTTCAAGACATGAGAAACACCATAAGAGTATTTTCAAATGTCTATGACGTCATTAAAATACCCATTTCTGATTGGTTAGAGCGGATTTCTTTGTAAAAGTTACATAACTGATATTATTTTCATAAGTGAGGTGTGTATGGGGTTTATAGTCCCCGGAAACATTGTTAACATGATTAGAGTATCTTTTAAATTATCTGACTTCATTAACATACTGGGTTTTTTTTACTGGACGAGGAAAAAATGCCTTCTTTAGAGAGATTTATATATTATTTGGAACTTTAATGGGGTTTTTATCTTTTTTTATTCATAAAAATACGGTTTTCCTGATGAGACCAGTAGGCCTATTCATCAAATAAGTAGAAAATCATTTTGATTTTGGCTAATTGTTCTTGATTATGACGAAAAAGTTATTGCAATTTATATATATCTACGATTTCTTCTTTAATTGAACTTATTGTATTATATTTTATTTTCCAAATCGCAACAATAAAAAATACAGTTATCATATAAACATATAATAAAAAAAAAAAAAAAAAAAAAAAAAAAAAAAAAAAAAAAAAAAAAAGCACAAATGGCTTCATGGCACATTCAGCTTTGTAAACATAACAATGCTGATCTTCCATGGGGTCCAGAAAGTACAAAAACTCGAAAGACAAAATAACAATGATATCAAACTATAAATATAAAAATGATAGAGTATAATGATAAAGACACAGTTAAAATGTGTTATAAGTAGGCAGTCTTACATGTTCTCCTGACCTAAGTAGCAAAACATATATGTGAATACATACAAGTCATAATTTAAGAATGATCGGTTATGACTTTATAACATAATAATTGTTTGCAAACAAACGATAATAACCTATTATGACATAGGTGAGCCTCCAATTAAATACAATAATACTATTTCAAATTAAGATCAATTCAGATGGTCATGAAATTGATAGGTTGGGGGGGGGGGGTAACAATCTAAAGACTATATAATCACCCCCATAAGCACACATGTATTTCTGTATTTCATGAAAATCATTGTATTCATGTGTTTTGGTTGTTTTGGCTTTTCGGCTTTTAATTGAAATATTTACGCCACTTACGGTGAGACTTTTGTGTGTGCAATACGTGCGCATTATCGCTTTTAGCAGATTTTGACGGTAAAATAGGCGAACATGCGGATGGAAAATTGGTTATATCTCCGAAGGTTGCAGGAGGTTGCAGCTAGTTTTGGTATTGATGTAAAGCATAAACTATAACAAAGACTCTCATTGTATTTTTAGCGCAGCAATCGGCAGCAATTTTGAAAATTTATGCGTATGATTAAAAAAATGCAATTTCCCCCCATTATTTAGTGGTTTCTCCCAAAATTACTTCCAAATGGATTAATTATTTGTCTTTAAATTCTATGGGCACTAATAATGATCATTCTTAAACAAGTAAATTTAATTTTAAATATATTGAACTACCCATTTAGTAAAAAATCCCAAATAACGAAAATTTGTCATTTACACATGGTGTACCACTAACAAGTCATTTTCTGGTCATTTCAAAGAAAAATAATCAACTAAAAATCAATTTCATGATGAAATATTTTATGGAGATGTTCTAGAGGTTGCTATCTTTGCTGAGAATATTAAAAAAACAAAATTGGATAGGTGACCAGAAACCAGTTTTGGCGCACTTTTGCTGACGCCTGGCCCACTGTGCGTCGGGTCGTAGGTCATACCCCCATTCTACTGACCACCGGACTATCATTTCGAGCTCATCTGATCCCCAAAATGTCAATTTTGATGAGTACCGATGAGTACCGATCACAGTGTGACAACCGTTTGAAAAATATTCCACATTGTGAACAATAAAATTTCACGGTGTGGTAATTTCGTGGATACTTATTTCACAGTGTGACGATAGAATTTTTACAATGTCGTAACACTGTGGACAATATTTCACAGTGTGTGTAACATAATTTTACAGTGACCACACTTTGGAAAATTATTAAAAACGTAAACATCAGAATTTCACAGTGTGACAATAGAATTTAACATTGTCGTCACACTGTGAAAAATATTTAACAGTGTGAACAAAATAGTTTTGTAATGACTTCTTTGTGGGAGATAATTCAGCGTGGGAACATCAGAATTGCACAGTGTGACGATAGAATTTTACATTGCTGTCACACTGGAGAATATTTCACAGAGTGAACAACACAATTTCACAGTTTGCTACATGTTAAGAGACGACAATGTAAAAAAAAAAAAAAAAAAAAAAAAAAAAAAAAAAAAAAAAAAAAAAAAAAAATGATAAACATCATCTGAGTTTGTAATGGTGTAATTAAACATAATGGACGTATGTTCAGTGGGCCAGAATCTGTCCAAACAGTGCCAAAATTAAAAAAAGGGAATCTGAAAAAAAAATTTCATATGTTTTGGGAAGGAAACATCCTAAATTTTATTGAATCATGAATATTTTTAAATTTAGCGAGTTTTTAAAGTGTTATTTACCCATTTGAATATGGTATAATCCAAAAATGTGAGAAAAGAGGCAAATTCACAAAAGCTTTATAGAAATATAAAGCGTCCATCAATCAGGCTGATACTTTACGCATTTTTCTTTATCATTAGTGACCCATTTAGGATATATAATTGAAATTTTAAAGAAAGTATTATTTTTGGAGATATAAGTACTAAAATTCACAAAAATCGTCGAAAATTTGATTTTTTTTTTTTTTTTTTTTTTTTTTTTTTTTTTTTTTTTTTTTTTTTTTTTTTTTTTTTTTTTTTTTTTTGAAAAGTAACTTTTTAGTTTAGATTCCAGGCGATTCCAGGGGCGACTATACTTACACAGTTTTGACCAACATCTCAGCTTTCCAAAGATGTAAATTTTTGCTGCTAATAGTTGCTAATGAGTATTTCCCAGGCATTTTTCAAAAAAAACGTACATGGATTATTTCGGTAAATATTGGACTTTGTACGCATGCACATATTGTTTCTACACAAACGTCAACGTAGATGGCGTAATAAAGAATAAAAAATAAACACTGTAAACGATAGCTTTTTATTTTTCAATAGTGTAGACGAAGAAACCATCATTAAGAATAGTTTTCAATTCATAAATAAGCCCGATTGCACGGCGAGTTTTAGAAATAGGCTTTACCATATTTCACCTATAAAAACGTTATGAAAATAACAATGCTGTTAATGTGAAACTCCTTTTGCTGACGTTTTTCAAACTTCAAATGTAATTCTTTTCTCATTATAGTTGAATAAGGATTCTTTTTTTAAAAGATCAACGTTCCTCGCTTTTTAAGAAGAAAAGGGAAAAGCGATTGATTCACTTCTGTAACTGAGTTTACTTCTGCCCAGGAAATCCTAGAAAAGGTCTTAAGGTCTTTTTTTTTTTTTTTCTTTTTTTTTTGTCAAGCGGACCTTTGCTCGCGAGCGGGGGGGGGGGTTCATTCGAACCCCCCCCCCTCTAGTTACGGGCCTGTCCTGCAACCCTTAATGTCCCACTTTTATTATCAAACTAATGAACAATTATATGGGTTAAAATGAATATATACTTTTTCACAAAAAAAAAAAAAAAAAACACACACACACACACAATAAATAAAAATAAAAAATATTATGAAGTCAGAGTAATTGAAATTTACAATAAACGTGTTCATTCCGTTAAAATATTTCATGAATATAATTACAACCTAAAAATATAAAAATGTTTGTAAGATAAAATGAATTTGCGCCTTATCCAATCAGAAAACAACGTTTTTGTGACGTCAGAGCAAGTCGAATATGCGTTGCGGAATGTGTTCCTTGGGTCGAGAAACCCTTTTATAGGTACTTGTCAAAGCGATATATAATTTTTCAACGTGTAGCAATGCATATTTGCATTGTCCAATCAGAAGACAGTATTTTGCTGACGTCACATGGATTTGAAATTGCACCCATTGGATTTTACGGGTCTAAAAACACATAAAACCCAATCTAGATTAACTTTATTAACCCTTTTCAAATACATATTAAAGTGTACGTAAGATAAAATGAACTATGCGCCTCATCCAATCAGAAAAAAGTGTTTTGATGACGTCAGAACAAGTCAAATATGCGATGATTGCGTTCCCTGGGTCAAGAAAACCTTTAATAAGCCAATTTGTCAAAGTGAAATATAATTTTTAACGTGTAACACTGCACGTTTGCATTGTCCAATCAGAAAACAGTATTTTGCTGACGTCATATGGATTTGAAAATATGCCCATCGGATTCCACGGGTCCAAAAACCAATAGTGACCAGTTTATAGTAATTTTATTAACCCTTTTCAATGAGTAAATAATTTTGTCATGGTTTGAAGGCATTCTGGCCCACTGTGCGCCGGCGCAAATCCAAGATTGCCGAATTAAATACATTCTGTGGGGCTAATTGTCTTGGGACAATAAAGACTTTATTATGTTTGCGCATGGGCTAATACGTTTTACTGAAGAAAGCATCACCTGACCTCCTTATTGTATAAAAATCTTCACCAGATGCAGACCGCGGGAAATTCAATAGATGATCATACACTGTCCGTCATAAAGATGGAATATTATTATTATTATTATTATTATTTTTTAATCTATTTATTTTGCCGCTATAGCGACATGATTTTGCTCCGGCTTTAATTTCTTGAATATCTTTGTCCCTGCTTTTGCTTTTCGGGACCCTGGCTATATTTTGAACATTCTCCAAACCCTTCACAAAATTTTTTTTTTTCTAAGAAAGTCTCTGTCAATATCCCCAAACTGAAGCTCATTTTTGGTCATTTTTTCCTTCTTATTTGGGACCCATTTTTGGTTACCCGGCCGATCAAGCCCCCCCCCCTCCCCCAGGAAACGCGTCTGAGGTGTACTGTTTATATTGGTTTTAAGTTAAATCTAGATTTACGGGAAAAGGCTTGGGTCTCTTGTCTGGGGGGGGTTGAAACAAAAAGTATGATTGGTAAAAATTTGGAATACTATATTCAGTTTATGGCTTGTATTTATTTTCTTTGGGCACGTGTCAATGATCCTATCTATGGCATTTATTTACAAATTCATGCTTTAGTGAGCACGTGAGACTGGAAAAGCTTTTTTCTGACGTACGGACAAAAATTCAAATCCTTACTTTGATTGAATAAAACAATTCTTTTCGGGGAGTACCTTTGATTTATTTCCATAAAAATCCCGATATCACGCCTCAGTGGGCACAAGATACCATAAAATCATGAAAATGAGAAGAAAGTTTGGGGCTTCGTTCTGGTTCAGTGACTTTTCCAATACGTAATTTGAATAAAGATCATGTTAGTTAGAGACCAGTTGAAGCTATGTGCAAAGTTTCATAAAATAATTCAGAGTCAAATGGACAAAAACTGACAATTAAAATATGCCAAATTTCACTTTTGTTAAACTTTTGTTAAACCTCTGTACATAAGGTCAATGGAGGAGGAACTCAATACCTAACAAATGTCTCTATGGCTCATTTTGAGTGAGTCATAAATATTTAGTGTGTCTTTCAATATTCAGAATCATTACTAATGAGTTATTTCTTTTATTTATTTATTTATTTACACAATGTAAATGTAAATAGGGCACCCTTTCAACAGTATGCTGGAATTACAAGGGGCCCTACAAATAAAAACAATATATACATACATCAAAACAATCAGTAAAAGAATACACATCAAAAATACATGGGAAATATATAAAATGGAATCAATATAGATAAAGAAAGAAATCATGTATTTACAATGTTGACATGAGATAAGATTTTAGTGCCTTTTTTTTTTTAGTGCTAATGGTAGGGAGAGATTTTATGGTTACAGGTATGGAGTTAAAAACTTTGATTGCAGAAGGTTTTGGTGTGTCCGTATAACGAAAAACTTGATTGATCACGTGAGTCACCATGACTCATCACAATTACGTCTGAGTCTTGAACACTCACTCAAAGTGAGTCATGAATATTAAAGTGAGTCCTGAAGACTCACTTCATGTGAGTCTTGGAGTAGTCAGACTCATTTGTAATGAGTCATGATGACTCACATTGTCCTTCAAGTGTTTCGTTATACGGACAAACCATTGACAAAATGATTGACTCATCAATCTGAGTCAAATGACTTACTTTTTCTGTGAATGTAGATTTTAAGTCGGATGTACGGAAAATTAGCTATTAGGTGTATGCTTGTTGATAAAACAAGTTCTTGCGGATAGTTGGAGCTCAATCTGATCTAATGGTCTCCTCCCATCTTTCTACTTCGCCTTTTAAGAGTTGAAATGTTTCTTGAGGGAATAATTTATATCGTTAAGTCTTACCAGGTTGTATAACAAAACTGTACTTCATATCAAATTTTCATAACACTGACAATTTATTCCCTTTAGATACTAATTTTTTTCTGCCTTTGGCAAAGTATGCGCTTTAATTATTTCTTCTTGGAGATGTCGGTTAATCTTTTCAGACAATCACCTCTCATCATAAAGAATGTTTTCGCAACATTATCTGTAGCAATATCCACTTATAAAAGTTTCATGGACTCCTCATAGCAACATAACGCCAATCGTCCCAAGTACACTTCGTTTTAGATACCTCGCACTGCAGATTGCAGTTTTATTTCACGTAATCATGACGTCATGTAAACTGTAGAAGATTTAGACCACATCTGTTCAAAAAGAAAGATGGATAAATAAAAAAAAATCAAAATATAAATGACAGCAATCAACATTTATGCAAATTAGTGTCAATAAAAAATACTTGACATGAGAGATATGGTTATTTAGAGACGGATTTCTGTGTCTAATCTACTGATAAAAACGGTACATTATATAACGTTATGAGATAAACTTCTATAGCAAATTGATCATTGAAACAGACACCGCCCCCCCCGTAAAAAAAAAGGAAAAGGTACCATCACTTTAACATCTGAGCGGTGAACGTTAGCGATTGTACCGACTGTTGATTCACCAACCCTTTTGGCGAAGGTTTGTCATCAGCGGCAAAAGTTTGAACAGTCATGTTAAAATATACTTTAAAAATTACAATGACTTCATTTTCACAAACAAATTCAAATCAGGATAAAAAAATAAATAATAAATCGTTTTTAGATGAAATGCGAACGATTGCTTTTATCGTAAATGTCACAAATCACGTGATAATGTTGCTAAAATGACAGCGACAAAGATTCGCCAAGAGCTTTCTATAATGCGGCGGTCACAACTCGCCGTACCATCGACGAGCAACTCCCTACGATGGATTTCGTAGAAACTACGTGCAGCGGAGGTACCTCGAAGGTACAATGCATGTACGACGTACAGGATGTTTTTACAATACCTTTACTACAGAAACGCAGGAATCGCAGAAGTTGACCCATTACCTGTCCGTGCATTGTACATACAACGCAGACTACGTTGATGGCACGTGCCACGTAGCCTACGACGAGTTGTGACCGCCGCATCAAGCGTCGATAATGACAGAGGTGAACCTTAATACAGCTTTGTGCTAACGCTTCAACCTGTTTGCGAGAAAACAAATTGACTTATTTCTTTATTTTTTGGAAAATTAATTGCTGCTTCTAACGAACTTTGGCTAACCCTGACCGAACCACAAATTCGATACGTTCGTTAGATTTCAGGGATCGGTATTCTGTACCCAAGTGCCCTTGATAAAACATCATTCCTTTTTCCAACGAGTACCTCGCATTTACGAGTTGGATTCGTATGGCCATTAATAGATTATATCCAAGTATTTGCAATAGCGTACAGAAGTTTTCATAGGGTACATGCAGGTAATATGGGCCCCCTAAGCTCATTTGCCTAATTTGCATAAAATTACGAAATGACACACAGTCTAATCTTTGTTTATATGAATCAATGACTACTGCTCTAACTTTTATTGTGAAGAAAAACAATTATCACCAACCACCCTGTTTGCAATATTCAAATGTTGACGTCATTACCAAAGTGCCCATATTACCTGCATGTGCAGGTAATATGGGCACATGTATTTAATGTACGTTTTAAAAACTACAATTACTCTACCATGTCTGGAATTTGCTTAAAATGTTGAAAATCATTAAATTTAAGATATAATTTGAAATTATAAGACCCTTCAGTAAAACCTTTGACTATATATTTCATTGTTATGCATTTTGTGTATTATTTCTTTTTTTAATATTATTTCAAAATTATTTTCATTATACAAGTCAATCTAGGCCTACAATAAGTTATTTATATTAATTATATACTGTGAATATACCCTAAAAAATCGTAGCAAAGAGATTGATGCCTCATCCCAATACTAAGTACCAGAATCATTTCCGCCATTTTGGATGTCCCATATTACCTGCACTAATGTTGCTGTGTCAGGCAAGCATTTAATGCAACATTGCACCCCTTCACTAAAACAAATTGACCTGTACACGATAGTATGATCAAAATGAAACTATAAGCTTACTAAATATACAAAACAATTGAGGTTACCACCTAAAACACTCTTTCACCATCACATTCTGTGAAATATCAAATTTTACATCAGGGTAAAAAAATGCCGTAAGTTTTACCTACCTTTTTGGTTTTCAGCAATTTTCTCAGAGAAATTTCGGCATTAGATGCTCTCACGACGATATATTTACGTATACAGTTCATATGAACAACATTATGGTGCTCACACCGGTCATCGGTCACCGGTCGACGGTCACGACAAGATTTGCTTCAGGTGTCCCATATTACCTGCTGGCCCATATTATTACCTGCATGTACCCTACTCCTGTTATTTTCTAAAGTTTTTTTTTTTTAATCGTGTTATTACCTGGTTGAGTTTCGTAAACTTTTTGGGGGAGCGATTAGTATGCTAACAACAACTGAACAATTAGGACAATTTGAAATTTTGAGAATTTGATATTTCAGGGGTATTTTGTTGACAGATTTACGGAAATCACGATGTTCAGAAGTATTCATTTACTAAAGGGACTCAGTCCAATTTCTTATTTAATAACCTTGATTGTAAATTTTTTCTCGAAATAAAACATTGAATAGTTCTTGCAATTGTCTATAGCCTTTCTTCATGCCTTCTTTGTGGTTAATAGTCCCATGCGTCCTCTGTCACACATTCAGGCTGACTCAGATTGCATGGTCTCAGAGCCATCAGGTGATTCTTCACCTTCCTAGACATATTACCAGTGGGACTTTTGTCTTTTAATTTCCA
Organism: Paracentrotus lividus; assembly: GCA_940671915.1. Taxonomy (NCBI): domain Eukaryota; kingdom Metazoa; phylum Echinodermata; class Echinoidea; order Camarodonta; family Echinidae; genus Paracentrotus; species Paracentrotus lividus. The sequence goes on from CALNVZ010000641.1 coordinate 32,747,376, forward strand.
CGTCATTATCTTCGTCCTTGGTCCACTTATTTACTAACTCCAGGCGCTGATCCAAGGGGGCCACGCCGCCCTTAGCAAAAAAAAAAAGAAAAAGAAAAAAAAGGGGGAATGGACGATCGACTCGATCACCAATTTAATCTTACCGTTATGACAGATATTTGATGACCTTATTGATGGCCAAAGGTGGGAAAAAATATTTTGGATTTACTTTTTGCTCGCCCAAAATGTGACAGGGAAAAAAAAACTTGTGTGTGCCAAAATATAAAAGTCCAATTCCCCCCCCCCCCTTTATGAAATCCTAGATCCGCCACTGAAATTGGCTATATGCTTTGGAACATTGTTCTTTTGATTTGTCCACTGCTGTCCTTTGTGATATTTGTAAGCATACTTCTCCATTTTGTAGAAGCATCTTTATCACGAGCCTATTATTGCGAATAGATTTTGAGTGCTAACGGTAAAAAACAAAACAAAAACAAAAAGAAACATAATAATTGTATTTGAGTGTCATGTGCTGTAATCAGGACAGTGTTTTGTAGGTTGATATCTCGCTGGAGGCATTTTGTTTGGGTTGTCCGTCCGACCGTACGTCCGTCCCACTTTCGTTCTCACGATAACTTAAGAACCGTTTGACGGATCATCTTCATTCTTGCTACAAGTGTGCATACTGGGGTGACAATGATCTGAGGTCAAAGGTCAAAGCTCAAAGGTTACAGAGGCCAATAAATAGGAAAAAAAGCTCGTTCTCACAATAATGAAGAACCGTTTAACTAGTCATCTCCATACTTGGTTCATGTATTCATACACTGAAAACCTAAACGGGTAGACAGATTAGCTTTAAAGCTAGTCGTAGTGATGCCCAGACTGACTAGCTTTAAAGCTAGTCAGTCACGACGGACTAGTTTTCCTTCAACACAATCCGGTTATTACGGACTAGCTTTAAAGCTCGTCCGTCCCTACGGACTAGCTTGAGGCTAGTCCGTCAAGTTAGTCGGCCACGACGGACAAGTTTTAATGCTAGTCGGTCATGACAGACTAGTTTTAAAGCTAGTCCGTTTTGACCGACTAGTTTGATGGACTAGCATAAAAGCTAGTCGTAGTGATGCCCAGACTGACGAGCTTTTGAGCAGGACTAGCTTTACAGCTAGTCCGTCAAGGTGTCAAAACTAGTCAGTCGCGCTTGTCTGTCGCGATGTTCTTACTTCTGTCTTGACCGACTAGCATATACGAAATAGCTTAATATGGCTTCATCAGCTTGTCAGAGACGTCAAATCTGAAATATAGAAAAACATTTTAAAGATACGATTAATTTTTTTCACAAAAATTCAGGAATTCAAGCCAAAATCATTTTATTATGATGATATCAGAATACAGGAATTAATACAGGAGGCACAATTAGTTAACATTATGGCAATTATCAAATAATGTGATGTTGAGATTTAATTTGGAAAATCAAAAGTGAAATAATTACACTGAAGCCCGGCCAAACAAACAAGTTAGATGCAATCCATAACGCTAATAATATGCATTTTGAATTTATACTTTAAATGCTTGCTTTCCAGTGCGGCGATTTGATGTCACGACTGGGGGGGGGGCTTAAAATAGCATTTAGCATTAAATTCAACATACATTTTGCCTCTTTATTAGCTTCACTAGCTGATCACTTTAAAAATCAAGAGGGAAGATCCTCCCAGAAAAAAAATCGAGGGTGAAACGGTCCCCACTGTCCCCGGGCTCCCCGCGAATGGCTTGCATCATCATTGTCTTGTTTGTTGTAGGCCTGCCTATTTTTGCATTTTCTACGCATATCTTTCTTGAGAGCCACCTCAGAAATCCGCAATCGCGCCTCTAAGCCAATATTGTGTTCTTTCAGATAGTAATCTAAAAGAAATAGTGGCACATATAATTCTTAGAATTAGAATTGAATTCATTATTTAATGTTGCTATTATCGTTGTCAGTAACACACACGCAATGTATAAATTTAATTGGCAAGACAGAATTTGTTTCGCGTTGGTGATTATAGTATTAATCCATGTGAAAAAATAACGATATCTATGAACTGAAAAATAAGGAATTCAAAAAGAGTACTCACACATATTACCCTAGGAGCCAAGGGCCTTTAATCAGCATTTTTGCTGGGGAAGGTTTGAAGGTCCTAACTAGAGTAAAATTTTTGCGCTGATTCCAAAAATGTCCCTCTTACTGACCGTACCCATGACACTTCGGCCATTTTGGCCAATTTTTGTCCAAAATGACCATTTTGGTCACTTGTGGTCAAGGATATTTTATTTCTATAATTTTGCCGATAAATGGGATTTTTAAAACCTATCTGATGTTAAAAATGTGCGCTGATTCTAGAAAAAGTGGTTTTATTGACTCGGTGGGTCATTAAAGGGGTCATTTGGTCAATTTCGGCCAAAAATTGTCATTTTTATCATTTTTGGGGCCAAAATTAGACCAAATGACCATCAGAGTCAACCAAGTGATGGTCTTCCCACCCCCAAACCATTTTTTAAAAACTTCCTTGGGTCTAAAACAATACTCCCATACCATTTCCTAAAATATTTTGGACAGCCCTGGTCATTTAGGCCAGTTTGACCGAAAGTGACCATTTTGCCATTTTGCAGGATTTTGCTATACAGGCCTATGTATTACGTGTATTAGTGTATACACGTGTATACATGTAGATGTATTATCCTTTCGTTCAACTCTTTCACTAAAGAGTTGACTAGTGGTGGAGAAGTGGCAACAATTGATGCTGATTTAAAAAAATAGAGGTCTTATTCAACCTACCCATAAGGTTCTGGTCACTTATTGGTCACTTATTGGCCGAAGGTTGACCATTAGCCCAAATGAAATAAGAAAAATACGATTTACAATAAATACAGTGCCTAGAACATAGTTAGACTGTATCTCTAAGCACTTAACAGACATTTTTTTTATCATCCGCGTCATCAGAAACAGATTTACCACGCACACAATATGTGCACATTCTCCACTCCCTACTTATAGCATGCTGACCATGAACTATTAAAAGAACAAACAAAAAAGTTTGATATTTGCTTTTACAACAAAAGGCATGCACAAATATGACAAGCCTGAAAATCTGTGGTATTTACTGTGATTTAATCATTGTAATGTCCACTGTGGCGGTTCTTACCATTTTTTATCCGCACTGACCATTCCTTTATGCAAATGGTCAGTGTGGGTCAAAATGGTAACAACCGCCAAAGTGGATACAAATAATTTACCATTTGCCCGCACTGACCATTCCTATATCATGTATATGCAAATGGTCAGTGTGGGTCAAAATGGTAACAACCGCCAAAGTGGATGCAAGTAATTACCATTTAGTCTATAACGCAATTCTTGTATTGAGTTTAATGTTTGTAGATTTTTAAGCCCCGTTAAAACTTCTTGTTTCCCCACTCAAAAATTTCTGGCCACTTTGGCCGCTTTTTGGTCAAAGGTACGTAAGCACTAATTTTATGTCATTTTTTAACTTCTAAATAGAATAAGATTTCAATCACTAAGCGTATATTGTACATTTGTATATAAAGAATAACAATCGTGTTATCGCTATGATGTTATAAGCACATCACAGTAAGAGTAAATTCCAAGCTGATCATACTAATTCAAGATGACCAATACGTAGTTTCCATAGCAACATGAATTCTATATAATGACTTATGTTTCATATGACTTCAAATACACATTCCGTGATCTGATGACGATTTGGAATATCGCAATTGAAGAAGAATGTCATGAAAATGTATTTCAACGATTTCAATGACTTGACCATTTTAGCAAAGCCAGTTATTATGTTGCTTGACATGTGTCTTGAGCGAGTCCAATGTCCTTAACCAAGGCTCCAGCAATGCCTTCCTCTCAGGAAGCATTTCAACCAGGCGAGGAAAATACATATCCTCCTGGAAACTAATTGATTAAATGGCAACTAATGAATTGTAACGTTAAGGGTAAATGAGAGCCACAAATATTTGGTCAAGATCTTGAAGGATGTCTAGTGGGTCATCTCCATCTCCTGAAAGGATGGAAGAAAGTGCCTACAACTTCTTCAAGTTGTCTTTGATCGTTAATGGCAAACAAGGTTTTAATTGTATGATAAATTGCCTGGACTTGGTTGACATTATTTACTAGTCATTAAAGCCAGCGAGAATCATGTTGATCTTTTCACATTCTTGATTGGAGAAACAACGTCTTCTTTGAAAAGAACTGCCACAATAATTATTATGCATGCCATTATGTGCCTGTATATACTATCTTGGTCCTGTACATGGATACCACTCATCCTGAATAATGGAACAACTTATACGAGATGGCTTATCTGTGTCTTAAGAAGTTTGTCATCGATTCGTTTTGCAAGCAGCTAGTTGACATCTGTGGACACCTCCATCATGGCTTCTACAGGATCTCGATGACCAAGCAGGGAAATATCTCTATCTAAATCAGAGAGCAGGCTTAGAACCATGATTAGTCAGTCATCTTTTTGACTTGGCAGAATCCTTCACTTAATTATAGCAAGGGTCTTTCTAACCTTGAAGGGTATTTGATATATCCCAGAAGGAATGAATTTGTACCATTGCCCAAAGAGGTTTAGGCATGTCTTTCTTCACATCACTAGGCATCTTTTATCTTTCCGCTAGAAAGCACAGTTCAGTATTCATTCGTCAAAGACTCTTCAAGTGAACAACTCTGGTGTCAATATATGGCACTTGTTCAAGTCTCCATGGAACTTCTTGCCTTGGACCTACTAAGTTCATGGCTTGGATCAAGACCACTCTAAAGAGAGCTGACTGTAAATTGGAATTTCTTGTTAATCCCTGATTTTGGTAGAGGGATGAAATGATTGTTCGTCGAGAACAGAAACAGACAACCCATGTACCCATGTACAGGACCCAAATATAAAGTGGAATGCTTAATTGTGGCAGTTTGCTTCAAAGAAGACATTGATTGTTTCCTATCATGAATGTGAACAGATCAAACATGGTTCTCACAGCTCTACTGAACTGTAAACAGAGCAAACCATGTCCACTCATTTCATCCCAAACTGGTTTACACCATGTTTTGTCACACTAGTGTCTTTGCAGAAATGATCAAAGACAACCATGACGGAGTTGGAGACACTTTCTTCCAGGAGATGACTGGACATCCTTCAAGATCTTGACCAAAAATCTGTAGCTCTCATTTGCCTCTTCACATTACAAGAAGACTTTCAATATGTTTATCACGAACGATAAGTATTCAAGAGACCTGACTTCTCCACCCTAGTTGAAATGTTTTCCCGATAGAAAGGCAATGAGGAGATTGGTCATGTTGGTTTATAATACTGGACTCGCTCAGGACACAATATCTTGCAACATGAAAACCGCCTTGTTATATGGTTAAGTCATAGATGACATTTAATGACATTCTTCTTTAATTATTATATTCCTTGGGGATATTTCAAATCGTCAACATATCATGCAGATATACAATTATATAGTTATATGAAAATTAATATATCACTATCTAGATTTCAGTTTGCTATGGAATCATATAATTACTGGTCAGCATATACAATCTACAAAACATTAAACTCAATACAAGAATTGCGTTATAGACTAAATGGTAAATTACTTGCATCCACTTTGGCGGTTGTTACCATTTTGACCCACACTGACCATTTGCATTAGTATAGGAATGGTCAGTGCGGGCAAATGGTAAATTATTTGTATCCACTTTGGCGGTTGTTACCATTTTGACCCACACGACCATTTGCATAAAGAAATGGTCAGTGCGGATAAAAATGGTAAGAACCGCCACAGTGGACATTACAATGATTAAATCACAGTGAATACCACAGATTTTCAGGCTTGTCATATTTGTGCATGCCTTTGTTGTGAAAGCCAAATATCAAACATTTTTTTGTTGTTCTTTTAATAGTTCATGGTCAGCATGCTAAGATAGGGAGTGGAGAATGTGCACATATTGTGTGCGTGTAAATCTGTTTCTGATGATCGGGATGATAAAAAAATGTCTGTTAAGTGCTTTAGAGACACAGTCTAACTATGTTTTAGGCACTGTATTATTGTATATCGTATTTCTTATTTCATTTGGCTAATGGTCAACCTTCGCAATAAGTGACCAATAAGTTACCAGAACCTTATGGGTAGGTTGAATAAGACCTCTATTTTTTAAATCAGCATCAATTGTTGCCACTTCTCACCACTAGTCAATCTTTAGTGAAATGAGTTGAACGAAGGATAATACATCTACATGTATACACGGTATACACTAATACACGTAAACATAGGCCTGTATAGCAAATCCTGCAAATGGAAAATGGTCACTTTCGGTCAAACTGGCCTAAATGACCAGGGCTGTCCAAATTTTAGGAAAATGGTATGGGAGTATGTTTTAAGACTCAAGGAAGTTTTTTAAAATGGTTTGGGGTGGTGGAGACCATCACTTGGTTGACTCTGATGGTCATTTTGGTCAATTTTGGCCCCAAAAATGATAAAATGACAATTTTTTGGCCGAAATTGACCAAAATGACCCTTTTAATGACCCACCGAGTCATAAAAACCACTTTTTCTAGAATCAGCGCACATTTTTACATCAGATAGGTTTTAAAATCCCATTTATCGGCAAAAAATTATAGAAATTAAAATACCCTTGACCACAAGTGACCAAAATGGTCATTTGGACAAAAATTGCCAAAATGCCGAAGTGTCATGGGTACGGTCAGTAAGAGGGACATTTTTGGAATCAGCGAAAAAATTTTACTCTAGATAGGACCTTCAAACTCCCCAGCAAAAATGCTGATTAACGGCCCTTGGCTCCTAGGGTATATCACATGAAGGAGATCGCCATTATCATCAGAATCTTCAGTTTTACGGGGTATAATCGGATCTGCTTCCTTAAAGTTTGCTCATTAAATAGAATTCACATACAGATAATACAATAATAGATGATGTCCTTTTCGCAATGCGCATGTTATTCGCTCGATGCTATTCACCTTGTATTCACTGCTGTTGCTTAGCCGGGCATTCACCAGTAATCTATACGAATTGACCAGATTCTTGGTTCTATAGTAACGAGGTATTCAATAAGCCTGTAATTAAGAATGAGAACAATAGTTTGAACCTACTGTGAATTGCATTCTTTCGTGATTGATGTCATGTTCGTAAGCTTTAAGATTGTCAGGTCAAAACAACCTTGTTTGAGAATAATGTATTCACTTGATTATGTTCGGAAACATGCCGCTCTAAATTACAATGGAGAATAATAATTGACATTGCATCTGTTGTATTTCAAAAGCTAGTCAGTCATTTCAATTGTAAGCGACATTTCAGCTATGTGTATCAAATCCTAGTCGGTCACTCTAATGGGTAAACTGAGGCTACCTATCTAATTTATATAGAGCTCGTCCGTCGCATCGACGGACTAACATCAAGAGTGACGGACTAGCTTTAAAGCTCGTCCGTCAAGTTGAGAGATTTGGATTCAGTTGTAAGCTAGTCCGTATCGACGGACTAACATGACACACTAGCTTTAAAACTAGTCCGTCTTGACGACTAGCTTTAAAGCTAGTCCGTCCACTAACGGACGAGGTTAGGTTTTTAGTTGTACTGGGGTGACCATGATTTTGATTTGATTTTGGAATTACGAACTTGGGATCAACGAAGGTCAAAGGTCACAGCGGTCAATAAATAGTGAAAATAGATTGTTCTTGCAATTAACTCTAGAATCGTTTCACTATAAATTGATTAGATTTGTGGTGGTCACATGGTCAAAGGTCAAAGGTTACAGAGGTCAATAAATAGGTGAAAATAGCTCGTTCTCATGATAATCAGAACCTTTAATGGATCATCTTTTACTTCGGTAAATGTGTGCATACTGGGTGGCAATGATCCAAGAAGATTTTAAGGTTACAAGGTCAAAGGTCAAATGTCTAAGAGGTCAAATACGTTTAAAAAAGCTTGTTCTCAATGATAACTCAAGAACCGTTGAACAGGTCATCTTCATACTTGGTACATGTGTGCATACTGAGGTGACATGACTGATTATATGTTTGGATTACAAGGTCAAGGTCAAGGTCAAAGATGTCGTTGTATAAATGAAAAATATAGATGAAAAGTGCCATATATTCTGATCTGGCAGCAGCGGAGGCATAAATTTGACCTGCGCGGCATCTAGTTTGAAAGTGCTTTTACATCGAACTATTGTAGAGGGGACCTGAAAATGTGGATATTGTGTTATTGTATTCACCAACATTGATATGAATGTTCCGAAGTGAAAAATCCAAAGTCCTGAAATGACATGAAATGTGTCTCGGGAGTTGAAGACTCAGACGATGGCTCGAATTAAGAAAGGCTGTGGACACTTCCAAGAACTATTTCAGGAAGTCATTTTGAGAAAAAACTGTACAATCATGATCTTTAAATAAAAAATTGGACCGGTTCCCTGGGTAAAAAACTTCTGATCATGACGATTTCCGTCAATCTCTTCAACAAAATACCCCTGGACCCTGTTGCATAAAACTTCTAACCGAGTTTTTCGGTTAAAATCTGAAAACTCCGGTTAAAGTCCGAAAACTCCGTTACAATATTTTTCTGGATTTTTTAACTGTTTTTTCCATTGCATAAAACGTACCAGAGTTTTCAAAAGTATTAATGCAATAAATTTTAAGGGAGTTTTAAAACTCGCGGTTGAATAACCTAAGAAATAGGTCTATATAAGCTGAGTTTTTTAACCTGAGAAAACTCGGGTTAGAAAAAAAGTTTTATGCAACACACCCTGGGAATAACCAAATTTCTCAAAATTTCAAATTTTCATGGGTATGAATACTTATGAGGACAACTGTACATGTATCTAATTTCTTAGCAGTATAGGGTGACAAAATGACATTGTTAATCATAAAATTCACCCGTTATCCTTTGATTGAAAGCTCAGACTTTTTTTTTACTCAAGTTTACTCCACTCTCTCTTTTATTGGATAAGCAGTTTCCGTAGTTCTCTTTCCCTCAATCAAAATTAATTAGAAAATGCACTATATTAAAACAATAATTCGTACTTGTCCAGTGGTTTGCTTAGCGGGTAGATTGACCACAACGTCATAGGTTGTGCTTGAGATTGAGAATATGGCACCTGTGCCATAAGAAAAAACTTATTTTCCAATAATGTATTAAATAAATAAAAATATTACCATCAAACTTTTGTCTATTGTTCGTGTAGGTAGATGAATTCAAAACCATCAATAATATTGGTATCAGCGATAGTAGCATTAGAACCAGTCTTTATTGAAAGATATAACCACCTGACTTGGGATGCGAAAAATCGTGGTTAAATCCATGCGAGACACAAAAGTAATGAGGGAAAGAAGTGGAAGACGGGACAATATGTAACACGGGGCATTGTAGACAGAGGTACCATCCCTAGCAGAAACACGCTACAAACCTAACCTGTGTTCAAAGCATGTGCATTTCATCGCTCCCAACATTCTGTTATTTTTTTTAGCAGGAAATAATATCTCACACTACCCAATGTTTTTCTTTTGGCAAACCATGTGGTTGAGTATGGTTGTCATTTTATTTTATTCAAAAAATTATATTCTTACGGCCTGTATTTTGCTTAAGTTTTCAACCATGAATACCTGAGGCTAAGATAGAAAAAAAAATCTCTCCAAATTTTGCGTTCGCCCTCCTCGGAGGCAATTGTAACAATCTGTGACTAAGTTAACTTTGCCCCTATACTTAGCCCGAGCACCGTCGCAGCGCGATGCCACAGCCCGTACACAGCACGTACACAGCCGCCCCCCCAGTAACCCCAAGCCATGCAACATAGCCAAGTGGAAAATATAAGGTACTTGAGTCAAGCATTGTCATGTTTTATTAATAATTAGCTTATGTGGTTTAATTACTGTTTAATCTTTGGATCTGTCAAGTGGCATGTAGCTTTAATTAAGAAAAACAAATTGCTACAATATCATGTGTTACATTGCCCGTTCAGGGCGAATGTAACACTCGAACTCTGTTTTGAAATAATATAATGGCTTTCAAAGTAAATAGTTTTACTTACCCAAAACCTTTCATTTATGTCTAGCTAAGGTTTCGTTCATCTTATTTTAAGGCAGGTATTTTATAAGTAGTCTATTTTTTTTTTTGAGAAAAAAAGTGTTGTTCCCGGTTTCCCCACAATCTTCCCTTATGTCATTCGAAAATCAATAATGGATTTTATCATTATTTGCTTCCCTCATCGGGTGTCCCAGATAACATGGAAGTAATGGAAAAGTCCGCATGACTGTTTGTATAATTAAAAAAGTGATCCCTTTTGAATGAATAAGACATCTCGCAAGAGTATACATGGCCATAAAAAATGACCATTGTAATAATAATTTGTTTGCGGCTTAGATAGGATTAAACTCGGCCTAATTACTGAGGATAATATTTATAGGCGCATCCGCTAGATAAATGATGCAAAAAGGAACTTATTCTTTTTTAGATCTTTTTCATTTCCAATCTTCCTCTTTGTACCATCATGCCTGCACTTAAGTGGCAATGCAAAGAGCTAGTTATTATATCTATTAGTCCGACTTTTTACCCTATCGTGCATTCTCAAATTAATTACATACTAATAGCTAAATAAAATTAAGTAATGCTAAGATAATAATAAAATCAATAATAATAATAATAATTGGATAACGGATGATAATCCTAATAATAATAATAATTGATAATATAAGGATAATACTAATACTAGGGTACATGCAAGTAATATTGGCCCCCTAAGCTCATTTGCCTAATTTGCATAAAATTGAAAATGAGCGCACAGTCTAATCTTTGTTTACATGAATCAATAACTACTGCTCTAACTTTATTGTCTGCACTGTCTGCAATATTCAAATGTTGACGTCATTACCACCAAGTGCCCCATATTCCTGCATGTGCAGGTATATGGGCAGTGTATTCAATGTATGTTTTTAAAACTACATTGACTCTACCATGTCTGGAATTACTTAAAATGTTGAAAATCGTTAACTTTAAGATATCATTTGAATTATAAGACCCTTTAGTAATCTTTGACTATATATTTCATTGTTTGTTCTTTATATTATTTCTTTTTTTAAATTTATTTAAAATTTATTTTCATATTACAAGTCAATATAGGCCTACAATAAGTTATCATATTAATTGATATGATGTGAATATACCCCAAAAAATCGTAGCAAAGAGATTGATGCCTCATTCCCAATACTGAGGCAGAATCATTTCCGCCATTTTGGATGGGCCAATTTACCTGCACTAATGTTGCAGTGTCAGGCAAGCATTCAATGCCACATTGCACCCCTTCACTACAACAAATTGGACCTGTACATCGCCTAGTATGATAAAATGAAACTATAAGCTTACTAAATATTACAAAACAATTGAGGTTACCCCCTCAACATTCTTTCACCATCACATTCTGTGAAATATCAAATTTTACATCAGGGTAAAAAAAATGCCGTATGTTTTACGTACCGTGTTTGGTTTTCAGCTATTTCTCAGGAGAAATTTCGCATCCAGATGCTCTCATGAACATATATTACGTATACAGTTTTCATATGAACAACATATTGGTGCTCACACCGTCATCGGTCACCGGTCGACGGTCACGACATGATTTGCTTCAGGTGGCCCATATTTGCTTGCCCATATTACCTGCATGTACCCTACTACTAATAATAAGATGATTAATAATAAATAATAATAATAATAATATAATAATAATAATAATAATATATTGATAATAATAATAAATGATAATAACAATAATAATTTTATTATTAATGAATATAATTATTAAGTAATTATTATTATTAATAAAGATTGCAGACAAATTCTACAGCGAAACGTGTACATTGGTCACCACGAAATATAATTCGAATTGCCAGTTCGTGACAAAAAGAACAACCCACGAATAGCTTTAAAGCTGCTGGTCTGAAGGGAGAAACGGAGGGTTTATATTTGCCATACAGATAGGTAATCAAACACGGGCTTATAAGAAAATTTCTTCTGCACTGTGATGAGGGACACGAGCAGGCAATGTGGGAAAGAACCTGAGACTCTAATGCATCCTGGCAGCGGAATGTCTATCTTGGCCCCAAACAGACTACACTCAAAGATGTGCGACTGAAACTGAGGGCGTTTCAAAGACGACCAGCCGTTTTGCCTTTATCTCAACACAAAAAAGCCAATCGACAGATGTCTGTTGTCCACGATGTACACCTTTAGAAACAACCCCATCCAAACTACCTTGGAGTGAAACTTGGATTGACCAGTTGACGTACAGAATACCTTGAAGCCCTTGGGAGCAAGGTTTTCAGCAAGGAACAACTGTTGCGTCGTTGGCTGTACATCTGGGGTGGCATCAACATCCACCCTTGCCCAGTGTGCTCTAGCTCTGGTTTACAGCTCTGCTGAATATGCTTGCTCAAGCGGTGGTGCAGGAACACACCACCAAGAAGCTGGACGTGCACTTAATGACACATGCGTTGATTCACTGGATGCTCGCAACCAACACCAACTGATGCTTCTTCCAGTCCGCTCGCTTGGAAATTGCACCACCAAGACTACGTCGCGAGCATCTAACAGACAAGCTGAACAACCAAATCCTTGGGCTGATGATGAACCACCTCTTGCACAAATAACGACAAATCCAGGACTTCGATCACGCCTACCTTTTTCCCAGACACGAGCCGCCCCAGCAGATCAGAGTTCAGTCTCATCCAGGAATGGGAAAAGAGCTGGGAAGGACACGATTCGCCCACGGCAGTTTCTACTCCCCCTTGGCATCAAAGCTCCGTGCTGGCTCCAATACTACCTCGGAGGAGTGGGTAACACTAACCGGTGCGAACTGGGGTTGCAGATCAATGCCAACATACCGATGGAGCTTTTGGCGATTCACTAGCATGCATCTCGGTGCAGATGAGCAGATGGCAGATCAACATTTCTACAGCTGCTCTGACTTCCAACCACCTGACGGGATGACTGACCTAACAAGCCCAAATGATGCAGAAATCAATTGGCTTCCCAACTTCGAGAAAATAGGCCTGACTCACCGACACTAATTACTAACTATACTCATACGAAAGAAGAAGAGGCCCAAACAGATTATAGCAGCAGACATGATAGAGTGTCAAAACATATACACTGGCAAACTAAAGGATCGTGGGACTCAAGAATGTGGCCATCACATGGGAACATCAGCCGCAGACAATCATCCTAGCTGAATAAAAATATCATCAATTGGATAAACTATAACAAGCCAGCATCATTGTAAGCAGAGGGAACAAGTTAACATCAATCGAAGTACTCCGTCCCACGAATAAACCTCGCAGTCAGGAAATGGGACAAGCGAATAATACAAAGACCTGAGGATCGGAATCCATGACATATGCCCGGCGGCAATTGCTCCGCCGACAAATTACTCCCGCAAAAAAGTGACAATTGCTCCGCGACATTTGCTCGCCGACATTAGCTCCGACGTTCAAATGCCTCCTCCGTCAATTGCTCCGCCGAAATTTGCTCGCCGACAATTGCTCCGCCGACAATTACTCCGCCGGCAATTGCCTCCGCAGACATTTGCTCCGCCGACAATTGCTCCGCCGACAATTGCTCCGCAGACATTTTGCTCCACGACAATTGCTCCGCCGGAACAAAATAGCTGGCTTAAAAATCTGTTTCATTGAAACAATTGCCCTCATTGGCTGACGCATATGGCTCAAAATCCAAGAAGAGCCACCTTTAGACAGAGAGAGAGAAAAGACGTTTGTCATTGCATAGTTCTTATTTGTCGATCTTTATTACTCCTTTTGAATTATAATATTAAATAGTGCCCCTTTTCATAGTCTCATGCATGTAAATCACTGTGAGCGCCAAAGCGCCAATTTAACCTTAATTACCATTCAATAATTCGGATAGCAGAGCAGTCTGATCTATTTGGTTACATTTCATGGTGTATAAATGCTAGAATGCGAGCAGCAAACGAAAATCGCAATGAAATGATTGAAAAACAATTGCAAGTTTATGCACTCCACCGCTCCCCCCCCCCAAAAAAGGACAATTTACCAATTACAATTTACTTTAATATTTTATATTTGCTTTTCAATTTTATAACTAATCTCAATATACTTGAGGGAGAAAAATGCGAAGAGAAAAAAAAGGCGAGTTAAACTTTTGGAAAAGATGACCTTTTTGAAATTGTAAATATAATAATCAGTGTTGTAAACTAGGGATTTCGCTGCGTCACCTCTTTTGGATGTGTTATCTTTCGATCGGTTTCGTATAAAAAAAAAAAAAAAATCATTCGTTTTTGTTTGTTTATTGGGGGCAATCTTTTATGAGGCCTGTATAATAAAAGTGATTTAAAAAGTGGTTGAAACCTAATTATGTAATGCTGCAGTCACACAGGACACTACGTATAGTTACGTCAGTTGCGTCCAAAAAATTATTTTCTTTCCTCGGATCCCACGGATGCCTTCCGTCATAGTCAGCAGCAGTGAAAGAGTGATAAATTTCGTTCATCCCAATAAAACAAAGAAATTG
>CALNVZ010000641.1:32762753-32777539 GCA_940671915.1 Paracentrotus lividus
TGAAACAAACGAATAAACAACAGGAATCAATATCAAAGAGATCACAAAACTTTTGGGGAAAATCCTATGGTAGGGTTCAGTAAAGCTACGCGGTTCATAAGCACGAACTGCAAATAAGACGCGCAAAGTGAATGGGGCCAAAATATGCACTCGCATTTAATACAGCTCGTCATAGCAGTGTTTCATTTCAAAGTTCAAAATTCCACCTTTTGCTAACTAGAGCAGGTGCTAAAAGGGTAATTATTGTCGTGGAACTACTAGTAGTTTCATAATACATTGTATATCATGAAAATTTGGAAGAAACACATAATTAAAAGTGTTAAATCAACTTCAAAGTGAGTGCGTAGACTTCCATGAACCGTTCTTTTCTGACGGCAACGGAGAAGAGGGTTTCGATCTCGCCGCGATTTTCGTAATTGCCGTTTTATTCCTTGTTTTTTACACCAAGTTAATCCTCACAAAAATGTAGCAAAAGATGGTGTAAAATAGTAATATGAAATATTAAATTCTATGATTTCTAAATCGTCAACAACTAAGTAAGTGCGTAGCTTTATGACCCCCCTTCATACTGTAAAAAAATTAAATCGATTAGACTCTAAGTCTAACTAAAAGTTAGAGTCTAAAGTTAGATCTATAAATTAAATTTTAAAAAATACAAGTCAGAACTAACAAGTTAGAAATCTAAACTAAAAATCAGACAATGCAGAATGTAAACATCATGACTTCAGTTCCGATCTAATTTGCCGATCAACAACGGCACCTCCTGCCAATTTACTTACATTTGTTTGCCTTTTATAGGGTCAGTCGAGGCAGTTCTTGGGCATTGAAGGGGGTTCCACGTCACCCTTGCAGCAGCTGGTATTGGCGCCGGGTCCGTCGGGCTGGGTACGGGTTGCATGGAGTCGCAGTAGGTGGCAGGCAAACTCTTCGTCCAAACGCACAGTTGGACTAATCCTTGGACGTAAGCGAAAGAAAATGTCTCTTTGTCTGGTCCATTCATCAAATCATCGTGTAAATACACCCTCGCACTTGATTTGTTTCGTTTTCCTTTTTCCATCCTCGGCTTCAGATCCTAAATATCGCATTACTAAGCGAGAATTCACCGGAAAAAAAAGCTGAACGAAGAACGTGCACGAAAAAGCAAGCTAGCTTGTGTTCGCTTTTTCGGCTAGGATCGCGGGCCGATCGGCTAGCCTACCTCGCCCGCGTAGTGCATTGTATCGGCTTTGCATTTTGCGAACCTACAGGCTGCGCACTCGGCTAATTTCGAAGGATTTCGAGCGTCCGAAACTTAATCCACAGTAGGCCGACCATTGCGTAAGCCTCACTGTGGATTGTGTATGAGTCAATGGAGCTCAAGAAAAACCGCGCATCCCCACGACTCCGCTTGCGAGTGCCTTAAGCCTTAGTAAGGACCTCCGGCTAGGCTCCACGCTCGCTAAGATTTTTTGGGACTGGCGAAACTTTTACTACGTACGACTAGATCTAGCCGTACACGAAGGCTTTTCCCAATCATATTTCTGCACTGCATTTGGGAAAAATCGAGAGTGTTTTAATTTTTCTTTACAAGATGTGAATTCAAATTTATTGAAAACCTATTAGCCTATCTGATAAATAAATAATTAAAAATATATATAGGCCTAGAGGGCTTCAAATTAGAGGCGAAAGCTATTTCAAAAAGTAAAAGAATCTTGGGGAAAAACCAATGAAATAATGTTACCCATGGGGTGAATATTCAAAATTGAATGACATGCGCCGTTAAAACCAACCAAACAACAACAACAACCCATTGTTCCTTCCCACTTTTACTATGCGTGGGTACTCCTAGCTAGTCATACATGTAGCGCAATGGACATAAAATGTACACTGTATTACCGGTATAAAAAGAGATCCGACATATTATTATACAATGTAAGTGCAATGGTACAGAAATTTCTCGAATTTAAAGATGAAATATGCAGATCTATTTCACTTTCTTTTAGAAGGGAGAAAAATTATGTATTTTTTATGCAAGTACATACACGTACCATGATCGAAACATATGGTACAAAAAAAAAAATGTCTGTTTAATGACACAGTCGTTCAATGTATTGTTTCATGAATACAATGTGACCAACAATCCTCCAATCAAATAACTAACAAGATTCTACTACATGTAAGTCACTAGGCTTTGTACATTTATGTGCAATGTACATTTAGCCTGGTTTTGGAGTTGTTGGAGACAGACTTCGGCACATTTAATGAGTTACAAAATGTATATTGATTTCCGGAAATACAATAGACTGATGACCATGAATTCATACCTAGTTTTAGATCTCGTTTCCATGGAATTATTTGTCTACAAATCCCTTTTCTTTTTCTTTTTTCTCTATTTATTTATTTTTTAACAATGGGGAGGGGGGTGGGGGTCCATACATGTACATGTACTTGTCAGCTCCTATTTATTAGCTGGCCTTCTTCAATGAAACATAATTTCAATTACAAAGTAATATAACTCATGCCTGGATCTTTATTGGTATTTTTTTTCCCAACTCTTTTTCATAAAAAGCATGAAATTGATGACAATGCAATGATTACAGTGTTGATTAAACAAAATATAGAAGTCTTCTATCTGTAATCATATCAAAAATAAAATGGGGAATCATACGTGTAAAAGCCAAGTGGCTTTTTGGGATGATTCCCGCATACAGATAAAAAAGAAAGAAATGGACAATCTCTAGAGAACTAATTAATTTGATCTTGTGTCTGTACATGTACATTGATATATATATTGATTGATATTTTGTACAATGTATTTGCCTGTACAGAATCCAGGGATCACATTCTGCTGAGAAGACATCTTCATTGGTCCTTCCCAAGCAACATGACGGAAAGCACTTTGACATTCAAGGTTTGTTTAGTATAGATGACTTTTTAAAAACGATATAATATTAATATTACTAATTACATGTACAATGTATGTATCCCCAAAATATTAATAGCCCAACTATACAGATATCCATGTACATTTAGGCCTACTTGTAATGTAGTCGAACTGTCCATAAGCTGATTAAATGCCAAATGTCACAGCAAAATAACACACAGGTTTGCAGTCATCGCCAAGAAGAAATGGCCCATCACAATCATTGTTTGCGATTTTTGTTTAAAAGACTGATGATAATCAGAAACAAACGTGCAAATGTTCTTTTAAGTCTGCGATTGATCTCAAAGCTTTGTATACAGGGCCTGATGACATTCATGCGTAATGTGTTATTTTGGACAGGTACAATACAGTCTTTACAACAGGCCATACATGTACTGTACATGTATGTGCAGCATGCAGCACACTTCCTTTTTCAGTTTTGACTACCGCATTAGTTGACTAGATTCCATCGCCCCTTCTAGAGCACATACCAATCAAATGAAGAAAATGCTAAAAAATGTTCATTTTAAGAATTTTGTCTGAAATATAGAATGTAACAAAAAAATACTTTTATATCACATGAACCTGGATAAAGTTATCAAATATTTTGTAGTTTTCATTTGTATACTTGTATGTATTCTTTACGTCCAGGTCAGCAATCAAGCCATGCCAGTTCCCAAGCCTCAAAGAAGTCATCCCTCTCTGACCACACATACAATAGGTTTGTCTTGTACTTCTGTTTCTACTGACTACTTGCAACAAGTAACATTTTCAAACATATTATTTTTTCTTCTCTTTTTGCTTTATATATGTTTTTCAAGGGCAATCCTGCATTTTGTAGATAATGGATGTTCCTTAATTCCAACATTACATGTGAATGAACCAAATAACTGAGTAAAAAAAAAGAATAAATAAAAAAGATAAAAAATAAAAAATAAATAAAGCTTGCTATTTCTTGTACATTAATATTTATTATATTATGTAAAATGAAATATATGCTTATAAAATGTGCATCATGCATTTTAAAGGTACAAAATGACAGCATACATTGTCTTTTTATTTTGGCAGGAGAAATACAAGCTCAACCTCTTCAGTGGATTTGGACTCGTCTGTTATGCAGCATTCTCTTCCAGACTCTGCATCTGAGCCTTTACCTGTACCAACACCACAGAAGGACATACTTGGTAAGAAAGTAAATTGGTATGGCGAGGCAAACATGACCTTGAAAATATATGTATATCGGGTACATGTAGGTTCGGTTATTCTCCAATAATTTTCGACCTTACAAACTGAAGTAGTGCAGCTGTAGGGTTTACCTTTAATTTAGGGTATTTGATCACAAGGAATTTATATTCATTATTGTACATTATTTTGTATAATTCAGAAAATAATAAATTCATGATTACAAGTTAATATTGTAATGGTTTGCTTTGCAACAGTTTTAAAGGCAAAAAATGTAATACAGTGGAATTCATTATAAGATCTGATATTTAATGAGGTTTCCCCTATATAACAAGTTAAATATACTGGTCTCAGTTCTTTGTATTATTATTATTTTTTCTTTCATCCTAAAATACGAGATTACTGATATAGTATTTCTCAAGGACCTTGTGAAATTGAATTTACACTGTACATGGTAGACAAACCAAAAACAAGATTTTTTTATAGTTGTAATTATTTTACACTTTAATTTATTGTGTTCTTTTTGTACATGTATGCTGATTGTGTTCTTAAAAGTTCATTTACATGTATTATGAGCTTGTAAATCCACATGTCTTTCATTTTTTTTTTTTTTAAAACTTCAATACGTTTTCTCATACAATCCACTTCTGTATAAATAAAAAACTTGGATACAACAAGATTTCTCTGTGTGACGAGGCAATATGTACTGTTCAAAATTTTAAAAACAATTTACACATACTGTATTTGTGTGTGTCTGTTTGTTGACTGTAATGACATTTTGTTATAATGGGGCAGTAGGCTTAGTCCTGGGAGCGTTTCATGATAGGACTTGTCGACATTTATCAGACAAACTGTTATAAGCTACTGAAATGCTTGCTTCTGATTGGCTGAGAGCAAATTTGTTGTACATTTTATCTGACAAGTCCTTTGATGAAATGCCCCCCCCTGATCATCCTGTTATTTCTAACGAGAGTGGACTGTACCATAGTTTTGTATGCTATTGTAAAAATGATGTAGTTGTAAATAAAATAAATATCAGATGTATTACTATCTGCATGTGTATTGTGACATCTTTCCAGCTGTGTATGTGATGTAGAACGGAATTGCCATGTTTTAAACATATGAGATCCACATCCAACCTTGAATACACATTTAAACATGGAACATAATTCACAAGTCCTACCAAATCATTTGTACATATACATGTACATGTGCATGTATTTACAAAAAGCTGGATAATGTGGCACATGAGTGTGCTTTTCTTGTAATATAGGTGCTACATGTACATGTAAATTTACAAACATGAAATTCTGATTGCATTTGTAAAAATGATATAAGATTTAGTATTTAAACACAAAGCTACAGTGTATACTAACTTCCTCCTGTTTTTTTCTTTCTTTTTTCTAATCTTTCC
The DNA here is from genome assembly GCA_940671915.1 of Paracentrotus lividus. Taxonomy (NCBI): domain Eukaryota; kingdom Metazoa; phylum Echinodermata; class Echinoidea; order Camarodonta; family Echinidae; genus Paracentrotus; species Paracentrotus lividus. The sequence continues at coordinate 32,768,252 of CALNVZ010000641.1, forward strand.
TGACTTTCATAGAACCCGCTTTCGCATCAACTCCAGATGACAAGGCCAGGTCAGTTGAACATGAAGGCTCCTCAACAAGCACCAAGAGAGGTCTTTTTTGCCTACCTCACATGATCAAGAAACTATGAGTAATATAATATTCAACACTTCATGAATTATATGAATTAAATACAAAGTTTCAACCATCTAGAATAACTCCTTCCATAACAAGTTATTCTTGTTTATTCATATATTCAACTCTTTTGCAAGACGCATAATTTTAGCTTCCAAACAGTACCTGCATTTTCCTCCCAAGGTGACAAGGTTAATAGGCTGAGTTTTATGAACAATTCGAAAAGCTTCTGCCTGTGTAACCTGTTGTCAAATACCAAACATGGCTGAACATTTGTTTTTTATTTGATAATGGCATAGCAGTAATTTAAAATAACATGAATAATCTAGTTATTTTTCCAGCTTATAGCAAATGGCCTTCATCTTGCTTATGCCCAAATTGTAAATATAAACAGTTTTATATTGCACTGAAATGGGCTATCCGCCATACATGTACATACAATGTACATTTTCTATCTATGATTTATGATGGTCTTTTATCGATGTTGATATAAGAAATGGGAAAAAAAAAAAAAAAAGCTATTAACTTTTAAGATTCAATTCATTATGTTTCATTTCTGTTCCTGTCAAAATTCTATTGTCTTTTATCATACAAAAATATTAATACAGTAGTGTAAGTGCAGTACCTTATCACAATTATGTGTTTTTGAATGAGGTTTGTTTTCTTCTGCATTTTTAGAGATCCAGTTGACACTGACAGTTCCGATTCAGAGGAGGATATAAATGAAGATCCCATCCCGGAATTTGTACCACAGACGCATCGCAAGTCGATGTAAGTTGTCTTTTCCAATAGTATTTTATTTCCAAATTTGATTGTGCAGTTTTGCTGACCTTTTTTATTTCAAGTCTCTCGCAAGTTTTAAAAATGTTTTCGCGAATACATCCTGTTCGAAGGCCACACAACCTGTTATGCATGCTTGCGAGACCAAAAGTGGCTCCAAAAAGAAGAAAAAAAAATTGTTTGAGGCTGATGGAAATGGAGTTATCATTTTTATTTGTGATTTATGAAATGACTTTATTTTAGCATAATTACTTTTCAAAAGTTTTCTGTAATAAATTTGCCCCCCCCCCCAATAAAATAAAACAAAACAAGGAAAAGCAAAAGGGGTTTCCTTTGTTAAGTTTTTTGTTTGCAGAGGTCAAGGATTAAGTATGTTAATATTTATTGTGTATGTTATTTCTGGTGATAAAATCTTGACAAGATGCAATATTCAGTGCGCATTTATTTGACCATATTATGTTATCTATTGTATACTCTTACTCTTGCCAATACTTATTTTTTGTATTGTATTATTATATTTTACAGGAACATAGACGACAGTAGAACTGGTCTGGATCTAGATGTCTTCGACATTGACCTTGGAGCACAAGAGACAGTTGGCGATGACTCTGGTGATGAAGCGTGCGACAATTTCAACCACGATGAAAATTTACTGGTCAAACAAAAAAAGTGCATTGTCTATGAGGATAAACTCATGGAACTTCTTGTTAAAGTTCATGGAACCCGTTGTGCTAGGTGCCACTCAGAGTTCTCGTATCGATCTGTACAGAGGGGTACAGCTATTGTCGTAACTTGGGAGTGCGAGAAGGGGCATAAGGACTCCTGGACGTCACAACCCAGGTACAGTGGGATGTTTGCTGGCAACCTGAACATGGCTAGTGCCATTCTGATGTCTGGTGAGAGCTTCCAGAAAGTGGCCACAATGTGCCACTTTATGAACTTGCGAATGATGTCGAGGACCACATTCAGCAACATCGAGAAGCTGTACGTGGCGCCAGCTGTTGGCAAATTCTATAAGGAACAACAGGAAGAACTTCTGGCGAAATACACGAAACCAGTGGTGCTCTCCGGGGACGGGAGGTCTGACTCGCCAGGATACAGTGCGACATTCTGTACCTATTCTCTGTGCGATGAGGCTACCAAGAAGATCCTGCACACAACCACTGTGATGGTTCAGGAGGCAAGCGGCAAGTCGCCGAACATGGAGCGAATCGGCTTTGAGAGAGCAATGGACTTCATTACCTCAAAGATTGAAGTGGAGGCGATTGTCACTGACGCTCATCCTCAAATTGGAGCGTTAATGAAACGCACTGAAAAGTATGGTGGTGTCAAGCACCAGTGGGACATTTGGCACGGGAGCAAGAACTTCACCAAAAAGGTCAGTGCTGCCAGCCAGCAGAAAAATTGCCAGGACTTGCAACCGTGGATTCGTAAACTTAGCAACCATTTTTGGTACTCGGCACAAACATGCAAAGGGAGTAGTGAAAGGCTGACAGGCAATTTAGTGGGAGTACTACACCACATTGTAAATGAACACGAATGGCTCTTCACCATCGATGGTAGGCCAGGAGGTTGCCAACATGCCCCTCTTGAACCCGACAAGGACACTGCATGGCTGCAGAAGGGCAGCCCTTCACATGAGAAGCTTCGCAGCATTGTAATGGACAAGCGGTTCTTAAAGACACTTCACTACTACGAAGACTTCAGGCACACGGGAAGTTTAGAACTCTTCCATTCTAGTCTGTTGATGTATGCACCGAAGCGCTCCTTCTTCTCGCTCCCTGGCTATTGCCTGCGTGTCCAACTAGCTGTGCTGGATGCCAATTTCCACAGTGATCGCAAGCAAGCTGTGACGAAAGATGGTGAGCCACGCTGGAAAAGAAAGTGGAACAAGCGTTCGAAACAGTACACTGTTTCACCAGTAAAGGAGAAGAAGACGTATGCGTACATCCCCAATCTCATCGCTAGAGTCTTCAGGCAACGGGAGGAGACGCCTGGACGGATGTCGCAACACATCTCTATGACAGAGGATGATCCACGCAGACTCCACCCTACCATATCGATGAGACAGCCAGTACCTACTGCTCAGTTAGTGGAAGAACACAAGTCCCGCTTTACATAACTCAGGAATCGTTTGGAATAAGAATTGGATGAGAGGCTAATGAAGTAATTCGTTGGTTGACCCCTAGTTCTTATTTTTTCATCTGAGATGTGTGTTCATTTCAGAAACATGTTGTTTGCAGACTAAAATTCCACATGTACATGTAGCCAGAAGGCCTGGAAAGGGCATCATGCCTATAGTGTACACCGTACCTGCAATTTTTTTTTTACTGCACAACATTGCAGTTGACATTTACTTTGCTTGTGATGTAATACATGTACATACAATTTAGTCATATAATTTACATTCATCAACAATGCAGAAGACATGAATGCATGTAACTTTATGAGTGTTTTTATTTATCTTTTCCTTTATTTTTTATTGTATTGTTTATTTACTGATTTTTAAAAAAATTTAATTATTCATTTGTTTATTTATTTATCTGATATTTATTTATCTATGATCATTATTTATTTATCTATAACTATTATTTATTTATTTAGTTATTTTTATTTTCATTTTATTATTATTTTATTTTATTTTTCATTTATTTATTTATTTATTTATTTATTTTTTTTTTTTAGTCATATGGTATTGTAAGCAAATCTGTAATCTGTAAATACAGTATTAAATTGCTTTGTTATACATGTATTTGTTTGATTATGCTACATTTTACAATGTACATGTACATATTACTATTGGTTAACATAAACTAAACAGATAATGTGGTTAACCGAACAGAGCACAAAGTGCTCAGGTGGAGGGGGTATTGCAGAGTTGTTTTCATTGGAATTTATCAAAGTATTGAATATGATGAAGGGTATCTGTTAGGAGAATGAAAAACAGATAGCAATTACTTGGGTTATATCATTCTGAAAGTGTGATGTAACTGTTATGTCTAATCATGGGATACATGGAAAGAAAATTACCAGATTTGTTTAGGTTTGCTCATTAGAGTGAAGTATGGGAGAACTGTGTCCAAATATTTGGGAAAATTCAATTTTTAATGCGTCTAATAATTGGTGTATGCTATAATTATTTTCTTTTATTAAACAAATATTTGAAAGATTATAATAAACTGACTAAATTCTGCTGGGAATCACTTGCACTGGACACATACAATGTAGATGTATATGCATGTATGGGAGTTTGTATCATTTAAAAATTGATTTTCATTGGACCTTTTTACAATTATATTCATCTTGAATGCATGAGCAGAAATTGAAAGCTTGCAATAATAGCTTTTGCACCTACATGTAACCTCATAACAGTACATCTTCCCTTTACTTTACTTACACTTTTAGCAACGATGTATGATGGCTTTACATGTGCAAATAATAATTATGAAACAGGAATTTCCTGTATGTAATCGATTACAAAAATAGAAAAAGTTTGAAAGCAAAGAGCGGATCATTCATGTACCTACATGTACATGTATTGCAGGTGGCAATTGAAGAGTTTTTAAAATTTTAAATTTTAAAGGTGATCTAGTGCTATCAATTAGCAGGTGTTATTAATCCAGAGTTTTAAGTTGCAAAAAGAAGATTTTGACCTTTTGCTTTAAATGGTTAAATGGTTACGTTAATGTATTATGTACATAAACTGTAATATTGTACATTTTTTAATTTATGCCTGAGTGGAATATAAGTTTGTTTTTTTTGTTTTTTTATTTGCTTGAAATATTTAATTGTGAGATGTTACTTGGTGCCAGTGTAGGGTCAAATTTTTATAAAGCATACGTGTATATGTTTAACACAATAATATGATAATTTTAAAAAGCTACATGTACTTTTCCTGAAATTGTTTCAAATAAGATTGGCTTTCCACAAATTGAAATTTTGTTTTTGAACTCATGTTATTATGAACTAGGACCTAGATTTGCTTCTGTGAACAAATGGACTACTAGCTTCTTCATATTGTCAACACTTCTAGGTTTTGAGGGAAAGCAGATCAGATCTTTATTATGTTTTTAAATTTTATACTTACAGTATTACATGAGCAGCCTTATGAAACTCAAAAGTAAAAGTACAAAATAAAGGGAGCTACTTTCTTGGAAATAACATAGATTTATGTATTGAAAGTTTGTATGTTTTTTACATGGAAATTACATAAATGAATGTCTATACAGTCCATCCCTGTTATAACAAGGGTAGCCTAGTGAGAACAATGAAATTACTTTCCTTTGACAAAATTTTATTTTACTCAATACTGAACCCAGTATAATGAAAGTGGACTGTATAACAATTGCGTTGAAAGACATTAGTGGAATGATGAGAGAAGGGGATGTGGACCAGAAAAAAAAAAAAAAAAGAAGAGAGAGACAGTTAATAAATTAGAAGAAAAAGTGTGAAGAAGTGTTCTAGTAAAAAGAGAGAGAGAGAGAGACAGAAGAGAGAGACAGACAGAAAGAGAGAGAGAGAGAGAGAGAGAGAGAGAGAGAGAATTCATTAGTGGGAGATGTGAAAGTTGAGGGGCAAGAATTTTAGAATAGCAAAAAAAAAAAAAACACTAAGATGATTGTTATAATTATGGAGACAATTAAATTGCCCTTTCCTCATCTTGGGTCACCAGGGTCCTTGTTTATCAAATTGTCACAAATCTTATGCTTTTGATGTCCCAGATAATTAAAACTGGCAAAGACAATTTGTGATAGTTTGGGAAAACAGAACCCCATCTTTCATCTCGTCCTCTTATTTCGTCTTGCAACAAAGTCCCCTCTTTCCGTTCACTTTCATCCATATTTTTTTATATGCCTGCTCAACCCACTTTCAATCTCTGCACACTGCAATTCTGTTTTTTTGTTTTTGTTTTTTCATTTTTAGTGACTTTGGTATATTTAGGATTACAGTACCCAACATTTTCAAACAGAAAACACTTTTTGGGTGTATTATCATGACATTTATTCAAACTCAAACATTCATCTAATTTCAACATTCCTTGTGTCATCTTATGATATCTCCATCTTTAGTATAGGTTTATATGATTTGTTGGATTTTTAAAAATAATATTTCACCTGGTACATTATATGGTCAAACAAATATAAACTATTGAATGGTAGGAGTGTTGAGCTTTCATTTCTACATGTAAATGTAATCAATACAATGACAAGTAGTTGTTTAATTGTAATCTAGAAAGGATAGACATTGTAATCAGAATAAGAAGAAAAGTTTTCTGTACTTGAAGCAAAGCAAAAATAAAAAATCAATGAAAAGGAAATGGACATAAAACATAACTTATTCCCCCCCCCCAGTTGGCGTTGAGCAGCCACGTACACTAAGAATTATCCTGGAAGACATACTAACAACATGTATGAAGTAAATATTATCTAGGATTTGAAAGTCAACTGTCATGTAACAATACAAAATTTAATTCTATCATGAAAGAAACTGTAGGATACCATAAAGCAAACAAAACCCCAAATACCCCTTCCCCCAAAAAATCAACGTCCAACCCAATTGTCCTTTCCCCTAATGTATGTCCAATACTTGATGACTTGTTGATGGCCAGAGGCAAAAATCAAATAAATTATAAAAATTTTTAAAAATGACACAACTTTGAAGCTACTATTGAACATGAATAAACCTATGTGCACAAGCACACTAACAGTTTACATAATCACACATATATGATATGACAGTCTTTGATACATGTAATTTCATAACAATTAGAAATATTATGAAGTGCTTTCATACTTTTCATGTCAGCTGTAAAAAAGTTTTTAAAAATAGCTCTATATTTACATATATTTAAATTATGTATGAGTACTAACTTAAAAAACATGCAACAAAAACCAATAAAGTAAAGTACCAAATGTAGCAGTGGTCCTACAAAACCCATCCCTTTAAAAAAAAGGGAGGAGCCTTATTAGCATGATTTGAAAGGCATAACATATGGCGGAACAATCCAGTACTACATACATGTATACTTGCCATTGGGTACTGTCACAAAACATATGAAAACTTTATTTGGCAAAGGCTTCTAAAACTGAAGTTATTGTTTTTTTAACAATCAAGGCAAGAATTATGTGACAAGATTGCTTGTGAATTGGTTAGAATACGGTAAGATAAGCAAAGCTGGATGGCAAGTTGAGTGATGAGTGTCGAATACTTGCATTTTATAAACAATCAAAAGGCAAGAACTATGTGACAAGATTGCTTGTGAAATGTTTAAAATATGGTAAGATAACTTATAAGCAAAGCTGGACGGCAAGTTGAGCTCTGAAATATAAGACATTTGAAAATTTGATGGTTTCATGATGTATGCAGTCCATTTTTAAACAAATAAATGGCAAGAAATATGAACAAGATTGCTTCTAAAAATATGTAAAAAGGTAAGATAAACAGTAAGGCAAGCTAGTAATATCATGTTGAATACTCCTCTGAAATTGAAAATCTTTGTTGCCGGATTTGCATGCGTCAGAGCAGAACTACCAAGATGTGGTTCTCAATGCTAATATGTTCTTGAAAAGGAGAAAGGAAGAAAGGGTCCATCTTGGTAAAGGGAGCTAATCGTGCATGCCATCGGTGAAACCCTTATATACTCCAGTTGCATTGGGATCTCCGTCTTACACGGCACACTGCACACGATGGCACGACACGTCTGCTCCCTTTACCAAGATGGCCGTGGTGCATGTATGTATATTGCTTGTAAGCATAGTGCCTATAACTGTCATTGGATCTGGGAATGTTTCTGGGAAAGTTATCATTACTGGCAGCCATGCACGTTGCCAACACATTAGCATTCAGAACCACATCTTTGTAGTGCTGCTCCGAAGTGACACATGTTCGGATCCGGCAACATAAATTCTCAACTTCAGAGGGCATCACACTTGCAATGTCCACAAATACACCATGGTGGAACATCTCGCGGCTGGGTCTGGCTGTGCTGCTTCAGGCTGTGCGGGGTCTTGATGTGCTGGGACGTGCTGGTTTGTTCATCCTGTGGTGGGTTGTGCTGTTCTGGTTCTAGTTCGGGCTGTGCAGGAATGTGTGGGTTGTGCTGTTCTGGTTCTGGTTCGGCTGTGCTGGAACGTTTGGGTCAGTCTGAAGAGAAACTACAACATCCAGGTAGGCATCTGGAAAGCGAGTCAAGCACATAATGGCCACCTTTTCCAGATTACCCGCTCCAAATCAGTCACTAGTTTCTGTGGAGAATTAAATAAAAAATATATGATGAAATACCAAACACAGAAACTGATTTTACCTACAATAGTCGCACACACTTTTAGTCAATAAAAGTCGATCATATTTACCTTGCACAGTTATGAGCAGACAAAGTTTATTACACCAACACAACATTGATATAATGTTTAGTTGCTATGAAGGTCTGACAACAAACCAGCTTTTACATTCTCATTCAAAAGCACTAATGTATTTACCTTGACATTCTCCAAGTGGCGATCCTCTTTGGTTTGGGGAGTTGTCTTCCGGGCAATCTTGGGGATGGGCTCTCCATCCTCATCACTGGAGTGTCTAATGAAAAGAAATAAATAAATACTGTAAATTCCTGATTCTATAATCACTAAACCAAACTGTACAATTATACAAACAGAACTAATAACATTGACTAAAACCAAACAAAATAAGCAGTGCTACATTCTGGTTGTTGTTATCAGAGGTACCAACAAAATAAATACTGATCCCCCCCCGACATGTAATTTAATATTCAGGAAAATGTTTAAAACTAACTTACAAGGCATCACATACTTTTTGTAGCAGGGACTACAAACCCACTTGCCTACTTGCCCAGGGCAAGTGAAAACCACAGGCAGGCAAGCAAAGTTCAAATTCACTTGCCCACTTGGGCAAGTGATAATTTGGGCACAAGATGTTGTGAGACATCTCACCAAAAACAAAAATGTCACACAATTTCACAAGGATATCATTCTTGAGAAAACATTACCTAACAAGTCCTCAAAATTTCTATAAAAAAAGTATGGTTATCAAAAATTCATACCATTTGTAGTTCCTGATTATTGTTACAATGCTAGTCAGGTCCAATATGCAGACAACATGAGAAAATTCAGATGCAAGTATTTTCTATCCTACCTTTTGTTTAACGTTTATTTCAACATTTATTTTTTTTTTATTCATTTATTTATTTTTATTTATTTATTTATTTATTTTTTTTTTTTTTATTTATTTATTTATTCATTTATTTTATAGATATAGACCCTTTCTATATATATATATATATATTTTTTATTTCTTTTTTTTTTTTGGTGGGGGGGGGGGGGGCGTTTGTCTCTCATGCTGAAACGAGATGATTTGGCCTGACATTTAGTTTATTAATTTTA
>CALNVZ010000641.1:32777639-32806219 GCA_940671915.1 Paracentrotus lividus
TGGACACTAGACGTAGTTTGGCTAACAGAACCCATTTTCTAACTTTTTGAATAAAATTACGATTTTTAATCAACTACGACGAGGTTTATTCGATTTCGAAAGAAAAGTAATTTTTACGCTCCAGTTTGTACTTGCCCATAGGGGGCCAGTATGGTAAAAATAAGGTAATTTTACACACATATTTTCTGAAAGCTAGGTTACGGAGAAACAAAAATTCTGCGTGTTTACAACTACGAAGGCTAGCGGTCATTGGTCGTCGGCGCGCGTGAAATTTGCATTACGCATTAAAAAACTAGAACGGTCTGTACAGGTCATTGCACTTTTACAGCGCGCATACATGGGTGATCGGCTATTATATCCCTTATCCAAGATTGTTTGCATTGAGAGTGTACACAAGGAGAAAAAGAATAGTTTAACTAAGAAAAACGTTTCTCGAGAAATAGTTCGTTTTTCTTCATGACGTCACGCATAGTACATTTTTTCCCTAGGGAAAAACTGGACTATACGTTTTTCCGACCCCCCCCCCCACCCTATTCACGAGTTGCGCACGCGAGCGGTGCTACTCTGCTGCTTTTACCTGAATTCTCCACTGCATGCGCGCATGCCACGGGAAACTTTCGGCGAGCTGAAGCTGAATGCACTGACCAGGTACTAGGTGCGCAACAGCTGATTTTTGTTTGTAAACAGACAAAATGGCTGCCTCCACTAGTTGCCAGATTGATGGTAATAACGGAAGATTTCAGCAGTATAATGACGAGGAAATTGTGGATTTCATGAACTCGACTGACAGCGTTAATACTCAGAAACAAATTAAGTATGCTGTATCTATATTCCGTGAATTTTGTTCACAAATTGATGGTGTGAGTTGTGATGAGATCGACATCAAATCACTCGATTCAGCGCTCGCAAGATTTTTCGTCGGTGCTCGAACAAAAACGGGCGCTTTGTAAGTACTTGTACTTATTGGATCCAGAAGAAAGGTAAGCATAGACTATATAATTTTGTTCATTAAAAAAATTAAAAGGTGGAAGGGATATAAAACAAATATACAATGACTCATTCTCAGAACAGGTTAAAACTATTCGCACTCAGGAACATCACATAGTACTATTCTCTCTCGGGCCGATGGCCCTCGAGAGAATAGTACTATGTGATGTTCCTTCGATGCGAATAGTTTTAACCAGATCCTCGATTGTCATTGTATATTTGTATACTAGTACACATACGGTAACCGTAAGTAATTTCATGACATTGTGCGTTGTTAATTTATAGTCGCGGCTCAGTTTTGTGCATGTAGTCCCGTACGTAGATTTTGATTGGGGTCTGAGCTGATTTTAGCATTGGGTGATCTTCTTCACTTTAGTTTAGGACTTTTTACCCGACCAATCAACTGGATGAGAATTTAATGGCGGCTTCTCATAAAGTGATAAGGTTCGTCAAACATTGATAATAAACCTCATGACCTAGACTTCGAGGCTATAAATTTAGGCCCAGAATCTAGACTATAAACTGTGTTTTAATGTTAGACTAGACTAGAGTACGGTTCTAACAAAGAGTGCCAGGTTCTTAAATCAGGGGGGTGTAACACAAAGACTTACGATTGATTAAAAGTTACGATTGATTTTGTCTCGGTAGCCTCATCATGGACAGAATGCTCCAAAGTTGATCATCTTAATCGTAACCCTAGCCCTAACCCTTCTCTTAATCATATCCAAATCATAATAGGCCTAGATCTAGATCTAGATCTACCTGATTTTCAAATGAGGTTACCAAGAAAAAATCATTCCTAACTTTTGATCAATCGTAAGTCTTTGTGTTACATCCCACTGATCTGATAAAGTGATCTTTTTTTTTTCTTCAGCAGACGTCTAACTCGTTACAGACGTTAGAGACTATGATCTAACGTTGGGGGGGGGGGCGGGGGGCTACATGTAACTGACATGTACAAAAACGAAAAATGACCATGAATTTGTTACTCTTTTTACTAAATTTTTATTTTAGCCTGTTCAGCTACCCCCCCCCTCTTCACCACTTTCGGCTCAGCCCCTCTACTTTGACTTTCTAACATGCTCCGTGCCTAGGCTATAACTTAGATCTAACGTTAGGCTAGATCTAGATCTAGGCCCCTACGCTACTTTCTTTTACTGAGTTAAACTTAGATCTTGATCTTTATTTTTCCTTTACAAAGGACTGTGTAGAAAAAAAAAAAGACGGCAAAGCCAAGCCATCTAAGTTAGATGTAGACCGAGGCTGCTCTGTCTTCATCGCGTATCTCTCAGAGGGGATTATGATGAGGACAGAGCAGCCTCGGTCTAAGTTAGATGTGGAGTTAGTGGATCATTTCGTGAATAGACCGAAAACTGTAAGAGACTAGATCTACTGTATTAAAAACAGAATAGCTTCTTCAAATGTATGCCCCCCCCCCCTTGCAGCTACAGCGGTAACGGTGTAATAACACACTGACACAATGACACACAAACCAGTAATTTGACCTCAATTGTTGAGGCACCAGACCTCGAATTTTGGATATAAAGCCCCTAGATCTACCAATCATTTTCCAGTCTGCATTTGTACGGACTACGGAGTACGGTATTGACTTGCACTCACAAAACTTCACAAAATTTTGGTTCTGCCCCAAAATAACACCAACTGTACTCTGTAGGAGGCCCATTAATCTAACTTGGGCCTCGATGAGGTCCAGATCTAACATTAGGCCTACCCTAAAAATAAGTCTCAGTCAGTTACAGAGCAATAGGTCGATCTGGATGCTAGATCTAGATCTTGTAGATCTATACTATTTAAAATCGAAAAGCTGCATCCACTTTGCCATGCATATTCAGTCCAAACTAGACCTCTACATGTATTATGTTGGACCATCTTTAGACCCATCGGCCTATGTCTTCTCGCTCCTATACCGCCACTCTACAGTAAGCCTATGGCCAGTGGGGAACGGCCAGTGGCCTACATAATTTGTAAGAGACAGTCATTGCAACGTACTGAAGATGTTAATAGCATCTTTGTTACATCATTTCCATAGCTCAGCTAGCTCACCTGATCATAACTCATAGCGTTAATACTGTAAAAATATTTATTAAACAAATTCGTTCTGTATTCTAGCGGGGTACATGATTTTATCCTCCCATTTCCAGAACCAAAGATCTAGCTCAGTAGCTGACATGACAGATATGAGCGACCTCAATAAGTGCCCAAACCTTTTTGATCCCTATCTTGTTTTTTGTTACAGTATAAATATGAGGAATGAATGAATAATGTAAACAAACTGTTATGCTCTTTAAAAAATATTAAAAAAAAATAAAAAAATCAAGCAACTTTGGTTTTACAATAAAAGAAACCTTGAATAGGTTACTAACGAAAAGTATCTAGATTTACATGTTTTATCATATTTTCTTGGTATAATAAGATGTAGAAATAATAGGGCAGTGCACAACTCAAAACATTAAACTAGGTGTGGGTACAAGCATGAGCCTCATCTCAGAAAAAATATAAAAAAATAAACAGCAATCCCCTCGGCCTCCCCTGTGACATTGTTGTTGCCTTGACAGTGTTTAGTTTAATCCACTCAAGTGTTCTGGCTGAGTAACAATTACATTTATATAGTGTCTAGTAAGTTTTTGTGGGAGCCATATCATAAATTAGCAATCTTCAATATTTTTTTATTATTCATTGAGTGTAATTTTGGTGATGAGTTTATTATGTTTTTGGGAGAGGAGGCTGGGTGGGGCAAAATCGTGGAAAGAATATTATTGTAATCTATTTGTTTTAGATTTGGTCTCTCTAAAAAAATGATTTCACAGGCATGACCAGGGAAGTGCAGAGTTTTACCCACATCACATCTAAGTTTTAATAGATCTTCTTTTACATTTTTTTTTATAGGATAGGGCCTACATGATGAAGCAGATTGTTAGTGTAGGGGAGCTTGAGATGATAAAGCACCTGTGCAGTACAATCTGAGATAACAGCAGATGAAAGAGGAGCAGATAAAGGAAGTTGAGGAGAAACTTGAGAAAAGTGATCAGAAGGAGAAGATACCAAAGCCAAAAACAGTGAGTAGGTCTATCCTGCATTCTTGCCAATTTACTCCAAGAAGTTTTCAAGCATAGTTTAATAAGGGATAACAAATTAGAATGTAATGCAAAGAGATATCAAAAACCTCCTCATTAAGAAAAATGGCATTGTGGGTGAAATATGAAAATACCAAAGTCAGAGGTTGAGTAATATGACTTTATAGGAAGTAAATTTACTTCAAGCATTTTGCAACTGTGTCCAATGACTGATAGCTCATATTTAGCTGATCTTAAGCTGGTATAGTAAGTGTCAAAATATGAAGTTTTTAGTTAATGGAGCAGGGATGAAAGATGATATGATATTGAAAAATGAGATTTAAAAACGATTATAAATGTGTATACTTTTAGTATATAGAACTGTGGTCCCAGCAAATTGGCTATATTTTCTTTTTTAGTATAAAATAACTTTTTAGGCACGGATGAGGAGGAAAATTTCAGGATGATATCTTTGTATATAGCTCATTGACATAGATTAGCTAAATCAGTGAAATGATAATTTGGAATGCCTATTCTGAGAAAAAAATCAGTGCTAGAGGCCACTGAATCAGCTCTAATGGTCAGATTATTATTATTTTTTTTAAAACCAAGATTTATCTTGTTAAAAAGTGTTGTAATGTCCATTTAGATATTTGGTTGTATTAAAAGAGACCACAAGCGTAGACACACATAGACACACATTCCTTTCTTTTGTTAAGTGGGGGGGGGGGGGGTGGAGTATTCATACGGTCGAGCGGGACGCAATTCTTTTATTAGTGGTTGATGGCTACGCCAGTGAAAGAGAGATACAGTTTATATTTATATAGGCCTAGTACCAAAATTACCAGCTTTAATATCATTATTTAGACTTTTCTTCTTTTTTTTTAATTGCAGATCTGTTCAAATCCTGCATCACTTGACACAGACGGAATATGTTGCCATCTTTCTGCAAGATATCAGACAGCACATTTGTACACCAAGTCAAGATGGCATCATCAATATGCAGTTCATCCAAGAAAAGATATTAGACCCAACTTTGAGAGTCTCGTATTTTAAGCTTTTTTTTATAACTCATAATTTAGTTGACCTTAATTATTCTTCTTTTTTTTTTTAATGCTAAAGAGTAACTAATATTCTGTTCAGTGATAGCGAAGATTGAGCACCAGGGTTTAAACAATCCCTTTGTCAAATTCATGTTGCACCAAGGGGGGGGGGGGTGGGCTTCGGCCCCCACTTTCCTCAGCAAACGTGTACAAAATCGCGAAAACGACCATAGATTTGGGGTTTTTAGGCTGTTCAGCCCCCCCCCCCAACTTTTGGCTCAGCCCCCTCCACTCTTAAAAACACTCCACGGCCCCTGCTTAGTCATGTTGGTATAACGTTTTTGTGACATACAATTTTTGAAACTTAAGTGGTCAGTCACAGCACAAGTATAAATCTTAAATAACTGGACAGGATATGAGTCTTTAGAGGGAGATCAAACTGACCCCACTGTGTGAAGGCTCATTTAGGCTATGTGCTGTGTTATAAAAAGTAGTCTTATAAATATGCCCTTTGTCTATATTTCATTATTAAGTTATTCAGTATGAAAATTTAAGTTAAGAGTAAAATAATTATCGTCGTGTTATGAAAGGTGTGTCATTATTCAAGAAGGTCTATATTATAAGTCTGTTCTCCTCAGCATGTTGAATCCTTGGTTAGGAAACAACTCAGATTGAGTATTTGAGGACTTTGGGTGGTGTTATACAGGGCTGCTGGTTTTAACAAAAAATGAAGGTCACAAATATTACACATTTTGAGAAACAGGATGATGAAATGCTAAGAAGAGCATTGTAGTAACACTAAAAGTTTATGAGAGAAATTGAATAGAATCCAGTCTAGTCCCATTATAATGACCTCAGATACAACAAGATTTCATGATAACAAGTCAGTTCTCCCAGTCCTAAACGTGTGCACATTTATCTTTTAGTTTGTCTGTGTTTAGTATACAGTCTGTGTCCCCCCCCCCAAAAAAAAAAAAAAAAAAAAAAAAAAAAATGGTACAGTCGGGAAATAATTATTTAGGTATGAAATCTTCTCAAATGATGTGTGAATGTGGTACCAACTTAAAGCCAAAAGATTCTTCACGCTGATGCATTTTGTTTTGTCTAATTTGCTTTTGTAAAACAAAAGCTGTGCTAAATTTTGTGCTCCGATGAGCTAATCGAAATTACACACTTCTATTGTCTCGGTGCGCCGAATTCATGGCTATTATGTGCGAAACCCATAGAGAAGCATGCGTAAAGTACATTTTTCTAGATTACAGAAAACTGGTCATATCTCAAGATCTATAGCATCAAATGCGATGGAAAAAAAAATGCAGAAGAAAGCCTGATTTTCTTACTTTATGGAAATATCAAACACTTTTAAAATGTGATTAATTTTCATACTTGAAAAAAAAAAATGTTTTCCAACTGTACCATTTTATTTGACACGGACTGTATAACAAGATTTTTAACTACTAGTAAATAGGCAGTTAGTTTTGTCCTGAGTACCTCATAGAATGGGAGTGGACTGTAGTAGCTCACTTTATGAGCTGTAGCCTACTACTTAATGATATTAAGGACTACCAACAGGGCAGGCAGAACAAATTGAGGTTACAATATAGTGTCGCTGGTGCTGGAAGGCCCCCACCCCCTGCTGGTGTTTAAATAGTTAAGTTTTTTAAGACAAAATGCAAGAGTTAATTGTATGATTCAAAGCAGCAGGAATCTACATTGTCATCAAATATCATTGGTATTAATACATGTAGTAACACCTCACACTTTTTTTTTTTAATGCATGATATAAATGATGTAGTTGCATCATCAGATGCATCGCTTTTGTTGTTGTTGTTTAGGTGGTTATTTCTGTGTCAAAATTGGTGACGAGCAAATATGTTTTAATTAAAATATTAGCTGCATTGTAGAAACAGATATAAAATGAAATGTTCGTCAGTTCAATTGTGTACTTAGCTGCAGTCAGCAATATGTCAACGTTTACACACTATTATAAGCCGACAGAAAATTGCTGCTCTAATTCAGATGGAATTAATTGAGACCCGATGGGTGCAAGAAATGTTTTTAATTTTATACAAATAAAAGGCATTTAAGCAAGTACATAAACCGACAAGCTGGTTATTATCAGATTACTCTATCGATCGAATCCACACATGACAGAAACTAATTCTTAAAATATATGTATATTATCTTATCATCTAATATGAGACATATCTGAAAATGAAACGGTCAAGAAGAAGAAACACAGGCAGATGGAGAGAGAGAAATATTAGGGGAGAGTGACAGAAAAGTAATCGAAGGTTGGTTAAGAAAGATAAATAGAAATTATATTTTGAGAGATGGGTGAGATAAAGCAATGGGAGACAGACGAGCGGAATGACAACAAATACATGAAACCAATAATACCAGAACACGAAGAGAGAAGGGAAATACAGTCATGAAAAGCAGGTAAAACTAAAACAGCGAAAATTGAGAAAATTGAGAGGGAGAGAGAAAGAGAACTGAACGAAATCGAAAAAAAAAACTGACTGGTAAAAGCAAAAAAGAACGTATATTATTTTGTAAATAAAAAAATATCAAAGAATGGAAGAAAGTGTAAAAGTGGATCAAACGAACTATGATCAGATGTGTCGGTGACACGTGGGCCAATTGTTTCCAATTCTATATTACCCCCCCCCCCCCCCTCTGCCTTTCTCTCCTCTCACTTTGTCTTGGAAAGAAAAAGGTTTAAAAAGCAAATGATAAAGATTTAAGGGACTGAATGGAATTGGGATTGGCTTATGGTGTTGGAGAGGAAGACGTAGAAGGAAATATGAAAAAGAAATAGTAGGGTATACATGAAGGGAAACAAAGTAAACTAGAAGACAAACAAGTTCTATATAGGGGAGACCGGTATGGAAGTTACACGGTCAGTTGTTACATTTCTCAGTGTGCTAAGTTGGACAAGAGAGTTCTGCAACTGGGCATCTTATATACAGCCTACACATAGCTGTGATGAACTGCCGATCAACAAAAACCATTTTTACAGTTCCAAGTGAATTTTGACAAAAATTAAAATTTGTAATAGTTCTTATACAAACTGAAGCAACCATGATGATAGTTTGGTATTGTGAATATAGTGGGAAGGTGGGGCATAACGGACCACGTAACTTCAAGGGCTTCTGTGACGTCACAGATGGAGCAAGACTATAAAAATAGATATTTTACTTGACGAGTTCTTATTGAAGTTTGATAAACAATCATGCATCAATAATTCTCACTCTTTCAATACTTCCGGCAAAATGAAGCTGAAAAAAATATCGGAAAAAAGTCCGTTTTGCCCCACTAGTGGGGGCAAATTGACTCCGTGCACTATTTTTTGTGGGGCAAAATGTACCCTATTATGGGTAAGCCGTTTTGCCCCGTAAGAAATAATCAACTCCTGGACTGATTTGCAAAATTTGTTCAAGTGGCAAAATAAATGTACTTTGGAAGTCTCCAGAAGGAGATTCCAGCACACCAAATTCTCCCCAGGCAGCACAAATTATGGCTTCCTTTGGCCCCATTACCAATTGGTTCGATTTTGCCCCCAAGCAGAAATACGCCTCTACATCAAGGGTAAAATTTTGAATGGCACCTCCCCTCTCGTAGGTATTGATTTTTTTCGAATGAAATCAGTGCGTAAATGGTTCTGTGCAGGCAAATGCCTTCATTTATCTGCAATACATTATTTTAATAGAAAGAAATATTTTTGATGCAAGCTAGTGAGAAATGTTCCCGTTTTTGCCCCTAGGGTCCGTTATGCCCACCTCCTACATGTAGGTCACTATAATATACCCCTAGCCAATGCCCTGCTAATTCTACCTAATGGCTTTGGCTACAGTGATTTATGTTAAAATCAACCATGGGGATAGGTTGTTACAACAACCTACCCCATGTCGATGTAACAACCTACCCCAATTACATTACACATGTAAAGTAACTTGTTTTCAATTTTTCTGGTGTTTTTATATTTGATATTTCTATTATTACTATTTATCTATTTCTAGAGCTCTACTTGATCTACTGTTAACGATACCAAGAAACTGGAAAGTTGAAACAAAAGTATGGATAACGAGATTTACACATTGTCAACTATACCCGTATTATGTTTCCCTGTACATACTACGTTAAACAAAACTAACCCCGTGTTATTTGGTGTTCATTAATTAACTGTATTAATGTGTTTTTCAGGTTTTATGTGCCTCAGGTTTTAGCCACCATAAATAAGGCTAACTACAGACCCCAAAATTGAGTGTGTGAGTACTTTCATTTAGAATTATCTGGCCCCAAAATGTGAATTTGTAACGTCCTCCCCTAACACACTGTTCGTCATAAAAGTGGAATATTTTTTTTCTGTTCAAGCGCACATTATGTTGCTCCGTTATTAATTTATTGAAAATGTGTTTGTTCACCGCTTTCACTTTCTGGGAGATCCTAGGTATATCTTGGACGTCCCTCAACCTTCCGCAGACCCTTTCCCGGGGATTTTTCTTCAAACCAAGTTTTTCATCCCAGAAGATGGCCATTTTCGTCATTTTTTTTCTTATTTTGGGGCCCTTTTTTTGTTCACGCGACCACCAAGGCCCCTCAGTCCTACTCCAAGGAAACACGTCTTGAAGGTGAGAGATTTGTTATTGTTCATTAATATTAAATCTAGATTTATGGTTAACAGGCTCGACTTCTTGTCTAGGGAGGGGGTCAAAATTTATTTTAATTGGGGTTCAACATCATTCATTTTATTCATTTTTACACCATGGAATTTCTATCTTCCCTAAATTGTAATTGTAAAATCTCAACCAAACATAAATCAAAATAAAATATTATCAATAATGACTATTTACAGCCTTGTCATCAAAGCTAAACAAAATGTAAGGGGAAAATGATGATAAGGGCTAAAGGTGGGTTTTTTCATTTCTTTTGTTTTCAGCATAAAGATGGAATAAAATATTCCGAATTTTCACCAATCTTGTTTTATACTTCAACCCCTCCCCTAGACAAGAGACCTTAGCCTGTCCCTTGAAATATAGATTTAGCTCAAAGAACAATTTAAAACAGTACACCTCAGTAGCGTTTCCCTGGGGGTAGGACTGAGGAGGGCTTGATCGGCCGGGAAAACAAAAAGGGGCCCCAAAATGAGAAAAAATGACAAAAATGGGCATCACGGGGGATGACAAAACTTTTTTTTGGAAAAAGGTCCACGTGAAGGGTTGGGAGAATGTCCAACATATAACCAGGGTCCCAAAAAGTAAAAGCAGGGACAAACATATTCAAGAAATTAAAGTCACACCAAAATCATGTCGCTATATAGCCGCGGCGAAAACATAATTATTCCACCTTTATGACGGACAGTGTATAAAATAAATAAATAAATAATGATAATAAATATGGGGGGGGGGGAGAAAAAAGAGCAGTTAAATGATCAGTATTTGTTTACGTCTGTCAGCTGATAATTGATTGATTATTATTGAGTAATACCATCGCAGAGACATCGCACAGTGTGAGACAAACCATCGCAGAGCTTGTGGTAGCAAGCGATAGCAAGCGATATCGCTTTGCATCGCTTTGCATCGCATCGCAAGCTATCGCTTGAAAAATCGCACAGTGTGAGACGGGCTTTATTCATAAGACATCACAACCACTGCAAATGCTTCCGAAATAGGATAATTCTATTCATTTGAAATAGTGCTTGCATTTCAATAATTTAATTCAACAAAATTGTTTCACTGTAATTGGCAATCATCCGTGCCTGCATTATTTTGTTAACTCTGAATAGTGCTAGGACGGGCAACAGTCAAAACATTTGTTTATTGAAATTATTAAAATGCAAGCATTATTTCAAATGAACACAACTTTCTTATTTCTGAAGCATTTTCATTGGTTTTGTTTTTCATATGAAAGGGCGGGAAATGAATTTTAGACATGTAAAGGGAATTTCAGATACCGCCCACCAGACGACTTTTTGGTTTCCTCTCTTAAAATCGTTTTTACTCGGTCATGCGTGACATTATGGGTCAAATTGATTTCATTAAATGAAAGAAGAGGCTCGCCACTTCAAATTGATAGGTCATTTATGAATTTTTATTTAGATTTAGTTATGATAAAATATCGATCGATCTCGGTTTAGTTTTTTTTTTACTAGGACGCACTGTATTTTAAGCCATCAGAGCTACATAAATATTATGTTCTAGTTGTGAAAAAATATTTATCGTGTGATAATAGTGTTCGGTTTACTGAATTCGGCACTGAAACTCGAATTTGATTCCCAGTATGGTACATGTAGAAGTTTCTTCTGCTCATCGAGGCCTTAAGAAAACATATGCTCAAGGTTTTTTGCAACTTTGAATTGTTAACAACCGTTTGTTTAACCATGGACCGTAACTGTGTCGAGTTCAGGCTCTATTATAATCATAGCCTGCTATATACACTGTTGTTCATAAAGGCTGGATACTATATGTAATTTAGTTCTGGCTTTAATTTTTTGAACGTGTTTGTTCCTCCTTTCACTTTTAGGGACCCTGGCTAATAACTCGGACGTTCCCGCAAACCTTCCCAGTGATGTTTCTTTTATTAATGTAGGGCAGCCCCTATTTTCTCCCCTCATTTTGGGATTCCTATTTGGTCACCCGGCGGACCAAGGCTTCCTCAGTGCTAAATACTGGAAACACGTCTGAGGTGTGGGGTTGTATACCCTACACACGTACACCACTGACGTGCAGTACCAACGGCATCAGAGTGCTACTAACTATTAGTCGAATAGATCTGGTTGACAAGGTTGTGCATTTTTGACCAAAGGAACCCAAAGCCAAGGAAGACCTACATCGACGTATTTCAATTCCCTTATAATACCTTTAGTCTGTATGAAATAACAGTTTCATTAAAGGTAAATGTATGATTATGCACTCTAAAAACTGAAGTGCTAATTTAAGGGTGCTCGTATAGTGACTGCACTTGAAGTGCTAAATCAGCACCTGAAGTGCTGTTTTAGCACTTACTTAAGTGCTAATTTATCAACAAAAAATGTTCATGGTCGGTATGGGATTCGAACCAGGTTCACCTAGACATGGAAGAGTACCACTGACGTTACCAATAGACCCCGAGAATCTCGAACATGGCTATCTAATGCTAGACGCATAGTAAGATGATCTATTGGCAAATGAGAGTTTATCATGCAACAATATGATTTAGCAACCGTGGGATGTTGAAATTGTCTAACGTGCGGTCAGCGCTTCTCTTTGCAGGGACCCAGTCACATCCAACGGAGTCACGCCGTTTTTGCCATTTTTGCTGAAGTTCAGTCACGGTGAAAGTGCTAAAACAGCAACTTTGAGTCAGTTATTTAAACACACTTTGGTTTTGTCATCAATATGTAAGCACTTACAATATGCTGATTTAGCCTTTGAAAAGCTAAAACAGCACTTCATTTGTGATGTGTTCAGGACATAATACGTTATCATTTTTATGTTTGAATTGATCAAACTGAAATTGTAGGTTTGTGAACTTATTTTATGAAAAGCTTACAATTTATAGGCTTAGAATGTAAGTCCTATGTGCAAAGCCTTTGTTGAGTTCATTTGTAATGCCCTTGCTAGGAATGACCAGCTTTTAAAACTTAAGACATATTACACAGCATTTGATTTATCATTATTTTTATATTTATCTACTTTAACAGTTAAAGACTTTTAATTCTTTCAGATGTCCGAACCTGCAGCTACAACCCCTCCGAGGACGAAGAAATATCCACAAGGCCAGAGCCTACAACAGGGACAGCCGGACGCCGGCGCCAGCACAAGGACAACCAGTGGCATCCTCAGGACAGCCGTAATTATCTCTCAAAATACCCATTTCACACGGTTTTTCAATATTATCCCGGTGCTCGCAGGCTTCGCGGGACGGCACCACGCTATAAACCCGCACTATTAAATGAATTCACATTGATAAAAGTATCCGGAACAGTTCCCGGGATAAGATTTCAGTAACCCATTCAACTGCAGCGTTGATTTTATGACCTCCGTTTTACAAATCTTGATTTCTTTGATTTACTAGTTCTTCTCTTCTTTCCTTATTTCTTCTATCATTTTTTATGTATTTTGTTTTTACTCGCCTTCTTTCTTTTTTTCTATCATCTTAGTATTTCTTTGTTTTTCTCCTTCTTTACTATCCTTTACTGCCATGCTTTTTGTATTTCTTTGTTTTTTTTTCTCTTTTTCATTATCCTTCCTATCTTTCTAGTATTTCTTGTTTCTCTTCTTTCCTTTTCTTCTATCCTTTTCTTATATATTTTTGTTCTCCTTCTTTCCTTTCTTTTCTATCATTTCTTATGTTATATCTTTGTTTTTTCTTTCTCTTCCTTTTCTTTCTATACTTCTTATGTATTTCTTTGTTTTTCTCTTCTTCCTTTATCTTTTCTATCATTTTATGTAAATTTCTTTGGGTTTTTCGTCCTTTTTCCCTTTCTTTCTATCATTTATTATGTATTTCTTTGTTTTTTTCTCCTTCTTTCTTTTCCTTTCTATCATTTCTTAGTATTTCTTTTTTTCTCCTTTTTCTTTCTTTTCTATCATTTCTATGTATTTCTTGGTTTTTCTCCCTTCTTTTACTTTTCTTTTCTATCTGCTTATGTTATTCTTTGTTTTCTCCTTCTTTCCTGTTCTCTTCTATCATCTTGTTTATGGTATTTTGTTTTCTTTCTCTTCGTTCCCTTTTCTTTCTATCATTTCTTATGTATTTCTTTTTTCATGGTCATCTTTATCTTTTCTATCAGATTTTTTATGTAATTCCGTGTTTTATCCTCTCTTTCACTATCTTTTCTGAAATTTATGTATTTTATTGTTTTTATATCTCCGGTGCTGTGCGGACTTACCTTCACACTTGTAAGCACCTCCGCGACAGCACTGGACTGTCCCGGTTGGCTTTACTATTGTTGAGCGCGATAGTTTATCGCGGGTTATAGCGGGTCGAGGTTATCCCGTCGATAGTTATAGCGGTCGAGCATTACACTCGGCACACGCTACAGTCGCGGGACAGTCCCGCGACATGTAGCAGGTGTTGAGGCCATGGAATGCGGTAAAAAGTCAACCGGTAGTGTATCAGGAAGGTCAACCGGGAGTCTATCAGACGGGTCAGCAGCAAGTGGTTATCAACCAGCTGGGAAACGCTACTCCTGTGTATCACGTAAGCAATATTAGCTCGGCAAACTTCACATTGTGTCATTTCAATAAAAATAATTCAGCACTTCCTGAAGCCATGGCTCCACCTATAAATTCATGATTAGAAGTGCTACCTCACCTGGCGTGAGACGGGTTTTTGATTGGTTTGCGACCACAAAACTCTTATTTAATACAGAAACGATTTAATGCAAGTTTATTCCACCGAACTGCCAAATTACTGTTGAATTCTTGTAGTAAATATAATGTCGTTTACAATAGAAATAAAAATTTTCACACTTTTATTATATTTTGCTGGATATTCATGACCTCTGATTTGGCCATGCATCCTCCTTAGCAACGGTGTTACAGAATTTTGTCTTCTGTGCGTATTGTTTCTTTGATTAGCCTTGTGAAGGTTCCTTATGACTATTTTTAATTTGCCACAAGTATAATGGAAACATTTAAACAGTTTGCGGAGAAATTTTACTCCTCCTTAATTATTTTATTTACTGATAATCCCCACCTATTAAAATTTATTTTGGGGGCCTTTGTTCATCTGTCGCCCCTTTGTTTTAAAAAAAGTGCCCCTGTCTGAGTATTTACTTATCTCAGGAATGAAAAGGGACAAGTCTCCTCATTCAGAATATATAAAAAATTTAGGAAAATCTCTGGCCATGAATGAAATATAACAATATATATAAAAGACTTGTAAATATGAAAAAATGCACGCATTTAGCTATATTGCAATACCAGTGCTAAGTGAGTGTATTTCTTTCAAATTTGATGAACTAGACTGGTGGCAGTCAAGGATGTTGTGGTGGCCCAACTATTGCCGATCATTACAATGAGGAAGCGGGGTTTTGCACAGGAATTATTCATCTCGTCATAGGTATCCTTTCACTCATCTTTGGTGGTTCAGCATACGCTTTACCAATGGCGATCAATGTCGGCTATGGGGTATGGTCCGCAATCCTTGTAAGTTCAAATGAATATCTAGTTCATTAATCTGCAATCTGGATAGCAAAAATCTATGAACCGACACACTTTGAAATATATACATACATGTATATTCGAAATAAAGTAGAAATCGTCTCAGATTTAAAAAAAGATTTTGTAACACAAAAAGAATAATTATCAGTAGGCATAGTAATTTAAGTAGGGAGTTATTTTTTTTTTTTTTTGCCTCTCGATCATCTAACAGGTCAATAATTTGTATAGCTATGGGGTAAGGTTAGGGGTCAATCGCCCTCGTCTTTTTTTACCTCTGTTTTTTTTTTCTTCTTTTCTTGTTTTCCTTTTTTTATTTTTTTTTTTTGTAGGGGGGGGGGGGTGGGAACGCCCTCGCCTGTTCCGCGGACTGAGTAGTAGTGTTGTTGTTTTGTTTAGTCGTAGTAATAATGTAGAGTGTGAGATAGATAGTAGTAAAAGTAGTTTAGTAGTAAGAATAGTCATCAACTAAGTGGGGGGGGGGTATGTTATTTTTTTTTTGCTTCGATCATCTAACAGTCATCATGTTCAGCTATAGGGGTAAGGTTAGGGTCAATCGGCCCGCGTCGTCTATTTTTTACCTCGTTTTTTTTTTTCTTCTTTCTTTTTTCCTTTTTTTTTTTTTTTTTTTGCTAGGGGGGGGCGGGCCCGGTCGCCCCCTGTATCCGCGCCTGAGTGTAGTTATTTGGTTGTGTGTTGTAGTAGTATAATAGTAGCAGTAGTAGTAGTAGTAGAGTAAAGTAGTAGTAGTAGAATTAGTCATCAAACATTCTATATTCCTACCGAATCTTAGGATAGTAAGCAAGAACAAGAATTCATGCGTGGTAGTTCCTGCACAGACCATGCAAACACTAACTTTTGATCTTGTTCGTCAGATGTGCGTAAGAATAATAATAATAAAAATAGTTCTCATTGTATTACTGTATAGTCTCCATCAATTAAATGGTACAAATTGGATTTGTTTTTTCTTCTAGTTGAAGATTAATTGTAACCTAGTAGAGTTTGGTATTTCCAAAATGCGTGAAAGAATAATTTCTTCTCCCATTTTCCCCATCCATTTCAGCTAAGCTGCCGATTTTGAAGGAAAACTCCAATTTTGAAGTTAGATTTCGAGTGTTCAGAAGCAAATGCTCCCCTGTAGTCAACTGCAGTATGTAGCTTATAAAAGTATCCATAATTGGTGTCACTTTATTTTTCCGTCGGAGAAGATCCTAAAAAAAAAAATCCGGTTATCCGACCAAATTTGCCATTACCTTCTACAATGTGAGGAATTCTTTTCGGTGACTGATATTATTTTGTTTTCAGATCATCTTGTACATGGTTTTTTGCAATCCTTTCTCTCTACTTGCATTGGTATGTTTGGTTATGAGAATAAGTGTTTCCACTCTTGTCGGTGATTTTCCCCGTGCTTCTCCAGCAGTGACAGACGGCCAAGATACTGCAGAAATCATATTCTTTAGTCAACGGTGGTAAGTCATCAGTAGTTTCCTGCTTGGTTTAAAATGTAAGGTTCACCTGACAAGCTAACTAACCAGCCAACGAACCAGCAGCCTTGTATACATCATCCTCAAGAGTCCTAACTACTTAAAACTGCCCCAGTTCCTCACATAATGCAACATTCGAGCAGTTAGACTTGAAATAATAGTCCGAAGTGATAACACACTAATTCACATATCAATACATTTATACCCATGTTTCATTGGCGGCGATCCCTGGGGGCAGGAGGGACGTGCCCCCCTTCGATTTCTACTAGGGGATCGTCCCCCTTTTTTTATTTTTTTTTAGTTATTATTATTGATAAGCTAGTAAAGATAGAGAAGAAGCAAATAATATGTCAAATGCAATCCTAATGTTATTATAAGGCAAATTTTCTGCTCGCGTATTGCGCTTCGCAACAAACACAAGAGAATGATTAAGTTAATTACTCTTTCCCAGGTCGCTATATGTATTCATGAAATGTGTTTATTTGTTCCGATACTTTATTCTTTAAATTGTCATTAGCATAATGTGCGAATAGGTCATTCTGTAACGAATTTTGGATATTCAAAACATGTATACATATATATATATATATTATATATATATCTCTCCTTTTGGGACGCTTTATTCCTTTGACATAGGCGGCCCAACCCGGAGAGGGGGGGGGCAGAGGACAGTGGCACACTTTTCCATTTACCCTAAAAGTTCCCCTTTTCTTTGCTAAAAAATGATATTTTTATATTAAAAAGACGACTTTTAGAGTTTTAAAAGATCAATGGGCAATTTCTATTTTAAAAAATGGCACTTTTAATACTAAAAGTGCTTGTTACACAATATGATTTTTTAACCCTTAGAAAAATTTTGCGGACACTAAATCATACTACATAGTTTATTATGTAACAGTTTTTTTTTCAAATTTTCGGCTCGAATTCTCCACCTATTGAAATCCGCAATTTGAAGACACTTTATATATTCAAGAAACCTGTTAAGTCTATATTATTAAGTACGTACTGAGCTTTTACCATATTTCATATTTGACATGATGAAAACAATAATGTAATTTATTAATTATCTATGACCTGGCAACAATCACTATAGATAATCCTATTTGTGTGAAAACCCAACCTCTTTCTCTCATCTTTCTTCTCCGCAAGTCATCTTCTTGTTACTTATAAAATGGAAAAAAATGTTTTATGTATTAATTGAACCTTTTCTAAGTTGCATATACAATTGTAGGCTGATAACTCATCAGGCACCGTGCTTATGCCGTAGCCTTCCTATGCATGCTATGTGTGTCACAATCGATGTTATTCTTCTATTCTGTTACATTTCCGCTTTTAAAATGATATTTACATGAATCGAATGCTATGTTCATAAAATGTATGTGGGAATAAAGATGTGGAAAATAAATTCAATTCAATTCAATTCAATTCAATTAAGAACGTAAAATCATAAATTTAAAGGCAAATTTTTTTGCGCCCTCCGTATTTATTTAATTATTAATTTTCCTCTGTATGCCTCTGATCAAAGTGCCCCTCTTTCCAGGAAAAAATGCCCCTTTTCCATCGTTACCCCCACTTTGAAAATCACTTGGGCGTATTAATTCCCCTTCCTGGGTTTCCGTCCCCCCAGAGGTGACATAAAATCGCCGCCCTTGAGTTACGTTACCAAGAAGCAAAACAAGACTTTTCCCCTCAGATCATTATAGTTTCCCTATACAACCATAATCTACCGTAATTTAAATACTTATTATAAATATTTCAAAAGGTATAATTTTAAACAAGAGAATTTCTCAGTTCGGTTTTGCCTCAAAAGCATACAAAATAAAAGAGATAAATGGAATTTAGTCAAAATGTAATATACTGGCATGGAAAATCGATAGAAAGTGATACCACCGCTTTGCCTAATGCTGGCGTCACACTGTCCCAAAGTTGAGTAACGACGGACACACGATGATGATATATTAGGGTTCGCGCGAAGTCAGCCGCCCATAGAAGGTAAAACACGATTGCGACTTTCTATTCTTTATCGGGATGACGCTTTGTATTATTGTGTAATATCCCAAAAATGAATAGCATTTTTTAAATAAATTATGCCGATGCGAAGGACACACGAAGGGTACACAAATGGCCCGCTGCTTTCGTGATCAGAGCAATTAAATTTAAAAATATACATTACAGTGGGTCTGTCTTTGCTCAACTTCGGGAAAGTGCGATGCGGGCTTGACAATACCATACGATGGCTACACGATGGCATTGAGAGGGCACCAAGAAGTCGTGTTGCCTTCGCGTTGCCTTCGTAGGGCAAAAATGCCAGATGCTACGATGTTCTTAAGCCCGCGTCACACTGTCCCGATGGTTAGCAACGATGGACACACGATCATGGAAAAACCCAAACTTTGTTCTGATCACGAAGGCATCACGAAAGCATCGCGAAAGCATGGGGCCATTTCGGAGTACTGCAGACTGTTTAAAAAAGAATGGAACAGTCAATGAAAAATAATTAAGGTATGACATCTTCTGAAACAATGTCTGTGTTTGGTACCACATTCGAGAAAAAAAAAGTGTGCGAAGAGGAGCTGATCGATATTACACAAATTTATTGTTCTGGAGCGATGAATTCATGGCCACTATGCGCAAAACCTAAATATAGACCATGGAAAAGCATGCGCAAAATATATTTTCTTGATTGTAGAAAAGTGATTATAATCTGAGGATCGACACCACCAAATGAGATGGGAAAAAATGATAAAGAATGCCTGATTTTCCTCTTTTATAGAAATATTGAAAACTACTAGATTATGATTAATTTTCATAATTAAACAAAATATTTTCCAACTGTACTATTTCATTTGATACAGGCTGTATAATTAGCAATCTTAAAACCACTTTGACCATCGGTGGAGTTTTTTTCAGGCTTCGGCAGCAACTTCCGATGCATCGGCAAAATCTTTGGCAGCCCCCCCAAAAACTCACTTCGTTATAGCATCATAGCATCGCGCATTTTCGCCTTATGAAGGCAATGCGAAGGCAACACGACTTCTCAAGGCCCCTTAATGCCATCGTGTAGCCATCGTATAGTATTGTCAAGCCCGCATAGCACTTTCCTGAAGTTGAGCAAGGATTGACCCACGGTCATGGATATTTTTAAATTTAATTGCTCTGAGCATTGTGTACCCTTCATGTGTCCTTTGCATCGGCATAAATCCGTAAAAATGCTATTCATCTGTGGGATATTACATAATAATACAAAGCGTCATCCCGCTAAAGAATAAAAAGTCGCAATCGTGTGTTACTTTCTGTAGGTATCGGCTAACTTCGTGCGAACCCTAATAATGCACCGTCGTGAATCCATCGCAGCTGAACATCGGGACAGTGTGACGCCAGCTAAAAGAAGTGAAACTTCGCATAGTCCATCGGGATTTTTTTTTTTTTGGCTGCCAAAGATTTTGCCGATGCAACGGAAGTTGCTGCCGAAGCCTGAAAAAACTCCACCAATGATCATGGTTTTTTTTTATAAATTTGCAAAGAATGTAATCTGAACAATGCTAAAATGGCCCAATGGTGCCCGATGCTTTCGAGATCAGAGCAAAATTTGAGGTTTTCCTTGTTCCCGTGTCCATCGTTGCTCAACATCGGGACTGTGTGACGCGGGCTTATATGCCTTTATCCATACAACAATTTAACAGTGTTAATCCTTAATGCTTTCCTTAAAGTTATTAGAGAAGGAACAACAACCAAAAATAAAGTAATCCATAAAATATTTGTCGTTTAATCTCGATGTCTGAAAGTTCTTAATCTTTATACCCCATCTCAAATAGGGTTCAATTTCTGTTCACTCCGTACTCGCTCTTCTTGGATTGGTTGAGTTCATCGTCGCTATCGTGTCTGCTGTCTACTGCTGCAGGGGGTCGGCCTGCTGCTGTGCCCCACCGCCGACTAATCAGGGCGTCGGTACCACGGTATGATGCAATTATTATTGTTAGTATTATTAACCAACTGAAACCAACTAAGGTAGACGATCTCTACATCCTGAGTGGCATCGCCCCTCCTCACATCTGGAGGTATGTTCTCCCCCAAAAAGAGAAACTTAAGCAAGAAAATGATCCACTCCATCCTCTCTTCAACGCCATGCCTGCAATTAAGTGCTTAAGATCTAGGCACAGTTTTCTTCATTCTATCGTGCCCCCGAACCAAAGCCCCCACAACCGTAGGCTAGACCTTTGGTCAACCCGCCTTGCGTCTGCACCACACAGTGTCAACACCAGTCAGTCCAAAAGAGTCCCTCCAACCAGAATTCCGGGAACCTTGGCCTTTCTGGCTGTGTTTAAACCGCTTGCGAGCTGGTGTTGGCCGTTGTAAGGCCCTAATGGTCAAATGGGGCATCAACACTGAAGGACAGCCAGTTTGCGAATGCGGAGAGGAGGAGACCATGGGTCACCTCCTACAATGCCCTCTTCTGCCTTCCCCCTGTTCCCCAGGTGAGTTTACTACCCTTTCGCCTAATATTATTATTATTATTATGATCAAGTCCGTATTTTCCCTTGAAAGACTTAACAAAAAGCACAAAGTGATTTCAAGTGCAACTTTTTAGTGTCCAAGTGTTTTTCGGATCATTCTAGTTGTGCCGGGAATAGCTACCTTTTGAAGATCGTAAATTTGGATGTTCGGGGAGATCTTGGTGACGAGGCTCTCGATTCCTTTCTTCACCATCCCTGTGTGACCAATTATCACGGGGTGACTTCTGCCTTGACGTTCCACATTCGTTTGATCTCGATCCTCGGTGACCCGACATATGCTCCGGCGACAATTGCTCCGCCGACAAATACTCCGCAAAAAGTGACAATTGCTCCGCGACATTTGCTCCGCGACATTAGCTCCGACGTCAAATGCTTCTGCGTCAATTGCTCCGCCGACAATTACTCCGCCGGCAATTGCTCCGCAGACATTTGCTCCGCCGACAATCGCTCCGAATGTTGGACAAATGCTCCGGCGACATTTGCTCCCCGAACGACAAATGCTCCGTCGACAATTGCTCCGCCGACAATTGCTCCGCAGACATTTGCTCCGCCGACAATTGCTCCGCAGACATTTGCTCCGCCGACAATTGCTCCGCCGGCAATTGTTCTGCAAAAGACAAATGCTCCGCCCGTATCAAAATTGCTTTTGTAGGTCAAGAAGGGACCTCCAACCGTAGGTTTCTTGTTTGATGTTTCGGTCCTCAACATATCTGTCAAAATGAAAATTAGAATGTTTCGGGTTGAATAAGCTATGTCTAAAAGCCGATTTGGAAAATCATTTAATGTATATTTCTTTCTTTATAAATACTTTCAAAGTTGAAACATTGAATTAGATTTTCAAATATTTGATAACAACACTTAATACAACTTATTGGTCTATAATTTCCAACTTTCTTGTCTATGTCTTTCTTTTTATACAATGGTGTTACTTTGGCTATTTTCATTGTCGTCTTGGAAAAGTACTCGTTTAATACTTATTATTATTATGGATTTAACAAAAGTGTCCATATATACCTCTTTAGCCGCCATCTTTCAGAAAAATTTAGCGGGAATCATGTTAATTCCAGTAACCTATTAGATACCGTTTTAATTTGCGGCAACTCGTTAAACACAAATTGCCCACTACTGGTGATAAACACAAAACTATTTTCGAGCTACACTTTTTCTTTATATAAAAGTCCACGAATTACAATGATTAATTCTGCATTGGAAAAAGGATTTATTGGATGGGGTGGTAAGTTTTTTACCAAGGTTTGCAGCAACATTTTAAAATTAAGGAATTGAATTGTCAGCGGATTGGTCAGTTTGTCCATTGGACAAAATTGGCCGTTCGGACCACGAATGAACCAGGACTTTCTTTTTCTTTGTTTTCTTATTTTTCAATTCCCAAGTTTTTCCAAAATTCTCCAAAGCTTCCTCGAATTCTGCTTATTTTCTTCTATCTGGTTTGGCAATTTCTCGAGTTTTGGCCTTCCTACTTTTCTTTGAATTCAAATTTCGTAATAAATCGATATTTTTGGAGAGCGTTTCGTCATTTCATATTGTTTTCTTTCCAATTTCTGTTTAAGCTTATGTTTTCTCTCCTCTAAATTAGGCCACAGAATATCTTTGTTCAATCCACTTCTCTGTTTCTTTGTTTTATTCCTACCTTGTTTACGTGGAGGCAAAAAACATTGGTTTAAAGTTGCAGTAAAAAACCACTTGGAAAAAAATGACACCAAAGCTTATATTTACATTCAGTTACAATTTAGTTATTAGTTGGGAACAGTCAACGAGAGATAGTGATTTATTAAACGCTTCTCGTTATAATTTTCAATGATCTTTAAAGTAACTGTTTTATGCAGTCCAAATAGCCAAGTTTAGTACTTTTTCCTAGTTACAATAGGTGAGGAATGATCCGGCCTATACCAAAGGATCAAATTGTACCGTGCCGTGACTGATATATTGTATGTTGCTACAGATTACGTTGACTAATAAAACATGAGGCAAGTCGGCGTGGACTCGGGTTAGGTTATCGATTAAGGCTGGCTTAAAACCATACAACATTCAACAACTCGCTTAATAATTTTGACAATGGAGACTCACGAAGCAGACATATATTCAATCTCCTAAAAAATTGATAAACTTCATTCATTCTTTTCTTATTTCTAGAGAATATGATAATTTCTCTACCAAACTTTATTTTCTTTGGGGGTTCTATACCAAAAACACCCACACAATTGGTTTTGATTTCTTTGGTAAAGATACCATTAATCCACAATGATTCAAATATTCAATTCAGTTGGTATATCAGGATTGATTATTGAAAAGTTGGAATATTTCATTCCTAATATATATTTACAAACACCACCTCCGGATCTTGAAGGTCCCTATCATGGCGTACGACTTGTATATTCCATCTATATTAATTTTCTTCGTTCGTTTTTGAATCATTTAACCATGTCTCTGAAAACCAATGATGCGAAAAGTTATTTTCTTGAAAAAAGGAATTCGCAGTCTGGGAAATCTTTATGTAAGAACAATCTTTAGTTCAAAATGTTAAAAAATGAGGGCAGACCCCTGATATTAAACCATTTTGTCCAAAATCTTCATATAAAGGAGTACACTAGGGGCCCCGAAGTTTCGTTCATACCAACATGTTCGTTAAAAACATTGCTGTAAATTAGACTCATTTACGTTACCAAAAGTCTAAAGTATTCTTTGTTATAATTTCCTTTTGTTTTCCCATAGTCTTGAAATAACGAATCACAAAAATGGTGGTAAACAACATGTTAAACAGACCATTTTTTTCATTTGGTTCTAAATATAGATCTGTATTACGATTCAAGCTTAATAACTTTGGACATTGAATGTGAACCATCTTTTCACAAAGTAAAGCAAAAAGGAAGCCAGTGTTTGGTTTGATTTCCACTGGTTTTTCAACCATTACCCAAGGGGAATTTAAATTATTGGACCTGGTTCAGTTCAATATCGGCAGATAATAAATAATAACAGGGACCAAAAAAGTATTACATAAATTCCATGTTTTCAGTGAACTTTACAAAGGGATAAGTTCCTCGGCAAGAATAAAGGAGTGGTTCGTTCTTTACTGTCTTGCAAGGTTGCCATGACGAGGACATGAGATGCTCGTGGCCATCCTGTTTGAGGGCTTTTCGTCAGTGGAAAGGCCAAGGATGGGCAGTGGGTGGATTCAGCCTCCCTCTTGGTGGGAATCCTCTCGAAATCCTGTTAGAAGATTCCCATCACTGCTTCAGCCGTAGGGTCCTTTTGGGAACACGAGGAAAAGTTGCCACAGGATCGCTCTACGGAAATACGTCGGAGATTTGAAGCAAGAAGACCCTTTGCCTGCCTTGTTGATATGGGACCCCATCTCTACCAAGGTGCCTTACTTCCGATGTTTGTTGTTATACGATGTATCCCCATCTTCCTTCTCATAGCAGCTCTCCTTCAATCGCTCATTTACCCCATCGAACCCGCGTCTCTGATGTTGCCGTTTCCCCCTGCGAATGAATGATACCCGATAAAGCCAACTTAACCACAGCCATTGCGATGAAATCACGTCTGCAAGGGATTATTGATGTTATCGGCGTTGTGTATGTACTTCCCTCTTCCTTCGGGACAAGTCATTTGTCCCACCATGTAGAATGACGTCACCCCTTCCTCTTTTAACACCATCAGTAAACCTTCGAGGAGATGTGGCCACCTTTGCCCCTGGGTTTGAATGGCAGACAACTTTACGTTTTCGGCTCAAGAGGTCGGCCCTCGATGTGTTTGATCATCGAGTCGCCCTTCTATAACTACATCAGGGAAAGCTCAGACGAGCTGCGTGGGCCGATGTCTCTCTCGGTACTTAAGCTTGATCTGGTTCACTCGACGGCCCCGAAGTCGATGTCCGGCGTCAGTACTTTCGAAAACAGCTCAGGATGCTTAGACAAGTGGGTCGCGATGACCTTCACGGCTATTCTCTGATCTGGTCGCTTCGACGACCTCGAGGTCGAGGGTCGGCGGCAGTACCTTCGAGAAAAAAGCATCAGGAATGCTTAGACAAGTGCGTCGGCGATGACCTTCACGGTATTTTCTGATTTGGTCGCTTGTCGACTCGAAGTCGAGGATTTGATATCGGCGTTCCCGACGAGTAGATCAGGAAGCTTGGACATGCACGCGTTGGCGATGCACTTTTCGGTACTCTTTGATCTGGTCACTTGTTGACGAAGTAGAAGACTCTTCGGTATGCAGTTCTGCAGAACATCGAATCGATTTTCGTTTGGGATGGGATTCACTCTTGAAGCAAACAAACCCCCATCCAAACATACCTTGGAGTGAAACTGGATAGACAGTTGACGTACAGACATCACCTTGAAGCCCTGCGAGCAAAGGTTTCAGCAAGGAACAACTTGTTGCGTCGCTTGGCTGGTACATCATGGGGTGCATCAACATCCCACCCTTCGCACAGGTGCTCTAGCTCTGGTTTACAGCTCTGCTGAATATGCTGCTCAAGCGTGGTGCAGAACACAACACACACAAGAAGCTGGACCGTGCACTTAATGACACCATGCGTCTGATCACTGGATGCCTTCGCCCAACACCAACTGATCTTTCTTCCAGTCTCGCTGGAATGCACCACAAGACTACGTCGCGAGCATCTAACAGACAAGCTGACAACCAAATCCTTGGCTGATGATTGACCACCTCTTGCACACAATAACGACACAAATTCCAGGACCTTCGATCACGCCTACCTTTTCCCGACACGCAGCCGCCCTCAGCAGATCAAGTTCAGTCTCATCCAGGAATGGAAAAGAGCTGGGAAGACACGATTCGCCCACGCAGTTATCTACTCCCTTGGCATCAAAGCTCCTGCTGTGGCTCCATCTACCTCGGAGGAGTGCGGTAACCACTCAACCGGCTGCGAACTGGGGTTGGCAGATTCAATGCCATCATGCACCGATGGAAGCTTTGCGATTCACTAGCATGCATCTGCGGTGCAGATGAGGCAGATGGCAGATCACATTATCTACAGCTGCTCTGACCTCCAACCACCTGACGGGATGACTGGACCTAACAAGCCCAAATGATGCAGAAATCAATTGGCTTACCCAACTTCGAGAAATAGCCTGACTCACGACACTACTTACTACTATAACTCATTACGAAAGAAGAAGAGGCCCAAACAGAATATGCAGCAGACATGATAGTAGTGCAAAACCTATACACTGGCAAAAACTAAAGGTCGTGGGACTCAAGAATGTGCCATCCATGGGAACATCAGCCGCCAGACAATCATCCTAGCTGATAAAAAAATACATCATTGGAATAAACCATAACAAGCCAGACATCATTGTAAGAGAGGGAAACAAGTTAAACATCATCGAAATCCGTCCTCACACATAACCTCGCAGTCAAGGAAAGGGACAAGCGAATGAAATATCCAAGACCTGAGGATCGAATCCATGACATATGCTCGGCGGCATTGCTCCGCGACAAAATATCCGCAAAAAGTGACAAATTGCTCCGCACATTTGCTCGCGCATTAGCTCCGACGTCAAATGCCTCCTGCGTCAATTGCTCCGCCATTTGCTCCGCCGACATTGGCTCCGCCGACAATTACTTCCGCGCCAATTCCTCCGCAGACATTTGCTCCGCGAACAATTGCTCCGCCGACAATTGCTCCGCAGACATTTGCTCCGCCGACAATTGCTCCGCCGGAACAAAATAGCTGAGCTTAAAATCTGTTTCATTGAAAACAATGCTCATTTGGCTGACGCAATGCTCAAAACTCCAAGAACGAGCACCTTTTAGACAGAGAGAGAAAAAGACGTTTGTCATTGCATGTCAAGTTCTCTCTATTTGTCGATCTTTATTACTCTTTTTGAATAATAATATAATAGTGCTCCCTTTCATATCATGCATGTAAATCACGTTGAGCGCAAAGCGCAATTACTTTATTTACCATTCAATAATTCGGATAGCCAGAGCAGTCTGATCTATTTGGTTACATTTTCAGGTGTATAAATGCATAGAATGCGAGAGCGAACGAAAAATCGCAATGAAATGATTTGAAAACAATGCAAGTTATGCACTCCACCCTCCCCCCCCCCCCCTCAAAAAAAAAGGAAACAATTTTACATTACAATTACTTTAATATTTTATATTTGCTTTTCATTTTATACTAATCTCAATATATTGAGGAAAAATGCGGAAGAAAAAAAGGCGATGTTAAACTTTTGAAAAGATGAACTTGAAACTGTAATTAATAATCAGTGTTGTAACTAGGATTTCGTGCATGTCATCTTTTGGGATGTGTATCTTTCGATCGTTTCTGATTTAAAAAAAAAAAAAAAAATCATTCGTTTTGTTTGTTTTATTGGGGGCCGAATCTTTTTATGAGGCCTGTATAATAAAAGTGATATAAAAGTGGTTGAAACCTAATTATGTAATGCTGCAGTCACACAGACACTTACGTATAGTACGTGTCCAGTGCGTCCAAAAATTATTTTTTTCCTCGGATCCCACGGATGCCTTCCCGTCATAGTCAGCAGTGGAAAGAGTGATAATTTCGTTCATCCAATAAAACAAAGAAATGCAAAGAAATGATAGAATAGAAGATGAAATAAGTTTAAACAACAAATACGTATAACTATCCGTAAGTGTCTGTGTGACTGCAGCATTACATTCTTCTTCTTCTCTCTCTCTCTCTCTCTCTCTCTCTCTCTCTCTCTCTCTATCTCTCTCCCTTAATCTCCTTCCCGCTTTTATTTATTTATTTTTTTTGGGGGGTGGGTGGGAGGTGCTTGCCCCTGGATCAACATCTGTTGCCTGTTGCCTTCTTCAGCCTATGTCTTTGCAGGTTACCTACCACTTTTTGCTTTTGGGTGGGACTCTGAAGCCATATAACTAGCAGGAAATGGAAAGGTGATCTATTAGCGACGGTCTTATAAAAAAAATACACACTCATTGACGAGAGAGAGAAATTAAACGTTGCTTCATATTTAATTCATAACAAATTCCCAGTTTCGGTATACGTATGTAAATCCCGCAAGTGTTCAGAAGTATCCGGAAGTTTCCGTAAGTCGGAAAAACAAAGACCAATCAACTCGTAAGTTTATCCGTAAGTGGACGCAAGTGTCCGTATCTGGTCGAAACTATTCGTATCATCCGCATCTTGTCCCGTATATTTTAATAATTATTGAGGCGTAACGTGGGGATTCGCAGAAAAAATGCTTTTTGTGGACGCAAGCCGGACGTAACTATCCGTAAGTCCTGTGTGACTGAGCCATTAGCGCGCAGCAAATGGTCGGCGCGAGCAAATGTCTGCGGAGCAATTGTCGGA
>CALNVZ010000641.1:32828983-32849062 GCA_940671915.1 Paracentrotus lividus
CATAACAACATGCTATAAAATGCCGTTCTTTCAGATAATTAAATGGCAAAGCTTGCCACTCGCAACGGTCTGATGTAATTATAACGGGGGTTAATAATCGGTCCATGGTGGCAATTAAATACATATCAAACCACTAAAGTTTTGTTTAAAATATTCGATTTATTTTTTCTTTTTGTTGGCTAATATATTTTAATTATTTTGTTTCATAGGGGTAAAAATAAATTGTTTCAATTTCGTTTAGATCAGTATAGGCCTATATATCGGGGACGTGTTTTAAACTCGCGATTCGCGCTCGTTTGCTCCATCCGCTCACAAAATTTTTTTAAAGTTGGGCCCCCCCCCTCTGGAAAATCCTGGATCCGCGCTTGCCATACATTCGTGATTTTAAGCCCCTTCAGCCACCCCCCTCCCCACACGAATAACGAACGGATACAATTGCGAAATAAATTATTTAGTTATTGAGTGATAACGGACCAATTTAGAAATGAAACTTATCTTTATCGAAGAATCCGCCGCTGAAATAATTTTTCATTAAATGAAGACAGAACCAAAAACAATTGCGGAAGAAATTATTTAGCTATGGACTGTTAAACGGCCCGACTTAAGAAGCGAAACTAATTCTTTATCAGTAAAAGTCGCCGTTGATAATTTTGTGAAATATTCTCCGAAAATCAAAATTTAACAGCAGATGCTGTTAAATAATGACACCCTCCCCCCCGCCCCCAAATCCCCTTATCTGGAGGTTATTTCATGGGTGACCAAAACAGTCCCCAGCAATTTAATCCATTCGCTCTGGCAGTAATAGCCAATTTTCGGAATAACGAACCTTTTTTTTAATTTCGGAATAACGAACCTTATTCTATTATTGGAACACAAAACAACACCAAACCTTATTCTATTTACGGAATAACGAACCTTTTTCTATTTTAATAACGAACCTTCGGAATACGAACCTTATTCTATTATCGGACACCAAACCTTATCTATTTTCGGAATAACGAACCTTGCCTCTATTTCGGAATAAGAAACTTTTCTATTTTAGGAATAACGAACCTTCGGAATAGCGAACCTTATTCTATTATCGGAAAACCAACCTTATTCTATTTTCGGAATAACGAACCTTGCTCTTTTAGGAATAACGAACCTTTTCTATTTTAGGAATAACGAACCTTCGGAATAACGAACACTACCCCCCCCCCTGCGGACTACCAGACACGCAACGCGGCCCGGCGGACTATCGGACAAGCGGACTATCGGGCTATAGCCGCTTGGGGGGGGGGGTCTAAAGTTATTGAACTTCAATATCAACAACAAAAAAATGCAAGCTCTCCTCTATTTCTCCTATTATAACTATTAATATATATTATTTAATGAAGAATTTTCATAAAAACGACTGGTGCAGAAAACTACTAAACACAGCCTTTCCAGAAAAGCCCCCCCCCCCCGGTGTTCACGAATGGGTGCGTTAATTTACTCCCCTCCCTCAACCCACCCTTTCGAGAAAAGCCCCCCGGTGTTCACGAAAGGTTGCTGGCCATCCCCGCTCCACCCCCGCTCCGCGAACGCAGACGATCGTTGCAAACCGTTCTTGCTTCTGTCTGTGACCGACTAGCATACGGAATAGCTTAATATGCTTCATCAGCTTGTCAGAGACGTCAAATTGAAATGTTAGAAAAACATTTTAAATGATACGATTAAATTTTTTCACAAAAATTCAAGAATTCAAGCCAAAATCATTTTATTATGATGATATAAGAATACAGGAATTAATACAGGAGGCACAATTAGTTAAACTTATGGCAATTATCAAATAATGTGATGTTGAGATTTAATTTGGAAATCAAATGTGAAATAATTACACTGAAGCCCGGCCAAACAAACAAGTTAGATGCAATCCATAACGCTAATAATATGCATTTTGAATTTATACTTTATATACTGCTTCCAGTGCAGCGATTTGATGTCACGACTGGAGGGGGGGGGGCTTAAAATAGCATTTAGCATTAATGCAACATAAATTTTGCCTCTTTATTAGCTTCACTAGCTTCACTAGCTGATCACTTTAAAAATCAAGGGGGACGATCCTCCAGAAAAAAATGAGGGTGAAATGGTCCCCACTGTCCCGGACGTTCCCCGCCAATGGCTTGCATCATCATTGTCTTGTTTGTTGTAGGCCTGCTTATTTTTGCATTTTCTACGCATCTTTCTTGAGAGGCCACATCAGAAATCCCGCAATCGCGCCTCTAATCCAATATTCTGTTCTTTCAAGATAGTAATATAAAAGAAATAGTGGCACATATAATTCTCAGAATTAGAATTGAATTCATTATTAATGTTGCTATTATCGTTGTCAGTAACACACAACAAATTTATAAATTAATTTGGCAAGACAGAATTTGTTTCGCGTTGGTGATTATAGTATTAATCCATGTGAAAAATAACGAATATCTATGAACTGAAAAATAAGGAATTCAAAAAGGAGTACTCACACATATCACATAAAGGAGATCGCCAATATCATCAAAATCTTCAGTTTTACGGGGTAATATCGGATCTGCGTCCTTACAGTTGGCTCATTAAATAGAATCACATACAGATAATACAAATACTAGATGATGTCCTTTTCGCAATGCGCATGTTATTCACTCAATGCTATTCACCTTGTATTCACTGCTGTTGCTTAGCCGGGCATTCACCAGTAATCTATAAGAATGGACCAGATCTTGGGTTCTATAGTAACGAGGTATTCAATTAGCCTGTCATTAAAGAATGGAGAACAATAGTTTGAACCTACTCGTGAATTGCATTCTTGTCGTGAATGATGTTATGTATAGTAAAGGCGCGGTCCCACTGGCTTTTTAGGATGATTTGCGAATGAATTGCGGACTGTTTGTTTTGTTTGTTTTTTTGTTGCGGTTGAACGAAATTTGTATACGCAACTCATGCGCAATTAATCCTCCCGCCAGTGGGACCGGGCCTTAAGCTTTAAGGTTTGTCAAGTCAAAACAACCTTTGTTTGAGAATAATGTAGTCACTTGATCATGTTCGGAAACATGCCGCTCTAAATTTACAATGGAGATAATAATTGACATTGCATCTGTGTGTATTTCAAAAGCTAGTCAGTCATTTCAATTGTAAGCGACATTGCAGCTATGTGTATCAATACCTAGTCGGTCATTCTAATGGGTAAACTGAGGTTACCTATCTAATTTTTATAGAGCTCGTCCGTCGCAATCGACGGACTAACATCAAGAGTGACGGACTAGCTTAAAGCTCGTCCGTCAATTTGAGAGATTTAGATTCAGTTGTAAGCTAGTCCGTCTCGACGGATAACGTGACGCACTAGCTTTAGAACTAGTCCGTCTTGACTGACTAGCTTTAAAGCTAGTCCGTCCACTGACGGACAGGTAGGTTTCAGTGTAGGTTGTTTGATCAATATGTGCATGTAATTGGATGCAATATATTATTTGTGGACCATTGTTGTTTTTATTAACTTTAGGTAAAACATCCGTTTAAAAAAAAAAGTATACTCATGCTGAAATGTTCATATTTCAAAAATGGAGATGTAGGAATCATGATATTGTATAAATGTGTATTTTATCATTTTTGTGTGTACTCATGTGTGTGTGTGCGTGTGTGGTTGTGTCGATGAGCGTGTGTCACAGCGGTAAATCTATCCTCATTTACTTTCTAAGTATGTGTTATTGTTTGTTTTTATTTTATTTATTTTTGTATTTTGTTGTTATAAACTCTTTTTTATATACAGTGCGTCCCACTAAAAGTAACCGATATTGATCAAAATTTTATTACTTAATCATAATGATATTCATGAATGACCCATCATTTAAAGCTTAAAGTCTCCTCTCTTATTTATTGAAATCAGTATGACCCATTTTTTCATGCATAATGAGTAACAAGAATTTGAAGAGAGGAAACCAAAAAGTCGTTAGGCGGGCGAATCCGAAATTCTTCTTACTCCCCTTTCAAGGGATGCAGTAACATTGAAATGATATTCAAATTTTTTAAAATTCGATTTAGCTTATTTTGCCAAGATAATTATAAACACTTTAGCGTCAGTTCTGGTATCTCTTCAAAATTGCGAGCTAATTGCTTGCTTTACCTTCGAGATATCAATGATTTCATACTCAAATTTTGTAAACCAACATCGGATGGTTTATAAAACCATGTGCTTTTCCACATAGCAACAACACACCATTTCCTGTTGTATGTCCCCCGTCCCTAGCGGCCTGATGATCTAGCAGCAGAGGGTA
The DNA here is from genome assembly GCA_940671915.1 of Paracentrotus lividus. Classification (NCBI taxonomy): domain Eukaryota; kingdom Metazoa; phylum Echinodermata; class Echinoidea; order Camarodonta; family Echinidae; genus Paracentrotus; species Paracentrotus lividus. Next base: position 32,833,255 of record CALNVZ010000641.1, read on the forward strand.
CTGGTGTTCAGCTGTATGCTTGGCATTGTTGTTGTTTTTTTTTTACACTGTTTTAAGGTAATAAATGACTTCCATTTCATCTGAAACTTTCAGTAGTTTTGTTTTTTACTGTTGGAACAATGTAATTTATCATTCGTGATGGAATTGCTCTTGTTTTTGAAAGTTACTAAATCCTTTTAAATAAGACACCCCAATGAAAATGCTTCCGAAATAGGAAAGCTATAATTATTCATTGGAAATAGTCCTTGAATTTCGATAATGCCATTTTGTTTCACTGTTATCGGCAATCATCCATGCACGAATTATTTGTTACCTCTCGGCCTAGTGCTAGGACGGGCAAGAGTCAAAACATTCGTTGAATGAAATCATTAAAATGCAAGCACTATTTCAAATGAACGTAACTTTCATAATTCTGAGGTACTTCTAATGGTTATTGGTGTCATATAAAAGGGCAGGAAAATGGACTCGTGGTTTATTTAATTTGTTTTTGCTCCTTATGCGTGATATATGGGTCATAGTTATTTTAATTAAATAAAAGAGGAGACTCGAAGCTTTAAATTGATTTATGAACTTGATTTTGATTAGTTGTGATAAAATATCGACCAATCTCGGTTTAGTTTTTTTCTACGAGGACGCACTGTATTTTAAGCCATCAGAGCCACATGAATATTATTTCTAGTTTGTGAAAAGATTTTTATCGTGTGATTAAAAAACGTGTTCGGTTTACTAATTCGGCACTGAAACACGAACTTGATTCCCAATACACTGAAAACCTAACCTCGGTCCGTTAGTGGACGGACTACTTTAAAGCTAGTCAGTCAAGACGGACTAGTTTTAAAGCTAGTGTGTCATGTTAGTCCGTCGAGACGGACTAGCTTACAAACTGATCCAAATCTCTCAACTTGACGGACGAAGCTTTAAAGCTAGTCCGTCACACTTGATGTTAGTCCGTCGATGCGACGGACGAGCTCTATAAAAATTAGATAGGTAGCCTCAGTTTACCCATCAGATTGACCGACTAGGATTGATACACATAGCTGAATGTCGCTTACAACTGAAATGACTGACTAGCTTTTGAAATACACACAGATGCAATGTCAATTATTATCTCCATTGTAAATATAGAGCGGCATGTTTCCGAACATAATCAAGTGAATACATTATTCTCAAACAAAGGTTGTTTTGACCTGACAATCTTAAAGCTTACGATACATCAACATCAATCCACGACAAGAATGCAATTCACGAGTAGGTTCACACTATTGTTCTCCATTATTAATTACAGGCTAATTGAATACCTCGTACTATAGAACCCAAGAATCTGGTCTATTCTTATAGATTACGGGTGAATGCCCGGCTAAGCAACAGCAGTGAATATAAGGTGAATAGCATCGAGTGAAATAACATGCGCATTGCGAAAAGGACATCATATATTATTTGTATTATCTGTATGTGAATTCTATTTAATGAGCAAACTGTCAGGACGCAGATCCGATATGGCCCCGTAAAACTTATGATTTTGATGATAATGGCGATCTCCTTCATCGTGATATGTGTGAGTACTCTTTTTGAATTCCTATTTCAGTTCATAGATATCGTTATTTTTTCACATAGATTAATACTATATATCACCAACGCGAAACAAATTCCTGTCTTGCCAAATTAATTTATAAATTGCGTGTGTGTTACTGACAACTATAATAGCAACATTAAATAATGAATTCAATTCTAATTCTAAGAATTATATGTGCCACTATTTCTTTTAGATTACGAAAGAACAGAATATTGGATTAGAGGCGCGATTGCGGGATTTCTGAGGTGCTTCTCAAGAAAGGTATGCGTAGAAAATGCAAAAATAGGCAGGCCTACAACAAAACAAGACAATGATGATGCAAGCCATTCGCGGGAAGCTAGGGGACAGTGGGGACCGTTTCACCCTCGATTTTTTTCTGGGAGGATCGTCCCCCTCAGATTTTTAAAGTGATCAGCTAGTGAAGCTAATAAGAGGCAAACTGTAAGTTGAAATTTAATCGCTAAATGCTATTTTAAGCCCCCCCTCCCCCCCCCCCAGTCGTGACATCAAACCGTCGCACTGGAAGGCAAGCATATAAGTATAAATTCAAAATGCATATTATTAGAGTTATGGATTGCTTCTAACTTATTCGTTTGGCCGGGCTTCAGTGTAATTATTTCACATGTTGATTTTCCAAATTAAATCTCAACATCACATTATTTGGATAATTGCCATAATGTTAACTAATTGTGCCTCCTGTATTAATTCCTGTATTCTGATATCATCATAATAAAATGATTTTGGCTTGAATTCTTGAATTTTTCGTGAAAAATTTAATCGTATCTTTAAAATGTTTTCTCATATTTCAGATTTGACGCTCCTCTGACAAGCTGATGAAGCCATATTAAGCTATTTCGTAATGCTATGTCGGTCAAGACAGAGAAGTACGAACATCGCGACAGACAAGCGTCGACTGACTAGTTTTGAGCACCTTGACGGGACTAGCTGTAAAGGCTAGTTCTCCTGCTCATAAGCTACGTCATATGAATTTGGGCATCCCGACTAGCTTAGCTAGTAACATCAAACCCACGCAAACTAGACTAGCTTTAAAACTAGTCTGTCATGAACCGACTAGGATTAAAACTAGTCCGTCGTGACCGACTAACTTTGACGGACTTTAGCTTTCAAGCTAAGTCCGTAGAGACGACGAGCTTCTAAGCTAGTCCGTAATAACCGGATTGTGTTGATGGAAAACTACTCCGTCCTGCGACTAGCTTTTAAGCTAGTCAGTCTGGGCATCATACGACCTAGCTTTAAAGCTAGTCGTCCTACCCGTTTAGGTTTTCAGTGTATGTAAATGAGAAGTTTCTAAATGTACTGCTCATCGAGGCCTCAACAAAAACATATGCTCAGGTTTTTTGCCACTTTTGAATTGTCACAACCCGTTTGTTTAACCAAGGATCGTGCTGTGTCGAGTAATAAATGAGCACGTTCAGCCTCTATTATAAATCATGCACAAGGGGGGGGGGGGGGGGGGGGGGGGGGGGGGGGGGGGGGGGGGGCGGGGGGGGGGGGCCCATATACACTCTTTGTTCATAAAAGGTTGGATACTAATATGTATATTTTAATTATAATTAATTTTTAGTTCTGGCTTTTATTTTTTGAACGTGTTTTGTTCCCGCTTTCACTTTTAGGGACCCTTGCTATAATCTGGGGGACGTCCACGCAAAATCTTCAACAGTGATGTTTCTTTTATTAATGTAGGTCAGCCCTATTCTCCCCTCATTTTGGATTCCTATTTGGTCACCAGGCCGGCCAAGGCTTCCTCAGTGCTAAATACTGGAAACAACGTCTGGGTGTGGAGGTTGTATACCTACAACACGTACAACACTGACGTGCAAGTACCAAACGGCATCGGAGTGCTACTAACTATTAGTCGAACCATATATGGTTGGCAAGGTTGTGTATTTTTACCAAAGGACCCAAGAGCCAAGGAAGACATACATCGACGTATTTCAATTCCTTATAATACCTTAGTCTGTAATGAAATAAACAGTTTCATTAAAGGCTACCGAAATAATGTATGATTATGTCACTCTAAAAACTGAAGTGCTAATTAAAGGTGCTGCGTATAGTGACTGCACTTGAAGTGCTAAATAGCACCTGAAGGTGGCTGTTTTTAGCACTTAATGCAAGGTGCTATTTATCAACAAAAAATGTTCATGGTCGTATGGGATTCGAACCAGGTTCACCAAGAACATGGAAGAGTACCACTGACGTTACCAAATAGACCAACGAGATCTCGCTACTGGCTTTAAATTATGACAGCATAGTAGATGATTATGGCAAATTTTGAAAAAGTTTATCAATGCAAACAATATGATCTGCTAGCAACCGTGAGATGTGAATTGGTCTTAAACGTGCTCGTCAGCGCTTCTCATGCAGGGGACCCAGGTTCGAAATCCGCAAGGAAGTCACGCCGTTTTTTGCGCCATTTTTGCTGAAGGTTCAGCTCAACGTGTGGAAAGTGCTAAAACAGCACTTGATGTGGCAGTTTAAACGACTTTGAGTGCAGTCACTATGTAAGCACTTAAGTGCTGATTTTTAGCCCTTGAAGGAGCTAAACAGCACTTCAGTTTTTTAGAGTTGTGGTCAGGACATAAATACGTGTATCATTTTATGTTGGAAATGTGAATCAAGACTGAAATGGTAGGTTTGTGTAACTTTATTTCCTTATGAAAAAAGTTAAACATATTTAATAGGGCGTTAGAATGTAGGCCTATGTGCAAAGCCTTTTGAGGTCAATTGTAAATGCCTTGCTATGAATGAACAGGGCTTAAAACTAAGACCAATTAACACAGCATTGTGATTTTACTCATTATTTTTATATTACTACTTTAACAGTAAAGAGTTAACTTCTCAAGATGTCCGAACCTGCAGGCCTACACCCCTCGCGAGACCGAAAGGAAACATAATCCAGCAAGGCAACCGGGAGCCTACCACGGGACAGCCGGGAACGGCGGCGCCTACGCACAAGGACACCGGTGGCATATCCCTCAAGGGACAGCCGTATTATCCTCAATACCCCAATTCACAGCGGTTTTCAATTTAATCCGCGGTGCTGTCGCGTGCTGTCGCGGGACGGCAACACCGCTATACCCCGCTATAAATGCATTCCAGTGAAAAGTAATCCGGGACAGTCCCGGGATAGATAAATTCAAGTACCCATTTCACAGCTGCAGCGTGTGATTTATGACCTCCGTTACAAAATACTTGCATTCTTTTGTATTTTCCTAGTTTTTCTTCTTCTTTCTTCTCTTCTATCAATTTCTTATGTATTATCTTGGTTTTCCCTTCTTTCCTTTTCTTTTTTTGCTGATCATTTCTTATGGTATTTTCTTTGTTTTTCTCCGCTTCTTTCCTTTTCTTTTCTGCCATTGCTATGTATTCTTTGTTTTTTTTCTCCTTCTTTCCTTTTCCTTCTATCATTTTTCTTATGTATTTCTTTGTTTTTCTCCTTCTTTCCTTTTCTTTTCTATCATTTCTTATGGTATTTCTTTGTTTTTCTCCTTCTTTCCTTTTCTTTCTATCATTTTATGTATTTTCTTTGTTTTTCTGCATTCTTTCCTTTCTTTTCTATCATTTTTTATGTATATCTTGTTTTTTTTTCTCCTTATTCCCTTTCTTTTCTATCATTTCTAATGTATTTTCTTTGTTTTTCTCCTTCTTTCTTTTTTTTTTCTCTTCAATTTCTTAATGTATTTTCTTTGTTTTTTTCTCGTCTATCTTTATCTTTTCTATCATTTCTTATGTATTTCCGTGTTTATCCTTCTTTCACTATCTTTTCTGGAAATTCTTATGTATTTATTGTTTTTTTTCCCGGTGCTGTATGCGGAAGTAACACTTCACACTGAAGGCACTCCCGCGACCAGCAGCGGGACTGTCCCGTGCTGTTACTATGGTTTTGAGCGCGATAGTTTGCGCGGTGTTAAATAGGGGTCGAGGTTATTCCCGTGATAGTTTTAGCGGTCCGAAGCATTCCACACTCAGGGCAACACCGCTACATCGCGGGACAGTCCGCGACTGTAGGTGTTTGAAGACCACTGTGAATGGGGTAAAAAGTCAACGGTTAGTGTATCAGGAAGGTCACCCGGGAGTGTATCAGACGGTCAGCAGCAAGTGGTTATCAACCAGCTGGGAAACGCTACTCCTGTGTATCACGTAAGCCAATTATTAGCTCGGAGCAAACTTCACATTGTGTCATTTCAATAAAAATAATTTAGCACCTTCCCTTGAAGCCCATGGCTCCACGCTATAAATTTCCATGGATTAGAAGTGCTACCTTAGCCTGGCGTGAGACGGGTTTTTGATTGGTTTGCGACCCATAAACAAAACTCTTATTTATACAGAAACGATTTTAATGCAAGTTTAATTCCACCGAACTGCCAGAATTACATGTTGATTCTTGTATAAATATAATGTCGTTTTACATAGAAATAAAAAATTTTCCACTTTTATTATATTTTGCTGGATATTCATGACCTCTGATTTGGCCATGCATAATAATCTCCACCTATTAAAATTTTATTTTGGGGGCCTTTGTTCATCTGTCGCCCCTTTGTTTAAAAAAAAGTGGCCCTGTCTGAGTATTTTACTAATCTCAGGATGAAAAGGGACAAGTCTCCTCATTCAGAATATATATAAAAATTTAGGAAAATCTCTGGCGCATGAAGAAATATACAATATATATAAGACCTTGTAAATATGAAAAAAAAATGCACGCATTTTTAGCTATATTGCAATACCAGTGCTAAGTGAGTGTATTTCTTTCAAATTTGATGAACTAGACTGGTGGCAGTAAGGAATGTTGTGGGTGGCCCAACTATTGCCGATCATTACAATGAGGAAGCGGGGTTTTGCACAGGAATTATTCATCTCCGTTCATAGTATTCTTCACTCATCTTTGGTGGTTTCAGCATACGCCTTTACAATTGGAGAGATCAATGTCGGCTATGGGTTAGGTTTAGTAAGTTCAAATGATATCTAGTTCATTAAGATCTGGAATAGCAAAAATCTATGGACGCACACATTTAGAATATAGTACAATACATTATTCGAAAATAAAATAGATAGTTAGATTTAAAAAGATTTTGTAACACAAAAAGAATAATTATCAGTAGGCATAGTAATATAAGTACACGTAGTAGAATCAAGAAATTAGTACAAAGTGGTATTATATAGTAATTGGAAGAAAAAGTGGAAATAAGCCTGTAGAAATAGTTGCTCTACGTAGTAGCAATAGAAGTTGTAGTAGTAACTGCGTAGTAGTAGCAGCAGCAGCTGCAGCTAAGAGGAATTAGTAGTGATAGAAGTAGCAGTAGTAGTAGTAGTGGAGTAAGTGAAGAAGAAATAGTAGGCAGTATTGGTGGTGGTAATGTTAGTAGTAATAGTTGATATAGTTCCAGAAGCAAGCAGCATTGTAGAAGTAGTAGCAGCATCAGTATTGGTAGTAAATAATAGGCAGGAAGTAGTAGTGTAAAAGTAGTAGGAGTAGTAGTGTAGTAGTAGCAGTGGCGGATCCAGGATTTCATTACTAGGGGGGGGGGGGCCAAAATCGTAATTTCAGATTTTGTAAACACCAATTTTTTCCGTTACATCGGGCGAAGCAAAAGGTACACCTCGAAAATTTTTTCACGTCCGCTGGCCGAGCGATAGCGGGGGGGGGGGGGGGGGGGGGGGGGGGTAGTTTATTTTTTTTTGCCTTCGATCATCAACAGGTCATCATGTATTCAAGCTATAGGGGTAAGGTAGGGGTCAATCCGCCCGCTCGTCTATTTTTTACTCGTTTTTTTTTTCTTCTTTTCTTTTTTTCCTTTTTTTTTTTTTTTTTTTTGGCTAGGGGGGGGGGCGGGCCCGTCGGCCCCCCCCTGTATCCGCGCCTGAGTATAGTAGTTTGTTGTTGTTTGTTGTTGTTAGTAGTAATAATAGTAGCATAGTAGTAGTTAGTAGTAGTAAAAGTAGTAGTAGTAGATTAGTCATCAAACGAGTTCTATATTCCTACCGCGGAATCTTAAAGGGATAGTAAGCAAACAAGAATTCATGCGTGGTAAGTCCTGCACAGACCATGCAAAACACTAAACCTTTTTTTGATCTTGTTCGTCAGATGTGCGTAAGAATAATAATAATAAAAAATAGTTCTCATTGTATTACTGTATAGTCTCCAATCAAATTAAATGGTACAAATGGATTTGTTTTTTCTTGCTAGTTTGAAGATTAATTGTAACCTAGTAGAGTTTGGTATTTCCAAAAATGCCGTGAAAGAATAATTTCTTCCATTTTCCCCATCCCATTTTCAGCTAAGCTGCGCCGATTTTGAAAGGGAAAACTCCAATTTTCGAAGTTAGATTTCCGGTGTTCCAGAAGCAAAATGCTCCCCTGGTAGTCCACTGCAGTATGTAGCTTATAAAAAGTATCCATAATTGGTGCACTATTTTTCGCGTCGCGGAGAAGATCCTAAAAAAAAAAATCGGTTATCCCACCCCCCCCCCCGCAAAAAAAAGAACAAATTTGGCCATTACCTTCTACAATGTGAGGAATTCTTTCGGTGACTGATATATTTTTGTTTTCAGATCAATCTTGTACATGGTTTTGCAATCCTTTCTGCCTCTACATGGCATTGGTATGTTTGGTTATGAGATAGTGTTTCCCTCTTGTTCGGTGATTTTCCCCCGTGCTTCTCCAGCAGTGACAGACGGCCAAAGATACTGCAGAAATCATATCTTTAAGTCAACGGTGGTAAGTCATCGTAAGTTTCTGCTTGGTTTAAAATGTAAGGTTCACCCTGACAAGCTAACTAACCAGGCCAACGAACCAGCAGCCTTGTATACATCAATCCCTCAAGAGTCTAACTACTTAAAACTGCCCCAGTTTCACCCATAATCAACATTCCGAGCAGTGTAGACTTGAAATAATAGTCCGAAGTGATAAACACACTAAATTCAACTATTCAATACATTTAATCCCATGTTCATTGGGCGGCGATTCCCTGGGGGCAGGAGGGAGTGCCCCCCCTTCGATTTCTAACTAGGGGGATCGTCCCTTTTGTTATTTTTTTTTTTAGTTATTATTATTGATAAGCTAGTAAAGATAGAGAAGCAATATAATGTCAAAATGCAATCCTAAATGTTATTATAAGGCCAAAGATTTTCTTTGCTCGCGTACTGAGCTTCGCAAACAAAGCACAAGAAGAATGATTAAGTTATTACTCTTTCCCCAGGTCGCTATATGTATTCATGAAATGTGTTTATTTGTTCGATACTTTATCTTTAAATTGGTCAATTAGCATAAATGGTGCGAAGTAGGTCATTCTGTAAGAATTTTGGAGTATTCAAAACATGTATACATATATATATATATATATATATATCTTCTCTCTTTGGGACGTTTATTCCTGTTGACATAAGGCGGCCGCAACCGCCGGAGAGGGGGGGGGGGCAGAGGGCACAGTGCACCAACTTTTCATTTACCCTCCCTAAAAGTTTCCCTTTTCTTTGCTAAAATGATATTTTTAAATATTAAAAAGAGCGACTTTTAGAGTTTTAAGAAAGTCAAATGGGCAATTTCTATTTTTAAAAATGGCAACTTTTATACTAAAAAGTGCCCCTTGTTACACAATATGATTTTTAACCATAGAAATAATTTTGCGGGACACTAAATCATACTACATAGTTTATTATGTAACATTTTTTTTTTCAAATTTTCGGCTCGAATTTTCCACCTATTTGAAATCCGCAATTTGGAAAAGACACTTATATATTCAAGAAACCTGTTAAAGTCTATATTATTAATTACGTACTTGAGCTTTTACCTATTTCATATTTGACATGATGAAAACAATAATGTAATATTATTATCTATGACCTGGCAAACAATCACTATAGATAATCTAATTTGTGTGAAAACCCACCTCTTCTCTCATCTTTCTTCTCCGCAAGTCATCTTCTTGTTACTTATAAAATGGGAAAAAAATGTTTTATGTATTAATTGAACCTTTTTTCTAAGTTGCATATACAATTGTAGGCTGATAGACTCATCAGGCACCGTGCTTTGCCCGTAGCGCTTCCTATGCATGCCTATGTGTGTCACAATTTCGATGTTTATTCTTCATTCTGTTAATTTCCGCTTATTATGATATTATACAATGAACGAAATGCTATGTTCATAAAATGTATGTGGGAAATAAAGACCAGAGGCTGTAGAACAAATTTGAAAGTGGGGGGGTCACAATGGAAAACGGGCATTTTTCCTGAAAAGGGGGCAATTGAGACCAGAGGCATAAAGAGCAATGTATTCTGATGAATAGGGGGAGCGCCCTAAAAATTGCATTTTAATTGATGCTTTTAAGAATGTGTTTTGTATTTCATTAATGACAAAAAAGCAAAGCGAGCGCGATGCGCGAGCCGAAAAAATAGTTGAGACAACTGTGCAAGTATCCGCGAGCGCGAAGCGTGAGATGAAAACTTTGAGGTAAAAATTTGAGTTAATTGCGCATTATGTAGGCCTACCCTACTGAATTAATATTGGTATCTGCAAGCGCGAAGCGCGAGCCGAAAATTTTGGTTTTAAAAGATATATAGAATAAAGGGTCACTTTCTAGTATTACGGACCCTACAGTATTTAGTAACCGCAAGCGCGAAGGGCGAGCCTGAAAGTTTTGAGGTAAATATTGGAGTTATATTTGCATTATGATTTTATATATTTGAGTTAATAATTGTGCATTCTATACCCTACTGAATTGGTATAAAATTTTTAGCTCAAAATTGGAGTTAATTGTGCATTATGATGTATTATCCGCGAGCGCGAAGCGCAAGCCGAAAAGTTGGAAGTTTAAAAGAAATATTAAAATCACCCACACTCCCCCCCTCCACTTCATGATTTTGGAAATCACAAGATTTGCAATTCAATTTTATTATCCTTCCATTGGTAAATTTAGAGCGCAGTTTTCCAACATGATCAAGTGACTAACATATTCTCAAAAAAGGTTGTTTTGACTTGACAAACTTAAGGCTTAAGGCCCGGGGTCCCACTGGGCGGGAGGATTAATTGCGCATGAGTTGCGTATACAAATTTCGTTCAACCCAGCAACAAAAAACAAACAAAACAAACAGTCCGCAATTCATTCGCAAATCATCCTAAAAAGCCAGTGGGACCGCGCCTTTACTATACATAACATCATTCACGACAAGAAGCAATTCACGAGTAGGTTCAAACTATTGTTCTCCATTCTTTAATGACAGGCTAATTGAATACCTCGTTACTATAGAACCCAAGAATCTGGTCCATTCTTATAGATTACTGGTGAATGCCCGGCTAAGCAACAGCAGTGAATACAAGGTGAATAGCATTGAGTGAATAACATGCGCATTGCGAAAAGGACATCATCTAGTATTTGTATTATCGTTATGTGAATTCTATTTAAGAGCCAACTGTAAGGACGCAGATCCGATATACCCCGTAAAACTGAAGATTTGATGATATTGGCGATCTCCTTTATGTGATATGTTGTGAGTACACTTTTTGAATTCCTTATTTTTCAGTTCATAGATTATCGTTATTTTTCACATGGATTAATACTATAATCACCAACGCGAAACAAATTCTGTCTTGCCAAATTAATTTATAAATTGTGTGTGTGTTACTGACAACGATAATAGCAACATTAAATAATGAATTCAATTCTAATTCTGAGAATATATATGTGCCACTATTTCTTTTATATTACTATCTGAAAAGAACAGAAATATGGATTAGAGGCGCGATTGCGGGTTTCTGATGTGGCTCTCAAGAAAGATGCGTAGAAAATGCAAAAATAAGCAGGCCTACAACAAACAAGACAATGATGATGCAAGCCATTGGCGGGGACGTCCGGGGACAGTGGGGACCATTTCACCCTCGATTTTTTTTCTGGGAGGATCGTCCCCCTTGATTTTTAAAGTGATCAGCTAGTGAAGCTAGTGAAGCTAATAAAGAGGCAAAATTTATGTTGCATATAATGCTAAATGCTATTTTAAGCCCCCCCCCTCCAGTCGTGACATCAAATCGCTGCACTGGAAGCAAGTATATAAAGTATAAATTCAAAATGCATATTATTAGCGTTATGGATGCATCTAACTTGTTTGTTTGGCCGGGCTTCAGTGTAATTATTTCACATTTGATTTTCCAAATTAAATCTCAACATCACATTATTTGATAATTGCCATAATGTTAACAATTGTGCCTCCTGTATTAATTCCTGTATTCTTATATCATCATAATAAAATGATTTGGCTTGAATTCTTGAATTTTTGTGAAAAAATTTAATCGTATCTTTAAAATGTTTTTCTAACATTTCAGATTTGACGTCTCTGACAAGCTGATGAAGCCATATTAAGCTATTCCGTAATGCTAGTCGGTCAAGACAGAAGCAAGAACGGCTTGCAACGATCGTCTGCGTTCGCGGAGCGGGGGTGGAGCGGGATGGCCGCAACCTTTCGTGAACACCGGGGGGCTTTTCTCGAAAGGGTGGGTTGAGGGAGGGGAGTAAATTAACGCACCCATTCGTGAACACCGGGGGGGGGGGGCTTTTTGGAAAGGCTGTGTTTAGTAGTTTTCTGCACCAGTCGTTTTTATGAAAATTCTTCATTAAAAAATATAATATTAATAGATTATAATAGGAGAAATAGAGGAGAGCTTGCATTTTTTGTTGTTGATATTGAAGTTCATAACTTTAGAACCCCCCCCCCCCAAGCGGCTATAAGCCCGATAGTCCGCTTGTCCGATAGTCCGGCGGCCGCGTTGCGTGTCTGGTATCCGCAGGGGGGGGGTAGTGTTCGTTATTCCGAAGGTTCGTTATTCCTAAAATAGAAAAAGGTTCGTTATTCCTAAAATAGAGCAAGGTTCGTTTATTCCGAAAATAGAATAAGGTTTGGTTTTCCGATAATAGAATAAGGTTCGCTATTCCGAAGGTTCGTTATTCCTAAAAAGAAAAGTTTCGTATATTCCGAAAATAGAGCAAGGTTCGTTATTCCGAAAATAGAAAAGGTTTGGTGTTTCCGATAATAGAATAAGGTTCGTTATTCCGAAGGTTCGTTATTCCTAAAATAGAAAAAGGTTCGTTATTCCGTAAATAGAATAAGGTTTGGTGTTCCAAATAATAAGAATAAAGGTTCGTTATTCCGAAATTAAAAAAAAGGTTCGTTATTGCCGAAAATGGAGCTATTACTGCCAAGAGCGAATGGATTAAAATTGCTGGGGACTGTTTTGGTCACCCATGAATAACCTCCAGATAAGGGGATTTGGGGGGCCGGGGGGGGAGGGTGTCATTATTTAACAGCATCTGCTGTTAAATTTGATTTTCGGAGAATTTATTTCACAAAATTATCAACGGCGACTTTATCTGATAAGAATTAGTTTCGCTTCTTAAGTCGGGCCGTTTAACAGTCCATAGCTAAATAATTCTTCCGCAATTGTTTTGGTTCTGTCTTCATTTAATGAAAAATTTATTCAGCGGCGATTCTTCCGATAAAGAATAAGTTTCATTTCTAAATTGGTCCGTTATCACTCAATAACTAAATAATTTATTCGCAATTGTATCCGTTCGTTATTCGTGTGGGGAGGGGTGGCTGAGGGGCTTAAAATCACGAAAGTATGGCAAGCGCGGATCCAGGATTTTCCGAGGGGGGGGGGCCCAACTTTAAAAAAAATTTGTGAGCGGCATGGAGCAAACGAGCGCGAATCGCGAGTTTAAAACACTCCCGATATATAGGCCTATACTGATCTAAACGGGAAATTGAAACAATTTTATTTTTACCCCTATGAAAACAAAATAATAAAATATATTAGCAACAAAAAGAAAAAATATATCTGAATATTTTAAACAAACTTTAGTGGTTTGAATAGTATTTTAAATTGCCACCATGGACACGATTATTACCCCCGTTATAATTACATCAGACGTTGCGAGTGCAAGCTTTGCCATTTAAATTACCTGAAAGAACGGCATGTTATAGCCAGTGTGTTATGCCAGAGGCTGTAGAACAAATTTGAAAGTGGGGGGTCACAATGGAAAACGGGCATTTTTCCTGAAAAGGGGCAATTGAGACCAGAGCATAAAGAGCAATGTATTTCTGATGAATAGGGGGAGCGCCTAAAAATTGCATTTTAATTGATGCTTTTAAGAATGTGTTTTGTATTTCATTAATGACAAAAAAGCAAAGCGAGCGCGATGCGCGAGCCGAAAAAATAGTTGAGACAACTGTGCAAGTATCCGCGAGCGCGAAGCGTGAGAATGAAAAATTGAGGTAAAAATTTGAGTTAATTGCGCATTATGTAGGCCTACCCTACTGAATTAATCTTGGTATCTGCAAGCGCGAAGCGCGAGCCGAAAATTTTGGTTTTAAAAAGATATATAGAATAAAGGGTCATTTCTAGTATTACGGACCCTACAGTATTTAGTAACCGCAAGCGCGAAGGCGAGCCTGAAAGTTTTGAGGTAAATATTGGAGTTATATTTGCATTATGATTATATATATTGAGTTAATAATTGTGCATTCTATACCCTACTGAATTGGTATAAAATTTTTAGCTCAAAATTGGAGTTAATTGTGCATTAATGATGTATTATCCGCGAGCGCGAAGCGCAAGCCAAAGGTTGGAAGTTTAAAAGAAATATTGAAGAAATAAAGGGCACTTTCTAGTATTCTTATACTTATTCAAATTATTTTGAGTATTAAAGTAGCTGGAAAGCCGAGGCGAGGTCCATGTTGTACCACCCCTGCCGCCCACCCCAGCTCAAGTTCGGAGTGATGCCCATGACTACCGGCCGCTCCTATAGGCTTAAATATATCGTCGATATAGGGCGGAGTCGCCCCACTCTTGATCTTAAATTATGAAGAAAGAAAAAGAAATGACAAAGAAAGAAGAAAGAATAGAGATTAAATGAATGTTTTGATTACTTGGTGTCATGTTAGAAATCTTGCAATATATTATGTCGAACTGAGAATAAAAGATAGCACCCTTGCTTCAAATTGTATACCTGAGCCAATCGTGGGAGAATTCATTTTAACTGTTGAGTTGTTTACAAATTTGCAGACTAATCAAAGCGCCGCGTAATCTACATAAATATGTCATACGCAATAGAAACGCGGTCTCTTTTGTTCTTCAACATCAAAGCGCAACACACTTTCCCACGCGTATACTTAAAACTTGCATCTGATCATCTGCGGAAGAATTGTGTCTGAAATAAAATCATTCTCATCATAGACTCCGTTCGAGAAGCAATGTTTTCCCTACTCCCACCCCTCCATTCTTTGACGATTGTTTGGACTTTGTTTGGTTCCCTTCTATATATTGCCAGATTGCACGAAAGACTTTGCATGAGACTGGAGTGGAGGGGGCGCGCCCCCGAGTCTCCTCCGGTCACATTCGTCCATAATTTTTGATAACCGCTCGGTTATCAAATATAAAAAAAGGGGTCAAGTATGTGTGTCTGTGTCCAACTACAAGCGTCCGTGCCTCACGGCTAAAAAATCAACAAAAATGCTACTTTTCTATTCTAAGGCTGGTTAAATATTTTTGGACGGAGCTTCTAAACTCTATGCGAATGTGAATTTATTCAGAATAGAAAACACGCTATTTCTCTATCTCTCTAGAATTATGAACTTCAAAATAAAAAAAATGCAAGCTCTCCTCTATTTCCCTCTATAATATTTGGGAAAGGCGCAATAGAAAATTGGGTATTATTATTACTATTATTATTATATCTTAATATTATATTGTTATTATTTAATGAAGAATTTTCATAAAAACGACTGGTTCAGAAAACTACTAAACACAGCCTTTCGAGAAAAAGCCCCCCACCCCCCCCCCCCCGGTTTCACGAAAGGTGCGGCCATCCCCGCTCCACCCCCGCTCCGCGAACGCAGAGGATCGTTGCAAGCCAGTAAGAACATCGCGATAGACAAGCGCGACTGACTAGTTTTGACACCTTGACGGACTAGTTTGTAAAGCTAGTCCCTGCTCAAAAGCTCGTCAGTATGGGCATCACTACGACTAGCTTTATGCTAGTCCGTCAAACTAGTCGGTCAAAACGGACTAGCTTTAAAGCTAGTCCATCGTGACCGACTAGCATTAAAACTAGTCCGTCGTGACCGACTAACTTGACGAACTACTTTCAAGCTAGTCCGTAAGAGACGGACGAGCTTTAAAGCTAGTCCGTAATAACGGAATTGTGTTGAAGGAAAACTAGTCCGATCGTGA
>CALNVZ010000641.1:32854004-32878831 GCA_940671915.1 Paracentrotus lividus
GAAAAGTCAACCACAGGCGTATTGGAAGGTTATCAATTCTTCGAATGGTACAAAAGAAAACAGAATTCCCATTGACATTGGTACTCTCCAGGAACACTTCAGAAAACTCAGTAAAATTTCTGATGACGCTATAAAATATCGTGGTAATCATTTTGAGAATATTACTTCTCATAATAAATGTTTAAACAGACCTATTGATATGGAAGAGGTTATCAGGCAAATTAAACGTCTGAAAAATGGTAAAGCTCACGGTGAAGATATGTTAATTAATGAGTTTTTCAAATTTAGTTCGAAAACATTACTAAGTACTATCGTTAAATTTTTTAACATTGTATTAGACAATGGAATTGTTCCAAAGGACTGGACAATTGGTTTAATTTGTCCCCTTTATAAGAAAAGAGGAAGTCCAAGTGATCCTAACAATTATAGTGGCATAACTTTGCTAAGTTGTTTGGGGAAATTATTTACTGCAGTTTTAAACGAGCGTTTAAATTCTTATCTAGAAGATAATGATATGTTAGGAGATGAACAGGCTGGTTTTCGCAATGGTCACTCTACACTTGATCATATATTTGTACTTCATTCACTTATCGATCTACATTTGTCAAGAAAAGAGAGAGTTTACTGCGCTTTCATTGATTATAAGAAAGCATTTGATCTAGTTGACAGGTCTTCTCTGTGGAGTAAATTGTTGAAAAATAATGTCGATGGTAACTTCTTTAAAGTGATTAATCATATGTATAACCAGGCGAAGTCATGTGTTATTTCTGAATCTGAGAAATCTGAATTATTTAATTGTAACATAGGAGTACGTCAAGGTGAAAATCTGTCCCCTATTCTGTTTGCGTTGTTTTTAAATGATTTTGAAGAGTTTATTTGTGAAAAATTTCAAGGGATAAATATCCTTCCTAATGAAATTGATGCAATTGCATATTAAAAGGTTTTGATATTTATTCAAGTTTTTACTTTACTTTACGCTGATGATACAATAGTTCTTGCAAAATCTGAAAATGAACTCCAACTTGCTTTGGATGCTTTATCTTTATATTGTAATTTAGGTATTTAAGTGTCAATACTGATAAAACAAAAATCATTGTATTTTCTCGTGTAAAATAAGAAATATTCCTAGTTTACTTTCGAAACAAAATTGTTGAAGTTGTTGATGAGTATGTTTATCTTGGTACTACCTTCAATTTATAATAATAAGTTCGTAAAGCACAAATTAAGCAACTCAATCAAGCAAGAAGGGCTATGTATAGTCTTTTAACAAAAACGTTTCAATTTAATTTACCTATTGATATTCTTGTAGAGCTTTTTGATCAACTTGTGTTACCGATTTTGCTATACGTAGCGAAGTATGGGGATTTGAAGTCATAAACGATCTTGAATTATTTCATAGAAATTTTGTCAACAAATTTACATGTTAGGAAATCTACAGCAAATTGCATGATTCTAGGGGAACTAGGAAGGCTTAAATTAGAAAAGTACATTCAAAGCAGAATGATCAATTTTTGGTGTAATCTTGTTCATAGTGGACAAAACAAGCTTTGTGGCAAAGTATATATCTTATTAAAATTGCTTGATGAGCAAAATGTATATCAATCACCAATGGATACAAAAAATAAAAAGACGCCGATTTTCTAGGTATGAGCAATCTGTGGAATACATGCGAAACAAACAGTCGCGAATGGGTTAAAATTCCGTTGAACGTCGTCTATTAGATATACACTCCAATTTGCATTTTTATCTAGTATATTTGAAAATTCTCATGCTATAACATATCGAATATATAAACAGTCCTTACATTTTGAAAAATACTTAATTGATCTCCCAAAGAGAGAAAGAATATCTTATGTAGATTTAGACTGTCTAATCACCGTCTCCAATTGTGCTGGAAGATATTCCAATATTCGAGGGATTTAAAGTTGTGTAACTTGTGTAATAAGCAATCACTAGGGTGAATTTCATTATGTATTTGAATGTCCTTTTTTCGTCAACCAAGAAAATCGTTACTTATAGTTATTTACTAAAAGACCCAATACTTACAAAATGGAACAATTATTTAATTCAAAGAATCCTAAAGTATGTGTATCTGTTAAATTTGTCAGCAAATAATGCACCACTTTCAATAATATTCTTTTTATGTATTTCTTATTATTCAAATAAATCTGTATTTTTAGATTATTTGAACATGATTTATCAATTAATCAGTCAATTTTGTTTTTATAAATGTTAAATTTTTTATTTTGATTTATTTTTTTATTTTTTTTATTTTTAGAATTTTACACTATGTTTCATACACATTGCCATTAAAAATGGCCCATAAATGAGATGTAACTGTGCCTATATTATTATTATTATTATCATTTTTGTTATTATTATTATCATTTATTTATTCATTTTTCATCTACTTATTTTCTTCCTTTTTTTCCCATTAACACAAGTAATGGTATGGGTGGGGTGGGGGCTTCGAGTCTTCAAATACTTCATTCTTATTCATATGTTATATTTTATTTATTTACTTACTTAAATTCATTTTCTTTCTTGTATAGAAGGCAGGGCCTGAGGGGCATCGTGATTTTCAAGTACTATATTCTTATTCACCTGTTCTATTTCATTTATCTAATTACTTATATCATTGTTTCCTTCTTGTAGAAGGCAGGATCGGGGGGGGGGCATCGAGATTTCCAAGTACTATACTTTCATATGTTCTATTTAATTCACCTACTTATAATATTCATTTTTCCTTCTTTTTGAAGGATCTATTAATATGTATTTCATAATTAAGTGTATGTTCATGATTGTATTGTTTTTCTTATTATTTATTTATTTTGTGTATATATTGTAAATAGTGTTGATAAATTTTGTTGTTAAAATCCATGTTTATCCCCAATGCCAATTATGGCGACATGGGATCAATAAATTGTCATTGTCATTGTCATTGTCATTGTCACAGAAACAACTAAAGATGCGCTTAGTGATAAAGTTACTGATTATTACGTAATAATACATAAAATACCTATGACACAATAATAAATAAGAATGTATGTCAAAATATTAATACAAATCAAAGTATAAATTAGATATTTGAAAAATGTTATGCGAAGTCTAGTCATTTCTGAGAAGTCACAAAATGAATTATGTGATAAAATACTACACATTGTAGCACTAGTAAACGTATTGGTAATAACATTATGTATTACAGGAACCGCTGGGAGACCAGTTAATTTAGAGTAGAAGAGGCTACCGTGAGTAAATAGTGAAAATTATTATAATCATTAACGGAAGAACGTGTACCCACTCAAGAATCCCAGATCCTTATTCATTTCCTCACCCTCAAAACTCCTACTTTTAACAATTACCCGTAGTTCCGCGATTCTTCTTTCTTCAGCTGAGTTGTATCTCCCCCCGAACATACATACTCTAATATCATCGACTGAGTGCCCGGGTAGACAGAAGTGTCTAGCAACTGGGAGGTCAGCGCGCTTTTTCTGGATAGAGGATTTGTGGTTGTTGAATCTCATCCTGAATTTTGTGCTAGTTTCACCAATATAGATGGCATTGGGACAGCGCGCGCAGATCAAACAGTACAATATGTTACTGGCATCACAGTCGTATCTCTGTGGATGTAGAATGACATTCTCAGAGATCTTAACTGTGCTGCCAGTAACTATATGTTTACATATTTGGCATCTGGGTTTGTCGCAAGGGGTATTGCCTCCAGGAGGCCTCGGTGTAGGGAGTTTGGTGCTTACAAGCAATTTTCTGAGATTGGGAGGCTGTCGCTGGGCATGCAGAGATCGTTCACCAACTATTTCCTCTAGCTTTGTATCAAGAGTCAACGTTGACCACTCCTGCCTGACTTCCTTGAAGAATTTCTTCGTTTCAGGATGGTAAGTGGCTACAAGAGGGACACGTGTCTTATTATCTACTAAACGTTCCGTGTTAAGTAAATCATTACGCGATTTCGCTTTAACTCTCCGAATGGTTCTGGAGATCAATTTAGGAGGATAGCCTCTCTTGATGAATTGTCTTCCTAGTTTCAGGACTTCCCTGTCAAACTCATCCTCTTTCGCTCCCTAATATAATACTGTTCATTGTAAATATTTCTCCTGAGGAAGACGGAGGCAATACAGTCGAAAATTTGAGAAAAATCTAATAAAAATTGGCGAAAATGCATTACTACATTTTTATATATATATATTTCTTTTTTTTTAACTTTGCCATCCAGCGATCATACAATTCAAGATTAGTGCAATATAATTGCAATTTAATGCGTCTAAAAGCAGGCGTTTTTACCATGCTAATAATGATGTGTCTTAACGGATATGAAAAAAAACAATGGTGCGTAAAACTTCATATTTGTAAGCCAAATGACATTTCTTATTCCCATTTTGCTTCTTACTGGCATACCACGGGATGCCTGCCACTTGCGTATAACATGACACGGGACCATGATGACCCAATGCATACCAAAAGATGCTTCTTACTTGCATAATATAAAATGCAAGTTACTTCAATGCAGGCAAAAGTGATACGTCTCGATGCCAATTATTTAAATGCAAACCAAATTATACTTCTTTCTTGCATACCAAATGATGCTTTATACTTGCATACCAATTGACGCAAGTTACTTCAACGTCACAATAAGAATTATTTAAATGCATACCAAAATGATGCATAATATTATTGAATGCACACATAAACAGTACATCTCATTTGCATTCCAAACTATGCAAATTATTTAAATGCATACCAAATGATGCATTTTCACTTGTATACAACAAAATGACGCTAGTTACTTCAATGCATACAATATAATAAAATCTCATACGATAAGTCGTATCATAATAATGTACACTTTTACATGGTGTTTCAAGGAACTGTTAAATTTTAGCAAACAGTTTTGAATTAATGAAAATTTATAAATTGCCACACTTTAAAGCTGTAAAGGATATTAAGAATTAAATCAGATTCCATGTCGTGCTCACCACGTGTAGTAGACACGTGTATAAATGAGAACAGAAGAATGAATAGGGCCTATTATCACTTGGTTCGAGCAACGTTTCCATGCAGTGTATTGCATGATATAGGTTTCATAATAATGAAAGGTTATGTCGGTTACCAAATCCATTCTTAGTTTTAAAATGTAAAACTATTTCATATTATAGTACCTTTAGTAACGTACAGCTCCGGGATGCCTGGCTCTTTGCACCCGAAGATTTCAGGCGTTGGCACCTGGATTCCTGGTAGGCTGCTTGTTGATGCGGAGTCCGTAGATGTTGCCCGTTCTAAAAGCTCTGAAGAACTGGAAGCGCTACTGTCTTGATACCAATTCAGAATTGAGCGTGGTCAAGCAGCGGTGTGGTAGGGTGTGGTCAAGTAGTGAACATGCATGACCAGTACTTTTTGCCTAGAAGAAATGAAAGTAAAATTTATGAATTATAGGCTTTATCTGTTTGTATTCATGGTCATGATTATTTCAAATAATATTATCAGGTACGCAAGAAGGCGTCAAATACCACTCATCTGTCATATTGACAATATTTTACGAAATTGCGACGTGCAAGATAATTAAAGCAATTCTTTCAATTAATTTAAAACTGTACTTATCTTTCTGGTAAAATTTTATGTCGTCTGATCCGTCGTCCTTTAATAAGGAACATCTGAGTGGTGTGTATAGGTCTGCCGGTATATGGCTGTTTGCTGCAGGTGTCGAACCGGGGTGAGTGTCGAGGGTTTCGTTGTGTTTCTGAGACTGACGAGAGCTAAGCGAAACGCATGCGCGAGCTTTGACCGCTTTACCGAGAGTGAACATAAAGCTCTATATTCACTTTGCCTGAGTTACCGTAACAAAAGATTACGTAATACAGATGATCAAGCAAGCATGCCAAGCATGTCAAGTATGCGTACGATAACGAAAATAAATTTCACTTGTCAAGATATTAGAGGTAGTACGATTTTCATACGAAACAACAAAGATGAATGCAATGTTTGTTAATATGCAATGTAGTACATGTATGCTAAGTTATTCGGATAGAACTTTACTGCTAAGGAATATTTTTCACATTTACTTTTTATGCTTTAACAATTTTACTGAATTGATGTTCGTACCTGACATGACGTATTATACTGACATTTGCTTACTTCTACCTTGCTTTTAGCATGTTTAGTTCCTTTGTAATTGATTAAGTATCACAGGTTTTTCAGGATATAGAGAGTATTACTCTTTTTCTTTCTTTTTTTTTTTTTTTTTTTTTTTTTTTTTTTTTTTTTTTTTTTTTTTTTTTTTTTTTATTTTTTTGTTGTTATTTAGACGACATTTTTAGTCAAAACAATTTAAAAGCCAAAAACCCACATCCCACATAATAACAACGGTTACAGATTTCATAGCCATCAACCAATATTCAAAACTTGCTATATTTAATTTGTAACACCTATTCTATTCTATGTAAAAGTAACCATTACATCCTAATGTAACATGAATAAAAGAAATTAAGATATATTTCTGTTCTTGATGTTAAGCCCTACGTTTTATGGAATTTCACATTTCTTTGTCTAAATGCGTTAATGTATTTCACAGTTGTGTGCTTTAGAATAATCCAAATTACTTCTAACAGAGACTATGTAATCTTTTAATTCATGTATGCTTATTTATGAATTGCACCATCTGTAATACTATACAGTGTGTCCCAAATGAAAGTAAACCTAACCCTGAGCCTTGTGTTAATATTGCATAGATTATGTGTCATTAATTCTTATATCAAAACAAATAGTAACTCATATGCTATCCAGTGCTACCAAAAACTTGTACTGTCATGGTGACTGAGCACTCTAGTTTCTGAAAACTTTGGTACAAAACGACACCTTGTACCAAGTTTACTCAGAAGCACACCTGGCTTTCTGATGATACATTTATTGTTTTAGGTCAACCATCATGAATGATGGGTGAAAATTACTTGGACTATTGAAATACAAGGGTTGCTTTTACCCATAGAAGATTTGACATTAGCAGAATGTTGAACCGAAAAATAAATTTCTCAGTTACCAAATTGAATTTGAATTTGCTCAATGATATGAAATTGAATCGTTTGAAATGTTTTCCAATGACAATTTTGATATTTAAGCAACTGGTACAACCGCATGTAGGCCCTAATACATATGTATTAATAACATACCATTACCATTCGTCAGATTCTTGGTAAGATTCTTAGTAATTTTCAAAATTCAAAATGATCTCAAATGGAGCGCTCTTGTGCCCGTCATGATTACTAAAATGTACAGGAAATTAATCATGCTACGAAGATTAAAAAGTTACAATCTACCTTAATGTGATCTGCTCACAATCTATATTGCATATGTAAGACTGGCCCTAAAGTATTTTGTACCACTTTTTAGTGCTGGATTAACAGTAAAACAGCCCAATGGTAGCTAGAGAGTCTGTAGAATTATCAGAGGATCGAACTACACATCATATAACGATGCTTAGATTGGCTGAAGCTGTCAATCCAATCAGCCAAAGAGAAAAACTTTCTTCATATTTTGCAATTTCTCTTAAACAAAATGAATTGTGCAAATCATGGTTATCTGAATTAAAAACTTAATAAATTCAACCTACAAAATGTTAATAAATTTTAAGATTTCAAATGTAGAACTAAATGATTTAAAAAGTGCGCTTCCTCATTTCACGTGTCTTTTTAATTGTCACCATAGCAATCAAAACTCTTAGACTGTTACATTATATATGTTCTTGTTTCATAACTGCATTGTTTTCTTTCTTAATAATCTATTATAGACGTATTGTATTTAGTATTTGTTATTTTGCCATGGTTTTTATGTTTATTATCAATGTGCTCTACTTTTAAATTTGTATAAACGTTTTATAATCTGTTTAATATTATGTTATTGTAATAAGAATTTTTTTACCAACTGTCATGGTTAAGACCGCTAAAATTAAGACATTGCCTTATTTAGAAGATTTTTCATATTTTTGTTTTGTTCAAGTGTCTTAAAAACTAGACTAACTTACGAAATGGTTGTTGCTTTGTTAGGCAAAGCGCACTAAAACGTTTTTTGATTATTATGTAAATAGACAACGCCCTAATGAATATTGATTCGTGTGCTTCATAAGCATGTAAAGGGGCATTTCGTTGATTTTAAGGAGAGCAGACGCTTCATTTTTGCTTCCCTCTTTTCCTTCAGTTTGAGACTTTGTCAAGTTTTCTTCTTTGATTATTTTACAAGCAGTATTTTGATGTTTCCTTTTGTCATTTCTGCTAATGCAAAGTTTAATATTTCGACATACTGAGAAGCAGTAATTTCCTCCAGTACATATTTCAACAGTGATAGTTTTGTACCCATGTAAGTTGTGACGCCATTTTGTATTCATATAAAATGCAACCATGTTAAAGCTATAAGCATTTGAAATGAACATTAAATAATTATTATTTTCAAGTGATAATGCCGAAAGATAACTGGTCATTTTCGATGACAGACATTTTGACGAAACTATTTCGTTAAAGGTTTGTATGGGATTCAATGCTTTATAAATCACAGCTGATTTGATTGTATAAACATTAGTTGTTTGAATGGAAAGATTGATTGAGATTATTGATTAAAGAATATAATCGCATTTATTGAAAATCATTTGTGAGATATTGTGTTTGGGACAAACACTTCCCTTACCAGTCGTACTGATTTTGTAATTATTATTTCATGTATGACATGTACGTTCTCTGTGTAAAAATAAGACGTTGTTACTTATATGAAATTACTGCAGTTATTGAAAGTGATTTCATTTAGGAATTGGTATACAAAATATTGGGAAGAAGATTGTTTATTGTTATTTATAATAGGGTCCTGGTTCCTGGTTCCTGGTTCATGACACATTCGACGGCTGGAGCTAGAAGACGGAACTGGACTCGGCGGAAGTGAACCCGAGGTCACGAAGGTCGCACAGATCACGACGGAAGGTCGGAGAGCACTGCGCAGTCGTAGGCGGGTTAGAGTCGCGTCGGAGTTCGCATCTGCAGGAAGGAGTCGTATCGTCAAGAAGATGGGCCCCAATGATAGCGAGAAGCCAACATAGAACTTTATATCTTTTATGAAATTAATTTTGTTTTAAAGTTACAGCCGGCATAATTTGGTACCAACACTTTATAGATTATAAAACAGGTATAGCTTTATTGCATTTCTATTGATTTATATATATATATATATATATATATATATATATATATATATATATATATATATATATATATATATATATATACACACACTGTTTATTGAGTAATCAATAAATGTATTTTTTGTTATAATTTTAAATTCATTCTCTCCCTCCATTTTGTTTGAGTACCAGTGAAAAGCGACAGATATATTTTTTTTCTCAAGAGATTCTGTCCTTTACGATTAATGCGTACAGGGCCGTGACACCAACTTTGTAAAAAAAAAATGTGTACAATTCAGTCTCTGTACTGCGATAGATGTTTTGTAATATGAACCTTTATTGACTTGAATTGTCGCTCCGTTTGATTTCGAAAACGGGAGACAGCCCAATTGTTTTTAAACATGTTTTAAAAACGGACTGTTGTTGTTGTTGTTGTTTATATTTTACGGCGCTTTCATTCATTATATGTCTTCCCATTTTTGTCGTCCGCATCCGTCCTTCACGTTCGTAAACAGATCGTAACAAGTTTCTTCCATAGTATGTCCACTCTGTGTGTACATAGAATGAGGCCGTTTTGCAATATTTTCAAAAATGTAGTAAGAACTCATTTAGTGTGATGGTGGCATAAGGTAACATGAATTTGACTTCATTTAATTCTGCGTTATTTCCTTGGAATGATTTCCCTAGAGTTTAACATGACTTAATTTAAAGGGATCATTTAATTTCGTACAAGGTCTAAACAAAAATCCCTCTTTCAGCTTATGCTGTAATAATAATTGCAAAACAAATAGGTTAGGCAGGAATCGTTTGACATTACAAGCTTATCGGTTATTTTATATGCAGAGATATTGTGAAGCATGTAACGAAGTTTAATTGGCATTTTCCTTTATTATTGCACGCACTGACAGCGTGTAGAGCTCACAGCCAAAATTGTTGTTAGCCTCCACAAAGTTACAAATTCCCTTTAAATGCTACATTGATTCCTACATTTCGATTGCATCGCTATGGGGAAGTGAGGAGTTACATCGCTGAAGATAATGCAATGTCAATCTAAAACTGCTAGTAATGAATTAAGTTTTCAAGAATATAAGCATTGGCGGATAAAAAGTGTGCGCATAACTAATTGACCCCCTCTCCTTCGTTTGTATTATATTCTTTTGTAAATATTGCGTATGCCATCATTGTATTATGGACTTGTAATTATCTGCTATATATTAGAAATGCGTTTTTATCTACTATTTTTCTCATATCTAATTTCGTATTTGTAATTGTTACCGTTGGTGAGGTTATGATTAACAATTTATATACAACATTAGACAACTTCAGTTTTTAAATGCACAAAATTCTATTTGGAACTGAATTGATCAACGATATATGTTCCTCTTAACATGCTGTGCTATGTAACTCATACTTGACACCTCAATTTACTTACCACAGAAACTGTTCAGTTTCCTCCCATACCTTTACTGTAGTTCTGTAGTATCATTATTCATTGTAATTTAAGGTCAATTATTTTGCATGAATTGCTCTCATATATACACCCTAATTAAATTGACGTAACTCTTCAACAAAGAGGAGCTTTACCAATTTTATTAAATGTGCTTGTAGGTACTTTCGTCAGCTTCCGTTTTAGTAAATATTATTGAAATTCGTTTAGTTATGCTTTTAATGACTACAGTCAAAGGCAAAAATGTCACTTTTCGAAAAATCACAAGGTTTAATTTCGTAACTTTATTTCATTATCATTTGAACAAATTCCAGATTTTTCAACAAAAGATATGATCACCAAGGGTTGTTGCACTTTATTCTAACACATCTAAAGACTTTTACATTAAATTTCACGCTGTTGATGAACATGAGGAAATTTGAATAAAAATGCATTTTATTACACATATTACTTTTTAAAAATTACTGATTATGACAGAATATGCAATCTGGAAAAGTGTTTTAAAAAATACCCATCAAACTCCACGGTTGAATAAACACTTAATAAAAACAAACATAAAAACATCCATTGTAGGTTTACTCGATGTCATGTCCAATCATTGTTGCGATTTACAACAAATTTTCAAATTTCTAGTGAGTAGTGTTCCATTTTTATGTAATAAAATCGCTATATAACATTTGTATATTAATATGTAATGTCAAATTTTTCTTTTCAAATCAATGTTATGCATTTTATTAGAAATTCACGCTTCGATGAACACGTGTACGTGAAAAAAGCGTTCTTTTGCTTGAGCGAAAATTCAATTTTACCTTCATTTGGATAATTGTCACAAACTTCTTGATTGCTTCCATTTGATTTTGAGTTTCACAAAAATTCTAAGGGTTTACGCTTCCACGTGAGCAGAAGTTATTAGGAGAACAATGCAAATAAGAGAAATTTCAGAGCTTTGGCCCACTCCGTCCCTAATCAGATATTTTCAATTAAGCGTTTGTTCCTGTTTAGTTACGTACCATCCTGAAATTGATTGTGCCAAGTTTTCATGAAAAACTACACATTAGTATATTGTTCCAAAAATCATCAAAATTTAAGCCGAATTT
The DNA here is from genome assembly GCA_940671915.1 of Paracentrotus lividus. Taxonomy (NCBI): domain Eukaryota; kingdom Metazoa; phylum Echinodermata; class Echinoidea; order Camarodonta; family Echinidae; genus Paracentrotus; species Paracentrotus lividus. Next base: position 32,865,718 of record CALNVZ010000641.1, read on the forward strand.
CAATTTTGTTAAAATGTGATTTTCCTCTCAATTGACATTGTGTAAATCTCGATGGCAAAAACAAACCCCAATCAACATGCTGTGACTTTTAACAAATGGTTAAGTATATCGTTTGCCGGTTATGTTATATACTCACTCGGACTAGATTATGTGTGAAAATGAGTTAAAAACGTTACGTAATGCATGAATAAAACACTTAAGGTAAATTGACATTAAAATAGCCCCCCAAAGTCACAAAGTCCCTTTAAAAGTGTGCTCCACTCGTCCATGACACGAATAAATATTGCACATATTCTCACCCAAAAGTGTGCGATAACGTTGGATATTATATGTGATATAATTCTTTAAATAAAAATGTTGGATATTACCCATTTTTTTTTAGGCCGGAGCATACAAGTTTTTAAAATTTGTGCTCACTCATGCCATGAAAAAATGGTTAAAAAAAAAGAACAAAAAAAAAAAGAGAGTGGGAGAGATATGAGGTTGGTTCAAAGAGTGCGTGGGTTAGGGAGTGGACGAGATATGAGGTGGGTTGAGAGAGTATGTGGGTTAGGGAGTGGGATATATTATAGGTGGGTTGAGAGAGTGTGTGGGTTAGGGAGTGATAGAAATGTGAGGTTGGTTGAAAGAGTGTTTGGGTTAGGGAGTGGGAGATATCAGGTGGGTTGAGAGAGTGTGTGGGTTAGGGTGTGGGAGAGATATCAGGTTGGTTGAGAGAGTGTGTGTGTTAGAAAGTCAAACTATCCCCTCAATTAAATCATCCCTTTGTTATATGTAGGAGAGGGAAGGAATGAATACATTATGAGTTAGGCTTCACCGCACTCCACATAGTTAATCCAGGTGCAACATTCTTCTGTTGGGTGGGTTTGCCTAGCATTGCATTGAGAGTCACTCTCTAGACCTATGGGTTTGGTGGTGGTGAAAATACTGTTTTGAAACTCAAATATGGCATGTTTTGCGCTGCATTCTGAAGTCCATGGAGTTCAAGAACTTTCCCACCAGAGTTGAGGCCTTCTTTTGATTCCTGGAAGCACTGAGTCACACGTCAAACTATAAGTTGAATTTAGAGATTTGTACTTGATTTGTTAATGATAATGTACTTTTGTCTATTTGTCATTGAGAGATTCAAGGTCACAAATGAACCTTTGAATTGCATAAAAGCATGGGAAATTATAATTATCTCTGAAATTAATCAATGTCATTACTTAATGACTGATAATTATGTTTCTTTTATGGAAGCCTAAAAAGGTGAATTTTCGAAAGCAAGTTGATGTTTCAACCACTTAAAAAAAAAGAACAATTTATTCATATGCAAATATGCAATTCGTTGTGACAGTAGTCTACTTTATTGCTATGAATGATAATGTTTACAAGTATAGTATTTAGCTATAAACTACTGACATATATAATGATGTTTACCTGAATTAATCTAGGAATAATATTTCCATGATATAGTGAGAATTTTATTTAAAGGTTGAAATAGGATTTGTCCGATTCATGTATATGTCATGATGCATTATGTGTATGTTTGCATAGACTATTAATAGCTTGGGGTAATGTTTAATTTTAGATGGAGTCTTAATGGGAGTCGGAGCCAGAGTCCGAGTCAAAATTGGAGAGTCCGAGTCTTAGTCCGAGTCAGAATTACAGACATCTCCACACTCATTGAGAGTTGAAGGTGCTTAATTAGATGGAAGCACACTCCAGATTTAGTCGTGGTCATCACCGTCATATAGCAACAGTACCACTTCATGAATAGAGACAAACGTTTAAATCATCGGAGAGATTTCATCAAGTGGGTTATTTCTTATATGATTATCTCCGAAGAACACTGAACGTTTACTTATACCAGTACCATATTTCATATGTTTTATAGAACCAGTCAGATAATAATTTGAGTAATTTGACCATTTGTGAAATCAAAACCCTTGATATTTTTGGTATAAATTGTCTTACATATTAAACGGAGAATAAAGAAAAGAAAGAAGATATCTGGCAGAAATAGATATTTATTGTTTTGGTTCAAGTTTGTGATTTTACAAGAGAATCTTACTACTTTAACAAGTTAATGTTCATCTGAGTTCAATCAGCTGTAAGAGAATGTGTGTTAGGGTGTGGGAGAGATATGAGGTTGATTGAGTGTGTGGGTTAGGGTGTTGAAGAGATATGAGGTGGGTTGAGAGAGTGTGTGGGTTAGGGAGTGTGAGAAATATGAGGTAGGTGAGAGAGTGTGTGGGTTAGGGTTGGGAGAGATAGGAGGGTTGAGAGAATGTGTGGGTTAGGGTGTGGGGGAGATATGAGGTGGGTTGAGAAGAGGTGTCGGTTAGGGAGTGTGAAAGATATGAGGTTGGTGAAGAGGTGTGTGGTTAGGGTGTTGAAGAGATATGAGGGGTTGAGAGAAGTGTTGGGTTAGGGATGTGAGAAATATGAGGTAGGTTGAGAGAGTGTGGGTTAGGGTTTGGGATAGATAGATGGGTTGAGAGAATGTGTGGGTTAGGTGTGGGGAGTATATGAGATGGTTGAGAGAGTGTGAGGTTAGGGAGTGAGAGCGAATGAGGAGTTGGGAGAGAGAGTGGTTAGGGAGTTGAGAAATAGAGTAGGTTGAGAGAGTGTGTTGGTTAGGGAGTGGGAGAGATATGAGGTAGGTTTAGAGAGTGTGTGTTTTAGGGTGTGGGAGAGATATGGGCGGTTTAGAGAGTGTGTGGGTTAGGGTGTGCGAGAGATATGAGATGGTTAGAGAGTGTGGGTTAGGGAGTGTGAGAGATATGAGATGGGTTGAGAGATGTGTGGGTTAGGGAGTGTGAGAGATATGAGGTGGGTAGAAGTGTGAGGTTAGGGTGTGGGAAGATAGGTGGTTCAGAGAGTGTGTGGTAAGGGTGTGGACGAGATATGAGGTTAGTTAGAGGTGTGTGGGTCAGGGTGTGGAGAGATATGAGGTGGTGAGAGAGTGTGTGGTAAGGTGTGATGATTGAGAGAAGGGGTTAGGAGTGTGAAGATATGGGGTTGGTTTAGAGAGTGTGTGGTTTAGGGTGGAGAGAGATATGAGGCGGGCTTAGAGAAGTGTTGGTTAGGGTGTGCGAGACATATGATATGGGTTGAGGGAGTGGGCTGGTTAGGGAGTGTGAGAAATATGATGTATGTTGAGAGAGGGTGTGTTGGGAGTTGAGAGATAAGGGGTGAGAGAGTGTGTGGGTTAGGAGTCGAGAGAAATATGATTAGGTTGAGAAAGTGTTGGTAGCGTGCTGCGAGAGATACAGAGGTGGTTGATGAGAGTGGTGGTAAGGGTGGGAGAGATATGAGGTGGAGAGAGTGTGTGGGTTAGGGAGTGAGAACGATATGAAGAAGGTGAGAGAGTGTGTGGGTAAGGGTGTGGACGAGATATGAGGTGGGTTGAGAGAGTGTGTCGGTTAGGGAGTGAGAGAGATGTGAATAGTGTTCAGAGAGTGTGTCGATTAGGGAGTGTGAGAGATACGAGTCGGGTTAAGAGAGTGTGTGGGTTAGGGTGTGGGAGAGATATGAGGTTGGTTGAGAAAGTGTGTGGGTTAGGGTGTTGAAGAGATATGAGGTGGGTTGAGAGAGTGTGTAGGTTAGGGTGTGCGAGAGTTATGAGATGGGTTGAGAGAGTGTGTGGGTTAGGGAGTGTGAGAAATATGAGGTAGGTTGAGAGAGAATGTGGATTTTGGAGTGTGAGTGATATGAGGTGGGTTCAGAGAGTGTGTGGGCTAGGGTGTGGGAGAGATATGACGTGGGTTGAGAGAGTGTGTGGGTTAATAGGATAAGGGGCTGAAGAGTAGGAGTGAAAGAGCTGATGGAAGAGAGGTATTGGTGATGCGAGAGAGTGCCAGAAAGGTATGTGATTCGACGAGAGAGTGAGTAGGAGAGAGATAAAACGATGGCTCGGTGACCAAGGAGAGAGATTTGTTTTTTGCCATGGTTTTTATGTTATTATCAATGTGCTACTACTCTTTTAAATTTTGTATAAATCGTTTATTAATCTGTTTAATATTATTGTTATTTTGTTTAAAAGAATTTTTTACCAACTGTCATGGTTAGGACCGTCTAAATAAGAACATTGCCTATTTAGAAGATTTCATATTTTGTTTTGTTCAAGTGTCTAACCTAGACTAACTTACGAAATGGTTGTTGCTTTGTTAGGCAAAGCGCACTAAAACGTTTTTTGATTATTATGTAATAGACAACGCCCTAATGAATATTGATTCGTGTGCTTTAAGCATGTAAAGGGGCATTTCGTTGATTTTTAAGGAGAGCAGACGCTTCATTTTTGCTTCCCTTTTCCTTCAGTTTGAGACTTTGTCAAGTTTCTTCTTTGATTATTTTACAAAGCAGTATTTTGATGTTTCCTTTTGTCATCTGCTAATGGCAACAGTTTATATTTCGACATACTGAGAAGCTGAATTTCCTCCAGTACATATTTCAACAGTGATAGTTTTTACCATGTAAGTTGTGACGCCATTTTGGTATTCATATAAAATGCAACCATGTTAAAGCTATAAGCATTTGAAATGAACATTAAATAATTATATTTTCAAGTGATAATGCCGAAAGATAATGGTCATTTTCGATGACAGACATTTTGACGAAACTATTTCGTTAAAGTTTGTATGGATTCAATGCTTTAAATCACAGCTGATTTGATTGTTAAACATTAGTTGTTTGAATGGAAAGATTGATTGAGATTATTGATTAAGAATATAATCTCATTTATTGAAATCATTTGTGAGATATTGTGTTTGGGACAAACACTTCCCTTACCAGTCGTACTGATTTTGTAATTATTATTTCATGTATGACATGTACGTTCTCTGTGTAAAATAAGACGTTGTTACTTATATGAAATACTGCAGTTATTGAAAGTGATTTCATTTAGGAATGGTATACAAAATATTGGGAAGAAGATTGTTTATTGTTATTTATAATAGGGTCCTGGTTTCCTGGTTCCTGGTTCATGACACATTCGACGGCTGGAGCTAGAAGACGGAACTGGACTCGGCGGAAGTGAACCCGAGGTCACGAAGGTCGCACAGATCACGACGGAGGTCGGAGAGCACTGCGCATGTCGACGGTTAGAGTCGCGTCGGAGTTCGCATCTGCAGGAGGAGTCGTATCGTCAAGAAGATGGGCCCCAATGATAGCGAGAAGCCAACATAGAACTTATATTCTTTTATGAATTAATTTTGTTTTAAAGTTACAGCCGGCATAATTTGGACCAACACTTTATAGATTATAAAAAGAGTATAGCTTTATTGCATTTCTATTTATATATATATATTATATATATATATATATATATATATATATATATATATATATATATATACAACACACTGTTTATTGAGTAATCAATAATGTATTTTTTGTTATAATTTTAAATTCATTCTCTCCCTCCATTTTGTTTGAGTACCAGTGGGGACAGATATATTTTTTTTCTCAAGAGATTCTGTCCTTTACGATTAATGCGTAGGCCGTGACCACCACTTTGTAAAAAATGTGTACAATTCAGTCTCTGTACTGCGTAAGATGTTTTGTAATATGAACCTTTATTGACTTGAATTGTCGCTCCGTTTGATTTCGAAAACGGGAGACAGCCCAATTGTTTTTAACATGTTTAAAAACGGACTGTTGTTGTTGTTGTTGTTTGTTATATTTTACGGCGCTTTCATTCATTATATGTCTTCCCCATTTTTGTCGTCCGCATCCGTCCTTCACGTTCGTAAACAGATCGTAACAATTTCTTCCAATAGTATGTCCACTCGTGTGGTACATAAAATGAGGCCGTTTTGCATAATTTTCAAAAATGTAGTAAGAACTCATTTAGTGTGATGGTGGCATAGGTAACATGAATTTGACTTCATTTAATTCTGCGTTATTTCCTTGGAATGATTTCCCTAGAGTTTAACATGACTTAATTTAAAGGGATCATCTTAATTTCAGCTTATGCTGTAATAATAATTGCAAAACAAATAGGTTAGGCAGGAATCGTTTGACATTACAAGCTTATCGGTTATTTTATATGCAGAGATATTGTGAAGCATGTAACGAAGTTTAATTGGCATTTTCCTTTATTATTGCACGCACTGACAGCGTGTAGAGCTCACAGCCAAAATTGTTGTTAGCCTCCACAAAGTTACAAATTCCTTTAAATGCTACATTGATTCCTACATTTCGATTGCACCGCTATGGGGAAGTGAGGAGTTACATCGCTGAAGATAAGCAATGTCAATCTAAAACTGCTAGTAATGAATTAAGTTTTCAAGAATATAAGCATTGGCGGATAAAAAGTGTGCGCATAACTAATTGACCCCCTCTCCTTCGTTTGTATATATTCTTTGTAATATTGCGTATGCCATCATTGTATTATGGACTTGTAATTATCTGCTATATATTAGAAATGCGTTTTATCTACTATTTTCTCATATCTAATTTCGTATTTGTAATTGTTACCGTTGGTGAGGTTATGATTAACATTTATATACAACATTAGACAATTTCAGTTTTAATGCACAAATTCTATTTGGAACTGATTGATCAACGATATATGTTCCTCTTAACATGCTGTGCCATGTAATTCATACTTGACACCTCAATTTACTTACCACAGAAACTGTTCAGTTTCCTCCCATACCTTTATGTAGTTCTGTAGTATCATTATTCATTGTAATTTAGGTCAATTATTTTGCATGAATTGCCTCATATATACACCCTAATTAAATTGACGTAACTTCTTAACAAAGAGGAGCTTTACCAATTTTATTAATGTGCTTGTAGGTATTTCATCAGCTTCCGTTTTAGTAATATTATTGAAATTCGTTTTAGTTTGCTTTTAATGACTACAGTCAAAGGCAAAAATGTCACTTTTCGAAAATCACAAGGTTAATTTCGTAACTTTATTTCATTATCATTTGAACAAATTCAGATTTTTCAAACAAAAGATATGATCACAAGGGTTGTTGCACTTATTTCTAACACATCTAAAGCTTTTACATTAAATTTCACGGTTTGATGAACATGAGAAAATTTGAAATAAAAATGCATTTTACACATTATTACTTTTAAAATTACTGATTATGACAGAATATGCAATCTGGAAAAGTGTTTTAAAAATACCCATCAACTCACGGTTGAATAAACACTTAATAAAAACAAACATAAAACATCCATTGTAGGTTTACTACGATGTCATTGTCATCATTGTTTGCGATTTACAACAAATTTCAAATTTCTTAGGTGAGTAGTGTTCCATTTTTATGTAATAAAATCGTTATATAAACATTTTTTTATATAATGTATGTCAAATTTTTTCTTTTCAAATAATGTTATGCATTTTATTAAAAATTCACGCTTCGATGAACACGTGATACGTGAAAAGCCGTTCTTTTGCTTGAGACTAAATTCAATTACTTACTTTGGATAATTGTCACAGACCTTCTTGGATGCTTCATTGATGATTTGATTTCACAAAAATTCTAGGGTTTACGCTTCAGTGAGCAGAAGTTATTAGGAGAACATGGAAATAAGAAGAAATTTCAGAGCTTTGGCCACTCCTCCTATCAATTATCAATTAAGCGTTTGTTCCTGTAAGTTAGTACCATCCTAAATTGTGTGCCAAGTTTCATGAAAAAACTCACATTAGAATTATCAAAAATCATCAATGAATTTAAGCCGAATTTCAATTTTGTTAAAATTTTGATTTCCTCTCATTGACATTGTGTAAAATCTCGAGGCAAAAAACAAACCCCAAATCAACATGCTGTGAACTTTTTAACAAAAAGGTGTTAAGTAATATCGTTTGCCGGTTATGTTTATATACTCATCGACTAAATTATGTGTGAAATGAGTTAAAAACGTTACGTAATGCATGAATAAACACACGTTAAAGGTAAAATTGACATTTAAAATTACCAAAGTCACAAAAGTCACCTTTAAAGTGTGCTCACTCGTCCATGACACGAATAAATATTGCACATATTCTCACAAAATGTGTCGATAACGTTGATAATTATATGTGATATCAATTCTTTAAATAAAATGTTGGATTTTACCATTTTTTTAGGCCGGAGCATAATTTTTAAAATTGTGCTCACTCATCCATGAAAAATGGTTAAAAAAAAAAAAAAGAGTGGAGAGATGTGAGGTTGGTTCAGAGAGTGCGTGGGTTAGGGGTGGGATATATATAGGTGGGTTGAGAGAGTGTGTGGGTTAGGGAGTGAGAGAAATGTGAGTTGGTTGAGAGAGTGTTTGGGTTAGGAGTGGGAGATATCAGGTGGGTTGAGAGAGTGTGTGGGTTAGGGGTGTGGGAGAGATATCAGGTTGGTTGAGAGAGTGTCAAACTATCCCCTCAATTAAATCATCCTTTTGTTATATGTAGGAGAAGAGAAGAATGAATAACATTATGATATGAGCTTAACACCTCACATAGTTAATCACGGCATCCATATTATACTTCGGTGTGGGTTTGCCTAGCATTGCATTGAGAGTCACTCTCTAGACCTATGGGTTTGGTGTGTGAAAATACTGTTTTGAAACTCAAATATGGCATGTTTTGCGCTGCATTCTGAATCCATGGAGTTCAAAAAACTTTCCCACCAGAGTTGAGGCCTTCTTTTGATTCCTGGAAGCACTGAGTCACACGTCAACTATAAGTTGAATTTAGAGATTTGTATTTGATTTGTTAATGATAATGTACTTTTGTCTATTTGTCATTGAGAGATTCAAGGTCACAAATGAACCTTTGAATGCGCATAAAAGCATGGAAAATTATAATTATCTCTGAAATTAATCAATGTCATTACTTAATGACTGATAATTATGTTTCTTTTATGGAAGCCTAAAAGGTGAATTTTCGAAAGCAAGTGATGTTTCAACCACTTTAAAAAAGAACAATTTATTCATATGCAAATATGCAATTCGTTGTGACAGTTCTTCTTTATTGCTATGAATGATAATGTTTACAAGTATAGTATTTAGCTATAAATACTGACATATATAATGATGTTTACCTGAATTAATCTAGGAATAATATTTCCATGATATAGTGAGAATTTATTTATTTAAGGTTGAAATGATGCATTATGTGTATGTTTGCATAGACTATTAATAGCTTGGGGTAATGTTTAATTTTAGATGGAGTCTTAATGGGAGTCGGAGCCAGAGTCCGAGTCTTAGTCGAGTCAGAATTACAGACATCTCCACACTCATTGAGAGTTGAAGGTGCTTAATTAGATGGAAGCACACTCCAGATTTAGTCGTGGTCATCACCGTCATATAGCAACAGTACCACTTAATGAAATAGAGACAAACGTTTAAATCATCGGAGATTTTCATCAAGTGGGTTATTTCTTAATTGATTATCTCCGAAGAACACTGAACGTTTACTATACCAGTACATATTTTATATGTTTTATAGAACCAGTCAGATAATAATTTGAGTAATTTGACCATTTGTGAAATCAAAACCCTTTGATATTTTTGGTATAAATTGTCTTACATATTAACGGAGAATAAAGAAAAGAAAGAGATATTTGGCAGAAATAGATATTTATTGTTTTGGTTCAAGTTGTGATTTACAAGAGATCTTACTACTTAACAAGTTAATGTCATCTGAGTTCAATCAGCTGTAGAGATGTGTGTTAGGGTGTGGGAGAGATATGAGGTTGATTGAGTGTGTGGGTTAGGGTGTTGAAGAGATATGAGGTGGGTTGAGAGAGTGTGTGGTTAGGGAGTGTGAGAAATATGAGGTAGGTTGAGAGAGTGTGTGGGTTAGGGTTTGGGAGAGATAGGAGGTGGTTGAGAGAGTGTGTGGGTTAGGGTGTGGGGGGAGATATGAGGTGGGTTGAGAGAGTGTGTCGGTTAGGGAGTGTGAAAGATATGAGGTTGGTTGAGAGAGTGTGTGGGTAGGGTGTTGAAGAGATATGAGGTGGTGAGAGAGTGTGTGGGTTAGGGAGGTGAGAAATATGGGTAGTTGAGAGAGTGTGTGGGTTAGGGTTTGGAGAGATAGGAGGTGGGTTGAGAGAGTGTGTGGGTTAGGGTGTGGGAGAGATATGAGGTGGGTTGAGAGAGTGTGTGGTTAAGGGTGTGAGAGTGATTGAGAGAGAGTGTGGGTTAGGGAGTGTGAGAGATAGGGGTGGTTAGAGAGTGTGTGGGTTAGGGTGTGGGAGAGATATGAGGTTGGTTGAGAAAGTGTGTGGTAAGGGAGTGGGAGAGATATGAGGTAGGTTAGAAGTGTGTGGTTAGGGTGTGCGAGAGTTATGAGATGGGTTGAGAGAGGTGTGTGGGTTAGGGAGTGTGAGAAATATGAGGTAGGTTGAGAGAGAGTGTGGATTTTGGAGTGTGAGAGATATGAGATGGGTTCAGAGAGTGTGTGGGCTAGGTGTGGAGAGATATGACGTGGGTTGAGAGAGTGTGTGGGTTAATAGGATAGGGGCTGAAGAGTAGGAGAGAGTGATGATGAAAGAGCTGATGGAAGAGAGGTATTGGTGATGCGAGAGAGTGCCAGAAGAGTATGTGATTCGACGAGAGAGTGAGTAGGAGAGAGATAATTTGGGTGTAAAGTGTGTGATTCAAAAATTTGGATCAAGATAATAGTGTCGTGAAATTTTGAATGGGAAAGAGATGGGGGTAGTGAGAGTCAGTTGGTAACGGAGTTGTGGCGGGTTGACAGAGTGGAAGAGAGATTCCATGTGAGATTGGGGACTAAATGCAATTCAGCATCCTACCTCTCACCTTTATCAAATCATCATTGCAATCATAAGACCACCACCATGTCCACCATTCACAACTGTTATCACCAGCATTATCATAGATATAATATATCATCGTAATCATCACCATGATCACCATCACAATCTTTTTCATTCCCAATTTTACTCTGTTCTCTGGTTGGTATAATTGATCCAGTGATTGACAGGAAACGTCACGCTCACTTTTACCCACGAAAACGAGTCTAATCACCATCATCATGTATGACCATAATGACGACTATCGTGTTTATTATCAATGTCAGTTTTTTTGCCAATAGCGAATCTAGCCACATTAGACACAATACTTTGGATGGGTCATCTAGCATGGAAAAGAAAATGTGCCCCAATAATGTTCTGTATCTTACCTGGATAGACCGCGCCACTGATTACTATCATCGATAATCCATTGTCCTTTTTCACGCCATTATCATTTAGTTACAAAATTTTTACTTGATCCAAATATTTTATTTACAAAGTTATGCAAGCTAAAGATTTAAATTCAAAATTCAAAATTTATTGTCCATGAAAATACGGAGATTTGTCCTCCATTGATGAAAATACGATACGAATATCCATATCTTAAACGTTAAAGATATTAAAAATACAGTAGTGTAATTTTAATCATTAAGTATCATTTAATTACAACAAAGATTATTGCTCTGATTCAATTTTGAACTTGAAATGTATCCAAAATGTGATTAAAATATTCATTGATTGTGGTAAGGAAAATTACAAGGATTTCAGTGCTCGGCCGTTGGTCTGGACATCATAAAGCATGTTGGTCTTCTATGAGAAGACCTATGAGAAGCTCATTTTGTATTTATATTATCAAATTTTGTTTTTCATTACCCTAAACGAACTTCAACTGGTATTGTTAGCTTTTAAGTTTTTAAATTATGTTTATGATAAATTACATCCGAACTTTAGTAGGTAACAATTATAAATATGAGTTTATACTTTAATTCCGTATCAGGACATCTTCCCCGGAGGACAAATCCCCCGCGGACAACTCCCACCGGACAGCTCCTCCGGTGGACATCTCCCTGGATATCTCCCCTGGAGGAGCGGTCCCCCTGATGACGAGTCCCTCGGAGGACAGCTCCCCGGGACAACTGCCCTTGAGGATTATTCCCCGGCGGGCAACTCCCCAGGAGGACAACTCCCTGGAGGACAACTCCCCGGAGGACATCGCCCCTTGCTTTAAATGCTTTATATATTTATTTTATGCCAACCCCTTGGTTTGTCTTTTCTTTTTAATTATTCCAGTACTTTCTCCCGGAGTAGCCCTCTGGGATGAAAAAAGGGGATGGGTATAATTTACGGGGATTTGCGCGTTATGTTGGACGGTACTTTTTGCTTAATTGCTAATTATTCATTCATCATTTTTTATTTCTTTGTTTGCCTTCTCTTACTCATCATGTTCGAGAGGGCATTACCTCGGACCACAATAGGACACTCATATGTGAGTCAATTCAAATTCCCTGGATTGGTATCTACTCTCTCTTACATCCTCTATACTCTCTGTTACATCCTAAACACAGGACTGGTGAAAATAACTTTCTTTTTGACACACATCTCAACGTTTTTCTCGTCGAGTTTTTTTTTTAGACTTTATCTTTAGTAAGATGACAGAGAAAAGGGTAATAAAAGGAAAACCTCGAAGTGAGATGGTGGAAGCTAAATTATGAAAACATGACACACCAATTTCAGACATAATTAAACGTCATCATACCTTTATTATACGGTATATGCTGATGATATCCAACTGTTTGCTAGTTTTGATCTATTGACTATGATACTGTTCTTTGTAATATTGCTGCTTGTGTTTCTGAAATAAGAAATGGATTATCCTCTAACTTTCTCAATCTCAATTGTCAGAAACCGAATTTGTTGCCTTCACACTTAATTCACTAACCACATCAAATTTAAAACTTAAAGTAGACAATGATGTGATTCCCTCTGTCACGCAGTGTTGTTATCTTTGGTGTTACCTTGAACTTCTCTTTCTCATTATCTTGGTCATGTTAGTAATGTTGTCCGCACATCGCAACTATCATTTGAGAAATCTCTGGAGAATTAGACGATTTATTGATCGTAAGACATGCCATCGTGTTGTGCAAGCACTTATAATTTCCAGGCTTGATTATTGCAATGCATTGTTTTCTCTCCTGTCTGTCAGAGATGTAAAACGCCTACAATGTATACAAAATCGTGCAGCTAGACTCATTTTTCGGTTAGGACGCCAAACACCAACTTCTCTTTCTTAAACAATTACACTGGCTGCCAGTTGCTAAAGGATTGATTTCAAACTCTGTCTTTATGCACACAAATTTCTTACAAATCAGACACCAGGACTA
>CALNVZ010000641.1:32887647-32923227 GCA_940671915.1 Paracentrotus lividus
CTTTGAATATGTTTAGTTAAAGTGGTCTATTGCACCCCTTCGCAATTATTGCCCCATTTCACAATTCCTGCAAGCAGATAGATTTTCATATGAAATGTCTTTTTTTTGTAGAGAGCCATGCCTTTTAAATTTAATTCAAAAGATTAGCCCTCGGAGCTCTTGCGCAATCCTTTAAGCTAGGTCCTTCGGATTAGTTGATTATCGATCTTGAGCATGTTGCAGGACAGACGTTCTTTCAAAATCAAGAAAATGTTCTTTTTTTTTTTGCTCTATATGGCCACGTGTAGGCTTTAGACAAAACATATTCTCCACCACACTGAGGTCTGTCCACCATGATATTATTGTGATTGATCTTCATATTAATAACAATAACAATATTTGTAACGCGCAAACATATCCACTCTAAGCATTGCTTCGCCTCGTCCCTGTTTTTTTTATTTTTTTATATTATTATTTAAAAAAAAAAAAATAATATTATATACACGATGTAGTATGCAAAGGATTTTTCTCGCTACCAGATTACAGTCATCAAACGAATATTACCATGACGCTGCTTTTAAATCGACTTATCATCTTTATGGGTTCATTTAAGCAATTACTGCTCGGAGAATGACTACAAAGAGAGGTGATAAATATAGAATATGGCTCTTCAATGTTAATGGTCCTTGATTGGTACAGTTGCATTTTCCATTTTGCTATTCATATGAATAGGCAAACACTATGAATTATTATCCTCAAAATGAGCTTTTAGGCGATTTTTCGTCTTACAGACATATGTCAGATCACAATGCATGATACTATTCACACAATACTTCGCTATTTGCTAAATCTCACCGACATCATCTTGCTCTCGGATCAAGTTCCTTGATCCTAGTTAAGCATAAATCAAGAAGAGCAAAACTCAATTAATGCCCTGGCAGACGCTCATACCTGATCACATAAAAGCACATTGATACATATGACAACAGATGATTACAACCATTAGCCAATAATAGAAAAATCCAGATAAAAGAAAAATAATAAAGAGAAGGACTTAAAGAAGAATTTTAAAAACAACCGAATTTATTGAAACATAAAATTGGGACATTTTGGTTTAGCTGGAAAATGGGGAAAGATCTCCAGGATCATAATCATAATTTAATTTTACAAACGATTTAAATTGTTCATGAAATATTTGCTAGATGGTTAAACCAAAAATGAACAATATGACTATTACCAATCGACCATGATGCAGCGCTAATTTATCATGGGATTGAACCAGCATAGCACAAGTTTCTTTAAGGTAATAGTGTTCGGGTATCTGGAAACCTAGCAAAAGCACCACTGCGACTGAAGATTTCTGATTAATTTTTTTATCTATTATTATTATTATTATTATTATTATTATTTTTTTTTTACTGTAACTCACATTGGACGGTATTCTCAAAATCCGCCTAACTTTAAGCCTAGCTTAGATCTGTGGTTTAACTATGGCTTGCTAAAAGGGAATCAATCTGTCTTTGTTGCATGTTCCTATCACCTTCACTGAATTCTGGAATCGTGTTTTAAATGTAATGGAAACTTTTGTAGTTATCATTCCCAAACAGTTTTTAATTGTTTCACTACCAAAAATTATGATGAATTGAACATCTACTTTTCGGGATTGATTTCCTGTTAGTACGCCATAGTTAAACTACATATTTAAGTTACGTTTAAAGTTAGGCGGCTTTTGTGAATACGAGCCATTGTATTGAGATCGGATGCTCGTTCTGCATATGAATGAAAATAAATTCAGAAGAAACATTTCTGGACCCAGGAGGGTTTGAATTTGAATTTGAATTTATTTATTTGACATATCATGTAAAGAGTACAACATATTTTAGCAACAAAATGTGTGGGTTTGAACCAGCACATCTACTGTTATCAGGGAAGCGATTTAACCTTTGTGCAATATATCTCTGATCCTTGAAGAAGAAAGGAGAAGAAGTTATAATGAATACGACATAAATATCCTCTGGGGCTCTTCTCCTCACTCATTAATTTTCATGGTCCCTGACCAGCCAGGACAAAGACTATGGATGTTGATAATCGTCACGGGAGGATTTAATAAGAAAGCATTTTTCTGTACCCATGGTAACCCCATTGTGTTGGATCGGATGCCAGATCTGCATTTTCATAAATGATGATAAATCGCAGAAAAAAATCTTGGACCAAGGAAGAGATGTACGAGCAACATGTACTTCTATCCAGGAAAACGACTTAACCATTGCACCAGATATATATCTGGTCACTGAGGAGCTCATGACGAGTACAAGTATCATCTAAGGCTTTTCTTCTTGCTCATTGATGTTCATGGTCTCCGGTCAGCCCGGAGAAATGCTATGGATGTTGACAAGCGTCTGGGAGGATTTCGTAAGTTAGTTTTTTTTCGGTAACCATGGTAACCCACATTGTGTAAGATCGGATGCCCGATCTGCATAACTATGAATGATGATAAAGTCTGACAAATCTGGGACCAAGGAGGGAATTGAAGCGCAGCATCTATTTATATCGAGGAAGCGACTTAACCACTGTGCTATCTCTTGTCTGTGGAGAGGTCACGATGAATAAGGAGGAAATACGCCAAGGCTCTTAAATCTGACTTTTTAATATTCAGGATTCATTTCCTGGATAAAAGAAGATGCTGCAGATTAAAATCCCTCCTGACACCAACATTCTGACTTTAACTTATTCATATGTGGATCGAGAAATCTATGTAACAGCACAAAATAAGTCAGAATTATAGAAAAAAACTCTTTCTGAAAGGTGCGGTCCCACTGGCTTTTTAGGATGATTTGCGTATAAAGTGCGGATTGTTTGTTTTGTTTTTGCTTTTTGTTGCGGATGAACGAAATTTGTATACGCAACTCGTGCGCAATTAATCCTCCCGCCAGTAGGACCGAGCCTTAAGACATCCTGGTTTGGTACTTATATTAAAGATGTAATTTTATGTAAAAGCACAAAATAAGTTAGAAATATAGAAAAAATAACTCTTTTTTTAAGACATCCTGGTTTGGCACTTATATCATGTATATTAAAGATGTAATTTGTCCATCATATCAATTCATGACTTTTGAATGAAATACCCTCGTGTTATGAGTGTCTGATTAAAATATGAATTATTCACATTCAGATGGTATAAAAACTACAATATATGGAGAGAAAAATCTAGGTATGAAATCTTTAGGTACGATATGTGTATGTGAAAAAAAAAACAACAAACAAACAGATTTTTAAATTATTCATAGGCCTACACTTTATTTTGTATAATTTGCGTTAAAAATGTTATGCTAATTTTTGTGCAACTACTGGACGTATCGAGAAGTGCACAGCCCAGGACACATAATTATCAGCTTTCTCGGAGATACTCAAAAAAGATGCACAAGCTGACATTATTTTCATGGATTACTCATTTAGCATATGAACTTGATAAGCTCTTCTCTTCATTCCTTATAACTCGTGCTGCTTTACAAATAATACAAAAATTAGTTACATAAATAATAATCAGTATATCAAAGCATCATTGAAATAAAAGGAAGTCTATTCAGAATTACCAAGGGTCAATTTCAATTAAATATTAGTTGACAATCGGCTTATCTTATTGAAAGTTTTTAATGCTTGATTACCTTACCCATTATTACCTGAAAGACATGAATTTGGTACATATTTAAAGCGCTTGGATACATCTTTTCAATTGGCTGGAAATCAACCTCTATAAATACAGTATTACGTGTAAAGGGGGTATCTCACTGAGTTGCGAACATTTTAGTCCAGCAGCAGATTGCAATTTTGGGGCCTAACCTTGTTTTGGCGTCTATAGTTTTTTTTTCAACGGATTATGATTGCCTTTCCATTCAAGAATCGATTCCTGACACTTTCCAGCAATTGGCATCTTTGAATAGTGATCCAACACGAATCCTGCAAATACCAATTTCCCTCTAAATTAGGACAGATGATGATTTAAATGGCCTTTCAACAAATTCCAGGAAAAGTCTGCAATATCTCTCAACCATTTTAAATACGTGTTTGTTACCGTGCCAATTAATGCTTAATTTGCATATTTCATAGCGCCCTAATTTTGAAGTATTAGTTTATCGATAAATATATCGGCTCCCCGAATGACTAGTTTCAGTCCCCCCCCTCCATTTCTATCTTGAATATACTACAGTCAAAGGATAGCTGCCATCGACAATATTTTATTAAGCAGCGGAGGCATTTGGTAATGGTTCATATTTTTTGTCTTTAAAATAGGTTTTTTTAGATGGTGTTATATGATAATATTCAATGTGAAACAAATACATTAATTGATTCTTTCGACATCTTAAATAGGAAATCACAATTCTGGAGATTGATACACTATCCTGTTCATGAAATAAAGAACACGCTACTAAAGTTAATTAATAATAATAATAACATAATGATAATAAAAAATTCTTTTATAGCGCCTTTCCAAATAAATTGCTTCACATAAAAACCAAAACCAAACACAACAACCATAGAAGGCGATCTCCTTCCAAGTTAGTAAACAGATCAGAGGACAAAATGTCTTCAATTTGTCTTAAAGTTTGAACTGTGAACAGAACGAATTTCAAGAGGAAGCCATTCAAAATTTTGGACCTGCAAACTAATATTCACATTTTGGAATGATTTGAATTTTCAAAAGAAGGGTCTGTTCGATAACGAAAAGTAATTTGACTGTGTGAGAAATGAAAACATGTTTGAAATGTATTGAGGAGACCAATATGAATAGACCTAAAGCATACTTAAAAAAATTACAGGTAACCGTGCAAATCTCTTAGCAGATGTGTGCATGATCAATTTCCTTGCTTTAAAGTATACACACGAGAAAATACACAATATTTGCTATAATGGCCAAATTGCATGATACCGCGTCGCTGAATAGATTTTCCTTCGTTTATACGATTGACATGCTGAAAATGACTTGAATCTCTCAGAAATAGCTGTAAATGGTTTTTAGTGATTTTGTTTAATCCGCCCCTAAATGGGCCGCTCGGCGTGCGGAGGAGCTCCTGGGTTGTGACGTCACACCTTGGACAGCTCGAACAACAGCTAGCCAGCTGATCTGAGCTTGCGCTTGCAGCTTGATGCATGTGCATGCAATACATGCATACGTACGTGTAAATACATTGCTCGCACTAACTGCTGTGTCTCGGATTAATATGGCTCTTTTATCACAACTGATTACACCATTGGACAAATCATACAGGGTTGTATATCCTAAGAATATCGTGTTTTGAGATATTGTTAACGATTGTGATTATTTTGTAGATTTGAACTTGCTGCGATAGATTTTTGAAGAGTTTGCAATCATGGTAAAAGCACGAATTGTCTTGCTCATCTCTCACCGAGGGGCTGTGAACGGTGCGGCCCCTTGGTTGTTGGTGAAGCGTTTAATTTGCCCACTTGCCCTTTGACATTCGGATATATAATACTTAAAATTCCATGTAAATTTGTAGTGACTACATTCTTAAGAAGACTTATTTTGTGTTCGATCTATACTTATTTTGATATGATTTTTTTCTTTTTAATCTGAATCCCTCCAAATAAGGTTTTAGAGCAAAATATAATCATGCCACCGTCATGAGTTTCCCAAATAACTTACACGGATTAACACTACCATCATTAGTTTGA
Organism: Paracentrotus lividus; assembly: GCA_940671915.1. Taxonomy (NCBI): domain Eukaryota; kingdom Metazoa; phylum Echinodermata; class Echinoidea; order Camarodonta; family Echinidae; genus Paracentrotus; species Paracentrotus lividus. The sequence continues at coordinate 32,893,318 of CALNVZ010000641.1, forward strand.
CAAGGTGGTCATGTCACATTTCCTCCAAAATTCCTTATTTATCAAAATTCAATGGGTAAAAGACCAGAAACGTCCTTAAAATAAAATTAATATATATTGAAGAGACAGAATATTTAAGAATCAATGATGTAAGCATTGAATTGTTTGCAATATTTACAGTCTACTAATTTAGTTTGGCTTAATTCTTACACACGCAACGGGATGGGGTAGTGTATATCATCAGTCCGGCAGGAGCGGATACAGTCGTCTCTCGTAAGACTGCTGCTTGTATTACGAATGCAAAATCTGTCAAATCCATTGCAACAAGGTCGAATCTACAAAATAATGTTATTTCATTCTGAACAATATCTAAAACCATGAAAAAAAGTTCACATTTACCGTAACTGAAGAACTAAGGAGCTATTCCAACCGAAAGTTTGGACGAAATGTTATAGCTATCGGATGAAAGTATCTCGGGATCTGTACATTAATATAAAGACTTACAAAACCAAATGAACAATTTCAAGATTATGATAACCTTACAATATAGATATATAGGATTAATGGTTGTAATATTTTGTCATGACAGCAAAACAAAAAGTGTGATTTGAACAGTCCACAATGAAAACAATGTCACTTTGTTGTTTTTTTTTTTCACTCACTCTCGTGCTGAGGATAGGCCTATTTTAATTATGTTAATATAATATAATGAAAAAGAATACATTATTGGAACGGATTAACTTAAATATATAGACAATGATAGAGGAACAGACGGCAAGATATATCCAATTTTGACCAGTTAGTCAGGGCCTGGGGTGAAGCATGAGATAAGAAGAGAGAACTTGAGAAAGTTTTCAATAATCAGAATATGCAATGTACGCAATATAGCACAGTACAGAATACGTGCATACAGTGGACACAGTACGGATGCCCACGCTGTGACGTCATAATCTCGACGCCCTTGCGGGGTACCGCTGAAGCCTGAAAATGGGGGCCCTTCTTTGAAAGGTGATAACTCCCGATCTAAAACAGATATTGACAAGGGGTTTAGATATTCTGAATCAGTAAAGATTTTTCGTTGCAGTGGTATGGGTTTGGTTGCAATTAAAAGCAGTTTTGACTCTCCAGTTGTCTACTTTAAGTAATAATGCGGGCGGAACGGTTTTAGATGCGCTGAAGCCTTTTAATATCATGATACTTGATACTTGATACTTGATACTTGAACTTTATTTATCCATTCAATTAACATCATCAAAATACATTCACATTTTTACATTGGCATGATATACAGAGATGTAATATAGGATAAAAAGGGGATCAGAAAATAGCATGACTATGCTAAATCGAGTCTGATACCTGATGTTCTTACAGAATAAAATAATTAGATATTTACAATGGTTAACAGAAGGTATTTACAATATAAGATACATGTACATGCAATGGTAAAGACATGTTCATTATAATCATTGAATAAATTTGTAGTCTAATAGTGTACTAATGTTATATAAGTCCCTAAAACTTTGCCAAAAATTAATTGTAACTGCAGGTCGCAAAATTACCATGTTTTATTCATGATTGATTTATTCTTCGAGTAAATATTCTTTCAAAAAGTTTTGCGAAAAATAAATCTTGATAATGTTTTTCCCTTAATACCAAATGTAAATCATTCCAAAAGCTCGTACCTGTATACGTTTAAGGAAAATTGTCCTGCTTTGATCTAATTAGGTATATGAAGTTTCTCATTTACTTTTGTCTCGTGCTATGCCCATGTTGTATTAAAGAACAATGATCTTTGGTAAGTGTATATTGGTAGATTATTATAAACAAGATCGAATAATATTTATTTTAGTGACTTTTCGATGATTTTTTTTTGTTGTTACATTTTCAGGTGGAAAGCTCAGTTGGGAACATTTATTATGGTTTTGATCAACATGAAAAATTAACTGGCTCTAATTTTTAACTTAGGCTTATTATATAATGACTGCTTTTCTATTTAGAAAACTTTAACTTTTGGATAATGCACTGCACCTCTCGATTCTGGGGTCACTAAATTATATTACACTATATTACCACCAGATCAGTGTCGGACATAATACTTTGCTTTTGGGGTTAAACCGTTCCAGGCAGGTCTTCAAAGGGTAACATCGGTAAAATTAGGTGGGGGGCATAACAGGAGGTGTTCCATGGGTTTGCTCTTCTCCCACACTCACATATGTCCCGTTCCTCGGTGTATAACCACTTTTCCCAAAAAGACCTCCCCTACAGCGTCCTGTACCTGGTGGCCGAAGATGGTTCAGGCATGATCAACGTGCCATTATGACCTGGCGATAGGGATTCCTTGTTGCACTTATGGAAAGCCTTGTGTGGCATTTGCCTAGCGATGGTTGGCCCCACAAGGTCACCCATTTGTGGGCAGACTTTTCAAGGGATAAGCTGTTAGAATGAGAGGATACTATTTCTGACTTCAGTTTTTTGTTGGTAGGATTGTTGAATTGGGATGAGACCCCCCTCCTGTTTTGTCTTCAAAAGCAATTTCCCTATGAGGGCAATGCAGAGAATCGTCAAACCATACAAGAAACTGTTTGGGGTGTATTGGTTGGTCATTGGTTATAGCACATTGCAGAGCAGATAGGCAATGACAATCCCTTCTGGGAGAACATTTTCATCTTGCGCCATCTGCTGCGCTGGCCAACAAGGCTGTTTTTTTTTCACCAATTCGTTGGTATATAAGTTACAAACAACTTTATAAACGACTGATCAGTCCTTGATCAGTTCTTGTGCTAAATGGTATAGCATGTGATTAGTACAGCACCCAAGAACATATTATCCTGTCGCTCTTAAAGTCGTTCTTAACTTTAAGGACGACATGGTGAAACCAGGTAGAGCCGTCTATTTGATAGCAGGTTCAGGAGTAGCTTGGTCAGCGTCACATCGTTTGCCGTCTCAAAGAATTTACGGGTGAGAATCCCAAGGTTTACAGTGTCATAGGCTGCTGGGAGGTCAACAAAAGCTATTCCGGTAATAAGCTCTTCCTCAAACCCATCCTCGATGTGCTCTGTGAGGTTCAGGAGTTGCTAGTAAAGGATTTTCCTGGCCGGAAACCTGTCTTTTAGTGTTCAGGAATGAGGAGGTCATCATCAATGGGGACAATACGATTATAGCAAGTATGAGTCTTTCAAAGAGTTGCATGTACATGTATGACATAGTAGAGAGATGGGCATAGCTCTTATTTGGCTGGATCCTTGCCTGGTTTAAGCAGGACAACGACTCTTGATTTTCTCCATGGCTTCGGGAATGTATTGGTACTCATGCAATTCAGCATGTAAAGCAGCCACTAAATCGCAACAGGTCCAAGGTGACTGATCTGTTCGCAGAGGATGCCATCAAGGCCTGCAGCATTGTTCTTCATGGTCTTGACTATATCACACAGGTTTATCATACTGAAAGGTCTTGTTAGGTCTGAGGGCTCTTGGAAGCATTCTTCAGCATCTTGGGGAAGCTTTGCTCTCCTGGAACAGTGATCAGGGTTTCCCTGACTGGTCACAATGAGCTGGTGGGCAACTTGGTCAGCAGTGACTTGTGGTCTTGGTTGGGTTTTTGTGTAGTCTTTTCCCAGAATTTTGTTTTTCCAGGCTTTCCTACTGCTGTGGGTCAAATTCTTGCCATTTTCTCTGTCGACTTTTCATAATGACTGTAGTAAGGTTCTCACCACATTCCACTGCGTCAACACTGAAAAGGGCCACTCTACAATACATACTCATAGTAAAGCACCTTTGAGTCATCGGACAAGCCTGGTGTATAGCTTGTGCTTTAGCTTCGTGGGATGCTTTATCTTGAGGACTTCTTGATCATCTCTACAAGGGTGTTATAGTTACATAGAATGGATGGAAGGTCTTAAATGTCATCATCCAGATCTAATGCAAACTGTTCCCACTTTGCCTTCTTAAAGTGGACATGGCAGCGGAAGAGAACTGGGTGAGGTGTGATAGCAGCGTTCACTCTAATATAGGCCCGATTGGTTGATGCTGGGTGTGCGGAATTGGTTTCTCACATGGGTTGGCAATGTTGACACCTTGTCAGGGTTGTATCCGCGTCTCCATCGTTCGCTGAGGAAGGAAGAGGGGAGCTTTGCATCATGAATGAGTACCATGTGACTTGCATCTGCCCAGTTTTCGACGAGTTTGCCGTCTCCATTGGTTTCTTTATATTCCCATGTAACATGATGGCTGTTGAAGTCTTCAATAGCCACATTGATGTGTTCTCCAGATACTTCATGGAGGAGGTTAAAAGTCTGAGTGGGAGGTTTATAGGCAGAGCTTACAGAGAGATTGAATTTGGGTGGTTTAGGCAACACAATCTGCCCTAAATTGGAAGAAAATGAGACCTGTCATTTGAGTAGCACACATTTTTTTTAAATTTAAAAATAGAGGGCGCTATAAACAGATATACAAATTATCTTGACATTTATGTCCTGCGATATAATGAAACAATATTAAGTACAGTTCCCAGAGACATTCAGACATTAATAAGCTGACTAAAAGTGTATTTTTACACATTTTTAGAGGAAAATTCTGTATTTTGGCGGCCATTTTGTATGACGTCACATATCTCAAAATGCTCAATGCTGACAGAGTGTCAGCAATCGGTTTCTTCATATTGAAGGTTTATGCAATCATAATCCGTTGGAAAAAAAAACTATAGACGCCAAAACAAGGTACATCGAGTTGGCGGCTAGACTATTTGCGAACGAGGCAAATTTAGAGAAAGCCGTATATCATGTATATACAGAGTGCCTATACAACACCGTTTCAGTAGGTAGGCCTATCGACGTGAGGCATTTTCTTTTGTCATGTGTTTTCTGGACAAAGGGGTATGTTGGAATGCAGTGAACTTCTGAAATGAATGGAGTCGACAAACAGGAATGTCTTTTGTCCTGCGTTGCCGAATGATGCGATTTTTTTCCCGTCTCTACCAGATTAGTTTCCATTCGCCTGGAATTTCCTTTCAAAATAATTCACCAACAAATTTTGTACATGTTCAAACTTTCCTGGCGAATTTATTTTGTGAAATGATGCAAGCGTATATACCATGTCTGCAAAAATGGTTTAATATGATTTTACTCCTGCAACAGTCCATGGAAAGGGTCGAAACTAAATTTGAATCGATCAAAAATTTATTTATTCATTTTAACACGATAAAAAAATTTAATTTCCCCAAAATATATTTGAAAATAATAATATTAATCCAGCATTTTCGAGTGTCTTCGATTGATGTCATTAACAATGAACACAAAGTAAAACATTCCGATTTCACTCCCTTTTTCATTTGGCAAAGTTCCAATTCAGACGCATTTCTTTTCATTTATGTTTTGCTCAGGTCAACAAAAGGGGCTCAAACTTGTTGTGAAATGCGCCATTTATGATGCCAATATGTCAGATTATTGTCCACAAATGCCTTGTCGAGTATTTTTGATTACTATTTCAAAAAATATTGTCTTATTTGTTCTCGCATGCCTCGCAAAAAACACATTTTATATTGCTCACAATTTTCAGACGAGTGACCCATACGAGTGCAGCCAAGTGGGGATCTTTTGTCTATCCATCTGCACGGGAGATCCAGTTAAGCACAGTCATGCCTGACATATTTTCTTTTCGAGGCTTTGAGGCGAGATCTCCATGGCTTGTACTTCCTTGGATATAACCCTTTGTGCATGCATAAAAAAGTACAAAAGATAACATGCCACTATCATGCAGTGGAAACTCTTTGTGCTTGCCTAACAAGACAGCACAAAAAAAGCATACAATTCTGATGCAGTGAGATAACCCCTTTGTGCTTGCCTCACAAAGCAGCATAAAAAAAGTGTTCCATAATAATGAGCGATGTTTAAAACGTTGGTATATTATCTCTATATATAAAACTCTGTAAATTCGCCTGGGTTCGCAACCAGTGAGATACCCCCTAATGCGGCGGTCACAACTCGTCGTAGGCTACGGGGCACGTGCTATCAACGTAGCCGGCGTTGCATGTACAATGCACGCACAGGTCCTGGGTCAACTTCTGCGATTCCTGCGTTTCTGTAGCAACGGTATGGGAAAAACTATCTGTACGTCGTACAGGCTTTGTACCTGAAAGGTACCTCCGCTGTACGAATTTTCTACGAAATCCATCGTAGGGAGTTGCACGTCGAAGGTACGGCGAGTTGTGACCGCCGCATTAAGAGGTATGAAATACTTCTGCGAACGAAAACAAGACGATGTATATAGCGCATCGGGAAATGGTTTTGATTCGTCTGTTTAAAACCTATACTATCGTCAGCAGCAATTACTGGCTCGTCTTAAAATCAAATTTTGTATTCGAAAGCAGAAAATCCAATTCGATCTTGAGACCAGCTTTCAAATGAATTGAAAAATGATTTATTTTTTTTGTTATAGGGCACGCTGTTTAAAGATGTAGGTTGAAAATAAATATGTACACCATTAAAATGTAGGGTGATTTTAATAGATTCTACTTAGGAAAGTGTTGGTTATAATTTTCACAATTCTGGTAAATTAGTACCCATTTCTGAGCAATTTATTAATCTAAGTCCCAGAGTTCTTTTGGGTAAGTTTTAACCGATATGTAGTGGACAGCATATTGCTCAATGTTGGTAAAAATTATAAGTGTGTGTGTTTCTCGCTTAATGAACCTAAGAAGCGTTTGTTTCATGATTTTGTTAAAGATCCCAATTATTTTCTAATTCAAGGATTCCTCAGTAATATTTATTTTGAGGAGAGAAGTTATATTTTGATTATATATATATATATATATATATATATATATATATATATATATATATATATATATATATATATACATCATAACAAATGGGAATTATTATGCCTAATGAAATGGGATTTAAAAAATTCCTTCTTCTGTCCGCTTTTGTATGACCAGTGACGATTCAGCCTTGATCCATTATCGAAATTCTTTTTCTTCTCGAGTAATTTCTCTCATTTTTCTGTTTGGTTGTATCTGTTTACATTTGAAAGATCGTAATTTGTGTATATAGTGATTCTTAAATTCTTTTTTTTTTGTATCATAGTGCTACTATAAAATCAATGCATTAACTCACAAAAGAAAGGGGAAATAAAAAAAAAACAGCAAAACGAACAAAAACAAAAATATGAAAATGTTTTCTTACAGAGAAAAAAAATTTAAGACTGATGAAAATAGACTCTACTCTCGTTGCAAACAAACTCCTCATTTCTCGTACATCATACAAAATATTTCTTGAATACTCTTTCATTTTTTACGAAATTACATATTGAATTTTTTGTAATGAACAACGACTAACAAAAGTCTATATGAAATAATGCCTGCATTAAAAAAAACCTTTATGGTAACAATAGAGAATTTATTACTACGTATACATTGATTTGGGGGACAACTAACATGACTAATTCGTTTTCGGACGAGTTAATTTTAGTAAAGTTTTTCCTACTGGAAAGAACTTGCCTTAAAAAACTTGTGCTTGTACATAGCTTCAAAAAATGTTTAAAGAAAAGTGATACTCAAATAACTTAATAAAAAACATTACAATCCATTAAATCAAACGATTTTTAAAATCAACATTATGCATTTAATTCGTTTTTTGTTTACGTAGAAGCATTCATTTAAATGTTGAAAACAATTACGGTACGCACTATAACTTCGCATATGTGTTCAGGTTGATATAGGCCAAATGATATTATGCTATGATTTAAACTATAGATGTATAGTACAATATTGGAGTACTTAACGATGACCTTTACTTGTATAATTATGGTGATGTAACAACATATCAAACATTCTGTGAAAATTGTGTGCCATAAAGTTGATACACATATTGAACTTTATACAATAATTATTCATGATGTATATGATGTCAGAACTGAAGTGGCGACCATGGGTAAATAAAACCATATTATTATTATTATTATTATTATTATTATTATTATTATTATTATTATATTGAAAAAAAAAAAAAGTTTAAGTGCAAAATCAAAACATAATTGATTGTCTACTTTTCTTTCCACAAATGCATATTACAAAATTAGAATTAAACATACGCAAAATGAATTATTTGGTTTTAGCGTTGTAATAACCTTTCAATATAAAAATATTTCTCAGTAGCCATGATAGTTGCTATCAGAAAAGATTTATGAACTTCCGACAAAATAAAAATCGTAAAGAATCAAGGAATCAAAAAGACTACATTTGTAATTACACGTTGAGTATTTGATACATAGGAACAATAAAATTGTTATGTGTCATTAAATTATTCAGAACACACCACTACCATAATGCATTTTGCTCAAACACTGGGAAGAGATTTTAGGCCTCCTTTATAATCCAAGAGTAATCATTTATTAATAACAGTGGTTCACGAAAATTGAATTCTTTTGGGGTAAATAGGAGGTAAAATGAACAATGGCAGCCAGTGACAATGGTATAACTTCGTACTGAATCCAATATCGACATGTTGCATGGTCATGATGGTCATGGTAAGTCATAAAGTGAAAACTCATTAAATATTAAAATATGTAGGCCTACAACTAATTTTAAGGTTTGGAACCTGATTATCAATGAATGTATTTTAAGGTTTCCCACAATATCAGATATTAAGTATTTTGTTTTCTATTATATCCACTTCATTGTTTTTTTTCAGAAGTTATTGTTATTATAAATGGAGTATGTATAAGTTGATCGGCAATTGACAATGATGAGTTTGTCATGTAAAAAAAAACTTGTTACAATAATTTTGTTACTGCTGTTGTAGAAAAACACTCATTAACTTGGAAATGAAACAAATTCCCTCTGGTGAAATGTAAATTTATGCAATTTTTAATTTGCTTGAGGCAAAAGAGATTAATTCTTTACAAGGAAAACATTTTACCTTCAGAGGAGTTATTATCAATATAAAAGTATTAGTGGTCAAATCAAAGGCCCAGTTAGAATTATTGATATTCTTTACACCATTCGGGCATTCCAATAAGGTATTGTCTAAATGCGCATAATGATATATGAATTGCATCTGTCAATGAGGTATACATTTTATCACACAGGTGCTTGAAAATTATGTAAGTGTTACAAAATTACATTGAGTGCCGTGCCAGATTTCAAACCCGTAACATGTGATGGCTCATACGACGTCCAGTGTTTTCTCAACTACTTACCCTCAGGAATCAGGAATGCGGCGGTCACAACTCGTCGTAGGCTACGGGGCACGTGGCATCAACGTAGCCTGCGTTGCATGTACAATGCATGCACAGGTCGTTGGTCAATTTCTGCGATTCCTGCGTTTCTGTATTAAGGGTATTGGAAAAACTTCCTGCACGTCGTACATGCAACGTGCCTCCGAGGTACCTGCGCTGCACGATTTTTCTACGAAATCCATCGTAGGGAGTTGCTCGTCGAAGGTACGGCGAGTTGTGACCACCGCATTAGTAACCGTATATGGAAGTAATACTCAATTCGCCACCTCATCACGTCGCGTCGTCTTTCCGATGGTCACGCTAGAATCGGGTCCCACACGTAATTAATCGTAAGATGTCCGTCTAAATATAAATACCCAACAATCTAAAACCATTCCACAGTATCTTCTGATGCTATGGTCGTGCTTTGGTCATGCACCACTCTCAGTTGGATCTGATTTTGGATTTTAACAGACAATTCTTGCGTCGGACATAGGGGTATTTTATTTCAGGCACACAGGAGCAAGTTGACATTGCTATAGCCATGTCGAAACGCAAGGAATCACAAAAGGTTGGTGACCAGTCGGACTACACATGACACACACTTGCAAAAACAAGCACGACTGTACAGTTGTGATCATGGCAGTAAGGTTATTTTGTATCAACGAAAACCACGACATCGTTTTAACTCCCGCAAGCTTTCCTCCCTGAATCGTTTATTCATGAACGTATATACCAGAGGGTTAACGGCGTTACTGATGAAAATGGTGAACTTTAGGATATATATGACGACATAGAGACTGGGTCTGTTCTTTGCGATATAGACCAAGTCCTCCACAGGGGCTGAAAATGAGACAATAGAGGGGCACCAGGATATGATTAGGATGATGGTGACTACGAGCATTATGTTAGTAGCTTGTCGCTCTGAGCGGGAGCGAAACGGACCATAGATAGCGATGTTTTTCCCCACCTTTCGTCGATGGAGCCTTTTGGTGTCTTTTGAAAGAGCAACAGATTGTTTCGGTGTGTTGCCAGATGGGTGTCTCGCGTCGGTTTTATTTCCTCTTATGTCATACGTCCGGTGTTGCCGTCCTGGACGATTTGTTCGAGGCATTTGCAAAAGTTTCCGCGGCTCGTTAAAATCTATATCTACCATCGTAGACTTATTCTGATATTTGACATGGACCCTATCGGAAACAGTGGCGACATGACCGGAACAACATGGTTTCTCTTGTGAGGATGATGTTTCCGTAGGTACATCACAATTGGTAGAATTCTTACTTAAGCTCTCTTGGCAACCTGCCGCGTCTTGTTGCTTAATTTTGTTTAAATGAGCTGATGAGAGCTCTCTGGGACTTGTGGAATCAGTCTGTGCCAGGTTGTGGGTCCTAGGTTCGAGTCCTGCATGGACACGGCGGTGCCTCTTCAGCGTCCAGTAGATCATTCCGTAGAGAACTATGATGACGATGATGCAAGCGACTGCAAGAACCACCATTCCAATCTGGAAAGGTATTCCCCAACTACCAGGAACCACGTAACAACGATGGACCAGACCATCGTAACTCTGTACGGTTGTGTTGATAACAATAGTCGTCGCAAACATCGCCGATACACCAAGACAGACTCCAGCGACCAGACAAGTTGCTTTTGGGGTCATTCGTTTCCTATGGGGATAACAAACGGTACTGTATCTATCTACAGCGATGGCTGTCATAACCAACAAAGACTGAAGGACGGAGAACATGATGATCGAGTAAACACCTCTGCAGGATTTGAGTGAAAAGAGCTCATCGGTTATCGACAAGACCGTTGTGGCGATGGAAGCGAAGACACAGACAAAAAGGTCGAAACAGGCGAGGATGAGGATGAAAATTTGTGTACTGGTTTTATGTCGACGTTTAGCTGTGATTCGGATTGTCAGAATATTTCCTGGAACCCCCAGCAAACATAAGACATTAACAAAAATGAACACACTAATCGTTGTTGCATCCATGTTGAATAAGTTGGCAGTAAAATTACAAAACAGATATAGCTGCTAAATATACCAGTTATAATGACATTACTCAGCGACGGTAATGTAGAACACGCTCAGGATGTTGAGTTTTTTCGACTGACTGGCAACGTCATATAGCAAATAGAAATAAGCATGCATCTCGAAGTCGCAACACACTGGAGCTATCATGAGGATGGTAAGCCAATCGCTTTAAGCATATTTTGGTGAATATCAACAATATTCAGTTGCGTGCGCACCACGGGTTCATTGGCAAACACAATACACTGTCATATCATAGATTTGTCCCCGATCTGCTGATATAAGAGCAATGTCACCTTGCCGCAAAAAGGTAGTTAACGCATACGCGTTGCCATTGCGTTAAGTACCTTCTTGTGGGAGGCGACATCGCTCTAAGTACTTTTTTCGCGGAAAGGCGACGATATAGCCTGTGTAAGATAATCACGAATTTTTCATAACTTTGTGCCATTTAATCTCAATATTTTTTTTGTATACTTTTTCTTTTAATTTTTAAATATTATTCATGTATAGCGTACGAATCATGTAATCTGAAAATCCAACCGAAGACGTAAAAGGATGGAATTAGCATGTCATTATTTGCTTATTGTGTGTATTTTTACGTAGGCGTATTAATATCAGGCAGAAGGCTTACGTATAGGCGTTTCCCTAAACCTATCTTCATCGTCCTCTTAACAGTGGTATCCTACTTGCCATAAGACATGTTTAAAACGTGTTTGAGACTCGTTTGAAACGGGTCAAAACTCTTTTGAGACTAGTTTGAGGCGGGGTTGACACTAGTATGAGACGGGTTCGAGACGGATTTAAGACGGGTTTGACCCAAGCTTGAGACCGGTGTGAGGCAGGTCTGAGACGGATAGCAAATGATGGTGTCCCAGAGAACATGATGATCGAGTAAACACGTATGCATGGTTTGAGCGAAATAAAATAACAATATAATCACCTCAAGAAGCCAAATATAATAACATCTCATTTTGCAAGGCGAATATTTCATTGGTTACGACAATATAAATTGATCTTTTCGGGAGCCCCATCGTCATTTTTAAAAATTATAAACAAAAAATGTAAACAGTTTTGGAAGAAAGCTTCATGATTACTTTTATTGATAATCCCCTAAAATGTTTTCACTTTATCCCATTTTTTTCTATGTTTACTTTTCTATTTATCAATTTTTTATTATAATTATTATTATTATTGCTTTATTATCATCATTATTGTTATTATTATATATTTAAATATTTTATTTCATTTTATTATTATTGTTATTATATATTTATTATTATTATTATTATTATTATTATTATTAATTATTGGCCATTATGTATCTTGATTGAGGGTGGTAAGTATTGACTTACTCTTTTTGATACTAAATTTTACATCTCTTTTATTTTTATTTGAGTTATTTTTTTTTTTTATTTATTTTATTTTTATTTATATTATTCATTTATTATTTTTTATTTTTTTTTTGGGGGGGGGAGAGGGGGGCTTTCAGAGATAAAAGAGAACTTATCTTTTCCTTCTACGAAAATATCCACAAATATCTCAAGTTGGCATAACATTGCCTTGTTGCTATGTGTAAGCCAAACACATCGGTGAATGAACAGTTTTAATATGACTTGAAATGAACATGTATAAGCTACAATGATAGGAGCCGTTCACCATGGTGGTTAGTCCTAAAAGGACTGTTTGAGAAAGTAGAAGAGGAAATGAACGAAGAGTTACAGAAGTGGAAATTGATAGGCGTAGATAGAGAGTAGAAGAGTAATTAGAGGTAATCTTTCGTGGATTCAGTCCTGAAAAGGACTGTAAACCAGTTGAGAAGACGAGTAGAGAGAACACTCCTGAAGACGAGACGAAGCGTTAACCTGTCCAGAAACGTCGAGCACCTCTACTACTACTTAAAAGCCTTCCTCGCATTCTCGTCTTCTCAACTGGTTTACAGTCCTTTTCAGGACTAAATCACGGAAAAGTTACCTCTAATTCTACCCTCTACTCTCTTATCTCGCCTATCAATTTTTTTCTACTTTCTGTAACTCTTCATTTCCTCTTCTACTTTCTCAAACAGTCCTTTTAGGACTAACCACATGGTGAACCGTAAACCTCATCATCGTATTCGAATCCACCATGCAAGCATCTACCTTATATATGACTAGATTCCAAATATTGTAGTTCATTCTTTAAAACAAGTTGTTTGGATACCTGTTTCTATGCCCCAGGCAAAGGAACGTTCATAAATTATTTCTACTAAGTGAGCCTCCCTTATCGGATTTTCAAGCAAGACTGTAAATGTAATGTAAATTATATTCTGCCTTTTTCTTGATGGATGATATTGATTTTGTTTTAATCATATTCCTTTTGAGCCTCTTTTCACCTTCATTCCTTTTAAAATATGTTACCTGGATTGCTAGGGCGACATGCAGCAATAGTGATCGGATTATGCAGTGGCAGAGGTTGCTCTGCTACTTTGCTCTCGAGTCTTTAACAACAGTTTCTTTTTTAACCGATGTCAATGGAGCACCACTGCCAGCCCTTAAATGTCTTTGATCGACTCCACTAAAATTAATTTCCTGTGTTGTTTTGGTCATTGTACTTAGTATCTTTATTACTTAGTTAAATGTTTGATTACTTTTTCGCTGTTATCTTTTGCTGTTTTTATCGAGGGGAATTGTAAAATCGTGAAATGCCCATGTCAAATTTCCTTGTACTCTTATTTAGACGATTATATTTAGTTAATTGAAATTATATCAGTATTCTTTTGATTTGTTATGGTCAAGTAAATATGTCAAGAAATACACAAAACTTTAAAATGCGCGCTGCCGGGTCAGTTATTCTTAATAATAAACACGAAGGAATTCGATATCATCTAGAAATAAGGCGAAAGCAGCAAAGAGATCATTCACATTTAAAATATGAATATATTTATTGTTCATAATAGATAATTTAAGCCAAGTTAAAAATATTCTTTCTAATAACCGGTAACAATAATCACAAATTAGCCCAAAATGTATTATATTTAAGTTATTAAATTAATTGTAAATTCTCATTGAAATAGATACAAATGAGGTTCGATAAAACATCGATTATTTATAAATAGAGATGGAAAGAGAAGGAGACAGAAAGAGGGAGAGAGAGTGAGAGATTGAGAGAGAGAGATATTTTGAAAGATACAAAGGTATAAAGGTATGAACAGACGGATAGCGATTAAAAAGAAGAGGCGACATATTTTATACCATTAGTAACCATAACAACATTAGTAATATAAAACAACTTCTATTATCAACGGCAAAACAAAGTTTCCTTGACCGTTAAAAGGATTTACACAATAACGTTGTATCTTGTGTAAACAAAATAATAATTTTGAAAAGTAAACTGATTATGTCAACATAAGGGGAAAAAGTCCTCTACTGGAATTTCCAAATGGAACTATATTACCCCCATACACGGTTACACTATAAAATGCAAGATCTTTGCTTTAAAAATAGTAGGTCATAAAAGACAAGACTATTGCAAATCACCCCTGTGAAATTTTATAACGAAATTTTAACAAAAATGCATGTTGATTTAAAATGTTGATAATGAACTTGGATTTTACACAAAGTTGTAAATATTTCTAGATTTTACCCATTTTTTTTCCTTAAGGTGCAGTTATTTTGCCCAGAAAAAATTGCAACATTATAATACATGGCCTTATAAACGTACCATGCACAAAGACGTTTTTCTCAAATTGAATTTCAATTGCTTCGTTACCTATGAACAATTGAGAATGACATGTAATACATACTACATCAAAGAGTATTAAGTGGGGGATATAATTTTCATGCCCCTTACCGAAATGTTATAATCACCACGCTACCAACCTGAAACTTTTCATCAAATTGGTTTTAGTGTTCTCACATGTCCTCCCACGAAGGTTAAACTTATACCCTCCGTCTCCCGATAGAGGTTTCCATGCGAAACGTACAATTATCTGCTTCACACCGATTTTCACGCGACAAACCTCAGTTGTTCATGATATTGCTATTTTGAATCAGGTTTAAAGGGAATTCTAGTGTAAGGGAAAGGTGAACCATGGGTCAAGAAAATTAATTGTGAGCTTTCAAATATTTCGAGGTATTTAGGAAGAATTATATTTAGGAAGATCCACTGAAAAGGATTGCTCTTCAGATTTGCCTCATAATGATAATATGACCAAAAAAGCTGAAATGTGCGGGTCCCGCACATGTGAGCACATGAGACCATGCAGTCCATACATGGCATTTTTGAGTCAGTAGTGCATGCTACTCTTAAGAAGATTGGTAAATTCTATCATCATTTCCACATTCCAAACCTCGATCATTAAATAATTTTAGGTGCATTGTTATCAACCTTTCCAATCACTTTGAGAGAGTTCTTTCAATGATTCACTCCATGACTATACTCACTAGATTCTTATACTAGCCTCCCCGGTAAAAATAATGAGAAAATGAAAAAATAAACTGCTCAAATGTTAGTTCCACGCGTTGTACGCACCTACAAGAGCTTTCATTACACTTTTGGGTTCCAATCCCCATCCCACATTAAAAAAAAAAAAAAAAAAAATATATATATAATAATAATAAATAATAATGATAATAATGATAGAAAAATGATATACAATACATTATGACCCCATGTTCTTAAAATACTTAACTAAACTATATTTCATGTACGTACTTACGTAACGTACAATGCCCCCCCAAAAAAAAAAAAAAAAAAAAAAAAAAAAAAACACAGCAAAAAAACCTGTACTCCTTCCCTTAGCCCTTCCCACCCCACCACACCACCAACCCTCTTTAATCTGGATACAATCTCCTACCGGAGTTTTAGCCCTCCCATAACCCGCCCAATTTCCCTTCTTCCATCACCAAAGTCTAATCCTTCAACAGACTGTTCATTCAATATTGATGTAAATTGGCCAACTCCTCCCAGACGTGTCAGCCATTAAACCCCTCCCCCTGTTTCCCCTCTTTAAACGTCTTAAAATGCTATATCATTTCAACATCCTATTTAGTTTTTAATTGATTTTGTAAATAATGTTTGTATGTACATTATAATTTTGTAAGATCTTTATTGTTTTTTTTTCGCTGATGATAATCCAAAGTTTGGATTTTATATCAATAAATCTGAATTTGAATTTGAAATTTATTCCACTGGATGTAAACTTGGCGTACTCATCACGGTTGTGTAATCCATTTAACCCCCTATTTATATTTCCATCCTCCAACACCCCTAAAGTCTTAAATCTCTACTCCTTCAACTGTTCATTCCGTAGGGTGTAAATTGACATATGATTCCGATGGTGTAAATCATTAACCCCTCCCATATTCTTCCTCCTCGAACACCCTAGAGTTATCAATCTTTACTCTTTCAAACTGTTCATTCCATAGGATGTAACTTTAGCGTTCTCCCTCCCAGAGGTGTCAGCCATTAGCCCCCTTCCCCTACTTCCCCCTCCAGTACCACTTAATTCTTAAATGTGTAATCCTCAACAGCTTATTCCATTGGATATAACTTGGCGTTATCATCCCGGTGATGGTATAAAAGGTTGTGTAACCCAGAAACCCCCCGCCTATTCTCCCTCCCTTTATGAACCCAAGAGTCTTAAATATCTACTCCTTCAAATGTTTATTCCATGGGTGTAACTTGCGTACTCCCTCGGAGGCTCAGCCCATCCAACATCTTCTCCATCTCCTCTCTCCTCTCATCCGTATCTTCATCTCGAACGGCTGTCTTTTCTTCATCGGACCGCCTCGGATCATGCCTCGTCTTGTATGTAGATCGGTTCTCTCTGTACCATTCCGAGGGCCGAGACGTCTGCATGTAGGCCTGGTTGGGACTTGGTAATAAGCATGACACGTATTCATGATTACCACAGATTTTGAGACATTAGACATTATTAATTTACGGTACTTATTTCTATAATAGATGTAGTAGGCACAGTAACCACAACATAATTACCTACAGAGTCTGAAATATGAAAAGAAAAAAAAATCCAATATAGGTATTTTATAGACATACACGAAATAAAGGAGGGTTGTTGATTCGAAAATGGACAAAGGTTTTTTTTTTAAAATCCCCAAATAGATAAGGATCTTAAATCAGAAAAAAGGTTCCTTAATCTGAAAATGAAGCTATGCCCTTATTTTGGATCAACAAACTTTGTTTAATTTCATGAATAACCAAACTTATTTAAGAGTTTTTAATAAACGAAGCTCATGTATTTCATGTTCAAATTACCGAAGCTTATTTCATTGTCGGATTAACGAACCTTAGTGTGTCGGAGAATCGAACATTCGGATTAATGAACCTCCGGAATAACGATTGGTGACCCACAAGTTATATCATACAGTTATTATAGACGTATACTGATGTTTAACTTGAATGAGTAACATCTTAGGTAGATTTCACGCCTAAACCGAGTACCATTAAATGATTGGATTAATTTCTGTACGGTCCATTTATAACCGTAAAGAGGCATTATAAAGAAAGTGGGTGTGTGTTTGTATTTTTTCTTTTGAAATATCCCCAAACACTACGGATTTGCATCAAAATCTAAAATTTTGAGGTGTAAAACTAACTCAATAAGTGCCACCAGAAAATCGAAATGACGACTGCCAGATAAGTCCTATGTATCTTAAGTATCGTTCATGTTCATGTTCTTATTGTCGGTTTTATGTGTGCCCCCCCCAAACAACTAATAGAAAAAAACAAACAAAACAAAACAAAACAAACAAAAAAACAAAAACAAAAGAAGAAGAAGAAGAAGAAGAAATAGTATGACCGTGAACATAGTGTTGGCATATGTATTTAAAAGGCTTTTTTGTACTACTTATCAGCTGGCGTCCGCCACTTGTTATCAGGAGTGTGACTCTTTTAGAGCGCTATTTCAACACTAATGGACTTCCGTAAATGTGCATGATTGTACTTTTATTTTCTCAAGTATCATTAAAACACATTATATAATTTAGTTTGGCATTGTTATCCCATTTATAAACAAAGAAAACTTATAAAGTTAGTAGAATTGAAATTTTTTTCCTTGAATAATTGCATAAAAATAATAATTTATTGAACAATGCAAAAACTACAATTTTCCAAAATGTTTTTTCTCCCTCTTTTGTAATCTGCAATAGTAATCTAAATACAAAATACAAAAAAAAAAACAAAAAAAAAAAAAAACAAAAAAAACAAACAAACAAACAAACAAAAACAAAAGAAGAAGAAGAAGAAGAAATAGTATGACCGTGAACATAGTGTTGGCATACGTATTTAAATGGCTTTTTTGTACTACTTATCAGCTGGCGTCCGCCACTTATTATTATCAGGAGTGTGACTCTTTTAGAGCGCTATTTCAACACTAATGGACTTCAGTAAATGTTCATGATTGTACTTTCATTATCTCAAGTATCATTAAAACACATTATATAATTTAGTTTGGCATTGTTATCCCATTTATAAATAAAGAAAACTTTGTCTCTGACGAAGATTCTGCTAGGATCGAAAGCTCAGGCTCCTTTTGACTTCAACTTATAAAGTTAGTAGAATTGAAATCTTTTTCCTTGAATAACATTGCATAAAAATAATAATTTATTTAACAATGCAAAAACTATAATTTTCCATTACAAAAGAGGGAGAAAAAACATTTTGGAAAATGTTTTTTCTCCCTCTTTTGTAATCTGCAATAGTAATCTAGAAAAAATGTCTTTGCTGTAAATTATCTGGACGTTGTTACTTTTTCGTAATTTAATATTGTTGACTTAAAAATGTAAAAATTTAATGATTTAAAAGACTCTAGCGGATCATTGTTTAACTTCGAATCATACAAGCCATAACTATGTGGTTATTATTCACGCAATTTCAATTTAATAGAGGCAACTATTTGGAACTTGTTGCAATGTCGTTAAATGAATTTTCTATATTGCATGCCATATTTTGTTATGGCACATAATGACAGGGTTTTTTTTTATATGCAAAAAATATTCATTTCTCAGATTCATACTAATTTTTATATAATATAAAAAAAAAAATAATCTTCCGTATTCCTGATGTTCTTGGTGTATTATGACTTCCATTATACAACAAGCCATGATTTGAGCACCACGCCGTGTCTAATATTGTGTCCAGCAAGCAAAACTGAACGTATCCCTTTTCCGTGTCTGGTTCCGCCAGCAAACCCTATCCCTTCGGAGTGTGCGCCTCATAGGCTGTCCCTCTTTTCTGTTTTTATTAAGAGAAAGTGTTTGTAACTACATGGAAATGATGTATGTTTGTAGTTCAACACTTTCATCTTGTTTTTACAATGCGCCTCGGAATAGTTTAACTAGACAGATGGCGCTATACAAATACATTATTATTATAATTTGCTCTTAACCTAAAATTATGAAATAAACCCCCCAAAGACAACAGAGAGTTAGAAATAAAAAGAGAAAGGTTGGAAGCCACTGACAGTGTATAATATAACCTACCTATATCGCCTGGTCCTGTTTGCACCCGAGCTGACATGCCATTGTTATGCTGAGAGTGAACAGATGGCATAAATGCAGATATTAATCCGAGGAGCAGAACCAACATGGTGTAAATGGCCTTCATCGTCTATTGTCTAAGCGTTTCAACTGCGAATGGAAAACAATGGAAATTAGGCAATGGTTCGGAGAAATTTCTTTGGAAATCGACGGTTGGGTGAAGAGCTTTTTATTTTGTGTCACAATAACTGATGGTTGTTATGTAAACTGAGTAAAAACAAGTTTAATTGGAGATAATGGATCATTCTAATATGAAGGAAGGTAGAGACACATGTGACAGAGAGACACAGAAATAGTTTTCCAAAAAATACTTGGTCCTAAATGTTGCCTTACCCCGAAAAAGTATAACATTTTTCCATAATTGCAGCCTCAAAGATGCTTCCAGTGTTGCAATTTTTCTTACAAAGGGGCAAGATTCTGCACATTTATATTTGATTGTGTAGAAGAAAAAAATTATTATCCATTGGGTTGTTTTCTTTTTTTTCACTTGCTTTCTTCTCATCATTCATTTTTATATGTTTTTCGCTAATTTTCCCCGTCTCGGCTTTAAAAAGAACTGGCCTACATCTCTACAACAAATAAAATGAAAGGGGAATAAATCAAGATTATCATGTCAAAAACCAATGAACTCCTTCTATTGTCATGATTACACGTGGGCTGCCCCTTTTGACGTAAGATTGCGAGAGGAGGGCGGTTCTCCATGTTATTTTTTGTCAAATCTATTCAAAATTGATGTAGCTTTATCCCTATAATATATAGGGTCCAGTGCATTGAACTTTATTCAAAACAATGTAAATGACCGATAATTGTTATTTTTAATGCAATAAGCAACTCAATGACATTATTCTACTAAAGAAAAGACGTATAGGGCTAAATCATCAATTTTTAGTTTTAAAATGTGTGTCAATAAATATTCAGCGGAAATAGGATTTAGCCTTATCAAAAGGCAGCAATTTGTTTCCTATAAATTTAAACAAAATATTTCATTTAGGAAGGTCAGTGCTAATATTCAAATCTTTTACAATGTCCTTAATAAACTTACTATAAATGTATCCAAAACAAATTATATGCTTTTTAAAAATAGAGGTAAAAAGATATCAACTTTAGAGCAGTTGGAAATAAAAGGTAAAGTTTTGAACTTAGTTGATACAGTGTCATTTATAGGTCTTAATATTGATGAGAAACTTAACTGGGAGAAACATATTAATAATGTATGTAATGTCAGCAAGAAAGCAGGTATTTTGAACAGGTTCAGACATTATGTGTCGAAAAAGATATTGGTTATGTTATACAATGCATTTATTTTACCGCACATGGATTAGAAGTCTGGGGAGCTGAAAACAAAACATTCCATAGTCGAATTTTGGTCATACAAAAGAGGATTACTCGTGTTATATTATTTAAATTCTTCAATCCTCACTCAGCTCCTTTGTTTTCTGAGTTATCGATTCTAGATGTTTTTAAGCAATATCGTCTCATGATTGCAACATTCATGCATGATTTGTTGAATAACAAACCTCCTCGTCGTTTCATTGATTATTTCTCATTTGTTAAACACCCATACGAGATAAGAAGCAATGCAAATAAGAATATAACACTCTTTGAAAACAGTCTATTTCGTATTCAGGTGCTTTTATATGGAACGCTCTTCCAAATGATAATAGAAAAACTAAATCACGGAAAACTTGTAGACAATCATACAAGGCAATTCTTCTTGCAGAGTATATTCATATTTCATTAATTTCGTATGTAAATAGTGTAAATACTGTAAAATATGATGTAATAAATTGTGCATATGTTTAAATATGATGTAATAGTTTGTACATAATATGTTTTACTTTATGTAAATGTATATATCACAGTAAGCAAACTAGACGGGGCCAACCTAGACTAGCTTTAGTATTTGTTGGCTCCATTTACCAAATGCATATTTATATTGAATTCTGTTTATGTATATTTTTTTGCAATATTGGTAATAAATAAATACAATACAATACAATAAAATACAACCTTTTTCGTTTCTGATTCAGGTGAATTTTAAAACTTTTACATAATGTCACTAACCTTTTACGTTTCTGATTCAAGTGAATTTCAAATCTTTTACATAATGTGACTAACATTTTTGGTTTCTAATTCAAGTGAATGTCAATTCTTTTAGATAATGTCAGTAACCGTTTCGGTTTCTGATTCATTTGATTTTTAAATCTTTTACATGGTGTCATATATAACCTTTTTGGTTTCTGATTCAAGTAAATTTAAAATATTTTGCATGCTGTCAGCAACCCTATCATTGTTTGTGATTCAAGTGAATTTCAAATCTTTTACATAATGTGACTAACCCTTTTAGTCTCTGATTCTAGTGATGTTCAAACCTTTTGCTTTATATAAAAACCTTTTGGGTTTCTTATTCAAGCAAATATACATGCTCCCGCGATGATAGATTCGGCCGGGGCTTTATTTTGTCTAAACTGAAGGATTAAATTTGGGGTTGCAATGGGTTTTATGCTTTCACACTATTATTGTTAGAGGTCGCCGGTGAAAATGTCATACACCCGGTCTTGCTCACTAAAGGTTGACTTTGTACTGTCATCTCGAGTTCAAAATCTTATATCCTCCTCCCCTAAAAAAAAAAAAAAAACAAACAAACAAAAAACAACAACAACACCAACATCCAAAAGGAAAATCAAAATGAAATAACACAATACCATGAGAGATTACTTTCAATGCAAAAGTGATGAGCATTTATGAAAATTATTTCCAACGATAAGTTTACAAAATAAGATTATGATATCACATTAAAATAATATAAATATTAATATCTTACCAACGCATGTATTTATGATATTTCCAGAAAGATATTCCCAAAAGTTGGATGCAAGCAAATCTTTTAACCTGACCCTCCTCACGCAAGAAAAGTAGTATTAACCCCCAAACAATTGATTTGTTTCGTTACGGGTTTTAGTGAGTAGTTCCAGATGGTTTTGCGAACAATCAACGGTATTTAATAAACAATAGTATTATAACAAAACAAAAATGGGCGGGAAATTTTTAAAGAGAGGACATCTGTTACCAATGATTACTCAGCATGTAGGTGTCAACATTTCTTTACGTCATATTTAAAAATTCTCCGTGATCGAGTCTCAAATGACAGGCCGAATCCTAAAACATTGTACAATATTATAGCCAGGCTATAATGTCCACTGTTTCCATGTCTGTTGTCAGTGGATATCAAATACAAAAACGGCAAAAAGGTGATCAATTTTTAATGGGGCCATATTTTTTACTTGAGGACCATTTCTCTCATCACCATCATCATATTTATTCTAACCACCATCATTATCATCATCATCCTCCTCAACATAACGAAAATCCTCTTCCTCATCGTAATTACCATTTTTATTTTCAGGACATCACCATTATCATCATCGTCACAATCATTACCACCTTCATTATTATCATCCTTACCATTCTACCTTCAGCGTC
Source organism: Paracentrotus lividus (assembly GCA_940671915.1). Classification (NCBI taxonomy): domain Eukaryota; kingdom Metazoa; phylum Echinodermata; class Echinoidea; order Camarodonta; family Echinidae; genus Paracentrotus; species Paracentrotus lividus. The sequence continues at coordinate 32,916,558 of CALNVZ010000641.1, forward strand.
ATAATCACCATTACCGCCACTATAATCCACCGATATCAGTATCAGCATCTTAACAACCATCACCATCTTCGTCATCATAATCATCATCCTTACCACCACAATGATGGATATGATCATCGATCGTCATCATAATAATAATTATCACTTTCATTTTCAGTACCATAATCACTACCAGGATATTAATCACTACGACCATAACCAACACCGCAATCCACCAACATCATGACATTATCATCATCACACCATCACCATCACTACAATTATCATCACTATCGCCACACCATCGCCATTATCATCATCACACCACCGCCATCATCATCACACCATCATCATCCCACCATCGTCATCATCATCACTACACCCTAACCATCATACCATTATCATCACAACATCATCATCATACCATTTTCATCACACCATCATCATACCATTACCATCACACCACCACCAATACTCGCATACTATCACCACGATCTGGCTAGAACACAACTTCTGTACTGTACATCACAGAAACTACTACTAGTATTACCATCATCTTCAAAATAATTCATACTTTCTTTTAATATGCTCACATCACTTTCTAAAGGCGAGTCGGGAAGAAACAAGGTATACATTGATAATGTACTGAATTACAAAGCAATAGATGAACTATGATTATTACTATCATTGAACCTGAAATATTGATTGAATTCCAATTTGAATTTTCCAATGAAAAATAAAAGATATGGAAAAAATTAGCAAAGAAATATTTCTGGTCAGTAACACTCTTTTCTGAAATTTACATTCCAATGAGTTTTCAAAAAGTCCACTCCTTTTATAGCAACGTTCTTGGGACCAAGTCAATCACTGTGTTTTAACAAAATCTTGTTAAGAACATTGAACATGGACCAGAATAACAATCTCATTTGGGTTTCGAGTTGGCTCACTTAGAAATCTGGCTCAGTGATCGCAAAATAAATCAGAAAAAAGAAGCATATTCTGAGAATGATGGTTATTCCTGTATAGGTACCTGTATATATTTTGTATCAAAATGCTGATTAGAAAATAACCATTATACCATAAGTATGTTAGGGCATATCGTCTGTTGAGAGCCATAAGGGCGCTATTGGAGATCAAAGATATTCTGTTTAGAGCCATAAGGGCGCTATTGCTGTACAAAGTCAATTGTATTAGCGCCCTTATGGCTCTCAACGGAACATCTTTGAGCTGTAATAGCGCCCTTCTGGCTCTCAGCCGACGATATATAAAAGCAAAATGACAGAAATTGAACCTGGTTTTTCGGTATATTAGCAGACCCTTTCTCTTTAAACTGACCTTTATTTATAAATTTTAGTCTACTTTGGTCTGCAGTAGAAAGAATAAAATTAGATTCCATGATAAAACATCACAAATGCAAGCTCAATGGCTTAGGTGCAAGAAGAGAAAATTACTTAGCAACTTACTTCACATCAATTTGCATTTGGGTTGAGAGCAGGACAGGTTTTATTTTTAACAAACAGGAGGTAATTTGAGGTATAGCTTACAAACGTATATATAACAAGCTATTGCTAAATATATCAACATGGTATAAATAGTGTCTTCTTAGGAGTCTAGAGGGCACTAGACTTATAATAGAATATCATGACATTGTGGCTCATGACAGATATTTTTGTTGATGGAATGAACAACTTTATACAGAAAATGTCTAACATTGAAATTAAATTTCTTGAAAATTAGATGTATCTATGGATAGATCCTTTAAAACAGGGACCATGTGCAAACCAACACTACAAGTTATGATCTAAACTGATCATTTGATTAGTGTCTACTGAAAGACAGCACCAAGTCAAAATGAACTATGTTGGTGTTGTTTCGTTTAATGAAAAGCCTTTAAAAAAAAAATTGTTTGAAAATTGTTCAACAAAAAGGAAAGAGCAAGATAAAGACAACTAAGTCAAAATTGGATTGTCCCCAAAAAATTGCCCATATAAAGTGAGAGCAAACTTAAAAAAATTGTGACATGAAAACTCATAGTTGAAATTCAGCAAAACTTTTTCGCAATCTTGAAATACAACCAGTTGGTTAACTTAAAAACCAATCTTCAGGCATAGTTCAAAGGTGGGGGTAAGAAATGCTTAGTATACCTCAAAAGAATACACACAAACCCACACTAAACATACACTCTCTCGCTCCTCCTAATACATATTTATCTTGCTAGATCTTTGCAGCAAACGTTACAAACCTATTTAAAAAGGCTTTCCGCATAAATGGTGGCAAAGTCAGATGTGTTAATATTAAGCTGCGAGTGGGGTACAATGGGGTAAATATTCCAGACTAAACAGTCAAACTTGCCTATATAGGCCTTCCAAAGAAAGAACTTAAGTGGCCATTAAAGACATGTGTAATAATATTTCAATATCAAACTTTGAGAGCTCAGTCCAGTATTAGTGGTACAATGGGGTATAAACTGTTGAGGCCATGGAAATATGACCCCCCTCAAAAATTTTGATATGTTCCACCCCCTCACAACAAGTGGAACAACCCAGCCCTAAATGGAGGTGGAGCCAGTGTTACCTGTTGAAAGGCATCACATTGTTTTAATTGATGCCACATACAACAGCCTTCTGACTCCACTCTCATTTTCGTCTTTTTTAGGTAAGAAATTCAACCTCTTATCCATTAATATTCATTTTGTATTCAAGTATAACATTATCACATTTATATTGATATATTGAATGTTATAACTGTTATTGTGTGAGAATCTGTATAAGTATGTATTTTGAAGTAGTTTTGTGAAGAAGTTGAGATTGCTTTGTTCATCAATTGGTAAAAGTCCAAGACAAAGGATTTTGAGTGTATTTATGCAATGCATCGTTTAGAACTTTGGAGTTTAACTTTAATATACTCATTATAGAGTTTCAGAAGTATGATAAGAATGATCTTTACATTTCCTATATTATATTCCAGTATTTCTAGTCTCAAGAAATGTTAGTAATAGAATTGGAAATAGTTGAAAAATTTTTATAATACCTAAGTTAGAGATGTATTTATCTGTGAATACACTAGGGACATATATGAGTGTGTTCAAGTACTGTGTGTAAACAAAGTGTGTGTCTCTACGCACAGCCCAGTAGGAGTATTACATAACATTGGATGTTATCTCAACTGGGTCTGTTGTGGAGGACGCACATGGTTTGAAGAACAAAGGATTCCTTACCCCTGCCCTCTGTTTGCTTAAAGTGTTATCTTAATGCGACAGGAGTGCAGAAGCCCTGATTTGGGGAAAACATCTGTGTGTGTCGATGATTGTTTTAGATGATATAAAGATATATTTAGGAATGATTTAGATTCAGAAATTAGAAGACAGATAAAGTTGTATATTCATAATATAGTTTTGATACAAAATTTATTCTGAAACTATTCTTTTGTATAAAGATATAAGACTAACCAAAGTTAACTCATGTATAAGTCAGAGAGGTTAGTTAAGATTCTTCTGTTTGTTTAAGTTGCTAGTCTAAGTTAAGAACCGTTAATCACATAATGCTTCCTTGTAAATAATACATGAGGATTTTAGAAGTATAAGAAAACAGTTCAGTTATATAGAGATTAGAGAACAACTCTAAATATACTTTTAATCAGTACCTAGTTTTGGTTTATTTATCATAAAAAGGAATAAGGATAACTCTCCTTCCTCTACATATTCAACAATATTGGTGTTCCTTTCTAATTAATTAACCTGAATAATATCTTTAAATGCTTATCATCGATATACAATTTGTATCTTATAACTTATCATAATATTTAGTCTAATCTTATTCTGAGGTAAGCAGATAATCTCCCGCATCCCTATAGCATATACATGACATGTTACATGAGATGAAACAGCTACCAGATTTATAAAGATTATCGCCTAGGTCAGAGTGCAAAGAGATGCAAGAGATGCCAAAGAGATGATAAGACCAAATAAAGAAGTAACAAATACCTTGAATAATAGAAACAGTAATAATATTAATTAACTGGTTTCATTATAATTTGATATATTTTCCACTCGATTGTTCGCGCTCGTCTGCATTGACAGCGCGTCACTTGAATCGCGCATAATATCTCTCCCGCACACTAAACGATCCATTGTTATACTTGACGTACACCATAGCCACACCGTCCACCAACAGCCCGTTCTTTGACTCCACTCTCATTTCGTCTTTAGATTACCACCCCTGTGAACCCCGTAACAACCTTCTCGGCGAAGCGTCCTGCCCAGGTTTATAGGAAAATCTGTACAAGTGAACGGACTCCTTCAGCTTGGTGACGTTCTGACGTCAACCACTGGGTGCTGATTTACAGCAGAAGCATAGAGAAGCGAGGGTGTGGCCAGCTAGTCAGGTAGCCAAACGCCTCTATTTGTGGAATTACTACAAAATAGTCAAATATGAATAGTATTCTGTCACCAGCTGCGGTGAGCACGAGGGAGCCGGAAGTGGCAGAAATGAACACGAACTCGCTGCCACCATTGTTGACGCCGTACCAAGCTTCCCTGGGAACCTTTCCTCCCAGAGATGCATGCAGAGAACTTCCTGACCCCTATTCCTTACCGTCGCCTGAAAACCTTCGGCCGAAGAATTGCCTGCGCCGTCGAGATCCCAGAGAGAGACACCCGTCCTGCAACCATTATGCTGCCTCCCTTGTTCAGGCTTTGGGACGAGGAAGAATTCCAAAAGTCTTTTGGTCAGGTGGGTAACCCTGGCCAAGGATGACAAATACTGCACCCTACCAAGTCTTACCCGGCAAATTGAAGATGGGATTTGCCCGCCGTACACACGGGAGATTATAGGCCTGGGTGTCTGAGAGAGTCGTGAGCCATGGGATTGGCCTCTCTCGGGGGTATCTCCGACTAGTTAAGGTGGAGTGTTACACGCTCCCTTAAGCTCCGGAGGGTTCTTAGGTGGTTCATACCTTAGAACCGATGTCATAACCGGCCTACCAGGAGCGTCTCACCGTACGGCCTCCCAAGGGAAGAAGGTCAGCATCAGGACTTTGCAATGCGGGTGATGAACCTGGGCGACCAGTAAAGTGGCATTTGCCTGCTAAGGAGGAAGGATGCGCATTGCAGTACAACCCGGACACCATTGCACAGGGCTTTTCTCCAAACTCGTTAAATACGGACTTGACGGGAAGGGTGTACCGGCCACGAGGTGCGGTGGAGCTCTTCTGCGAGGGCCACGTATGTCAGACCGATGTGAGGGAACCTGCTGTGAGGGGAATTTAATACCAGAATGGTGCAGATGGCGGTATATGAATTGTCAAGTGCCCTGCGAACGGAGGGAAGAGAGAAAGTCAGACCAAGCACCGACCTCAGCTGCCTCCGTTAGGACCGAGGAAGCCCCTTCGTCGGAAGTGTCCGTCCTAGCACAAGGCTTGGCAACCCTCCAAGCCACAGTAGCCTCGCTCCAGGAGGCAGTTACCCACTCTAGATCTTCGACTCAGCCAGAACGTAGAGCAGCAGCCCAGAGACCGCAGAGGGAACGAGGATGCGAGGCCTGCAGGACTGCAGGGACGGGAACAACCTGCTCCCACTGCTTCAAGTGCGGTGGGGACAATCACTTGGCAAGAGGTTGCCTCCATAAGCGTCCGGGAAACGGGAGACAGGTCACCGGGAGAGACAGCCGATAGCCTGTGAGAGCAAACTGTCTCACATACAAAGTGTATCCCATCTCACTCCTAGGAAGTTTAGCAGATTGGTAAGTTTGGTAGGTAGGAGATGTGTTATTAATTGCACCATCCAAGGAATTGGAACTAAAGCCCTATGGGACACAGGTTCCCAGGTTTCCATGATATCGAAAGGATGGTGGCAAAATAATATATCTCATGTGCCTCTTAACGACATATCTGCTATTCTTCCTAATAACCTCACCCTTTCCGCAGCAAACGGCTCCTTGATTCCATTTGATGGTTGGGTGGAAGTTGACATAGAACTCTCAGCCTCAGATTTGAATCAGGAGTCAATGCTTGTCAAAGTCCCAGTCCTGGTCACTTCTTCAGAACTTCCCGAGCCAATGATAGGATATAATGTTATCGAGTTAGCTCTCCTGAAAGATTCTCTGAGTCCCCAACAAGAAATAGAATTGTTTCATAGTGTATTCCCCTCCCTTCCCATAGCTAGAATCTCCTCTCTAATTTCTTTCCTCCGAACAGCAAGTCCCACTGACTTTGGTCACGTTAAAGTAGGAAAGAAACATGTAATTGTGCCCTCTAACCAAACAATCTCAATCCCTTGTAGAGTCCACACAGGTGCCATGGCGGAGACTACTGCTACGCTCCTACCAAGCTGTCATCCAAGCTTGCCCGAAGGACTCATCATCCCAGAGCAAGTGGTCTCCATTCCCAACAGGTCATCCTGCAGGCTAACAATAGTGGTTTCCAATTCAACAGACAGAGACATGAAGTTAGATGGCAGAACAGCCTTGGGAACACTTGAGCTAGCCTCTAATCTTGGACCAGGAGAATTACAGGATGAAACAACACAAAGTAAGGCCTATGTCTCCCAAACTTCTGCAGGTACCAACCACAAACCTTGGACACCACCTGTGGACCTCTCTCACCTGTCACCAGAAAATCAAGACCTGGTGAGTAGCATGTTACAGGAGGAGTCTGGAGCCTTGACATGGCATTTCCTTGTCTATTCCTTTCCTGA
>CALNVZ010000641.1:32925767-32966529 GCA_940671915.1 Paracentrotus lividus
GCTGTGCTTCAACCAGGTGATAGAGTGTTGGTGAAGAATTCTGCTTCACCTGGCGGACCAGCCAAGTTGAAATCATACTGGGAGAAGCAAATCCATGTTGTGGAGAAGTCTATAGGTTCTGATTCCCCAGTGTACCAGGTAAAACCTGAAGATGGAAAAGGAAGAACGAGAGTTCTTCATAGGAATCTTCTCTTGCCATGTGACTTTCTACCCAGCGAGAAACATGAAGGAGAAGAACAGCACAAACGACCAGAAACCTCTGATGCTCATCAGACACAAGCTCCTCGGAAGACTAGGATGAAACTTAGGGCAAAACAGAATCCAGCATCTGCCCCTCGACAAGAATCACATGGTGATAGCGAGACAGACTCAGATGATGAGGATTGGCCGGCTCAGTATGGTTTCACAGAACCTTATCTTGAGAGGACGCTTGAGCAAACAGAACATGCAGCACAAACGGATCAACCAAATCGGGATGATCTGGTAAACACACCAGAAGCTGAAGAAATTCAACAAGAACCTCAAAATGAGGATCCACCTCATTGCCAGGAAGAAGAAAAATAGACCTGAAGTTCGTACAACCACCTGAAGTGAAGATCAGGATGCCCAGCTTCATCACCTACAGAGCAACTGAATTGGAACCAAGGAAGAAGAGATTACCCCTAGGAACCGCCGCCCCACTCAAACTTTGAACTATAATAGTTTAGGTTTCCCGTTGCAACCCTACAACTCACAGGTTAACCAAATTCAAACTCCTACCCAATGTTTGTTCCCACAAAACATATCCCAACCCCAACCCCAACCCTGGTTAGGACACCCTCCTAGATTTTCCTACCCATGGTTACATCCTCCCTCAGTAATTCTTTCCCATCTCCCCTAACCACCATTTTGAAAATCAAGTAGCTTATTAAACAAGAGTGTCTAGTAGAGAAAATCAAGTTCTTGGGATATGCTCACAATGTATCTGTGAGATTATAATAGGATTTACATTTAAGACAAATCTAGGATGATATCATTGGATATTAGATACCTTGAAATAGTGATTTGTAAAGGGAAATGTAATAATTGAAGAGCTTTGATAGGGTAGACTTTGTTAGTACTTGTGCCTGTATATTACTACTATTGTAGGAAAGTATTATTTATTGTATAATCTAATTATAGATTAGGAAGATAAGAAATTTAGAAGTTCGGCCAAACTTTTATATAAAATATATCTGTCTCCACCTGTCAGTTATAAAGACAAAATATTATATTTTGACAGTCTGGTATAACTACCGATAATGCCTTTACATAAATTGTCCATATGTAGGTATATTACATGTTATATAACTTGATAAAGCTTTTAAATTGTTGTTTTTCAAATGTCGGGTGACATTTTTTAAGGAGGGAAGGTGTTGAGGCCATGGAAATATGACCCCCCTCAAAAATTTTGATATGTTCACCCCCTCACAACAAGTGGAACAACCCAGCCCTAATGAGAGTGAGCCAGTGTTACCTGTTTGAAGGCATCACATTGTTTTTAATTGATGCCACATACAACAGCCTTCTGACTCCACTCTCATTTCGTCTTTTTAGGTAAGAAATTCAACCTCTTATCATTAATATTCATTTTGTATTCAAGTATAGACATTATCACATTTAATTATGATATATTGAATGTTTAACTGTTATTTGTGTGAGAATCTGTATAAGTATGTATTTTTGAAGTAGTTTGTGAAGAAGTTGAGATTGCTTTGTTCATCAATTGGTAAAAGTCCCAGACAAAGGATTTGAGTGATATTGCAATGCATCTTTAGAACTTTGGAGTTTAACTTTAATAATACTCATTATAGAGTTTCAGAAGTATGATAAGAATGATCTTTACATTCCTATATTATATTCAGTATTCTAGTCTCAGAAAAATGTGTAATAGAATTGGAAATAGTTGATAAACTTTTATAATACCTGAAGTTAGAAGTGTATTATATCTAGTGAATACACTAGGGACATATATGAGTGTGTGTCAAGTACTGTGTGTAACAAAGTGTGTGTCTACTACGCACAGCCCCAGTAGGGAGTATTACATAACATTGGATGTACTCTCACTGGGGTCTGTGTGGAGGAGCGCACATGGTTTGAGAACAAAGGATTTCCTCTTACCCCTGCCCTCTGTTTGCTTAAAGTGTTATCTATGCGACAGGAGTGCAGAAGCCCTGATTTGGGGAAAAATCCTGTGTGTGATGATTGTTTTAGTGTATATAAGATAATTTAGAATGATTTAAGATTCAGAAATAGAAGACAGATAAGTTGTATATTCATAATATAGTTTTGTACAAATAATTCTGAAACATATTCCTTTTGTATAAAGATATAAGACTAAACCAAAAGTTACTCATGTATAAAGTCAGAGAGGTTAGTTAAGATTCTATGTTTGTTTAAGTGCTAGTCTAAGTTAAGAAACATAATCACATAATGCTTCCATTGTAAATAATACATGTAGGATTTAAGAAGTACTAAGAAAACGTTCATTATATAGAGATTAGAGAACAACTCAATATATATCTTTTAATCAGTACCTAGTTTTGGTTTATATAATAAAAGGAATAAGGATAACTCATTCCTCTTACATATTTCAACAATATTGGTTTCCTTTTCTATTAATTAACCTTGATAATATTCTTAAATGCTTATCATCGATATACATGTATCTTTAACTTATAATATTTAGTCCTAACTCATTCTAGGTTAAGCAGATAACCGATATAGCATTAATAATGATTTAAAAGTAAACGATATATAGATTTCGCAGTCGATGCAAAGAGATGCAAAAGGATGCAAAGAGATGTAAACAATAAAGAAGTAACAATTACCTTGATATAATAGAAACAGTAATATTTAATTAACTGGTTCATTATATTGTATTTTCATATTTGTGTTTTGAGATTGAAATGCGATATTTTGAATAAAGATCACATTGTTTTAATTGATGCACATTTACAACAGCCTTCTGACTCCACTCTCATTTCGTCTTTTTAGATTACCACCCCTGGAACCCCGTAACATAAACTACTAGCCAAAACAGTCAAAACATCTATTAAGGCCATAAAGTACTGTATAAATGGTTATTTTTGTGGTAGTTGAATTTTTTTTCACGAATTACGGCAAGTAACTACTCACGAACATGTTCACTTCAATGTATGGCTACTTAATGAAAACCTCACTTAAATTACAAATTTAAGGTCTTGTGAATTTGCTCACCTAGTTGAAAATTGCAAGAATATCTGTACGAGAAAATATTGGCTTATACAGTAACAGTTATAGTGGCCACTAAAGACAGCTGCATAAGTATTAGGATCGGTATTGGTGGTACAAAGGGGGAAACTCTCACATCTCTACACAGTAGAATAATGATGATAATGATGATGAAGATGCCTTCCCGCCACCAAGCACACAGAGATGACATCTTCATCCTCTTCCATCCATCTCAGATGGCGTACTTCTTCTTGCCTTCTTCATTAATGATGCAGATGTGCTGTGAAATGGGAGGGAAGAAAAGAAATATTACATTAAGAGTAGAAGAAGAGAAGGAAAATGGAAGGAGAGGAGAAGAAGAGGAGGAAAATGGAAGAACTCGATTCAGGACATGTGAAGAGGAGAAATAAAGAAAAGGAGAAAGAAGAAGAGAAAGAAGGAAGAAGACAGAAAGAAAGAAAAGGAGGAGAAAGAAGAGAAGAAAAATGAGAGGAATAAAGGGATGAAAAAGAAGTTCAAAGAGGTACAAATGTAAATCAAAAGGCTTACCCTTCCTTACTTTTAAGTTGACCAAACAGGATCAGGTTGTATGGATACTCTGTAAATTTTATATTTCACGTGCAAATAAAATGTCTTAATTTGTCTTAGCTTCAAGAATTTTTCTTGTGGCTACCTCGGCCATGACAGTATCTAGTGAGCACATGTAACGTCAAACCTGGAATACCTGAAATAAGCACTTAATATTATCAAACTATCCCCACCTCCTCCATTTACACTGCCAAAGATAGAGGGGTCGAAAGTCGAGTGTGCACTCTATTTTTATGCGTATCGTGAGGATGTTGTACCGATGTAGATAAAATTTTGGCCACAAAACTATGGTGTTTTTTTTTTTGGATTTGTGCAGCTGAAGCTTTAAAAGGCAATTTCATTTGTTTTTGTCATTACTTGTTTCTTCTATGTCACATACGACATGCCACCATTTTCCTTTTATATTATACAGCATGTATAATCCAGTCAAGTTTAGTCTTGGTTCTTTAAACTCTCCTGGTACTACTTGAGGATCACCATCATTCACAAAATATATATTTTTTTTAATGTACAAAAGCTGTGAAATGTTGTCTTAATGTCCGTTGCGACACAACATGGACTTGCCTTATGTTTATTTATTTATTTTTTTATTTATTTATTTATTTATTCCTCTTTCAATCTTTTCGTATTTACAATGATATAGCAATTTACATATTTACAACAGAATAAATATTACAAAACTATACAATGAGAAATTGAAAGAGAAGAAGACCGACTAATAAGCAGAGCTTGTAGAGTGAAGGCCTCCTTTAAAATTACACAATATTTTTATGAATTATTACTTAACTACACAAAAAATGAAAACAAACATTATTGATCGAGTATTTACACAGATCAAACTGAAAACAGTGGTAAATATATACAGAGAAAAATAATTAATAAATATGTAACACGCTATAGAAATACAATAACTAGTATGTATCTAAAAGAAAACTTTTAAACCTTCCTTTGACAATTTGTATTGAATTACATTGTATAATCTCATTTGAAAGAGAATTCTATCGCTTGGGACCAGCAAAAGCAAATGTCTTTTGTGCAAAGGATGTTCTATTCAATGAAAGGAGCTCGCCTGTCGTGTGAAATGGTTATGAATCGAATCATTTTTTATGAACATTTTAGTAAAAGGCAATGGTAATTGTTTATTGACAAACTTGTACATTAACTGTCCGAGCTGAAAAGTATACAAATCCTTAATTTTCAAAACTTTATTTGTCAAAAACGGGTCATTTGTATGTTAGTGTGTATGCAAATGACACAATGGAAATGGATTATAACTCCGGGTAAAGATACTCACTCCTAAATCACGGAAATACTCATTGTAGTCCAGGGCATAGCCGACCACAAACTTGTCTGGAATCTCAAACCCACAGTCTGTACAATCAAAATCAAAATTAAGACAAAGTAAAGCAGTGAATGTGCAAAATATTTGTAAGCATTTACATTGTCATTTGATAGACCAAAAGCTGTAGATACACATTTTCTACCGAAATGGGCTGAATTGTTGTAAATATGAAGAAAATACCATTTACACTTTTAACAAATCATGTCTCTCTACATACCTGTGTAGGTTAAATCATTGCATACCAAATACTTTATGCAGCAATACAAAAAGTAAATCATGTCTCATTTACATGTCGTTGTTTTATGACAAGAAAACTTGAAATTACTCCAGTCATGGTACAAGCAGTATTTCTAAATCCTATACGACCAGTGAGAATTTATTTAAATTATTGCATCATTCAGTAGCGGACGCAGCCAGATTTCATACAATGGATTTATCGGGCCCATGCGTAAACACAATAGAGCCGCTTTTGTTCCCGGACAATTGGGCCCCCGAAATGCATTCAATTCGATTTTCTTGGATCCGCGCCTGTCATTAACCCTTTCTGACTTGAAGGGGGGGGGGGTGCAAAATTTTGTGGCGATAAATCACAATTTCCTCTCAAAAAGCACAGTCAAAATAGGATTACATTATAACAAATAATTGATGTTAAAGAGCTGAGGTTTTACAATAGTGGTGTGTACTCACAGTCCGGTCTGTAGCCTATACTCCTGGGTGTCCTCTTGACTAGTAGACTGCATACTTTGACAGCCTTGGGGCTGTGACCTCCGACGACCTTTAGTAACCTCTGCATTGTGTGACCTGTGTCTATAATGTCCTGAAAGGAAAATATTGTATATTAAGTCACATGGTTACAAGGGCTGGAATTTGCAGACTTCTCTCTAAAAGAGAATCTAGCGCTGAAGAAACTTGTGAGCGTTCCTGTTAAAAAAAAAAAATGCTATTTAGGGAGAATATCATAGTTGAAAGGTCCACTGTAAAGGTTTGTTCTTCAATTGCTCTAATAGCCATAATATGACACCAAATGTATCCAAAATAGCTTAAAAGTTTGGGGCGAACATTTTGTGTTGTCCCATACATGCATGTCTATGTCAGTGCATCTGAATCTATGCAAAATTGGGTTAATTTTTCATCATTTTGGCAATTCCAAACCTCACAGCACACAATAATTTTTAGGTACATTATTGTCAACCCTTCCAATGCACATTAAAACAGTGTCTTTGATATTTCAATATCATAACCATAATAATTTTATTGACAAGCGAGTTTCTGCTTGCTCTATATGACACCTCATGAAACTTGCTAACCCTTTAGAATAACATTGGGCCTGAAAATGCCTTATAAATGCTGTATAAAGGAAACTTAAATAATATTTATTGTCATGGAGAGCTTTAGAAAAAACAAGCCAAGAGCAATAGTCGTTGAAGCATTTCGCTGCTAGCCTGTTAGTACTAACTGGTATCTCAGTGTTCAAAAAGCAAAAAGGAAAGCAATTGAAAGCAAAAATACTTGGTGACCAATGCACTATACCATATGGGATTGGCTTTTGTTTGAAACACTGGAGTACATGTGGCTTTTTTCACGAGTAAGAGACCTAGGTTTTGGACAGAACATTACTTGACTGATTACCAGAGGATTGACCAAAAAATGTGATTTTCACCGAAATTTGTGATACAATATTTTATCAGCCCAACAACAAATTGTTGGTTCCTCATCAACCTACCTCTACAATGAGAACATTTTTGCCCTCAAGATCCTCTAGGTTGTCTCCTCCAACAACAGTAATCTCACCCGTTGACTTGTCATTCTGAAAGAAATATAATCATGTTTCAAAAATTAAAGTTTAAACAAGACAATTAATTAAGGCTTGATTATTATTACACTTATATCAAGCTTAAAAGAGGTTTGACCTATGATATTTTTCACATATATTTACATATGTTATTGTCTTATAAAAAAGAGAACAAGATACAGAGCAACAGCTCCAGAACAAACAACAAGAAAATTATATTGTTCCTACCGCATAGCTCTTAAGACGGATGAAGTCGACGCGTAGTTGAACCGAACGTCCGGCGTTCTGGTTGAGGGCTTGCACGTAGTTAAGTAGGTCAGAGCAAAACTTATAGCCTCCTTTCAGGACGCAGAGAACGACAAGAGAAGCCGCTTCACCCATATCATCCCAGATGTCTCTGGCAAGCCTCTCTGTCCTATCAGGATGAAAATAAAAGTTTGGATTTTGATTTGATTTCAATGTTACCTTTTTATCTTTTCACATTAACAAGAATAATCACAGCATATTTTATGTAAAAATATAATTGCAAACTGTGCTGCTTCCAATACTAATTTGACTTATCAATTTTCTGACGTACTACAAATAGGTTCAGCAAAATATGCAAGAGATGTAAAAGGATTGATGATCATAGTCATATTACATACTCATTGCAAATCTTCAATTTACAGTACCAGTATTATTATTATTTGTGACCAAAGATAAAAACAGAAGGTCAAACTAACAATACAAACCACAATTTGAATAAACACATGGCAGTTAATTGGTTGCTACATACATCAATAATGCGAGGAGGATGGAATTTTACTGTTGATATTCAAGTATGAATTGTGTGTGAGTGTGTTTAATAATAATACTTAGTGTTTTTTTTTGTGAACCTGTCTAATAATTTGTTGCCAGTGGGTGAAGGGGGCTTAGTAGAAAAGGAACATTATAAAATCTGATGCTGGAGAAGTTAACAGAGATGAGCTTAAAAACTGCATACACTACACTATACATAATACTTAGTGTTTTTTTTTTGTGAACCTGTCTAATAATTTGTTGCCAGTGGGTGAAGGGGGCTTAGTAGAAAAGGAACACTATAAAATCTGATGCTGGAGAAGTTAACAGAGATGAGCTTAAAAACTGCATACACTACACTCGGATGGTGTAACTGGCGGCTTAGAACTAGGTCTTGGCAGTTTAGCCAAACTTTTTCTTGATGCGAGTTAATTTGTTGTGGTTTTTTCTATCCCTCCCCCCTTTTTTTTTTGGGGGGGGGGAGGGGGGGGGGGGTCTTGATACATTTGTATTTACCTGACAGCAATCACAACTTGTGGAATAAGAGTCCGATAAAGGTTTTGCACCTACATGTATACAACTACTACTTCATGTGCCAATTTTATTTAGACATATATTCACAGATATTTCTTGTATTAATTGTGTATTAATTGAGTATTAATTTGTTGACGATTTTTTTTTCAGGGGAGGGGGAGGGGGGGAAGATGATACTTACCTATCGGCGATCACACCCTGTGGGACAAGAATCCTCTCCAGATCCTGTTCATAATGCCTCGGTACACAGAATGTGTTGAGGCTGTATCCCTCATATTCATCTGGTATCTGTTAAAAATACATACAAATAAAAGATTGGTAAAACCTGGTTGACTCTATAGGGCAAGTCCAAGCTATTTGTTAACGAGATGGTGATTTTTCAACTTTTCGCCCATTTTTGTGTCAAGTGTGTTAGTAAGGTTTTAAAAGTACATGATGTATCATAATATCACCACAAAGTGTATGAAATAAACCTAATGCAAATGAGGTATAAAAGTCATTTCAAGGTCACATGACATCATAAGGCTCATTAATATTCATGAAAAATGATAAAATGCATAAAAAAATGCTATTTTTAACCATTATTTATAAAGGTTTGTTAGCCTATAGGAATACAACCAAAAATTACATATTTTCTGTTTCAATGTCATCTTGGCTTCCTCTGGTGAAAATAACACAAACCGCCTTGGCTACACCAAATATTTAATGGAAAATATTTCATGGAATAATTGTCCCATGTGTTACGTGTCCCATGTGTTACATGTCATATTTTATAAAACTTGAACTTGCCAGAAAACGTGAGGCTGTATTGACATTAAAATATGTATTTACAAAGTTTATTACATGGTTAAGAGGATGTGACTATGCAAGTTTTTATCTGCTTTTTAAATTCCTAGTAGGCCTACATGTGAACAAATTCAAAATGAAAAAAAAAAAAAACACCATTTTTTCTGGTCCCATGTGTTACTAACAAATAAATTATCACAAATTAAATATGAGTTGTGTTATTTCAATTATTGTTTATGATTTTGTTGAAGGTTCTTAGTACCTTCAAAAACATACCTAAGGATTGGGATTTCCATATAAGATTTTTCAGGTTTGAGCCCCCTAAATAAAATATGAGCAGATTAATGAAATGTTTTGATATGCATATGTTAGACCCATGTGGGTTCTACCTCCCATAGCATAATGAAAATCTAACTCCCAAGCATTTTTGTTCAGTAGGGTGAGATGTGTCCAAATGGGACCTACCTGGTGTCAACCTGGCAGACATACATGTACCTTATTTGGAAAGTGTGCCATTCCTAAAAACATTGAGCTGTCAATTAAATGCACTGATATGTTTAATTGTTTTGTTCATGTAATAAATCATAATACGTTTCAGCAATTTTGACCACCTTTCTTATAAATTTTTTTCACATTGAAATTCTCTTGGTGGATGTGACAGTGTCCGTTCACATTTAAGGATGTACATGCAAGTGCCATGTACTTTAGAAACTGAAGGGCTGTCTAATGAAAATGGTGTCTGAGTAAAGCACAGGTAATCTACAGCAAGTGTAGAAAGTTTTACTGAAACTCTTGCCAATCTGATGACATGAGAACGATTTGAATAACAAAATTTAAGTTTCCCTTCACACTTTTCGTCACATCCACCAAAATTTCAGAATGCCATAAAAAAAATTTGGCTCTGGTGACTCCAGATGTGTTTACATATACATGTATTAATAAAGAAAGGTAACCTATACATCTTTTGAAGAAATTTAGGAATTTCAACGTTACGTTTTTATTTTACTTCACGATACAAATGTCCGTTCACACTTGTCACATCCACCAGTCTATTTTTGCATTTTCATATTTATCTCAAGTTTAAAAAGGTAATTAGCTGTGAGTCACAGGATATTTTATCTTCTTTATTTAGTTGATAATAATGACTGACAAAGAGATTTCTATGTTACTTGAAATTTACAAAAAATATGAAAATATTTATGCCATATTTCGGTTCACATGTCACATCCACCATGTTGCTGTGAAAAAGAATACTCTGCATACCGATGGAGATGATATTCGCTATGAATACTCCACTAACTCTATGTACTAGATCAGAATCTAGATCTTTACTCATCTTTATATTTCAACAAAAAATGCATAGAAAAGCTTTCCTATACTATAGTCTGTTAGATTCCTTCTCGTGTAGCGCAGTTTCCAGTAAAAACTAAAGAATATCTTCTCATGTTTAAAGAAAAATATAAGTTCAAATGTGTTCAAATTTTTTTGGGCCCTCTGGCTCTGGCATGGCTCTGCCAACCGGCATAACATAAGGTCATATATCAGCCGTAGGGGTAGGTTGGGTCAATCGGGTCAAATAATGTAGGCCTATACTTTTCCAATTTGCTCAATCTGGGCGCCCCATGTTTAAGGTCAGTTTGGTGTCCCTTTGAAGTCATTTTGGCACCCTTTTGGGTGCCTACCTGGGGGGCCCCGGGCGCCGAAAGCCCCCCGCCCCCAGAATACGTGCATGCTTCACTCGTCTTTTCCCAGTGGCAGTGCACGTGGAAACGGACCAGTGTATCTTCTTTCAGCAATCTATCTTCCTTACGCGCCTGGGTATACTATAATAGATCTAACGTTAGAGTCTACTCACATACAGCTGCAAACCAACATATTAAGGCTGTACTGAAAAATGGCTGTCTGTCGCCCTCTTTGATGCTGAGGAAACTTCTCAATAAATAATTAGTGAAATCAGCTTTAGTTTAAACCTAACAAAGTTACTTCAAAATAAATTCAGATAATCTAGAGTCTATAGTATCATTGAAATATAATTCTTCAATTAGACCTAACTTTTTAGATATTTTTTTATGTTCTTTAGCACAATTTTTAGACCCTTTTTGGAAATGCCACCTTGACTGGGCTGAGCTTCTCAAAACACCATTTTGATTTTTTCTGCATTGACTTTCCATTGGAAGAAAACTGCTGCAGTAAGGTACTTCACAGTGCAAGGTCAATTATGAATTGACCATGCATAAGTGTAACAGTTAAGTGGAGTCTACTATAGAACTAAACCGACCAGCCCCCGTCGCGAAGCGACGGGAACTGACGAACCAGTTGACATATTTGGCGAAGTTTTGAAAATATCTATACATGACCACAAATTTCGTGGTCAAAAATACCTTATTTGAATTCATACTCACATTGAATCAATTCTTTGAAGTTTTTCCTCGAATTAGTGACATCTGCGAATGTTTCACATGAAGTAATCAACTAAAAATGTAGAAAAATACAGGAAAATTGAGTCCATCAACGTATATTTCTCCGTGCGTGCGTTGTCTTCGCCATACGTCTTCGCACAGTAAAATGACGTCATAGAAAATGGCAGCGATGGCACCAACACTATGAGAAGAGACAAGGCCAACGGAAAATTCAATTTGGTAAGTCAAGAAGCTCTTATATACTTTCATTTTTAGTCGTTGTTACGCGTGAAACATCATAGAAACCTTACAACAACATTTTAACATTAGATTGATTAAATTGACCAGTATAATTCACTTTGCGCTCATCATCACTGAAAGTTACGCTGTAAATAGGGGTGGTGGAAGTACAGCCCCGTCGCCTTCGGCAACGGGGCTGTGTATAGTTACTATAGAACGTGTCGTTAGGCCTACTACTACTAGCAGTCATGTTGTTTATGATTTTAAATGATCTTCGCACGCTTAGCAAATCACTAATCAGAGCCCCAGTATTTCAGACAGTAACGAGGTTTGCAATTGCAGCCAAATGATTTAAGCTCGTGGTGGTATCTCATTTTGCAGTTCTAACGTTTAAACGTCTCTGTGATTCGATCATATCCCATGCATGGATGACAGCCTGAGCGCCTGAATGATCTTTGTTTGAATGCAAATCACAAAAGCCAAGCAAACCCTCGCTCGCGCCATTCAAAGCAGCATACGTGTTGCCTGAATTTCCGGGTAGACTTCAAGAAATACATTTAAGAATGTTGATTTCAGACACCGTGATTTGATAATCTGAAAAAGAAATAAAATAATTGAAAACCAAGGAAGAAAATAATAACTTACAGATATTATTGTCGACATTTTCTGTATTTTAGCAGCAGGTTCGCCGTCTCCTCGTTCGCGCGTCACACCGTTCATCGTGTTTGTAAATATCAACCTTCGAACTCTTGAAAGACTGATCCACTCGTTTAGAGGGTTTCTTAAATAAAACTTACAACTGAAATTGTATGAATTTCAACAATTAATGTATTTTGATTAAATAGATTACAACATATTTATTTTTAAAGCGAAATTCACGTAACAATTACGGTCGTTAGCATTCAATTGATCCCATATCATATTTCCAGTTGTCAAGTCCTCTCCACAATGTAATGAGATAGTCTAACTATCTCGTGCAACCGGAAGTCTATTCCGCGCGCTTTTTAATAATGCATTTATTATGTTGTTTTTTTCTTCTAAAAGGATATCTCTTTCCTCCACATCCACGGCTTCCCCAAGCTCAGGGAAGATGCAAAAGAGTGAGGCAAACAGGAATCTACCCATAGAGGTGGATATACCTCTATGAATCTACCCAAGCTAGTTCAAAATATATGGAATAGAATACTTAATTCAACGAAACTGATAACAAAAAACAAAAAAACAAAAAAAGAAAGAAGAATAAGAAGAAGAAGAAGAAGAAGAATAAAAAAAAGAAAAGAAAAGAGAAGCTCCATAGGCCTAAGGGCCGCGCGCCCCCTCATTTTTGTTTACCAGTTTTTTCAAGGGGAGGCCGGGGTGCATTAAATTGGAATTTTAGATTGTGGTACACCGTTTTTTCCATAACATCTGGCGAGCAAAAAGGAACATCATTTTTTGCACGTCACACTGGCCGAGCGATAAGTGGGGGTGGGGGGGGGGGAGGAAGAAGTTACATTTCCCCCAAGAATTCTTCCTTTTTTGTCTAACACGCTGCCCTCCAGCGAATATCACTTGCCTATATGTTGGCCTGATGTGCCCGCTCTTTTTCCAAATGCTTGATCCGCCGCTGAAACCCCGATACTCTTAAATTATTATGTACGCCTATGCTATAGTATTTTATTTCTAATGATATTTCAATATTATGATATGATGATTTTTTTTTTTTCTTTTTTGAGGATCGATTTTTTTTTTCCCCTCAAAAATTCCCCCTTGGGCGGTCTCGTCTGAAAGGGGGTGCGTACCCCCCGGTCAAGCCCATGATATCACTGGCCTGTAGGCCTAAAATATGCGCCCGCGGCTCTTTTTCCTAATCCTTGATCCGCCAGCTGAAATCCCGATGCTTTTAAATTATTAGGCCTATGCACGCCTATGCCCTTCGTGATCATTGTACTTTTAAAGTGAGATTTAAATATTTTGAAGATGATATTTTTTTTATTTATTTATTTATTTTTTTGGTGATCGACCATGCCCAGACTCTGAACCCAGCAAAGGAGCTGGATCTTGAAAAGTGTATGAAAATATAATTTGCAAAATTCTGAAATATTACTTATGCCAATGTTCTCAAAATGTCGGCATAGGGCCGTGACCATTATACTTTTAAAGTGAGATTTCAATATTATGAAGATGATATTTTTTATTTATTTATTTTTTTTTGG
Source organism: Paracentrotus lividus (assembly GCA_940671915.1). NCBI lineage: Eukaryota > Metazoa > Echinodermata > Echinoidea > Camarodonta > Echinidae > Paracentrotus > Paracentrotus lividus. Next base: position 32,939,652 of record CALNVZ010000641.1, read on the forward strand.
TGATCGACCATGCCCAGACTTTGAACCCAGCAAAGGAGCTGGATCTTGAAAAGTGTATGAAAATATATTTTGCAAAATTCTGAAATATTACTTATGCCTCTCAAAATGTCGGCATAGGGCCAATTGTAGCCTATATGATATATTGAATTAATACATAATACATTTGGAAATTGTATCCTTAAAACAAGATTTTTACTTTCCTTTTTTCATTTTATCATTTCTTTGTCATTAGTTTTAGAAAGGCTCAATGGCTGAATTCCTGACGTCTCAAAGTGAAGTTAATTATGTGAATAACATTTCCTCCAACATGCCCTATTTTTTTATATTTTATATTTTTTATTTTTTGTGAAAGGGAAATGATCATCAGCTTATGGAGGAATGTAATTTGTAACATAGATAGTGAAACTGACCAAAAATATATATTATGAAAAAATGAGCAAAGAAAATGAGATTCCATCAGCATTTTTATAACCCGAAATTTCATGATTGCTGGACAGGTGCTCTACCGACAGAGATTATGGCAAGTCCTTATTTCGATATTCGTCAATTCAATTCGTCAATTTCAGCTTTCCAGATTAGAATATAGAGGCGGGGGAACGAACGAATATGAAAGTGGTGGTCACGATAGAAAAGGGGATCTTGAGATCAGAGACATAAAGAAAAAAGTATTTAGGGAGGGGTTGCGCTGAAAAATTGCCTTTAAATGACATGCTTTTAAGAATCTTGTTTTTTAATGTTCATTTAATAATGCCGGGTTTTAAAAGACCTATGGGGTAATAAGGGGCATTTTTTAGAATTAAAAAAGCCCCTTTTTAGTATTAAAAGTGCCCCTTTTTACAAAAGAAATTGTCAATGAGACTTTTTTAGAAGTCTGAAAGGCTTATTTTTAGTATAAAAAGGGCATTTTAATTAGCTAACAAAAAGGGAACTTTTTAGTCATAAAAAGTTACACTTTTAGGTCCATGAAATAAGTCGTGTAGTGGGGTGATGTGGGGAAGGGGGGAGGGGGCGGGCTCACTGTGCCCCTCCCCGGCCCCCGGTTCCGCCGCCCTTCATCAATCTAGCTTGCATAAACCACTCATAGCACGATGTCAATACTTATTGACTCGTAGACCAAACTACCATATTTTTGGGGAAATTTTGGAACCTCGTCAATGTTTTTTTTTCCCAAGGTTTTTTACTTTTATGCAATAGCTTTCAGCTCTAAAATCAGGTCGTAATACATTTCTATGTTATACAAGACATAGAGAATAGGTTTTTGGAAAAATTTCAATCATAATCATGAAAAAGAAAAAAAAAAAAAAAAACATTACTGACATTTTTCCCTTCCCCGCATGAAATCTGGTGGGGAACTTAACTTGTCAGGACCTTGAATAAAAAGAATAATTTGCATCCAAGAAGAGAGAAAGAAAATTATAAACATCAGGGATAGTGAAAGGAACAAAACACTCAGTTATTGAAGAAAGGTACGTGGAAAATGTTATTTCAAAAGTAAAAAATTAAGTTTGCTTTTCTGAAAGTTTTCTTAATGAATCTTGCCATTAGTCCCATAGGGCTTAGGTGCATGTGTGGCATAGACCTGAAGGGTAGTAATAAACTCGAGCAAAAATGCGAGGGATCACGGTGAAGACAAAAATGCGCGTAAAATAAACCGCTTTTGGTTCATTATAAGGTAAAACGTTTGTTTCGCGCAGCTTCCCGCTTAAGAAAGTCCCTTTTTTCACATTTCGACCCCATAAAGATCCTACTTAAAGGCCTTATACCGCGAATTGTTATTGTCATGATTGTCATGCAATGTCAGTGTCAATGTTATAGTCCAATTTGTCCATTTTATCATATTCCTCATAATTGTATTATGGGAATAATCAAGTTTTAAGTTCTGTATCAGTATAATCTTATGAAATGTCATACTTACCGAAACATAAGGTATATCATCCATATTGACGAGCTATATGTGTTCAGCACGTTCCCACCTTCAATGTAACCTGCATGCGATGTCGTGTTAAAAGATAGCTTTATGAAGTATGAAACACGTGTGTCTTGAATGGGTGAGAAATATACCCCAGTCACGTACACTCCTAAAAACGACCTACAACAAACAAACTTGATGAATATAATTTAGGGGTGGTCTATTGTTTATTAATGCAAGGCTTGGTGGTGTGACCGTGTATTGGGTACCCTTATCTTTTTCTCGATTCTGGTCTCAAAGTGATTAGGCCTACATTAAATCCGGATCGGAAATAAGTAACCTTTGATTGTTTGGTTAAATTCGATTGAGGCTAAGGTTAGCTGCGTTCAACACAAAAGGGTCCGAAAGGTCGTTTTAAGAGTCCTTTAAAATCTTTAAAAGGGCATAGTAACAAAACTTATGTAAGGGTGGTATCTCATCTCTCGGAGAAGTCTTCGCGACAGAATAGAAAATTTCGTCTCCGCGACGGATAAAAAGTATTAGAGACGTCTCTGATATCGCGGAGACGTCTCGGAGAGAGATTTGGGACTACTTCAGACTTTTAAAAAAATAAATTGTCGCGGAGACGTCTCTAATACTTTTTATCCGTCGCGGAGACGAAATTTCCTATTCTGTCGCGGAGACGTCTCCGCGAAGTGAGATACCACCCTAAGATGTTGGTTTCACCATTCTGAGACGACACTTTTGTTCAAAGAATGCTTGAGCCTCCTTTATTGTGCAAAAGTCTTATTCAGTTTCTCTTTATCGCAGTTACAATTATGACGTAACGGGGCTTCGAGGAAAAATGAAATAAAAGCATTTTGCTGTTTCATAATATTCCTCCGTATTATACCCCAATATAGAGTAATTATTGTTATGTATACTAAATTGGTGGAATCACTTTCTATAGGCTTATAATGTGTGTAAGCATGTTGCTATGTCACGCAAGAGTTTTATAGCCATATTACAGCCTTCGGGATGTCAAGGGGAACTTAGTTTTGATCCAATAGGTTTACATTTAACTTAAAAATACATATTTTTGAAACAAGGGAACCCACTAAAGAATTCATCAACAGGCCTATACTGTAATCGCTTGCATAATATTTAGGGCCTATCCAGGCACCGCTCCAGGCGTCACCCTGGATCATTATCATGACTGTGCCGATAGATGGCAGCAACACCAAAGCCTTTTACGCCATTATTGTGCCTGCTAAAATAATAATAGGGTATCATCGTTTGACTGATTCTTGTTAATTGTGATCATATTTTGTAATTAACCTGAACCGAAACAAACCTTTAAAATAAGCGAAAAGGGTAAAATACGAAAATACTTTTTGATTTCTTTTTTCCCTTTTTTCCATTGCTGTTATTTTTTAACGAACATTGCTGCGCACCATCTCTCCTTTTCCTGATCAAATTTCTTGAATTTTCAGTTAAATATCTCAGGAAGAGTGACATATCAGTTCCATTTGGCTATAATGTAGGTATACCAACAATCATGTCATAACAAAAATTGAAAAGAACAATATTAACACTCAGTCATACTGGAAAATTATGCCATGCAGTTGAATGTTAACATTGTAATAGTACTGCAATTCATGCAAATGCCTCTGCATAATCACAATGGCATCTGCTATTCAATCAGGCTCTTCCTATTCCTATTAAACTGAAACCTTAAGAAATTACAGGCACCTATATATTCCGTCTTAGAAATTTTAGACCATTTAAATGTCCCGTATTTGGAACTTTTTAAGGTTCTTCAAAGGGCAGAAAAGGGCTCTAAACTCCCTTTGAATTGTTTTTGGTTCCACAAGGAACCCTTTAAGGTTATAACCTACAATCTAAAAAATAAAATAGTGGAAAGGGGGCCGAGGAGTGACAGCTTTTTCGAGAGGGTCACCTTTTCAACCCTTTTCGAAAACGCTGTCACTCCGTATTATAGGTTAATTTACCCCATTCCAACATTCTCTTTTAAATACAGTGTATGGGGTTCTTGAAGGTGTAAAGAACCGCATAGATTGTTTAAAGGACCCTATACAAAATTGGTAGGGTTCTTTATAACAATGCCTAAAAGCGTACCACTCATGACTGTAAGATAGTGTGCAACATGCCTTGACTTGCCCTTGCAACATGCCTTGACTTGCACGCCACATTAATTTTAAGCGTAAAAAAGAAGACTTTTCTCTTTAATTGTTAAAAATAATATAACAATATTTGCTAAGTATGAACTATGAGAAATTATGCCGCCGACCTGATCCTAGCATTGTCAGTGATTTTTAGATCTTTTAGCCCAGCCATTACAGAGAAAATGAATTATTACGATTGTATAGTTAATAAGTACAAATGTGACTGTAGTCGAATTTGGCAGGCAAAGAGTTAATATCTTCATTATTATTAGGGAGTTGTACTGAGTATAATGTCAACGTGAACAAGGTTCCGTAGAGGTAAATAGTGAAACATTTTGATATATATCATGGTGGCTTACTTGCGTGTGACATTTCATTGCTCTCCAATCTATACTTGTTGCAGTCGACTGGTCGAATCGAGAACGCCGAGATGGGTCATGTTAAGTTCTTGACATTGCTTCCTATACTGGAAACGACAGGAAAGTCAAGCCTGAAGAAACCATCATCAATTAAAAGCTTCCATTCTTCATGTTCTTCACCTATGGAAATCTGTTCGACACGATTCTAAAACTCCACCAATCACTTGCCTTTTCGAAATAAATTTAATTTATTATAAGACGACATGGCAGAATAAGTAATCTTGTCAGGTTGACATAAACAAAAATCATGACCGTCAGTACTCAACTTAGGAGGCGCGGAGCTACGGGGGGGGGGCGGGGGGTTAGTTCACCCAAATGTTTATTTGTGAGCTTTCTTTCATCGATTCTTACAGATTAAAAAAAAAAGACTCTGTTGTTTGATTAATGCGGACATCCAGTGTGATTCCAATTGCTTTGATACTGCCCAATTTTATTTTGACATTTTCAAAGTTTTCTTGTGCATCAATGCGTTGCTCTTTTGTATTGTATTAAAATTCCCCCCAAAAAAGAAGAGAAGGTGATTTCGAAATCATAATTTCATTAATTGTTTGATTAAACTGAAAAATAATTGACCGTAACAGTTCCGCTTTCTTGGACTTTATGAATGATAACAGAGATGCACGGACAATATCAAAAGGCGAGTGGCGCGCGCTTGATATTTATAATCCAGCTAAAAAAAAAAAAAAAAAAAAAAAAAAAAAATGATTGAACGGAGCAGGTTTGATTCGCCCATGCTGACATTAGACTTTTACATGGGCATGATTGGTGTAATCTCATAAAAAGGAGTTGTCCCTCATTTAACTATCCTTGCTTAAGCTTGAATATAACCCTTTTTGAGTATCAGAGGATACTTATATGTGTTGCACCATCTCTTAACATAGCTTTTCATAATACTTGCGCCGCCATAATTTAATTATATATTATATTTTATCATTTATTTGGTTTAATGATTGGAGCAGGTTGGATTCGGCGATGGTCACATTAAACATTTACCTGGTGTAATTTACATAAAAAGGTTGTAGCTCATTTAGTGTTAGCTGGAGTTTTAAGTGCTTTTTTTTAAATCTTGTATAATTTTCAGACAGTACTTCTGTGTGTTGAACCATCTCTTGAATTGCTATAACTTATAAGCCATAATTTTTATCCGCGTCACACCATGCACCATACCGGACGCCTTGTTGCAGCGGCACCTGGGATTGCTTAGGGTACATATCAGACTGTAAAGTGTGGGTGGAAATAGTAATGTGTGTCGGTGCGTGATCTGGTATGGCCTTATTGCGCAGACAATCGTATTAGCGCACTGTGACGAAGGCTAGACGAATAATAAAGTCCCAGTCACGTTCAAATATAAATGAAAATATTAGCAGTTGATGACAAGCGACATTATAAACCACAACCACATTAAAATTCAAACAACAAGCGACAAATTCATATAGCCTACGCCGTATGGTAAATGCATAGAGACATCAAGGCGTGTTATGAGCTCATCTCGCTTTACATTTTTCACAGCATCTCGAAAGCATAACAGTGTGTATCAATAGATGAAATGTTGTGGGAAATAATATATCGAATATACGATTGGAGGTTCTTGTGATCGTCGTGCAACAGTTGATAATAACTTAAGTCTTTCTTATAAAAAAAAAAATACAACAAACAACAAATACAAAACAACAACAACACACACACACACACACACACACGCAACACACGCACACACACACACACACAATCACACACACACAACACACACAAACTGAATTTGCCTAGCCTGTCTTAGATTCATTTCATTTAACTAAGAATTTCTCGTGACATCTTTTAGGCAAGAGTATAATTGGAAAGTGGAACGCTCCTCTTTAATCATTTTTTTAACATATAAATTGAAAAGCTTGGACAATTATGAGCCTTGTACATTATGGATGACCTTTTCATTGATACGCACTGTACACACGATATAACGAGGCCTCGAGTGAGATGCCTCGATCGTGTAATAGAGAGGCCTAGAAAAAGGGATATCATTATAAAATCTAAAAATTATTCATACTCGCAATTCGATATTGTTATGCGTATGTATACGAATATATGAAACAGAATTGAACGTTTTGCGACTCTCAGGGCATTAATATTACTTTTAATGGTATAACTGTCATATGCCTTCTGAAAATCATACTGAATCGTTATTATATTTTGATTTTCATGCATAGGGTTTCCCCTGCTATGAAATTTATACATGTTGTATTGTTCCATCGAGCACCTTCACATGAAGATTATGGGCGAAGTAAGTATCGTTATATCCTTAGACTGTCATCAAGCGTTCTAGAAGTTTAGCATTTTTCTATTTCTTTGTTATTATTATTATTATTATTATTATTTTTTTTTTTGGGGGGGGGGGTGGGAACATTACATGAGCCTAACTCAAATTATGTCATGTAGGAAATATGAAAACATAAATCCACACCTAAGACATCCCTAAACAAAAGGGGTGTCCTTTCCCTTTTCAAACGCCAGACATAGGTAAAGCCACCGAGTGAGAAAGAGTTTTCTTACTCTTTTTCGTTGGGGTGATATTTTTTTAACAAATAAGTTTGTTTATTTAGTCAAAGAACTTAATCTCGTAAGTAGCTATAAATTCACTTTGGACCAAATTGAATTTTAAGGACAATTTTAGATACTGTTAAGCATATTGCATTAGTGATTATTATTACTACATTTTTGGGGGGGGGGATGTTTGAAAGATTTTGAAAATGTCAAATTTAGATTTTATTCCAAAGGGAGCTAAATGTAAAAAGTTTTGATTCCAAAGGAGCAACATTCACTTTAGTCAACTCATACGCCCCGTGTCACTTGAGAGTTCTGAAAGGTAACATTACGGAGAGTTGGGTTTTAAGAAGAATTTCGGAGAGTTAAAAAACTCTGAAATTTCTTTGTTAACATTACATAACACTATAGCGAAAGAAAATAAAGGGGGAAATCAAAATAAAAGGGAAAAAATGGAGGATCGAACCAATACTTGATCGATGACCCCTTGATGGCCGAAGGCCCACCCCCCCAAAAAAATAACACCACCCTTATCGCATGGCCAGCGTGACACAAACTCCATCTAACCTAATTCACCCGTGCAAACCTTATACGTGACGCTGGGAACCTCCCAAGTGAGGACATGCCTACATATGGTCAGGGCGCGGATTCAGGGGCTGAGCGGCCCGCCCCAGCGAAAAAAAAAAAAAAAAAAAAAAAAAAAAAAGAAAAGAGAGAGAAAAAAAAGGGGAAATAAAAGTTAAAGGAAAAAAAAAAATGGACGATCGACCCCTTGAAGGCCGAAGCCCCCCTAGGGGAGAGCTACGGCTAGGCCAACCCCCCCCCCCTTATCGCATAGCCAGCGTGACATCAACAAAACTGTTGTGATGGGGGGAAAAAAATTTTAATTTGGGGCCCTCCTCTCATGAAATCCTGGATCCGCCACAGTTTTATTTAGCGATTTGTTCATTACCTTAAGCGATACATTCAGATCCTCAAGCACATTACGGCTACCAATCTACAACATGAGCACAAAAATTTGATATAACCAATGATGTTTTGATATTTGTACTTAATATATCTTTGGGTTTAGCTCCTTCTGGAATAAAACCTCAAAAATCCCCCTTTTCGGAAAAGATAACAAATTCCGTTTTTTCTTGATTAATTCTCAGTAATTCTCAGTAATTAAACATTACAAAACATTATGCAAAGTCCAGCCCGCTAGCAAAGTAATGTGTTTCAAATTGAATTGCAATTGTTAAAACGTGTTTAGATGGGCGGAAATGGACATTCGACTAAGTTTTTTAGATAAATCCATAGAAATTGAAATTCTAAAAAAATTATTCGCAAGTGAAAAATTTACTATTTGATTTATTGACACATGATTGATTTATCTAAGACAATAGCCCTACAATGGTTATATATCAAAATAAAACAACAGTCGATAAGGGGAAGTAATAGATGTAGGGGAGAGCGGGGTTATATGAAACATTTTTTTCACAAAAATGGACGTAAAACAAAAACGAATTTTATTCAAGAAATTAACAATCAGCTTGAGTGTGTATCTGTGTGCTACAAATGTACCCCGTAAAATTCTTAGTGATGGTTCCTGAAAAAAAAAATCCACATTGAACAAGACCATGTCAAGTTTTCCACCTAACCCCATATACGGTGTTAGTTGGAGCATGCATGGTGTTTTGTGATTTATTTAGAGTGTTGATAATTGACTGACTAAAGGAATATAACCTGATACCCCAAAGGCGTCTTGTTCTGTTAAAACAATGATTTCTTGTATTTTATCAAATTTATAACATATTTGCATCACTATCTGTAACCGAATTGTATCTAATTATATTAAATAATAATAATAATAATAATAATAATAATAATAATAATAATAATAATAATAATAATAATAATAATAACAATGATAATACTAATAATAATAACAATAATAGTAATAATAATAATAATAATAATAATAATAATAATAATAATAATAATAATAATAAAGGAGAAACGGAAGGGTTTATATTTGCCATACAAGATCAGGTAACCAAGACACGGGCATATGAGAAATCCATTCTGCAATCAGATGTAGAGGACACGTGCAGAGTATGTGGGAAAGAACCTGAGACTCTAATGCATCTGGCATCAGGATGCCCCATCTTGGCCCAAACAGAATATATCAGCAGACATGATAACATTGCCAAGCATATACACTGGCAACTTCTAAAGGATCGTGGGACTCAAGCATGTGACCATCCATGGGAACATCAGCCACAGACAATCACCCTGGCTGATAAAAGTACCATATATTGGAACTGCGGCATAATGACAGACAGAGCTATCAACTGTAACAAGCCAGACATCATCGTAAGAGAGGGACACAAAGTTAACATCATCGAAGTATCCGTCCCTCACGACATAAACATCGCAGTCAAGGAAAGGGACAAGCGGCTAAAATATCAAGACCTGAGGATCGAGATCGAACGAATGTGGAACGCCAAGGCAGAAGTCACCCCGGTGATAATTGGTCACACGGGGATGGTAAAGAAGGGAATCGAGAGTCTCATCACCAAGATCTCCCCGAACATCAAGATCTACGATCTTCAAAAAGAAGCCATTCTCGGCACAACTAGAATGATCCGAAAAACACTTGGACACTAAAAAGTTGCACTTGAAATCACTTTGTGCTTTTTGTTAAAGCAAAGTCTTTTTAAGGAAAATTACGGACTTGATCCTGTTTATCATAATAATAATAATAATAATAATGATAATAATAATAATAGTGATAATAATAATAAAAATAATAATATTAATGATGATGATAATAATAATAATAATAATAATAATGATAATAATAATAATAATAATAGTAATAATAATAATAATAATAATAATGATAATTATTTGATTTATATGTTTATTGTTATGTATATGCTTATTTTCATTAGTATGTATATTTTTAAATTGTAAATATTTTCGCAATTCGGCGATTCGCCGCGAGGAAGATATAATAAAAATTTGAATTTGAATCTGAATCTGAAGTTGAAACATTGTGCATGGTCTCTTAGGAATTATACTTAAAGGGGAATCCAACCCAAGGAGAGAATCAACCTTACAGGAAAGAGGAAAATGAGAGAAGCAATTTAAGAAAAGTTTCATCGAAATCGATTATAAAATAAGAGAGTTATGGAAGTTTGAAAAGTCTAGTTGTTCCTTCTATGGGGATCCTTAAATTGGCATCACCGGCTTCAAAATGGCCGATCTTATGGACAACTCTCCATTCGTTTTGTACACAAAATTTTCAGATTTTCCCCATTTTTTTATTCGAAATATGTCTTCTTTACTTCTGAGCTCAAAATATGTCATGGGAAAATATATTTCACACAACATATGTTGAGCTCAGAAGGAGGTAAGATATATTTCGAAAGAAAATGGGGAAAATCTGAAAATTTGTGTACAAAATGAATGGAGAGTTGTCCATAAGATCAGCCATTTTGAAGCCGATGATGCCAATTTGAGGATCCCCATAAAAGGAACAACTAGACTTTTCAAAGTTCCATAACTTTCTGATTTTATAACCGATTTTGTTGAAACTTTTTTAGATTGCTCCTCTCATTTTCCTCTTTCCTGTAAAGTTGATTCTCTCCTTGGGTTGAATTCCCCTTTAAACTACCTTCAACAATATTGCACGGGTACAACTACCTTGCTTTATTGATTCCAGTTCAAATATTAAAGATTGGTGTCCAGATTTTTTTTAACTTCATTTTTATTACACATGATAGCATCCACCCACATACAGGTAGTCTGAAGTCTGCAATCTGCAATTTATGTTGTTTTAACCAAAATAAAAATTATCCAATGTGCACTAATATACATGTATATATATTTCTGCACACTTCACTCATTTATATGATTTTTTTTTCAGGTGAAACCTATTTACTTTGTACATGTTCCAACTAACCCCGGAGGCCCATTTGACATTTGTAAGCTTACAGAACAAACGAGGGATAACAACATGGCATATAAATTTAAGCTTGTTTTAAAGCTTGGTGTAACTGTCTGTTATACTAAAAAACTGGCCAACTAAATTTAAGAACTTTTCTAAGATAATGAAAAACTAGTAAGAGTGACAAATATAACTCAGAAGATGAAAAAAAAAACAACAACATTGCTTTCTAACTTCAAGAGGCTTGATGCACATGTGCTGTCTGAAATATAGTGGATATGGCAGTTGCTAATAGCAACAACTAGAAGGTAGATTTGCATACATATATTTATAGCCGTTAAAGAAAATGACAATGTTTCAACTAACCCCGTGTTCCAACTAACCCCAATCTCCCCTATAATAAACGAAATATTACATTTTGTCCCCAATATTGAATGATATTCAAATCACATTTATTCGATTTAGCTTATTTTGCCAACATAATTATAAACACTTAGGTCAGTCTGGTATCTCTTCAAAATTGCAAGCTAATTGCTTGCTGTACCGTCGAGATATCAATGATTTCATACTCAAAATTTATAAACCAACATCGGATGGTTTATAAAACCATGTGCTTTTCCACACACCCATTTCCTGTTGTAAAGTTACCCGTCTCTAATAGCGGCCTGGTGAGTTATCAGCAAAGGGTACTGGTGTTCGGCTGTATGCTTGGCATTGTTTTTTACACTGTTTTAAGGTAGTAAATGACTTCCATTTTATCTGAAACTTTCAGTAGTTTGTTTTTACTGTTGGAACAATATAATTTTATTAATCTTTATATAATTGCTCTTGTTTTTGAAAGCTACTCAATCCCTTTAAGAGGCATAATTTAATAGGTTTAAGGTCATGTGTCACATATTGGGGTACAGTAAAAGGATGGAGGCGTTACATTTTGAAGGAAAAATTTTCACATTTGTTTGCATAGCATAAAAACAAAGTACAGTCATGAGCTGTACAATGTCTCAAATTGTAAATAATTTATCAGGCTACAAGTCTGTAAAGTTTCAGCTTTGTCCTTTTCATAGCTTTAATACAAAGACAATTTGACTGGGGTAAGGTAAGGAGGGGAGGATCCAACGGTGGCGGCAATTCCCTTTTTTGTATCTTTCTTATTCTTTGTTGCGTTATATACAGTATTTGTATCCAATCAGTCTTACGGGGTGAGTGATATATCAATCTCTTTGGAATTTATCTAGTTTTAAATAAATTTGACATATATTTTTTCAAAAGTCACATAATTAATTAATTAATCAATTAAAACAATTTCATGCACGCAGACAATGCATCGCAGGCTTCAAAAATTGCAACATGGCATTTATAGCAATAATTGCATTTTCACCCATTTTCTTTGCATGTGCGTAGATACATAATTGAGCGGAAACATGTTTTTTGTAATAAAATTTTTTGAAGTTGTAATTCAAATGTAAAAGACAGAATTTCTGCCAGTTAAAAAAAAAATCTTCATTTTTATACACTCTGTAGCGCGGTGGGAAAAAATAATTTTGTATTGCAAGTTTATATTTTTTAGAAGCATAGGGTGTTATTAACACAGCCTAAGTTAATTTATTTCATTTAATGCAAACAATAAGAAATTAGTTGCCGTTGTATTGTGAAACTTTTAAAACCATTTTTTTCTTGTAACACCTTGTATAGCTTTAAAGGGGAATTATCCCCTCAGAGAAATTTAGCTTCAATGAATGGAGACAAACCCCCAAAACATATTGGGAAAGTTTCAGAAAAATCAGGCAATGAATAAGAGAGATATGAATTTTTAGATTTTGAGATCACTTATGATATGGAGATCCTCCAATTGGCAACGCGACCATGATGTGTGATGTAATGCAGGGAGATCTTTCCCATATCTATTGTATACATTGTACTAAAATCCTCTTTTTCTTGATTCTAAAGGAGAACAAAGAATCTTTTTATGGGATGACTTGTAAAGATATGAAAGTCATAATATATCATGAAAAGAAAAGCTGTTCTATCATTAGAATGAAAATAAAGAGACATTTTGAATAGTTTTTGTGCATATCATTTTGGGAGTTCTCCCTTTGTGACATCACAAATGGTGACCACGTTGCCAATAGGAGATTTCTTATGTCATTAGAGATCTCATTATTCAAATACTCATAACTTTCTTATCATTTATTCGATTTTCACCAAATCTTCACTAATGTGCTTATTTGATTTTTCTGCATTCACAGTAAGCCAACTATCTACAAAGGGACAATTCTCCTTTAATGACACACCCTGTACAGGAAAAATAATATGTCGATCATCTTCCTTACCATCTCAGCTATCAATATATGTATACTTTTATTCATGTTTGACTTACCATTAAAAAACTAGAGATGTTTGTTTGTGACAATGTACATTCTACAAATGATTGGACATGTAACGCATTTTGCACACAATTCATGTCACACGGCCTTAAATAAAAGGGATATCCCCCCATGCAATAACCAAGAAACTCTTTTGTGATCGATAGGACGTTTTTAGTCCTCTCATATACGCCTTTGACACCTTGGCTCTGAACATTATGTTATGTAATTATATATGAGCTAAATTATTAGGGGAGACCGGGGATGGACGTTACAAAATTCACATTGTGGGCCAGATAATTCTAATGAAAGTACTCACACACTCCATTTTGGGTCTGTAGTTAGCCTATTATGTTGGCTAAAATCTGAGGCACATAAAACTTGAAAACATGTAAACACTAATTAACTACAGCTTAATTAATAAACACATTTTTTTTTCGTAACAACCTACCCCGTATACGGGGTAAGTTGTTACACCATACGGGGTAAATTGTTGCTATACGTAGAATATCAATATGGGGTAATTTGTTACAATGTGCAAATCTCGTTTACCATACTTTTGTTTCAACTTTCCATTTTTTTGGTGACGTTAACAGTAGATCAAGTAGAGCTCTAGAATAGACTAAAGTAATAATAGAAATATCAAAATATTAACACGTGAAAATTGAAACAAAATTACTTTACATGTGTATTGGGGTAGGTTGTTACATCGACATGGGGTACACTGAAAACCTAAACAGGTAGACCGACTAACTTTAAAGCTAGTCGTAGTGATGCCCAGACTGACTAGCTTTAAAACTAGTCGGTCACGACGGACTAGCTTTCCTTCAACACAACCCGGTTATTACGGATTAGCTTTAAAACTCGTCCGTCTCTACGGACTAGCTTCAAAGCTAGTCCGTCAAGTTAGTCCGTTTTAAAGCTAGTCGGTCACGACAGACTAATTTTAAAGCTCGTCCGTCGTGACCGACTAGTTTGACGGACTAGCATTAAAGCTAGTCGTAGTGATGCCTAGACTGACGAGCTTTTGAGCAGGACTAGCTTTACAGCTAGTCGGTCATGGTGTAAAAGCTAGTCCGTCGCGCTTTTCTTCCGCGATGTTCTTGCTGCTGTCTTGACAGACTAGCATGACGGACGAGGTTAATAGGGCTTCACCAGCTTGTCAGAGACGTCAAATCTGAAATATTAGAAGACTTTTTAAAGATACGATTAAAAACATGCATTTTGTCACAAGAATTTGAGCAAAAAAAAAAAACAACAACATTTTCTTATGATGATATAATTCAGAAGACAGGAATTAATACTGGAGGCACATATAGTTAACATTATGGCAATTATCAAATAATGGGGGCACGGCAGGCGCGTATCCAGGATTTCGCACCCCGGGGGGCCCGACGTGAATTTGGCGCCCCTGTGTACTTTTCAAAATATGGCGCCCCCCCCCCCCCGGCCAGGCAAACATAGGCCTACGGCTTAAATGTATGTTGAAGGATTTTGAATAATAATTTATTTGAAGTTTTTTTTATTTTTTTATTTTGTTAACTTTTTTTTTTTGAATAGGGGAGACCGGGTATGGACGTTACAAAATTCACATTTTGGGCCAGATAATTCTAATGAAAGAACTCACGCACTCCATATTGGGTCTGTAGTTAGCTTATAATGTTGGCTAAAACCTGAGGCATATAAAACCTGAAAACATGTAAACACTAATTAACTACAGCTTAATTAGTGAAGACATTTTTTTGTAACAACCTACCCCATATACGGGGTAGGTTGTTACACCATACGGGGTCAATTGTTACAATATGTAAACATACGGGGTAAGTTGACAATGTGTAAATCTCTTATACCATACTTTAATTTCAACTTTCCAGTTTCTTGACATCGTTAACAGTAGATCAAGATGAGCTCTAGAATAGACAAAAGTAATAATAGAAAAATAAAAACATTAACACCGGAAAATTGAGACAAAATGTAATTTTACATATGTAATGTAATTGGGGTAAGTTGTTACATCAACATGGGGTAGGTTGTTGTAACAACCTACCCCATGGGTGATTTTACACACAGAAATCAACTGTAGCACAGTCATGAGGCAGAATTACAGGGCATGGCTAGGGGGTATATTAGTGACATACATGTACTATATTTACAATACCAGACTATCATCATGTTCCTTCAGTTGTAAGAGCTATTACACATTTCAATTTTTGTCAAAAATTTACTTTGAACTGTAAAAAATGGTTTTTGTTGATTTACTTTTTAATAAAACAACGGAGAAACCTCATGACCGGCAGTTCATCACAGCTATGTGTAGGCTGTATATAGATGCCAGTTAGCACATCCTCTCTTGTTCCATCTTAGCACACTGAGAACTGTAACAACTGACCCGTGTAACTTCCATACCCGGTCTCCCCTACTTGCCAATGGTGAGTTCATGGAAAAGAATTTCTAGGTATATGAGGTATTACCGCTGTAGATGAAAATATGGATATTTCTAAATACGAGCGCGAAGCACGATCAGATTTCCCCCCCTCTACTTTACGATCAGAAAGCAAAGAATTCTAAGCAATTAGGGGTATCAATTTTGTTTAGCTCTTCATCAGAATATCATATGAACGGGAGCTGTAATTTGTCCATCAAAACGATTTGAAAGCAAGCCATATAAAATCATGTGAAATTTGTCCATCAAGTACTGTGAAATCAAACAAATGTATATTGATGTTTTGTTGTTCAGAATCCTCATAATCTGGTTACAAGAAAGAAAAAATAGGCGAGCATGAATCGCGAGCAGAAATTCGATAATAATAATAATAATAATAATAATAATAATAATAATAATGTAATTTATATCGCGCCAAATCCACTCTATATCGGAATGATCTCTGAAAACGTGATATTTTATGCATTCCTCAGGAACACAATGTAATAATTCTTTAAAAAATGAAGCGAGTGCGAAGCGCGATCGAAAATTTTGCTCTATGTAATAGAGACCTTAAGTTTAGGATCAATTTGGCCTCCATAATTTAAAGACCGTATGTTGCCCAATAATTTTACATGATTATGAAAGAGAGATAAATATCTATCTATCTAGCTGCTTATCTATCCTTCTGCTTCCCTCCCTAAGTTTAAGATAAATTTGGTGCCCCTAAGTTTAAGCTCAATTTGGCGCCAACTAATCATCTTGGCGCCTCCTAAATGTTAGTTTGAATTGGCGCCATACATGTACGATTAAGGTGATTTGATGCCCCTGGGAAAATGCAAAAATAAATGTAACGTGTATTCAAATAAATTTAAATGTCTTGATGCTTAGTATCCTATAATGCAAATTATGGTCAGAGGAAAAACACAGGTGGGAGCGGAATCTTTAAGTCTTTGAATGATGAGAAAACATGGCATTGCATGCGTTCCTCAGGAACACAATGTAATAACTCAATGGGAAAAGAAATGATGCGATCGCGTAGCGCGAACCAAAATTTTGCTATGTAGGGGAAGGTGGGGCATAACGGACCCTAGGGGCAAAACGGAACTTTCTCATAGCTTGACATCAAAAGTATTTCTTTCTATAAAATGTATTGCAGTAAATGAGGCATTGCTGCACCAATTTACCACTGAAGTTTCATCGAATAAAATCAATACCTACAGAGGGGGGTGCCATTCAAAATTTTGTACCCCTCTGATGTAGGGTATTTCTGCTTGGGGCAAAATGGAACCCAATGGTGTGGGGCAAAAAGGACCATAATTTGGCTGACCCTGGGGAGAATTTGGTGTGCTCGCATCCCTTCTGGAGACTTCCAAAAGTACATTTATTTTGCCAACTTGAACAAATTTTGACAAATCAGTCCCCAGGAGTTGATTATTTCTTACGGGGCAAAACGGTACCCCATAATAGGGTACCATTTTGCCCCAACAAAATATGCACGGAGTCAATTTTGCCCCACTAGAGGGGCAAAACGGACCTTTTCCGATATTTTTTCAGCTTCATTTTGCCGGAAGTATGAAAGAGATGAGAATTATTGATCGATTGTTTATCAAACTTCAATAAGAACTCGTCAAGGAAATATCATTTTTATAGTCTTGCCCCTATCTGTGACGTCACAGAAGCCACTTGAAGTTACGTGGTCCGTTATGCCCCACCTTCCCCTACACTGTCCACCATAAAGGTGGAATATTTTTTTGCCGCTATAGCGACATGATTTTGCTCTGACCTTAATTTCTTGAATATGTTTGTCCCTGCTTTTACTTTTTGGGACCCTGGCTATATCTTGGACTTTCTCCCAACTCTTCACGTGGACCTTTTTCCAAAAAAGTTTTGTCAACCCCCGTGATGCCCATTTTTGTCATTTTTTCTCATTTTGGGGCCCCTTTTTGTTTTCCCGGCCAATCAAGCCCCCCTCAGTCTACCCCCAGGAAACGCGACTGAGATGAACTGTTTTAAATTTTTCTTTAAGTTAAATCTATATTTCTGGGGACAGGCTAAGCTCTCTTGTCTAGGGGAGGGGTTGAAGTAAAAAACGAGATTGGTGAAAATTCGGAATATTTTATTCCATCTTTATGCTGAAAACAAAAGAAATGAAAAACCACCTTTAACCCTTAAATATCATCATTTTCCCCTTAAATTTTGTTTAGCCTTGATAAAAAGGCTGTAAATAGTCATTATTGATAATATTCTATTTTGATTTATGTTTGGTTGAGATTTTACAATACAATTTAGGGAAGATAGAAATTTCCATGATGAAAAAATGAATAAAATGAATGTTGAACCCAAATCAAAATAAATTTTGACCCCTCCCCTAGACAAAAGAGTCGAGCCTGTAACCATAAATCTAGATTTAATTTAAAGAACAATAACAAATCTCCACTTCAGACGTGTTTCCTTGGGGTAGGACTGAGGGGGCCTTGGAGGGTCGCGTGAACAAAAAAAGGGCCCCAAAAATAAGAAAAAATTACGAAAATGGCCATCTTCTGGGGGTGACAAACTTTTTTGAAGAAAAATCCCCGGGAAGGGTTGAGGGAACGTCCAAGATATACCCAGGATCCCAGAAAGTGAAAGCAGTGACAAACACATTCAAGAAATTAATAACGGAGCAACATAATGTCGATTGAGCCCCCAAAAAATATTCCACCTTTATGGCGAACAGTGTATATACAGACCAGGAGGAATTAAAAATTTTAGAGACCATATTTCAAATACCAAGTTCTTGCCCCTTAGTTTCAGGTAAATTCGGCACACCTCCCTAAGTTCAAAATAAAGTTGGAGCCCCTAAGTTTAAGATGAATTTGGCATCCCTAAGTCTCGGGTCAATTTGACGCCCCTACGTTGAAATCAAATAAATTGAAATGTTTTGATGGTTAGAATCCCATAATGTAAATTTTGGTAAGAAGAAAAACACAGGCGAGCGCGAAGCATGAACGGAAGTTTTGATGTATTCAAATGATTAAAAAACAGGACATTTCATGCGTTCCTCAGGAACACAATGTAATAATTCATTGGGGGAAAAAAATGATGCGAGCGCGAAGCGCGAGCGAAAATTTTGCTATGTATATACAGACCCGGATGCATGAATTTTTAAATTTTGCTCTATCTGTTTAGATACCATATTTCAAAAACCTATTTGTTGCCCCCTTAGTTTCAGGTAAATTCGGATCATTTATGCGCCCTATAAGTGTAAGCTCAATTTGGCGCCCCTAAATTTAAAATCGATTTGACATCCCCTTAACTTCAATTCAGTGCCCCCATAAGTTTCAGGTCATCTTGGTGCCCGTGCGTGTAAGCTCAATTTGACGCCGATAATATGTTGAACATAAATTTGAAATGCAAAAAAAAAAAAAAAAAAAATATTGACTATACAAACCAGGAGGCATGGAATTTTAAAATTTGGCTATTTCTAGATAGAGACCATTTTAAAGACCCCTTCTGTTTTGTTTTGTTTTTGTGTGTGTGTTTTTGGGGCCCCTTAGTTTCAGGTAAATAGGATATGGTTGGAGCCACTAAATTTAAGAGAAATTTGGCACCCCTAAGTCTCAGGTCAATTCGGCGCCCCTACATTTCAGCTCAATCTGGCGTCCTTTAATTTAAGATCGATTTGGCACCCCCTTAACTTCAGGTTAAATCAGCGCCCCTAAGTCTCAGGTCAATTCAGCGCCCTTTAAGTTTCAGATCATTTTTGCGCCCCTACATTTGATCTAAATTTGGCGCCCTTACATTTAAGATCATTTTGGCCCGCCTCTAGGTTTAAGTTCGATTTGGCGCCCCTTAAATTTAAGGTCGATTTTGCGCCCCTCCTAAATCTAAGGTCGATTTGGCACCCCCATCTAACATGTCTAAGTTTCGGGTCAATTTGGCGCCCCCATGTTAAGCTCATTTTGGCGCCCCTCTAATTTTAAGTTTGATTTAGCGCCCCCCTAAATTTAAGGTCGATGTAGAGCCTCTAAGTTTAAGGTCTATTTGGCGTCCCACCTATGTTGAAGGTCGTTTGGTTCTAGGACATCTCCCCTGGAGGACAACTCCCCCGGGGACAATTCCCGGAGGACAGCTCCCCCGGAGGACAACTCCCCCCGAGGACAAGCCTAACCCTAACCCTAACCCTAACCCTAACCCTATGTCCTCCGGGGGAGCTGTCCTCCGGGAATTGTCCCCGGGGGAGTTGTCCTCCGGGGGAGATGTCCTGATACGCAGTTTGGCGCCCCTATGTTTAAGCTCAATTTGGCGCCCATTAGTTTAAGGTCCATTCGGCACCTCTAAATTTATTGGCGTTGCTTAGTTTACTGTCGATTTGGCGCCCCCCTTAATTTTTTTAAGGGCGCCCCTTCCCCTCCCCCTTTTTCAATTTGGCGCCCTTACTTAGTTTAAGGTCCATTCGGCGCCCCTAAGTTGAATTCAAATTAGCGCCCCATCACTTTCACGTTCAATCTTTGGCGCCCCCATCTACGTTTCGGGTCAATTTGGCGCCCCTACGTTTAAGCTCAATTTGGCTCCCCGTAGTTTAATGTCGATTTGGGCCCCCCTAAATTAAGGTCGATTTGGCGCCCCTAATTAAAGGTCGATTTGGCGCCCATATAAGTTTAGGTCAATTTTGCGCCCGCTTAGTTTACTGTCGATTTGGCGCCCCCCCTAAATTAAGGTCGATTTGGCGTCCCCCCTTTAAATTTAAGGTCGATTTGGCGCCCCTATAAGTTTAGGTCGATTGGCCCCTAGTTTACTGTCGATTTGGCGCCCCTAAATTTAAGGTCGATTTGGCGCCCCTCAGTTAAGGTCAATTTGGCACCCCTTAGTTTACTGTCATTTGGCGCCCCCCCTAAATTAAGGTCGATTGGGTCCTCCTAATTTAAGGTCGATTTGGCGCCCCTATAATGTTAAGGTCAATTTGGCGCCCCTTAGTTTACTGTCGATTTGGCGCCCCTAAATTTAAGGTCGATTTGGCGCCCCTAAGTTTAGAGTCAATTTGGCGCCCATTAGTTTACTGTCGATTTGGCGCCCCCTAATTTAAGGTCGATTTGGCGCCCTAAGTTTAGGGTCTTTTGGCCCTTATTTACTGTCGATTTGGTGCCCCCCCCATTTTTTTAAGGGCCGACCCCTTCCCCTCTCTCTCTTTTTTTTTTCTTTTTTTTTCTTCCGTCCTCTTTCCCCCTTTTTCCCTTCCTCTTTCCCCCTTTTCCCTTTCTCTTTTTTTTCTCCTTTTTCTTCTTTCCTTTTTCTCCCTTTTCTTCCTCTTTTCGGCGCCCCCCTGCGCGCCCCCGGGGGCCCGGCCCGTAAAGCCCCCCCCCAGAATACGCGCATGCACGGCCAAGGTGTGTCCGCAATGGCTTCCACATCACTGACTTTTTTGTTGTAGCCCACTGTTTGCATTTTCGGCGTATTCCACTTGCTCCTTGAGACCACACTAAGATCCCAAATGTTCGTGCCTCTAATCCAATATCATTTCTTTCAGATACAAGTAATCTTAAAAGAAAGTGGCGCCATTTATTATTAGAATTAAAATTTCAATTTCATAATTTAATGTGATTGTTACTATGCTAACCGATCGTTAATTAATCGATTATATAATTGTCTGTGTATGTATTTACAAACAGTTGTTAAATACACAACAATTATAAAATTGATTTGGCAAAACTAATTTGCGTTGGGATTATACATATTCTATGTGAGAAAATAACACTATCTGTGAACTGAAACAAAGGAATAAAAAAGATACTCATCACAAGTCATGTCACAGGAAGATGATCGCCTATTATAATCAAATCTTAGCTTTACGGGTATATTCAAAGTGTGCGTCTGTACTGTTTGCTCTCATTATTAAATGGAATTCACATACAGATATATTGCATACTAATTAGTGATGTCCTTTTCGCAAATTCAATGCGCATGTATTCAATATCTACCACGTTCTATTTCACTGCTTTAGCTAAAGTCGGGCATTCACCAAGCAATCTATTAATAGTAGATGGGTTATGATCTATTAACGTAAGTATTCAATTTAGCCTGTTAATTAAAGAATGGAACACTAATTTCTTAACCTACTTCGTGAATGGCATACTTTGTCACGACATTGTGTTATTTCTAGGCTATCGTATGCTCTCAGTTGTCAAAGCCAAAATCCCTTTTGTTTGAGAATGTTGATTGTATCCAATTTCTTTATTTACTGTTGTTGTCTAAGCCGCGAATTCACCAGCAATCTGTAAGAAATACCGGTTCTTTCAGTATCTATTATAGTAACAAGGTATTCTAATTAGCCTTTAATTATTTTTATTGAAGCAATGTGAAGAACATAATTTGGAATCTACTTACTCGTTAGAATTGTCAACTGTTATGAAAGATAGTGTTATGTGTCTGTAATGCCATTATCTGATGTCAAGCCAAAACAACCTTTGTTTCGAAATATGATATCAACCTGATTATGACTCTGGAAAACAGATATAAATAGAGGAAGGTGTACATTGCAAACGACTAATGCAATCATTTGTAATCAAAAGCTAGTCAGTCATTTATGGGTAAACTGGTCTACCCAGCTACTTTTATTGCCTAGTTCGTCGCGTGCGACGGACCTAGATCAAGGCTATGACGAACGAGCTTTCAAAGCTCCGTCGTTCCAAGATGAGGAGTGTATAGATTCATTGTATGCTAGTCCGTCTCTGAGGACTTAACATGAAGACCAGCTTTAAAACTAGTCCGCTGCCCGAACAGCTTTAAAGCTAGTCGCTGCATTGACGCGTACGTTAGGTTTTTCAAGTGTAGGTTGTTTGTAACAACCTCCCATGGGTGATTTTACACATAAATATCAGGTGTAACAAAGCCATAAGCAGAATTATCAGGGCATGGCTGGGGTACATTAGTAACTATACCATGTACTATATTCACAATACGACTATCACATTGCTTCAGTTGTAAGAACTATTACAATTTTAATTTTTGTCAAAATTCACTTGGAACTGTAAAAAATGTTTTTGTGTGATTATCTTTTTACATTAAAACAACGGAGAAACTCACGACGGAGTTCATCACACATGCTGGTGTTGTAGGTGTATTATTAGATGCCAGTTAGCACGAACTCCTTGTTTCCAACTTACGACACTATGAGAACTGTATACACTGCCGTGTAACTTCCTATCCCGGTATTCCCTATAATTGTTCTTGTCATTTAAACTAGTTGTTTCAGATGTAAAGTGTCCTATGGCCATCATGACCCCAAGTTTATTCTTTATATAAGCGATATTATCTTGTCACCGTCGTGGGGCCGTCAGTGATTATTATTTGTCCCTATTATTTTCCCTACTCCATTTGAATTACAATAAATGACAATATTGTGAATTCGTCCGAGTGACATGCCAACACTATTTTATTCATTTGTTCAATTCACTATATTAAAATTAAAATTATTTTGTTAATTCTACTTATTGTCATTTGGAACTACAAAATAGTACACCCTCATTCTTAAAAATGCAGGTACTTCTTCCATGTGTGTTTGTTTTTGTTGTAAATTTCGATTCGCTCTTTAATTTTTATTTGGGACTCAAATGGTAGTTTGCATTTCATATTTATGTATTCTTTATACCGACCCCCTTCTCAATTTGGTGTTCATGTTATGAAAGTTGGCCTGATATTATATGGAGTTTGGGAATGTGCGGATTGTAAATGAGTCTGCAAGGGAAGGCTAATATCATCCATTAGGAGTTCCGCTAATAGTCATCACATTTGAACTTGGAATATTTATTGTTAGCCACATATATTGGGAGTAGGTGCGTACGGCCTGGAGAGTGGAGAGGCCCATCACTTTGAGTCCTGTAATGCTGGCTCCAATTATTGATGTATCATCTTCCTACCATAATTGCAGTCGGCTTTGGAGGCATCGATCTTGCCGGAGACATTAAACTTCCTTGGATTTAACAGGTTTATAAGTTTACCAATTAAAAATTGTGCTCACAAGCGATATCGATTCATCATTATTAAATACAACGATATATAATACTGACTTGGTTAAACATCTGCTTAATACCTGTTTGATGATTATGTATTGCGTGCAATTCGAAACATTATGTTCGTGTATCTATATACGTACAAGTCTCATTAACTGATGAAGATTGTATATTCACAGTGTCCCTGAATAGCAGACTGACGTCTTTAAGACGCTCTTAAACGTCAAAACTGGTCATATTCGTCATAATACTCCTCGTTAACACGACATCTTTATTAATTGTCTTTATATGACGTCTTTCCATAGATTCATGAATCTGATATTTAAAAATCTTTTACAGTGTTTCTATGCGATGTGATTATGTCTCTTGTAATTGACTTCAAAGGACGTTAATTTTCTATTTTTGGGAGCAAAAATTTATGACAGAAATATGACGTCTTTATGATTGCTTTACGACGTCTATTAAGACCACTTTCTCATTTTTGACCAAATACGACATCTTTAAAGACGTCTTAAAACGCTATTAAGACACTTTTTGTCATTTTTACCAAATATATATCTTATTAAGAACGTCTCTTTACGACGTTTTATTAAGATTCACTTTCCTTTCATTTCTTGACCCAAAATACGACAGTTCCTTTAAGACGTCTTTAAAACGTCTATAAGACAACTTTTGATGTCTTCTTATGACGCTATTAGACATCTTTCTTTTGACAATAAATCGACTTTATTTTATATTGTTTTGATTTTTAATATCGTATTATCATTTTTCTTTAAGACGTCTTTAAACTCTATTAAGACAACTTTTTTGTCTTTTTTACCCCATATATGATATCTTTTAATGACGTCTACAGACGTTTATCAAGATCACTTTCCTTGTTATTTTGACCGAAAATTACACATCTTTATAAGACGTCTTAAATCGTTCTATAGCAACTTTTTGAATGTCTTTTACGGACGTTTCTATAGACCACTTTTCTTGTCAGTTTTTGACCAAAATACGACATCTTTAAAACGTCTAATAGGAAGTGCGTCTATAAGACAACTTTTTTGTTATTTTTTCACCAAAGTTACGATATCTCTTAAGAGTCTTTAATCGACGTTTATAAGACAACTTTTGCTTCATTTTGACCAAAAATACAATGATTCGGTGTGGTCATTGATATTCAATAAGCCAGTATTCTGATTGATTTTGAAAAAAAGGGAAAATGAATAGAAATATGCAATTTTAAGCCATGTAACCGGCATTGGCTTTTTGGACATAATCAAATTGTATAAAATTTATTTCTTTATGGTATAACTACAATTTCATGTGCATTTAAATGCACAATTCTTCATATTTCATTAACAATAAGTGTATTTAATAATAAGTAACTGTCTTTTTCAAACATTGTCTTAGCACTTTATTAACAGGACCGGACACACTCCTCCAGCTTAATAGGCCTGTGTTTAGGACAGCATAGGTGTATTATATTATTAGGATTAGGTAGGATAGAATAAGGATAGGATCAGTTATAATGTCAACATCCCTGTTATCACAGTACGTTCTTAAATACGTCAGAAGAAAATATTTATTTGATTGTAATATTTGCACCGGTTTGACGTCTTAAAAGACGCGTATTACTTACGTCATAAAGATGTCGTTTTGACGTTATAATGACGTGTAAAAATACGATGTTCTTTAAGACGTCAAACTGTTTGGGTGCATATTACGTCTTAAAGATGTGTCTTTTCCTGTACGTCATATAAGACGTTGACGTGACGTTGACGTTCTGCTATCAGGGTATAGTCTGAAAATGTATCATTTCTTGATAGCTATAACAAAACATTTCCATATCTCGCCAAAAGTGTAAATACGTCGCTATTTTATATTATCAATTCGAAAATTTCGAAAAAGATGAATATCGTGCATACATACTGAAAACCTACTCTCGTCCGTCAGTTTGGACGGACTTGCTTTAAAGCTAGTCAGTCAAGACGGGACTAGTTTTAAAGCTAGTGCGTCATGTTAGTCCGTCGAGATCGGACTAGCTTACAACTGAATCTCCAAATCTCTCAACTTGACGGACGAGTTTAATCTGACAATCTTAAAGCTACCGATACATAACATCAATTCATACGACAGAATGCAATTCACGAGTAGGTGTTCAAACTATTGTTCTCCATTCTTTAATTACAGGCTAATTGAATTAACCTCGTTACATATAGAACCCAAAAATCTGGTCTATTTCTTAGTATTACTGGTGAATGCCCGGCTAAGCAACAGCATTTGAATACAAAGTGATATAGCATCGAGTTTGAATAACATGCTGCATTGCGAAAAGGAACATCATCTATTATTTGTATTATCTGTATGTGATTCTATTTAATGAGCAAACTGTAAGGAAGCAGATCCGATATACCCGTAAAACTGAAGATTTTGATGATATTGGCGATCTCCTTATGTTGATATGTGTTGAGTACTCTTTATTTGAATTTTTTCAGTTCATAGATATCGTTATTTTTCACATGGATTAATACTATAATCACCAACGCGAAACAAATTCTGTCTTGCCAAATTAATTTATAAATTCGCGTAGATTCTGTGTTTACTGACAACGATAATAGCAACATAAATAATGAATTCAATTCTAATTCTGAGAATTTATGTACCACTATTTCTTTTTAGATTACTATCTGAAAGAACAAATATTGGATTAGAGGCGGGAATTGCTGGGATTCTGAGTGTGGCTCTCAATGAATATATGCGTAGAAAATGCAAAAAGTAGGCAGGACCTACAACAAAACAAGACAATGGATGATGCGAGCCATTGGCGGGACGCGGGCGCGTCGAGACCTAGTAAGGACTTCAACCCTCGATTTTTTTCTGGGAGGATCCGATCCCCTTGATTTTTAAAGTGATCACTAGCTGAGTGAGCTCTAATAAAAAGGCAAAATGTATGTTGAATATCATCAAATGTATTTTACCTACCCCCGCCCCCCCCAGGTCGTGACCATCAAAATCGCGCACTGGAGCAAGCCATTTAAGTTATAAATTCAAAAATGCTCATTATTTAGGCGTTATGATTGCATCCTATATCTTGTTTGTGGCCCAGGGTCTTCAGTTTAATTTATTTTCACGATTTTATTTTCTTTCCAAAT
>CALNVZ010000641.1:32966554-32989758 GCA_940671915.1 Paracentrotus lividus
TAAATCTCAACATCACATTATTTGATAATTGCCATAATGTTAACTAATTGTGCCTCCAGTATTAATTCCTGTATTCTGATATCAGCATAACAAAATGATTTTGGCTTGAATTCTTAAATTTTTGTGAAAAAAAATTAATCGTATTTTTAAAATGTTTTCTATTTCAGATTTGACGTCTCTGACAAGCTGATGAAGCCATATTAAGCTATTTCGTAATGCTAGTCGGTCAAGACAGAAGTAAGAACATCGCGACAGACAAGCGCGACTGACTAGTTCTGACACCTTGACGGACTAGCTGTAAAGCTAGTCCTGCTCAAAAGCTCGTCAGTCTGGGCATCACTACGACTAGCTTTTATGCTAGTCCGTCAAACTAGTCGGTCAAAACGGACTAGCTTTAAAATTAGTTCGTCGTGACCGACTAGCTTTAAAGCTAGTCTGTCATGACCGACTAGCTTTATGGAAAGCTAGTCCGTCGTGACCGACTAGCATTAAAACTAGTCCGTCGTGACCGACTAACTTGACGGACTAGCTTTCCAGCTAGTCCGTAGAGACGGACGAGCTTTAAAGCTAGTCCGTAATAACCGGATTGTGTTGAAGGAAAACTAGTCCGTCGTGACTGACTAGCTTTAAAGCTAGTCAGTCTGGGCATCACTACGACTAGCTTTAAAGCTAGTCGGTCTACCCGTTTAGGTTTTCAGTGTAGATAGTTATCATTGCTGTGTTGTTGCTGATTATACTGCCTCCTTTTTTAAAAATAGTTATCGCCGATAGCTGTATGATCCAGCTCCTGTAGGCCTAGAGTACGCATATTTTTCAGATATATTCGGGTTATTGGTACGTGATTGTAAATTGTACTCGGTTTAGATTCAGTAGCAAAATCCAGGGCTCAAAAGAAAAATTTTATCTTGCTATTTGAAGAGCTTGATTCCAAAAGGCGCTAAATCTGCTTTTGATCAAAATGGATTTTAATGGAAAAATAAGTGCATCTTAGTTTTGGGCTTGGGGATCAAAAGCAACATATCGATTTTTTTTAATTGAAGATTGAACAAAAAATTGCATGGTTACAAAAATACGTTATATTTCAAAAGGAGCTATATCCATAATGGTTTTATAATAATAATAATAGTAACATTTATATAGCGCTTAAAGGTAGTGTCAGCCTTTTCAAGGCAAAAATATTAAATTTCTAGTTTTTAGAGGATATAGTAGTATACCAATGACTATATCTTCCCACAACATGATTAAGCTCAAATGTGTATGTTTGTCATTATATTGCGATTATCAAAATTCATTCCTATTTTTTCGAACCTCGAAAAATATACCGTACGGTGCGAACCGCTGACCGTTAGCGCAGAGAATAATGCACGCTGATGCGCCGTGTGTATATTGCTGTGCACGGTCCGTGCTGCACGCGCTGTAATATCAACGATGTTGATGGAGAGCTGGTCAAGATTGGTAGTCAGATTTTCGTTTCGTATTAACTCTTAACGTGCCGGCGGCGAACCCCTGGCGTGCCGGGGTATTCAGCGCAAACGCCATTGATATCAAAACCTAACTGCTATCCAATATATCAACAGTAATATCTCCGCACTGACTGGTCGTATGAAAAAAAAGTAAATGAGTAAGTTGTAGGAAATTTTCTTCTGCTTCTTATCAATATATTTTTGTTTTGAAAAATTTATCAAAAAATACTTTTTTCTGGGAAAGAGGAAACATGTTTTTTTACAGCAGAGTAAATAATCTTCTGTATCGACTTTCGGACACCATTGTTTGCTAAAAAATAGTTATGAAATATTGTTCACTAAATGACGTTATAGCGTGGTTCATTGCCTTTCAAAAAATACCAAATTTGTTGGAAATGATGGTCTGGTTGCAATTTTATAAGGAAAAGTCTAAAAGCGAGTCCATCCCTTCCAGAAAAGCATTTCTTACGAATATCCGGTTGTTATTTTTTCTGATTTTTTCTACATTGTTGGCTGTTTTGCAACCGCCATAGGTCAAGCCCAAGAAATCGATAATGCTAATCCACGGATTAGGCTTACCAACCGGACGCGAGCAGAATACAGACAGAAGTCTAAAGTTGTGGTTTATTGCCGCTATCGATTTTTGTTGTTGTTCCTATTCAGAAATGAGTCAACTGCGACATATAAATAAATAGTACGCTACGTTGTATACTGCATTGCATTGCACTAACAACATGCTTGAACATTATCGAGCTAATAAATAAGTTTTCATATCGCAAGTAGAGTATTAGTTTTTATTCCTTATTCCTTAGTCTTGTTCTTCTATTATTTCCTTCTCTGTCTTTTTTCTGTCTTTTTTTCTCTCTATCTCTCTCTCAATATGAAATATATAAAACTAGGAAATAAATTACATTTATATTTCTTCATGTCAATAATAATTATAATCGCTCCTTCTCTCACTCTCAATGCAAACTATATTCACTTAAGAATAATATCATTACATTTATATTTGTTCAGAAAAAAAAACAATAATATCTCTGTCTATTTCTCTCTCTCTCTCTCTCACTCTCAATATGAAATATATAAAATTAGGAAGTAAATCACATTTACATTTGTTCATGGCAATCATAATACTAATCGCTCCTTCCTTCTATCACTCTCAATACAAAATATATGAAATTAGGAATCATATCATGACATTTATATTTGTTCATGGCAATAATAATAATAATCGCTCACCATCTCTCTCTCTCTCTCTCTCTCTCACTCTCAATACGAAATATATAAAATAAGAAAGCAAATTACATTTATATTTGTTCATGGCAATAATAATAATAATCGCTCCTTCCTTCTCTCACTCTCAATACAAAATATATGAAATTAGAAATCATATCATTACATTTATATTTGTTCAGGAAAACAGTAATAAAAATCGCTCACCCTCTCTCTCTATCTCTCTCTCTCTCTCTCTCACTCTCAATACGAAATATATAAAATTAGGAAACAGATTATATTTATATTTGTTCATGGCAATAATAATTATAATCGCTCTTCTCTTGCTCTCAATACAAAATATATGAAATTAGGAATCATATCATTAAGTTCATATTTGTTCAGGAAAATAAACTATAATGAAAAGCCGGTATGATTTATTGCCTATTGTCAAGCAAGGGCAACGCACTTCCATTTACCTGTGAATAAAATAATGATGCACAACATTCTGCAGTACAAGAGTTTACAAACTTTAGTTTCGAAAAGTGTAAACCAATTTGAAATACATAACTAAAATTGACACGCAATTTGGTTTCTTCATCTTCTAGTAATGTGCAAAAATATTCAAGAAGTATATATATGCATCGTTTCAATTATGGTTCATGTTATTGCAATAATCTGGTCTACAATCAGGAAGCCTTTCAAAATCAGTTATTTTTTCTGATCCGAATCCCATGATACAATTAAAAAAAAACATTCTATTTCATTTCGATGCACAGAAATCGCCCTCTCTATCACTTGTAATTATAAAATCAAAAAGAGTATACTTGCATGTTTGTGCAAAGGTATACATATCTGATTCCCAACAGAGAGAGAGACACACACATATTATCGCTAAATACCTGAATTGACAAAGTTTCTAAATTCGAAAGGCATGGAAATCGTGGAGGGGGAGGGGTGGGGGTGGTCAGCGGGGAAGACATTCCATCGTGAAATATTTCGTTACTTTTAGCAGATCTTCAAGAGATCTTGAGATTAATTGAAACCATTTACTTTGTTATTTATGAATTATGATTTCAACTTATATTCAATCAGACCGTATGCCTTATTCACATATCCCGATGGGGCCGGCGAGGTGAAAACAGCCGTTCTCGACAATTTTGTGCTGTGATGTTCATATGAAATATACATAAACGACTGTTCTTTCACAGCTACGTGCCCCGTAATCACTCCGTAATGAAGAGGTCCGGGATTGAACATTTGAAAAGATCACTCGAAGACATCGCATGTAAACATCTATTGTTCACTATAATGAAAAGCCGGTATGATTTAATTGCCTATTGTCAGGCCAGGGCAACGCACTTTCATTTACTGTCAATAAAATAATGGATGCAACATCCTAAGCAGTAAAGATTTACCAACTTTAGTTTCGAAAAAATGTAAACTAATTGGAATAAATAACTAAAATTGACAAACTAAGTCATGCCACTATAAAATATGGTTTCTCCTCCTTCAAATAATGTGCAAAAACATTCAAGAAGTATATCATCGCATCTGATTCGCATAAGAGAGAGAGAGAGAGAGAGAGAGAGAGAGCAAAAAACAAAAAACGAGATACATTTATTATCGCTAATACCCGATTTACAAGTTTTCTAAATTCGGATGGCTGGAGTATTTGGAAGGGGGGGGGGGGGGGTTTCGGTCGGGAAAGACATCCCATGTCATAAAATATTTAGTTACATTAGAATTCTTCAAGCGATCTTGAGATTAATTGAAACCATTTTACTAATATAATGTTACATCATCTGCTGAAAAATATGATCTCAACTTATATTCATCAGACCATAATCCATATTCACATATCCCGATGGGGCTGGGCTGGCGAAGATGAAAAAAGCGTTTCTGGACAATTTTGTGCTGTGGTGTCATATGAAAATATACATAAACGACTGTTCTTTCACAGCTACGTGGCCCGTAATCACCCGTAATGAAGAGGTCCGGGATTGAACATTTTGAAAAGATTCAAAACACACCGCGGGTAAAACTCAAGACGCTCAATGAGAATACATCTAATTGTTTCACGTTCTAATGAAAGCCTGTATGATTTAATTGTTGATTGTCAAGACAGGTTGACGCACTTTCCATCGCCCCAATTATAAGATGCTGAAATAGATTGATTGCAAATATATAGAGTTCAGTGCAAGGACAGTTTTGAGAGTTCACGAAACATAGTTTTTGACACAATCCATTAGACATTTATAATAATATTTAAAAAAATCGATAAGGGAATTTCAGTTTATAGGAAATAATGCTTATATATCAAAGAACAGAGCACAAGGATAACTCGATCTTACACCACCCAAAAGCGAATGTACATCGATTTCGTAGAGAAATTTCCTAAAGTTATTTCAAAGATTTGTATTTGTGGGAAGAAAAAAAAAAAGATTTAACAAAAAAAAAAAAATTACTTTTTTTATGCAAAAGACAAAAGTAGCATTTTGCCTTTTTGAGGAATTGATAATGATAATTCCTTCTATTCTTTATAATATGAAACGTTCTGCTATTTTCATTTTTGCTCCGTGAAACTCGCTATCGATTCCTGGTTTCAGTACAACAACTGTTCCCCTTAGTGGAGTAAATAAGGATCCCAACAAACAGACCATAACAGTAGCTTAGAATATGGTATCTGTAAATACGACCATCAATAAACAAACAATGAACAAAGGAGTAGGCGTAAGAAAAAACCATATTAGGTCTTACAAAAGTTAGTTTTGACATTTACATCCTTACATATTTGATAAAAATGAAGCATAACATAATCTGCCTTACTGTTCATTGAAAATGTATTCATTTGCCGTGTAAAACCTAGGTTAGTACACATTGTTCATCGCTTTTCTTCCCCCATTGAGTCACGTGTAATGAGACACACACGCAAGACAGCACGCAACTGAATTAGAACATTTCCGGTACCTAAACACACGTCACACATACTCGACGCTTCGAAATTCTTTGGTCGTGATCAAATTATCATACTTCAATATAAAGTGTCTCTTTCTGACAAAAAACTCCACTATGACATACGTTTTTTTTATGTATTTGGAAAGTCATATTATTCCCCTAAACAAATATGTCAAAATTATAGCTCACAAGTAAATTTTCGACGTCCTTCTGGGGGCAAAAGGGAAACAACTTTTTGAAACTTTTTTTGGGCCCATAAATGGGCCTCCGGCACGCCAGGGCTATGGGCCCATTTATGGGCCTCCGGCACGTTAAGAGTTAATGATCTAGGCAACCTATGACAGTAAGATTGAATAGACAGTATAGGTCGATCATATTCTACAGTTATGCCAAGTTGCATTAGTTTGCGCAATTTGTGAAAAAGGCTGATACTACCTTTAATACGATATTCACCTTAGTGTTTCTAAGCGCTTATAGCATGTATAGTGTTAACTAATTATTACCCGGCTTAGCTAGGCTACCCCGAAAGGCGCTCACAGCATTCAAGAAATTGCTTCCTACCGGTACCCATTCACCTCACTTGGGTCGAGTACGGCAAATTGCAGATTGACATCTTGCCGAAGGATGCTAGTGTAATGGACGGGATTCGAACCGCGAACCTTGTGATCGTAAGTCTGCTGACTTATCCACTCAACCACACCACTTCTACATTTCGAAAGGCACTAAATCCACTATAGTCATTTATGATTTTTTTTTCTTTTAAAATTTAACCACTTTACCTAACATTATACCACCATATCTTTTAGCACTTGTTTTGGCTGCCAGTCTCCATTATCCATGCAAAATTTTGATAGGCCTATGAATAACATATTTTTCATATTTTTCTGCATATTTTTGTATTTAGCTCCTTTTGGAATAAAACATCAAAAATCCTGGTCTTTGGAAAAGATTGGAAATTCTTAAAAAAGAAAAAGAAAATAATAATAATAATTTTGAAATTCTAATTAACATCAGAAAAGATGCAAAGTCTTCTCTGTTATCAAAATTAATGTGTTTCATATGGTTTAGAACAAACGGGCATTATTTAAAGTGGGTCTAGACCAAATGGCAATATAACAGGGCCCGTATTCCATAAACTATACTTAAGCAATTTTGCTTAAGTCTAAGTATCTTTTCTAAGATTTTGTCCCGGAATTTTTTTTTTAGCTTTTATTTTCTAATGTGCATATTTGTAGGAGCAACTCAATTTACTTAGCCCCAATTAAAGAATTTATGCTCAACTGTCAATAAAAGGCTAAGCAAAAATACTCTTAATTAAAACCAAAATTTATTTTAGAAAAAGAATTCTTAAGTTTCATGCATAAGTCCAACATTTATGGAATACGGGCCCTGGTTTATATCTACTTTGTCTAACAGCAATTATTGGTGTATAATACCACATTTGGTCGACTAAATACAACCATTTACCAAACTTTATACAGGCTACCAAACTATATACAGGGTATATCCTTTATCATAAATTTAAAGTCTAAAGAAAGAAAATGTGACTGCTATATCTGCCACTTACTATACCGGTATTATCATGTATATATTTTCATATCTTCTAAAGACTTAATATTCATTGAGCAAAGTTTTATTTATTCACAAAGAATAAGTTGCTTCTAAGAGCACTATTTAAAAAAACACCAGTTATACAATAAAACACCATTAGAAATCAAACGGTGGAAAAGTATGAATTACTCCTGAAAGTGCCGGCGAGGAGTGACATTTTTTTCCCCAACAATTGTGGAAAATGCTGTCACTCTTCGGCCCTTTTTCCCTTTGTGTTTTTAGATTGTGCAAGGGGAGTAGCGGTGCAAAAGGGAATCAGCTACATAGCTGATCATAAAATGATAAAAAGCACCTGTAGTTCTCAGTATAGGGATACGATCTGAGGTATAGATTCCAGTCTTATGACATATCTCTCTTAATGTAAGACGAGTGGAAAGAGTGAAAAAGGGGTGAAGGGAGTGAAATGGTGGACAACATGTTTTCGAGTGGTAAAATTTCAATCTAAAACGAATGTGGAAGTTATCCAAATATCAATTTTCACTCCTCTCGAAGTGGATTTCCACTCAAAAACATGTTGTCCATCGTTTAGCTCCTTTAACGAGTGGAAATTCACTCTTTTACATTTAGAGAGCAGGCGCGTATCCAAGAAAATCGAATTGAATGCATTTCGGGGGCCCAATTGTCCGGGGACAAAGAGTCGCTTTTGTTCCCAGACAATTGGGCCCCCGAAATGCATTCATTTCGATTTTCTTCGATCCGCGCCTGGAGAGTAACCTCGGCTTTGTCCTTGACCCATGACCAATATCTCTCGTCTTGGCCCCTTGAAACATATTGTAAGGTAGAAAAAAAAAACACTATTGACAATGTTTGAAAAGTTGATCTAAGGGTGGAATCTAATTTCGCGGAGACGTCTTCGCGACGGATAAAAAGTCTAAAGGCGGGCTCACACTATGCGACTTGCTGCGGTGCGATTTTTCAGGAAAACTTTAATATTATTTGATACAAACATTCAAACAAGGAAATTCATAATGTACAAATTTTAGGGTATTCATATGAATATTAAAACTGAATTTCAAGGCGATTGCGAACCCCCTTCTCTGTATAAAATCTAATTGTTTCCAAATCGCAGTGACGTCACTGCGATCTTGCGATTTTAAGGTAATTTGACCTTTACTCCTAATTAAAGACTCGCATTGGAACAAAATTTTGATAAAATTGTTCCTTTACAATTTTTACATCTCATAAGAGAACTTTGCATGTTTCAAATGTCGCATTTAATGCAAACTACCCTTTGTTTAAAAAAATCGCACCGCAGCAAGTCGCATAGTGTGAGCCCGCCTTTAGAGACGTCTCCGAGACGTCTCTCCGACATTTTTCAAAAACTGTGACAGAGCAGTTTCAAAGAACTGTCTCAAAGTTGTTTCCGAGACTCATGAAACGTCTCCGAGACGTCTCCGCTTCAAATCTTTAAAACTTGAGTCGCGGAAACTAATTTGAGACTTTCTTTGAAACTGCTTTGTTAGAGTTTTTAAAAACTGTCGCGGAGACGTCTTTAATATTTTGTATCCATCGCGGAGACGATATTTTGTATTCCGTCGCGGAGATGTCTCCGCGAAGTGGTGGTATCTCACTTCGAGGAAACAAAATTGAGACATATTTGCCAGCATGGCATTGTAACTAGCTTTTTCCGCGACGAAATCTTTGTGCCACGTACAAAGGTTTCGTGGCACAAAAGACTGATTAGCCAGCATGGCATTGTACTAGATCTGCCTTATGTGGCACAAAGAAAATCTGCCGCGAAGACAGAGGAGACAGATCTAGTGCAATGCCATGCTGGCAAATCTGTCTCAATTTTGTTTCCGCGAAGTGAGATACCACCCTTAGCGACAACTACAAAATTTGTAGTCATCGCGTAATCCCTCTAAAAAACATAGACTGCTTTCGGAAAAGGTATTGACAGGACGGGATTAAAGAAAATGGTGCTGTTGTCAGATATCCGGATTAAAAAAAAACGCACAATGAGCGAATGATACGTTTGCAAAAGCCAAGTGGAATCCGCTCCGCCAAATCAAGGCCCTGTCACTCATACAAATTCCTGTCTCGAGACTTTGGGGTCGCCGAGACGTTTTCTTTCATCAGAGGAAAGCTACGGGGGTAATCAAACTTCAGTCGCTGTTACCATTGAGTAAACCTCGGACCTACATGTGCATTTATATTGTCTCGCTATTTTTAATTATGATGAACATGCACAGCATTATAGAAACTAAAATTTTAATATTGGTTACCATCATGCACAGGCAAGAAACCTTGGCCTTCAAAATGTCCGAACCACCTGTCTACACCCCTCCTGAAGAACAGAAAGGGGAACTGCCGCAAGGTCAACCGGCGGGCTATCCACAAGAACAACTGGCTGCATATCCACAAGGACAACCGGATGCATACACTCAAGGTCAACCTGGAGCATACCCTCAAGGACAACCAGGAGCCTACCCGCAAGGGCAACCTGGAGCTTACCCTCAAGGGCAACCTGGAGCCTACCCGCAAGGACAACCAGGAGCCTACCCGCAAGGGCAACCTGGAGCTTACCCTCAAGGGCAACCTGGAACCTACCCTCAAGGACAACCGGCTACGTATCCTCAAGGACAACCAGGAGCATACCCTCAAGGTCAACCGGGAGTCTATCAGCCGGTTCAGCAGCAGGTGGTTATCAACCAACCGGGAAATGCCAACCAAGGGTGTTGTGGTGGCCCAGCCATCTCCGAATATTACAATGAGAAAGGCGGTTTTGCTACCGGAGTGGCTCATCTGGTTATAGCTGTTCTTTGCATCATCCTCGGTGGTGCAGCATACGCTCTTCCCAATGCTAAGCTCCAAGCTGGCTATGGGATCTGGTCTGCTATCATTGTAAGTTCATACATTGCTAGATATATAATACACTTAATCGATCAATCGTCAATACGCCAAGCAAAGAATATACATATTAGATATTTATATTTATCTAGGACCTCACCCCTGTAGCATACGATACACCATAACGATTAATGGCAATCATTGAAACTATTCTAATTTGTCAAGGGCTCTCTAGCATAAACGTGTTGATTGAATGCATTTACTTCGAGTTTACCGTGGCCTTCGGTATCACGATTATATATCCTTTAACATGATGTTACTATACATCCCCAATGAAATAGTTTATGAAGAACCACCAAAAAGGAAACGATTCATGGAATTACATAGACAGCCAATGGTAGAGCAAATCCCGCCCGATAGACGTAATAAAAGTAGTAGTAGTAGTAGTAGTAGTAGTAGAAGTAGCAGCAGCAGCAGCAGCAGTACTAGTAGTAGTAGTAGTAGTAGTTGTAGTAGTAGTAGTTGTAGTAGTAGTAGTAGTAGTAGTAGTAATCTTTGAAGTACGAACAGCTTTATTTTTCAAACGTAAAGGAGTTTACGCCGTTGGGATATTAAATAGACAAATAATTTTATTCATTTGTCTCCAACGGTAACCATGTTGGTATAAGCACACGCAACTGCTGTGTGATAATTGAAACCAGACAGCTATGAAAAAATCATAGGCTGCCCGGGCGGATTCGAACCCACGACCTGTGGATTGCTAGACCACTGTCATTACGCTAGACCACCGGAGTGCCCTGGCGATGAAGGTTCAAACTATCCATATACATGAATATCAAACGTAAAGGAGTTTTCAAATTCACACAGCAGTTGCGTGTGCTTATACCAACATGGTTACCGTTGAGACAAATGAATAAAATTATTTGTCTATTAATATCCCAACGGCGTAACTCTTTTACGTTTGATATTCATGTATATGGAATAGTTTGAACCTTCATCGCCAAGGGCACTCCGTTGGTCTAGCGGTAATGACAGTGGTCTAGCAATCCACAGGTCGTGGTTCGAATCCCGCCCGGGCAGCCTATGATTTTTTCATAGCTGTCTGGTTTCAAATTATCAACAGCAGTTGCGTGTGCTTATTCCAACATGGTTACCGTTGGAGACAAATGAATAAAATTATTTGTCTATTTAATATCCCAACGGCGTAAACTCCTACGTTTGATTCATGTATATGGATAGTTTGAACCTTCATCGCCAAGGGCACTCCGGTGGTCTAGCGGTAATGACAGTGGTCTAGCAATCCACAGTCGTGGGTTCGAATCCCCGCCCGGAGCCTATGATTTTTTCATACTGTCTGTTTCAAATTATCACACAGCAGTTGCGTGTGCTTATTCGCCGACAAAGTAGCGCGTCACTTCCTGCATGGGTCAAGTAGCTTTCCTTGACGATGGTTCACGCACTTTCATTAGCAACCAATTGATACATGCAGTAAGCATAGACACGAAACACCGATTTGTAGACGGAGATTTCTTCAAAATTTTGCGTAAATAGGATATAAATAGGGTGAATTGCTTTGCAGCAGACTGTAATCATACTAGTGAGAGTCATTATTGCAGTTATTTTCGATTTCCAAAGAAGGAAAAATCCGATACAAATTGTGGTGTGTTGAGCAGGTGGTGTTTTGATTGTAGCGTGAACCCGTTACTATGGTTCCGACCATTTGACCGTGTTCGTGACGTAATGACTTTGTCGGCGAATACCAACATGGTTACCGTTGGAGACAAATGAATAAAATTATTTGTCTAGCTTTATTTTTTTTTCAATTAAGGTACTATCACCATTATTATTACTATCATCACTACTAAATTTATATGGCAAAAATGTGTTATAATTATTTATATTTATATCTTTCAACAGTTTTTTATTCCTACTGGTGTCTTGGGAGTAGTCAGCAAGAAAAAGAACACGTGTGTGGTAAGTGCTATACAGACAATCAAACTATAGGTCTTTGGTCTGCGATTTAGCAAATTCTGAGTATGATAGGCTACAAGACAGAGGTTATAAAACTTGGAATTCATAGGAACCTCTTGAAGCAATGGAACAAATATATAAATAAACATATATATATATATATATATATATATTGGGGGCAATAACATTTTGCTTTAAGTATGTAATAAAACTGTAATATTGCTTAAACTCCAAAATGTACCCTTTTCTTTTAAAAGGGGGCACTTTTAATCTCTCAAAATCAAGATACTGAACAGCATTATATCAGTAATTAAAATACAACTTTTATACCCAACCCCTTCCTATCCCATAAATTTTGCTCATTATGCCACTGAGGTAAGGGGCCCCCTTTTGAGGAAAAATGCTCTTTTTCCACTGTGACCCCCCCCCACTTTCAAATTCTTTCCGCAGCCTCTGATCACAAATTATTGTTTATAAACTTATTTTGTGTTTACCATGAGCGCCACCCCTTGCTTCCTGTTTTCACACGGATAAAACTGTTAAACTGCATGCCTTAAAACGAATTTGACTGTTGGAAGCTCACCTCCACTTCCTTTTTAGAGCTGGAATTTTTTAAATTGATCGCACGAATTTGATTTCATGCACATTTACGAAATTCACTGCTCATAAACACTTTTGATCGCACATAAACAAATATGAAAGGTCATTAACGATTATGTAAGAACATAAACGAAATCGACTGCTCTAAACGTTAACTTAAATAACCGATAGCCCCGCTCTGGGAAGGTATCGTTTAAATTGACTGAAAATTAACGAATTCGACTGTAAAGAGTTTAAAATCGACCGGGAAAACCTATATTATACGACTTCCCAGTCAGTTTCGGAAGTTCGTCACTTCATTTTATAATCAGTTCATTCAAATTCCCAAAATATTTCGACAGCGTCAAATTCGCCATTCAAATTAAAGTATTCAAATCAAAATCCAAGTCATAAAATCAAATTAGTAAATCGGCTGGAGTGCGTGCTTTCCCGCAATCAATTCCGCGCTGAGGCTATCAACTTTGACATTGGTTTAATCAAGTTGGTATACCATTTGGCAAATCGTTTGAAACTCTCGGTTAATTTCGAATTACACATTTAAAATATCGATTTTAAAAAAAAAAGCTGTAGATCCGTTCCTTTAGAATAAAACTTTTAAAATGACGTTCTTTTTGTTAAGCTTTAGACCATTTTAAACGTTTCTTTTCTGTTGAGTTGTGATTACCCAAGAATGAAAATTTTTTAATAAATTTTACCTTTTTTCTCCTTTTTAAACGTCTGGTCAATCAATTTAGAGGAAATGTCAAAGATCAATATGGCATCCCTAAGTTTAAGGTCAATTTGGCGCCCCCTAAATATAAGGTCGGTTTGGCGCCCCCTAAATCTAAGATCGAATTGGCTCCAATATGGCACTCTTAAGTTAAAGGTCATTTTGGCACCCCCTTAGCATCAAGTCAATTTGACACCCCCTACGTTTAAGCTCAATTTGGCGCCCCTTAATTTAAGATCGAATTGGCGCTCCCTTAGTTTAAGATCAATATGGAGCCCCTATAAGTTTAAGATAAATTTGGCACCCTTTTTTTTCTTTTCCCTTATTTTTCCCTCCCCCTTTCCCTTGTTCTCTCTTTCTGTTTTTTTTTTCTTTCACTTTTCCTCTCTTTTTTTCGCTTTCTTTACCCCTCTTTTTTCCCCTTCTTTTCTTTTTTCTTCCCCTTTTCATCTTTCTGGCGACCCCCTGCGCGCCTACGGGGAGGGGGGGGGGGGGGGGGGGGCTGGCCTCATGGACCCCAGAATACGCGCATGAATCCAAACGTTATGTGAAAGAGTTCTTGTGTGTATTTAATTCTGCAAAATAAATTGTTAAATAAATTAAAAAAAAAAAAATAAAACGAAATACAAAATTACCCCCCCCCCCAAATGACTTCATGAACTAATTAGCAACTAACAGAAATACATACTTAAGTATGTACCGTGTTTCAAAAGGTACATGCTTATCCAAAATCATTGCTACTAGCAATTTCCAGAAGTGGGGTGATAAAAAAATCCTTTGTCCAAACAAAGACATTTCCTGCGGCTCTAAATTAAAGCCCTAATCTGATTGCTAAATATTGTAAGTTGAATTCCTGGAAGGAATTTGAATACTGTTTATGGCGGTATTGCGCGATCATATCAACGTCTCTGCTAACTTGATTAACTGTTTAACGAATATAGTGCAAGTAAAATAAACATCAGATTGCTACAAAAAGGAATCTGAACTCCGGAAATTCGATTGAAAGCAAAATCGTCCGAATTTGAATGAACCGATTATCAAATGCAGTGGCGAACTTCCGAAACTGACTGGAAAATCATATGCATGTATTTTAAATTATTATTATTATTATTTTTACTCAGAGACTTTTGGGCAGGAAATAAAGTCTAAAAACTCTACTTACATAATTTCTTTGATAAAAGCATATTATGAATATGAACTGCACACATTGGTATTGATAATAAATAGTAAATAGTAAATAATAATTTTTTTTTTTTCCCAGCGCAAATAATGGTAAAGCATTTTTGCACAATTTCTAATCTGACCTGATTTTCTAATCTAGATAAATAACTTTTATGTGTTCATCTCCCACCGTTCTACTCATCCATAGTACTTTAATCCTCCGCTTTCCTTCGTGCGGCACCCCGATTTTACAATATTGATGAAACTACAAAAATAGTTATTTATTTATAACTGTAATTATTTTGTTTTCAGATCATCGCATACATGGTGTTCGCAATCATCACCATTTTCAACGCCATTGGGATGTTGGGTTACGAGATATGTGTGGCCAGAATATTAAGCTGGTACCAAGAGTGCTACACCGCATTTAGTCTCACCGAAGTCCACTACTTTTGCGATGATTATCTTCAACGCTCTAGTGTAAGTAAATTAAATTAACAGTATTATGATGGTGGATTTTCCGAGTAGAATTTTTTTTTCATTTCAAGTTTCTCTTCCTCCATTTTCGTACCAAGTCAATGTGGTCATCAAATTTTTACTGCACAGAAGTATGTGAGGTACCAGACTGATTCTTCACAGCTGCACCATGTAGTGAACATCTCATGCCAAAGGAACAAAAAATATTTTTTAGTTTGTCTAAAATGGATTTTAGATAGGGCACAAAAAGTAGGAAGCAAATACTTACAAATAGGCATAAATGTGCCTATTTTCTTTATTTCATTGATCTTACTTCCTTTTTTGCAGGGATAACTACACCAAACACAGTGAAAATAAAACAAAATGCACAACGTAAGAGTCCGCCTTCCTTTCTCCGCGTGGAAGTACGCGGTCATATGCTTAGTAGCGAAATCCCATGCAACCTTGAAAAAAGTTGTAGTCAAGTAAAAATTAAAAATAGAGAAAAACATATCACTGAAAATTAAAAAAGAGAAATAGAATACAATACAAGGGAGAGCACATTTAAGTGCCATCAAAGTAATGGTTTAACATGTATTTATTATTTTAATCGCAAATTCTTTTGAACGGTTTCCAACTTATTTTAATGACGTAGACTCAAAGAAGCAGAAAGAAAAAGGAAGAATGTTTGCAAACAGTGTAAAATGGTTTCAGACAAAATAAATTACCTTACACTATAAGTATAAGACATCTATAAGTATTATAAATAAAAGATCTTATACAAATTTTTTATGTCATCTGATATTTTTATGTCTGCTCTTTTTTTTTGTCATGTACATGTTTATAAAACATGTATTTCCATGGTGTATTGCTTATTTTATTGCAATACTTCGACAATGTATATTTAGCATCAAAATAATATTTCAATAATGGTTTCGATGCATAAATACATGTATGTAACTTATTTTTAATTGAAAACACGATAATTAGTAGGTCTATTGGATGAGTTGAGATCCGTGATTGGAATTTTGTCTACTGACATACACTTTTTTTCGTGAAGTACATCCGATACTAAAGGCAATTATTTAACAAACAATAAATACTATTTAAATAATTAGCATTATGATAAATCGTGTAAAATTTTAAAAAGCATTGTGAAAAATAAATGATTAAATAATAAATCGATAAATTACATCGTTCACCCTCATTTTATATTTTAAGGTTGTAAAATCTTCAATCTCATCGGATTTGATGATTACAGGGCGTCATCATCGTTCACTCTATACTGGCTCTCCTTGCCCTGGCCGAGTTCATAGTGTGTATTGTGTCTGCTGTCTTCTGCTGTAGAGGATTGGCTTGCTGCTGTGCTCCACGCCCTACCAACCAGGCAGTCACTACCACGGTATGTCATGTACTCAGTATCAGTGGATAGACCCAATCCAATTCTATAGATCTCATCATGCTCCAATGATGTTCAGATTGTAAAATATGAGTAAAAAGGAACTTTAAAAAAAATGAGGAAAATAAAATCAGATTCCATTGAGATTCGAACTCAAGACCTCCTGATTGCTGAACAGGTGCTCTAACTGCCAGGTGCTCTTTCTCGCAATCAAGAGATCTTGGATTGAATCTTGAAGGAATCCCCATTCCCGCTCTTTTTTTCATATTTTATACAGTGTATAAATTATAAAAAAATGAGCAAAGAAATTCTGGTCATCTTCTGGTCAGTCTCACTTTCAACTTTCTCACAAATAATACATTATGGCTTACCGACCGAGT
Source organism: Paracentrotus lividus (assembly GCA_940671915.1). Taxonomy (NCBI): domain Eukaryota; kingdom Metazoa; phylum Echinodermata; class Echinoidea; order Camarodonta; family Echinidae; genus Paracentrotus; species Paracentrotus lividus. The sequence continues at coordinate 32,983,265 of CALNVZ010000641.1, forward strand.
ATCCTCTAAGCCTCACAAGCACAGAATCCAGTCTTTTGCATGTATGGATGAAATAATGAAAAAGTGGCGGCTCCAGAATTTGAAAACAGGGCACACCGCCCCAAAAGTTAAATAATAGGATGGAGGGGCACCATCATAAAAAACTTGAAAACTAGGGGAGGGGGCAATTAATTCCCCGATATTAAGGTGTACCCTCAATGGATGTAAAAAAAAAAAATGAAAAAAAAAAATGAAAAAAGAGAGGAAAAAATGGGGGAGGGGTGGGGGGCTGTTGTGCCCCATTGGATCTGCAACTGGATGAAAAACAGGGTCACATATCATTCAAGTTATGTAATGCCTGGCAGTAGGCACTCTGTACTTAGTCGATTATTTAAGCTTAAGATTTATATTTTACTTACGATGCATTTTGCAATTTACTACTTCGTAAGTCATATTTCAAAAATATATTAGCCTGGAATTTGGTTCTGTATAGTGGATGACCCTTTTTGAATTACATATTTTCTCACACCCTCCTCTTTATAGAGTTTCTTCCCTCCTTTAAAATCACGAAAATAAGGAAATTGATCGTAAATACAATTTTATATATATAACATGTGGGCGAGCAGCTCGAAAGTAACTTGACATTGCGGACAATTAAGCTTAAAGTAATAACACATCAGTCTTTATCTATTTAAACCAATGTCCCTTTAGGTTTAACTTATCTTTTATGCCAATATAAAAGTTATTTGTTTTAGTTCCCCGAGTTCCTTCCATTACACTGAAAACCTAAACGGGTAGACCGACTAGCTTTAAAGCTAGTCGTAGTGATGCCCAGACTGACTAGCTTTCAAGCTAGTCAGTCCCGACGGACTAGTTTTCTTTCAACACAACCAAGTTATTACGGACTAGCTTTAAAGCTCGTCCGTTTCTACGGACTAGCTTGAAAGCTAGTCCGTCAAGTTAGTCGGTCAAGACGGACTATTTCTTAAGCTTGTCCGTCGTGACCGACTAGTTTGACGGGGCAGCATAAAAGCTAGTCGTAGTGATGCCCAGACTGACGAGCTTGTGAGCAGGACTAGCTTTACAGGTAGTCCGTCAAGGTGTCAAAACTAGTCCGTCGTGCTTGTCTGTAGCGATGTTCTTGCGTCTCGACCAAAGAATATATAGTGGGAAGAAATTTCGCTCCGACCACTCTGTGTAGTACATCAAGCGATTAATCGAGCGATAGAGCGGCTCGAATTTTTGACGGTTTACATGCGTATTGCACGTGAAAACGGATTTTTTACTGCGTCATATTTCATACATTATTTTACCTTTTTAATTCTTGATTTTTGGATGGGAGCAAGGTTGAGAAGTTCGAGATGCATACTAATAACCTTTATTTCCAAGAAAAACTGCCAAAAAAGTCAGTGACTATGCCTCCTTTTGAGCATTGTAGCCGCAATACGTTTTAACGTAAAACAAAAAGTTTCAAAACGGATAATTTCCCCCTTTTATTTTCTTTAATAGATTGGAAATGTAGATTTTATCAAATTTAAATAAATTTTTTATTCTCATCATGCATTTTAAACTCTTGACAACCCCCTAAAAAAGTCAGTGACTATGCCTCTTTTTGGGCATGAAAAATTGCCTTCCAATGGGTTTAACACGTAGTACAAAATATTTTAAAGCGCTTCCGATTCCCATTATATTTCGTTTTAGTGATTGAAAATGTAGATTTTATCAAATTTAAATAAATTTTCTAACATAAGCAAGCATTTTCAACTCTTGAAGACCTCCTAAAAAGTCAGTGACTATGCCTCCTTTTGGGCATGAAAATGCCTATGTTTAACACGTAAAACACATGTTTTTGAAATGGATAATACTCTCCTTTTCTTTCATTGAAACAATTGGAAATGTAGATTGTATGAAATGTCGATAAATTTCCTTATACAATCAAGCATTCTAAACTCTTAACGACCTCACAAAAAAGTCAGTGATTATCCATTACTTTTTAGGATTTCACATAGAAATTATCGTCATCTGCAGTATCAACACACGCAATAAATCAGCGCATGCGCGAGACTGATTGAATAACACATGTATTTCCAATGTACTACAACATTTTACGTGCATACAGGCGAACTCGCACCTCTCCGTTATATTCTCTCTGGTCTCGACGGACTAACATGACGGACTAGCTTTAAAACTAGTCCGTCTTGACCGACTAGCTTTAAAGCTAGTCCGTCCACTGACGGACGAAGTTCGGTTTTCAGTGTACGATTATAATTTTTTTCCTTCAATGTTACAGGCAACCTATGGACAACCAAAAGCACAGCCCACTGGACCGAGTAAGGGTCAATATCATATATTTTCTTCTTTTTGGGGGGTTTTAATTACTAATTAGCACAGCTTTTCAGGTATAAATCCTACACTCTTAAAAATATAAATAAATAAAATTAAAAAGAGTAACAACGTTTTTAAAAAGGAGGAAATGTTGGCACTTCTCAAAACATTGTTTTTCCTCGTTTCCTTCTTTTATATAAAGTAGAGAAAAAAGTGCAAACTTTTGCCAGATAACTAACCAATATAGCCATGCAAATTAGTTATTTTCAGGTACTTGTAAATTAAAGAACTATTTATTTATTTCAAGCCATTTCCGGATGTGCTTTTACAAAGAAACCTGCATTCCTGTAAAAATATTTTTCAAATTTCAAGCCATGTAGAACAAACAAGTAAACAAGTAACAAGTTTAATAATATGAAATATTGCTCCTTCAAAGCACAATTAACAATTGAAATAGATATAAATCAGTATGATAAGTTCCATCGCAAAATGATTTAATAAAACATAAAATGTTCTTGCTTGTGTCCATATTAAAGCGACATAGATTATTTATCTTAAATCGGTTTTACGTGGCTTCAAAACCCGGACCTAGAGATGGAGGTCGCAATTAACTCCACCAGAGTATGCCCGTCAACTAAAATTGTTTTTAGTGAGTGACGTAATGCTTTTTCACCCATTCAATGGGGGTAGGGAGGGGCTTGACCCAATTTGTCTCTAAACGACTACTCCTTGAATTCTGACGTGTCTAATCTTTGAATGCTTTTTTTTTTACTTCTATGTATCTAACAGAAATGGCCTATATCTTCATTGGTTACCAGGATGTCATATTGACATTGCTAACAAAATCTGCTTTCTGAAGAATCCACAACGAAGTGAACTCAAGATATATTGGCATTAATACAATGATAAGCCTATGGAATTCGGACTATGTACTGCTAAATGTTTTAAGATGCATAATAATAATGGAAGTATCAAAAGAGCATTAATAAGGCGAGTTTATGTCGATCTTTAAGGGGGGGGGGGTGGGCGTGAGGTTTGCCGAAAGAAATAGATTTGTCAACAAGGAACAAACATAATATAGCTGTTGTTCTTTAATTGAAATATTAACTTTGTAAACATGTGTAAGTTGAACATGTTTTTGTTAAGGTCTACCTGAAACTGCAGTTGTCATTGCGTATTCGTATTCTGATAAATGGGAGGATCGAGATGACATACTGACTCATGATTTGCCTTAAAGTCTGACAACACCATGGTAGAGATCCAGGTTTTGTAAATTAAAACCATTAAGAAAATCCTGCTGTGTATAATTTTGCTCAACCATGATACAGCATTTACAATTGTAAGCGAAACAGTAAAGATTGCACATGGTATTAAATAAAAATTAAATATGACTGAAGCTTTGGCCTTTCCTCCTCAAGTTGTTCAGAAAAAAAAAAAAAATAATTGGGAAAGTGTTAAAAATAGAAAATAAATAGAAATTGTAAAAATTACATTAACTTTTTTTATATCAGCTCTAACCTTTAATGGGAATTAATAATTTGAGTCTTGATGTATTTTGCTTTGTTTAACAAAGCTTTTAACGGGCTTGTCTACTTCAGCAGTAGACATATGACTGCGCAATTAGGCTTCAGTATCTCAGTATTTAGATTGTTATAAGAGTCTGATTTTATTATATACATGTATATATTTATGGGGTCTTCCCACGAGTCCTCGGTCCCACGAGTCCTACGTCCCACGAGACCTCGGTCCCACGAGTCCTACGTCCCACGAGGCCGAATGGTCCTTCCACGAGTCTCGTCCCACGAGTCCTACGTCCCAGAGGACCTCGGTCCCACGAGTCCTACGTCCCACGAGCCGAATATTTCCACGAGTCCTACGTCCCCGAGACCTACGTCCCACGAGTCTACGTCCCACGAGGCCCGAGTTTTTCCACGAGTCCTCGGTCCACAGTCCTCGGCCCACGAGTCTCGGTCCCACGAGGCCGATTTTCTCATATCGTATTTTCTTTTATCAGAATGTTTTCAACATCAAGAAATTTTGTAGCTGAATTATACAAATGAATTAAGTTAGTTGTGGTTAATACCATAGGCATAGCATGGCATCTCATTTCGGGAGGCAATTATAAGTATAATACAATTAAAATAAATGTAGGTAAATAGACTTATAAGAAATAGAGCTGTTTTGAAGAAAAAGATTAATAATAATTTTACTGGAAATACTAAAATAGTATAGGCTTAAACATACATTAAAATATAATAAAAAGCAAATAATGGAGACTATGCTATTTACGCCAAGTTTTTCATTCATTTTTCTCCATTTTTTAAGGACCTCCGGTCTTCGGCAGGATATAATTTACAAAAATTATATTCCTGTCCGTCGAAATGACATGAACTGAATAAGAAGTTGGCGTAAATGCATTATCCGACTATTGCTTTTTGTTGATGACTGCCAAAATGTGAAACTCTATGTTGCTTAAAGATATAATAGATATATAAATAATTAATCTGGATTTTAATAATGAAATAATAATAATGAATAAATAAAAATAATAACAATAATAAGCGCGAGCGAAAATTGTTAGAGTTCCGTGGACATGATGGAAGAAACACAAGTTGTGGAAAGCCCATTTCAGCTTTAAAAAAAATACATATCACCCGCGTAAATTCAAGGGGGGGGGGGTGATTGTACAATTCAATTCAATTCAATTCAAATTTATTGATAAAAAATCCACAACCTTGGATTTATCATCACAGAGAAAACAAAAACAATGGATATCTTACAAAATCAATATTGAACAAACAAAATCAAAATGAACATACAAGCATATTTACAAATTAATATGAGCTTAAATATATAGTCATGTACACTACCTTCACAGACATACTGAAATATATAATAATTTATATTTAGATGTATGTATTAACATACATAATACAATTCCAAACTACAGGATCCAAACAAAGCCAAAGGACCGGAGGTAGGGACCAATCGATCCCGAATTCAGAGCAAAATCCTAACGATTTAAATATAGTCTAAAAAAAACTAAAATTTCAAATATTCAGGATTCAAATCTAAATACTGGCATCGACCGGTCCCCACCAACAATCCCGGGATCCACTTCAAATCCCTGCAATTTAGAGTGTATTTGTAAGCATACATATATGCATATTACACATACGTAAAAATATATTATTGTTAATATTATCATGACTATTGTTATTATTACACTATTTTGTTCCAACCTGCTAATCTTTCTATTATACATATTACTAATGGAGATACACTTATTTTTGTACATGCCATCCACCATCTTTTTAATTGAGGGATGCCCCCCCGGTGTCTACGCCCCTGTTCGGGATTCATGAAATTTGATCTCTCAATTCGAGATTAGATTTAAATGTAATCATTTGATAAATATGTAATTAGGATTTCTCAAGGATGTTAATCTTAATTTCATGTAAAACCAAAGAAATACATCATAAATATATCCGCAACTAATGTGGAAGCTAATTTCGCGAGAGATTTGAGCGGAATTGGGACTACTTTAGACTTGTTAGACGAGTTTGGAGACGGTTTTGAAACTTGTCGCGGAGACGTCTCGCAGATCTCCTTTTCCGTCGCGGAGAAGCTCTCCTAATAATATTTTTTTTTTTTTATTTTTTCATTTTGTTTTATTGTCGCGGCGACGTCTCTGCGCACGCAGAGGCGGATCCGGGGGTGGGGGGGGGGACGCGCCCTATAATTTGAAAACCACTCATTGACCGTACAATTTAAACAGAAAATATTGTTGCCCCCTCCTGTAATCCTGGACCCGTCACTACTGAAAAGGATAAGGACGTCTTTAGACATAGTCCCAAATCAGTCTCAAACCCGCTCCGCGAAATAAGATGCACCATTATTCGCCATGCTAGTGCCTATGGTATTACACATCTAAATTATTCAGGTTGTATAATTCAGCTTACAAAATGTTTCATTGATGTTGAAACACATTCGAGATAAAGAAACACGATATGAGAAAATCGGCCTCGTGGGACCGAGGCTCGTGAGACGTAGGACTCGTGGAAATACTCGGCCTCGTGGGACGTGCGAGACTCGTGGGACGTAGGAGTCTCGTCGGACGTAACTTCGTGAGACGTAGAGACTCGGGGCGGAAGGACTCGTGGGAGACCGAGGACTGCGTGGGAAAATAC
>CALNVZ010000641.1:32989783-33003784 GCA_940671915.1 Paracentrotus lividus
GTATTTTCCCACGAGTCCTCGTCCCACGAGTCCTCGGCCCACGAGCCTCGTCCCCAGGCGATTTTCTCATATCGTATTTTCTTTTTATCAGAATGTTTTCAACATCAATGAAACATTTGTAAGCTGAATTATACAACATGAATTAAGTTAGTTGTGGTTAATACCATAGGCACTAGCATGGCATCTCATTTCGCGGAGGCAATTATAAGTATAAATACAATTAAATAAAATGTAGGATAAATAGACTTATAAGAAATAGAGCTGTTTTGAAGAAAAAGATTAATAATAATTTTACTGGAAATACTAAAATAAGTATAGCTTAAACATACATTAAAATATAATAAAAAGCAAATAATGGAGACTATGCATTTACGCCAAGTTTTTCATTCATTTCTTCTCCATTTTTTAAGGACCTCCGTCTCGGCAGAGTATAATTTACAAAAATTATATTCCTGTCCGCGAAAATTGACATGAAATGAATAAAGAATTGGCGTAAATGCATTATCCGACATTTGCTTTTTGTTGATGACTGCCAAAATGTGAAACTCATTTGCTTAAAGATATAATAGATAATATAAATAATTAATCTGGATTTTAATAATGAAAATAATAATAATGAATAAATAAAAATAATAACAATAATAAGCGCGAGCGAAAATGTTAGAGTTCCGTGGACATGATGGAAGAAACACAAGTGTGGAAAGCCATTTCAGCTTTAAAAAAAATACATATCACCCGCGTAAATTCAAGGGGGGGGGTGATTGTACAATCAATTCAATTCAATTCAAATATTGATATAAAATCCACAACCTTGGATTATATCACAGAGAAAAACAAAAACAATGGATATCTTACAAAATCATATTGAACAAACAAAATCAAAATGAACATACAAGCATATTTACAAAATTAATAACTGAGCTTAAATATATAGTCATGTACACATACCTTCACAGACATACTGAAATATATAATAATTTATATTTTAGATGTAGTATTTAACATACATAATACATCCAAACTACAGGATCCAAACAAAGCCAAGAACCGGACGTAGGGACCAATCGATCCCCGAATTCAGAGCAAAATCCTAACGATTAAATATAAGTCTAAAAAAAACTAAAATTCAAATATTCAGGATTCAAATCTACAATACTGGCATCGACCGGTCCCCACCAACAATCCCCGGGATCCACTTCAAATCCCTGCAATTTAGAGTGTATCTGTAAGCATACATATTAGCATATTACACATACGTAAAAAATATATTATTGTTAATATTATCATGACTATTGTTATTATTACACTATTTTTTCCAACCTGCCTAATCTTTCTATATACATATTACTAATGGAGATACACTTATGTTTTGTACATGCCATCCACCATCTTTTAATTGAGGATGCACAATATTCGGCCTCGTGGGACGTAGGACTCGCGGGACCGAGGTCTCGTGGGACGTAGGACTCGTGGGACCGAGGACTCGTGGACCCTCCCCATATTTATTTATGTTCTCTTCTTGTGTTTTTCAATAATGAAAACAGGGTGTCGTCTTAGAGTATTTCTTTCATACTATTTATTACGTAATACAGGATGCTCTCTGGTATAATAACTCATGTATGTGTATAAGAAATACTATAAGCATATTTATATTACCTTTACATTGTTAACAACGTACTTTTCTGAAGACGTGAATATACTTGTATATTATACAGTGTACCTCATTTTAAGTATCGATTTTGGAACCATATCATGTCGATTCCAAATAGTTTTAATAATGAATGCCCTCGACATTGTTTACCTCTGGCATTTTCTATTTTAGCATTTCACCAGATATATTCTAACCTCTGACATTTTTACCTCAATTTGACATTTTTCATTTAAGCAAATATATCTGATAATGATATATTCTAACCTCTGACATTTCTACCTCTGGCATTATCATCTTTTGCATTATTTGACATAATTTACCAGACGCCATGGGATCATATACATGTAAAGTTGCGAGTCTGTTAACCACTTGACTGCTGCATGGTGCTTATTGCACAGTACGGGTATGACCAGCGTGGCGCTGGTGATACCCGATAAACAAAACTCTGACAATAACATGAGTACGTAATATTACATGGTCCGCAGCCGAGTGGTTAGCCAGGGTAACAAAATGTGAAACCGAGGAAAAACAAATTCTATAAATTAAAGCCGCAGCAAAATGATGTCCTGTGATGTCAAGCAGCAGCAGATACATTCCTTCAATATTTTATATTTATGTTTAAATCAAAAATGAATTTTGTACCTTTCATACTAGTTCATTCACATTTGACTCATATATTCATGATATAAAAAAAGAAGAAGAAAAAAAAAAAAGAAAAAAGAATAGGTCTATCGTGCCACGTGAAACGGTCCTCTTTAATTCATCAAATTGAAAATTATTATGAAGTTTGGAATAATCATGAGCCCTTTACATTATGGATTACCTTTTCATTGATGGGAACTGTATACATGGTATAACAAGGCCTGGAGTGAGCCTCCATCGTACAGTGTATAAATAGAGAGGCCTAAAAAGGTATATGATCATTATAAAATCTTTAAATTATTCATACCAACAATTCAATATTGTTAGGTGTATGTATCCGAATATAAACCCCTCAAAAAATGTCTTGCAATTCAACTTTGAGTCCTCGTATCTTTTTTGTTAATTGTCTATAATTCATTAATTTTACACCATTGGAAAGTTCATTTATTCCTCTTTACACTGATACCCCATTTGTAAAGGTTGTGCAATGCTTGAATGCACAGTATTCCCGAATACAAATCAAAGTCAGAAGTGGAAAGTTGCCAAATGAATGGCTATTGTTGAAAGGCAGAGTTTCTATTGAGTATCATTAGATGGGTCATGCATTATTCCTCAATGTTTTCACTTATTGTTTGGAAGAAGAAATGTGCCTTGCCCAAGCTTTTTGCTTGGCAGTGCTTATTTTTCATGAGTAGTCGTTTGATAAAGCTGGGATGGCGCGCTTATCAAATGTTCAGATACGGTTCAAGAGCAGAGAACGATTGTGTGCTGAAATGGACAAAAAAAAAGTTTGTTTTGATACTGCTTGCTTTGTTTGTTGGAGATGGATGAAAAAGAGATGAGTAGCGAATTTGTTATGCTGGAAACTTGCAATAACCTGTATGTAACCAATACACAAGTAATGCTCAAACCACTCGCTGGTTATTAAAACAGTTCTTTTCACAAACAAATTAACAACAAATACTACCTTAAATTACCTGAAACATTATTTGACATTCAACCAAGAGTATCCAACATTGTATTGAGCGCCTAACGCACAAACCAAACAAACACAAAAACCTTTTATACAGTTAAGAACTCGATATAAGCAATAGCCATTCATTTGGCAACTTTCCTTTTCTGACTTTCATTCGAGTTTGCGAGTACTGTGCATTCAAGCATAACATAACCATCACAAATGGGGTATCAATGTGACAAGGAATAAATCAACTTTCCAATGATATCAAATTTAACCATCATAAACAATCAAATAAAAAGATATGAGGGCTCAAAGTTGAATTGCAAGACATTTTTTGAGGGGTTTATATGCAACAGAATGACACGTTTTTCTCAGGCCATTAGCATGTTTGACATTTGCACTGTCTTCTCGCGACTTCCTGGAGACGCTGGAGATGTCGCGGCGACCTCACCCCGACTTCAGAAACTCATAATCGAGAACGCATCTCATTACCAATGAGATATCCACTTTAGCAAAGGCGATAACATTTCATTGAAACTTGCTGAAAAAAACCCAATGACACAAACTACTTTCAAAAGGTTGGTACCCTACAAACTAAAAACTTGGAAAAAGTGGGTTTTGTGCCTTTCATCTTCAAAGTACCCTAACTTTGTGACCCGTGACAATTTGGACGTAAGCAATGTCTCAAATTAAAGCTGATGAGTTGCTTAATATTTCAGTAAATGAATCACCAGAATATATCATGTACTGTTGAAATGACTGACCTTTGATCTTCGGTTGCTTTTTTTTTTTGGAACGCACTGTATATTTCAATTTTCATTCACATGTTTCCTCGGCCATGAAATATGTATCATAACTCACCCATAGCCAACCATTCAGGAGCCCATCTCCAAAGTATTTTGGTAAAAATAATATTTCATATTTTCGAAGACATAATAGGCCTAACTTCTCATATCGACAGCTAAAACACCCCGTCGTCTTCCTTTTCAAACAGGAAAGTGACGAAGCATATGCAAAGCGACCGAGTTATTATTTGTGTAACATTTTCATATCATGGCAAAGAGTTAAACTCGAATTCTATCCAGTGATACCAAAATATACAGTCTGTGTCAAATAAAATGGTACAGTCGGAAAACATTTTTTTTTACAGTTTGAAGTTCAATCACAACCTGGCATTGTTTGGTATTTTCATAAAGCAGGAATATCAGACTTTCTTCTGCAATTTTTTTATCACATTTGGTGCTGTACTTTTTGAAATATGACTAGTTTTCTACAATCAAGAAAAATCCATTTTCGCACGCCTTCTCATGCCTTTGTGTAGGTGTCGCATAATGGCCATGAATTCAGCGCTCCAGAACAATAAAAGTGTGTAATTTCGATTTGTACCTCGTCGCAGAAAAATTTAGCATAGCTTTTGTTTTACGAAAGCAAATTATACAAAACAAAGCGCATCAGCAAGGAAAATCTTTTGGCTTTAATTTGATACTACAAACACACATTATTTGAAAAGATTTCATACCTGAATTATTTCCCCCCGACTGTACCATTTTTTTTTAAACAGACTCTTTATACATGTACTGTCATGAAAGACTCAGCACTATTTTTAGTTCTCTCATAGACTTGAAAACCTGATTCCAATCATTCATAACGAAAAAATATGGAAAAAGTAATTTTTAATATCTTATTTAGTGGAAAAATTTCATCAATCCCTTTCTTTTAGCTCACCACTGTCGCGCGTTACCGAACCTTATTGTTCTGAATATGCCTCTCAAAATTGTTAGTAGTTAATTTGCATGCTTCTCGAGAGGATCGTTTGAATATGCCTGAACATGATCATTAGCAATTCAAAATGATGCCCTTCCATTGACTTTTAATAAAATGATGAATAGGTTGAAAAGGCCTAGCTATTTGGTCCATTTATCAAGCAGGAAATTTAATCTTTTGTTCGCCGCGGATAACTTCTTGGTTCATGATACTATTAAGCCAGGAAGTTCCTGGCATAATGTAAGCAAATACGCAGTTGAAGTAAGTTGTAACAAACCTAAAGTTTAAAGGGGAAGTTCACCGTGGAATTTTATTAGTTTTAAAAGATACAGAAAATTGATAGAAAAATATGAATGAAAGTTTAAAGAAAATCGACCAAAAAAATAGCGAAGTTATGAAATTTTTAGTTTTGATTCTGTGACGTCACGTGCGAACAGCTCTCCAATGTGTTAATGTTGTGTATGTAAATTCCATAAATTTGTCCTTTTTTATGGTTCCTGATAAAGGAATGGGTCGATTTGATAGAGGCATGTTTATGAACACATATTAGATGATATATGGACCACATATGCAGGTAACATAATTAATTTTCTTCTGACAAAAAAGACACTTTATAGATTTTACACTACATAACACATAGGAGAATTGTTCGCACTTGACGTCACATTATTTTTGGTAGATTTTCTCTAAACTGTCACTCATATTTTTCTTTTAGTTTTATGCATTTTTCTAAAAACCAATTTAAGCCCAGTGTGAACTTCCCGTTTAAAGGATGGTTTGGGAGACTGAAGTCAGCGAGGATACAAGAGCATTATTCAAACCAGTTCACTTTGGATAATGTAAGAATAATGAATCAAAGTAAACCATTCACAATTTTGCAAGACATGTTTAGAAATGGGGTTCATTGATGCGTGACAATAGTGAGCTGAGAGAGGTACCTTTGGGATGGTAAGCAATTGTACTTTCCAGTGAGCTAAAGTTCATAATCACCACAGTCATTTTCTCGAAATCATTAATGATAAACTTCGGGTTCCTTTATTTAGCTATACCTAGCATAAACTAATCGTTTTGATACCCAGGTCAGGAATGGTACCAGAAGTTCGGTGCAGCTATGGCCATCATTAATATATGATTTTATATATTTATGTAAACGTGTACTCGTGGCGTGCTACAATGATCTATTATTGGTCCCACATTATTTCAAACATTTGAATTATAATCAATCAAGTGACAAATGTGAATTTGCTATGCGTGCATACAAACACTGTTTTGTTCTTATTGGTCAATTCTAGAAATAAAATTGATTTATGCTAGTTTCACTATATGCTCTGCGACAACTACCTCTCTTATACCCCCGTCACACTGAGCTCGTTCCTATTACGTCCTTGCAAATTTTGCCGAACGGGCATAGTCTGTGTGTAAACTGAGTGAACGTAGTAAATACTTCTTACGATCTGTTTACGAACTTCATGGACTAGCTTGGTCGGATTTTCAAAAAAGTGTTTAAAAAAATCGGGCGCCCATCTCGTCCTAAAATTTAACGGGGTGGCAACGTACCTGAAACGAGATAGACGTACTACAAACGAGAAGGACGTACTACGAACATGGTACCTAACTTTTATCATGCTGCGCATAGGCACTTTTAGTGACGGTTTGGACGTGCTACGAACGGTATAGAGTGAACGAGTCGTTTACTCGGTCTGAACTGGATAACAACGTATTGCGGACGCGATAAAGACGGAATTGACGTAACGAGAACTATTAATGAACTGCCTAGTATCGAATTCAAGAAATTATTTTTCAAAGTTATAAGTTCCAACCCGACCAAAGCCCGTTCAACAATTTTATAAAGAACGGGCAAGAACGTTATAGAAAGTTTGAACGACCTCAGTGTGACGGCCCCCTTATACCCCCGTCACACTGAGCTCGTTCCTACTACGTCCTTGCAAATTTTGCCGAACGGGCATAGTCTGTGTGTAAACTGAGTGGACGTAGTAAATACTTCTTACGATCTGTTTACGAACTTCATGGACTAGCTCGGTCGGATTTCCAAAAAAGTGTTTAAAAAAATCGGGCGCCCATCTCGTCCTAAAATTTAACGGGGTGGCAACGTACCTGAAACGAGATGGACGTACTACAAACGAAATTGCCGTATTTAAATCGTTCTAAAGATGTGCTAGGACGTCATACAAACGAGCATTGTATAGTAATTATTCAAGTTCTAAAATTAAACGTGGTGACAACGTTCCTTAAACGGGTAGGACTTACTCTGAACGAGAAGGACGTACTACGAACATGGTATCTAACTTTTACCATGCTGCGCATAGGCACTTTTAGTGACGGTTTGGACGTGCTACGAACGGTATAGAGTGAACGAGCCGTTTACTCGGTCTGAACTGGATAACAACGTATTGCGGACGCGATAAAGACGGAATTGACGTAACGAGAACTATTTATGAACTGCCTAGTATCGTATTTAAGAAATTATTTTTCAAAGTTATAAGTTACAACCCGACCAAAGCCCGTTCAGCAATTTTTTAAAGAACGGGCAAGAACGGGCAAGAACGTTATAGAACGACCTCAGTGTGACGGCCCCCTTACATTGCTTAGAAATGCGGGTATTTCTTTTAATTTGTGTTGTTTTTTATTGATTTACTTTACTCCTATAGAGCATACATATGGAGTTTGTATATTATTTGTATTATTCTATACACCCAATTCCATCCAATCCCACCTGTGGTTCACATACATAACTTGAGTGCATCTTATTATGAACGCGGTCCTGATATAGTCAGTTTTAGGAACGCGAGGAATTGTAAATGAGTCTGCAAACGAAGACTAATACATATTCCAAGGCCCGCAGCATCACATCTGAACTTGGCATATATTGTTGCCATAAATTGTGAAAGCGTGCGTACGGCTAGAGTGTGGGACAGGCCCTCCACTGAAGCTCCCTGCTGCAATGCTCTCACCATTAAGCGGTTTTCGGAGCACTACGGTAGCATGACTACGGTAGCTCTCCAGAGCAAAACACGAACTGCGCATGCGCAACTCCCTTTTTGCTACCGTCTTCTTCCCAAACAGGACGGTAGTCGAGCGATTTAGCGTACGGTGTAGAATGAGTACGGTAGGCATAGTCTTGGTATGTTTTATGTACATAAAATCAAAGAAATACACTTCAATGAAAAAGCGCAAATGGAAGGAACAAAGAAATACATAAGAAATAATTGAAGAGAAGAGAAAAGAAGGATAAAACAAAGAAATACAAAAGAAATAATTGAAGAGAAGAGAAAAGAGGGAAAATTCAAAGAAATACATAAGAATTTAAAGGAGAGAAGAGGAAAGAAGGACAAAACAAAGAAATACATAAGAATTTATAGGAGAGAAGAGGAAAGAAGGATAAAACAAAGAAATACATAAGAAATAATTGAAGAGAAGAGAAAAGAAGGAAAATTCAAAGAAATACATAAGAATTTAAAGGAGAGAAGAGGAAAGAAGGATAAAACAAAGAAATATATAATAATTTAGAGGAGAGAAGAGGAAAGAAGGATAAAAACAAAGAAATACATAAGAATTTATAGGGGAGAAGAGGAAAGAAGGATAAAAACAAAGAAATACATAAGAATTTATAGGGGAGAAGAGGAAAGAAGGACAAAACAAAGAAATACATAAGCATTTATAGGAGATAAGAGGAAAGAAGGATAAAACAAAGAAATACATAAGAATTTATAGGAGAGAAGAGGGAAGAAGGATAAAAACAAAGAAATACATAAGAATTTATAGGAGAGAAGAGGAAAGAAGGACAAAACAAAGAAATAAATAATAATTTATAGGAGAGAAGAGGAAAGAGGGATAAAACAAAGAAATACATAAAGAAATACATAGGAATTGGTTAAAAGAAGAAGAAATAAAGAGGAGATACACAGAAATGCTATTCACCGTCGTCTTCGCAGACTGCGAAAGCGCTTAGAAGTCACGACGTTAGTGCGAGTGCGAAGCCAGTACGGTCGATTAAACCCACCGTCTTGTTACCTACCGTAGTGTTTCCGAAAGCTCATTATTGTTCATTGAGAACATACAGGCCTACTCCCAATACACACTGCACCGCTTTGGAGGACATCCGATTTTGCGGGAGAAAATGTTAAACTGCTGGATTTAACCTGGTAAGTTTTTAGCGATAAAGCTTCATTTGTGCTCACAAGCGATTGATTCATCATTATTAAGAAATATTATGAAATGCTGACTTTGGTAAACATCTGCTTAAAACCTTTTATGGAAAAGGTGTGGCATGTAATTCGAAACATTTATGTGGCGTATCTGTATACGTACAAGGTCATGCATGAACTGATGAGGGTTGTGTACCCAATGGATACACATTTGTCATGTCCTAGTACTAGTATAAAAAATATTTCCATATCTTGCCAAAAGTAAGTTCGCGATCGCTATTTATAATGTTAATGTAATTGGAAATGATGAATATCATGCATGATTGGTTGCATTATTATTGTGTTGCCGCTGCGTCTTCTGCCTATTGTCACCTTTAAAAATATTTATCAGCGACAGTTACACGATCCAAGCGCTATAGTATTTTTCCAAATAACTCGGGTTACAGGTATGGGTGTCGATTATGGGGATTGGGGGATGCATTCCCCGATAATTTCGGTGGGGGGATGGTGTGTACAATCATCACCCCAATATTTTGATATCAAGAAGATGAAAAGTATCATACTATGTGCATATATATTTATATATATAAATCTATCCATTACCAAGTCATTATCATATAAAACACTTTTAGGACATTATATTATTTTACAGTCTAAAATGCATATTTCTGATATCCAAAAATTCAAAATTTTCTCACTTAATCGTTATAGGGGAATTATCCCCTCAGAGAAATAGCTTCAGTGAATGGAGACAAACCCCCAAAACATATTGGGAAAGTTTCAGAAAATCAGGCAATGAATAAGAGAGATATGAATTTTTAGATTTTGAGATCACTTATGATATTGAGATCTTCCAGTTGGCAACGCGACCATGATGTGTGATGTTATGCAGGGAGATCTTTCCCATATCTACTAAAATCCTCTTTTTTCTTGATTCTAAAGGGAGAATAAAGAATCTTTTTATGGGATGACTTGTAAATATATGAAAGTCATAATATATCATGAAAAGAAAAGCTGTTTTATCATTAGAATGAAAATAAAGAGACATTTTGAATAGTGTACCTTACCTTGTAGTTCCATTCCCTGAAGTCCTCCCCCAGGAAGGGTAACTCCCCATATGGGGAGTTCTCTCTTTGTGACATCACAAATGATGAACGCGTTGCCAATGTGAGATTTCTTATGTCATTAGAGATCTCAATATTCAAATACTCATAACTTTCTTATCATTTATCCGATTTTCACCAAATCTTCACTAATGTGCTTATTTGATTTTTCTGCATCTATCTACAAAGGGACAATTCTCCTTTAATCTTCCTCATGTGTTCCTGATTTACATTTGTAATCATGTAAAACACAATACACCGTGTAGATAAAGAAAGCGCAGATGTTTCACTATTCACAATTGGAAAAAAAAAACGCATTGAAATCGATGATAATCAGGGGCACCGATCCCATGGTGCATAGGGGACAGGTGTCTTGATAAGTAAAACTGAAGGTATAAGTATCCCCTCAATAATCTACGGTGGTTTTGATAAAATAAATAATTAAAAATTAATATTGAATAGTCTGTAACACTTATCTCAGCTGTTCATCGATAAGGTTACCTTTTAGGACTCGGACCATTGATTACACAGAATGATACATTTTCACTTTACGATCACATGAGCTTCAAATTCCATTTCAGATAAATGTTGAAAATTGCATCAAAATTTCCAGCTCCCCCTTTCGCGCTCGCATAACATAATGCTATTGCAAACTGTACTTGAATTCGTTCAGCTTTTATGCATGTATATAGGTAATTTAACGTCACGATAGTACGTTTTAAACACCAACTCCCTCCCCGTTTTTTATCCTGTTTCATCGGATTACTATTATTGAGAAAATCTTCAACTCGCGCTTTGCGCTCGCACAATTTGGCCGTAAATGGAATTATTCCATATTTATATAGATTTCCATTTGTTGGCTTTACGCCATGATGGTCCGCTTCTAATCATGAGTTTAAGCCCCTAGCCCTCCATCAATTTCGCGCTTACATGTAACGCAACAAATACCCTGTTTCAGTTCAATATTATTGTGAAAAATTTAAACTCGCGCTTCGCGCTCGAATTATTACAGCCCTATGAATTCGACGATATTCATATAATAGTACTCATATGCATAATAATGTGCATTTGTGTATATATCTATACGCTTTTATGATGGTGCCCCCTTTTATAAACCAGTTAAAGCCCCTTCCTCGTTTGCGCTCACATTATGCTACGAATGAGTAGCAAAATCCAGGGCTGAAAAGGAACATTTTATCTCGCTATTTTTTAGTGGAATGACTGTGTAGGCAAATAGTTATATTCCTTTATAAGTCATATTTGTAAAGAGAATTTATTCAGTTCGACTGAAATTTTATTTTCTGTAAACAGATATCAAAGTTTGGTTTTAAGAAACATACTACTTCGCTGAAATTTATAGATTGATTGGCTTTGCCTGATAAAATAAAAGGCACATAAAATGGTTGTAAAACTGGTATATTACATGGAATGTAGACCTTCAGTGTTGTATCAATAAATATAATTTATATATATATATATATACATAATTATGTAGGATGCAGTATGTTGGAAAAACAGAGACAACATTATATACACGCCTCAACAACACAAGATCAGAAGTAAGCAACCACAGCAAAAACAAACCCAATAGTAAAATCCTTCCATACACCATACATTTCAATCTCACAAGTCAAAAATAAACATCACGAAACCATCATGACAAGAGAATCCCATTGGATAAACAAATTACAGACATTAAGACCACGTGGTATAAATGCTGACCAATAAACGACTCCCTCTACCCTCGAGTGCAATCAATCATCACATACTTTCGTTTATACTTCTCCTCACTTAAAGCTCTAACTCAGCTCTGTATACTAAACACAACACAAAAAGAAAGTTCCCGCTATTTCAGATATCAATAATTTTTGAACCAGGAGGAATTAAAAAAATCTAATTATATGTCCACGTAGGGAATTTAATTAACTACAATGGGAACGAATTTTAGGAAAAATCATCAAGTCATGCTTCAGTGAGCAATGGTTGAATGCAAAAATGTCATTTTTTGAAGTTCGCAAGCCTAAAATTGCAACTTTGATTCAATGACAACGGACCCATTTTCAGATTTTAAACATTTTACACGTCAGAATGTATGCAAAACGTGCTTCCCAATATACGGAAAAGAAATTTGCGTCAAATTTCACGGTTGAGTGAGCATGCAGCAAAACTTGCCCAAACTGCCATTTTCACTTCTTTGCCATGGTATAATCGATCAATTATGATGGAATTCCTGTTGTGGAAGTGTATGCAACCAATATCCATTCGGCTTGCAACGATCGTCTGCGTTCGCGGAGCGGGGGTGAGCGGGGATGGCCGCACCCTTTCGTGAACACCGGGGGGGGGGGAGCTTTTCTCGAAAGGATGGGTTTAAGAGAGGGAGTAAAATTAACGCACCTCATTCGAGAAACCGGGGGGGGGGGGGGGCTTTTTCACGAAAGGCTGTGTTTTAGTAGTTTTCTGAACCAGTCGTTTGTATAAATTATTCATCAAATAATAACAATATAATATTATAAGATTATAATAGGAAAAAGAGGAGAGCTTGCATTCTCTGTTTTTGGAAGTGACGCAACGACCTTGTAGTTGGACACAGACACAACTAACTTGACACCTTTTGTATTTCTCCTCAACATTGTTCAGCGAGGACTGTAGAACCGAGGTAGTGCTACGGCAGGGGTGGAGGGAATTTTATATCATCCCCTATGGCATGAGTGTCAATCGATATCAAGGTTGGGGGGGGGGTGACGGAAACAAATATTGGTTCTTGTGAGGGATTATTTTCTTTTAGTTTCCAAGGGAGGGGGGGGGGGGTCAGTGGGCTTTACGAGTCTAAAATTCTGTAGGGGGCAGACATAGCTTTAAAGAATATTTATTTCTAAAAAAAAAAAGCTGGCAGCGAGCAAAAATTTTGAACCTTTTTCATACAAAATCTAATTTGTCAATATTTTTGACATACATTAAAAATATATTATTTTTCGCCTTTTTCTTTCCTTTCTTCTTTTCTTATCTTTTCCTGGTCGTGAAACTTTTTTTCCTGGTGGTCATGGCCTTCAAGCCCCACATCGATCTCTACACAGGTAGGGGGGGGGAGGGCAGGGTAGTCTTTAGATCGAGTTTTAAGTATGTTAGCTTCATTTCTCTACAACAACGACTCATTACTTCGGAGGACTAGATAGATGATATTTTTGAGAACTCTATCGTTTTTAAATGGTTACTTCCCTTTAATACATTCTTTTAAATTCAACTTCTCATTTTTTTTTTCAATTTTCTCCACTTTTTTTAATCATGACCATGAATAAAGTAACTAACAATAAGGTGATATTCAAAAATGTGGTAAGATATGCGGGGCACACCGTATGCGCTTGGTTGTGGGGAGGGGTAAAAGGGGTTAAAAGAAAAAAAAATGTCGTTTATAAAAACATTAACACGAACATGTCATTGGCTGATCTACGGGGGGGGGGGCTTAGGGGATTAAAAAATAACCCAAAAAAATAATTTAGAAATGAGGACTAAAGTATGCATCAGATTGCACCAATTCAAATGTCAAATTGAGAAGCTCCCTACCGTGGTAGGGGGGATACCCCCATGTGTAAATACGATAACCATCACTACCATCATCATATCATCATGATCATTATTTATTATCATTATTATATTATGATCATACCTTAAATTATTGGGGGTGGGGTGGTAACATAGGCCACCCCCACCTAAAATATT
>CALNVZ010000641.1:33003809-33016934 GCA_940671915.1 Paracentrotus lividus
GCCCATGTAAAGGTGCATGTCTGATGCAGTATCCGATACATATCAAAGTCTTAGATGGAAGGCCTAAAGTAATTGGCTAGTGAAAGCAGAGTTCTATGATGTATCATTATGAATGGGTTCATGCATTATCCTCAATGTTTTACTTATTGTTTGGAAAGAAGAAATGTTGCCTTGCCCAAGCCTTTTTGCTTGCATGTGCTTATTTTTCATGAGTAGTCGTTTGATTAAAGCTGGATGGCGCGCTTATCAAATGTTCAGATAACGGTTCAAGTAGAGAGAACGATGTGTGCTGAATGGACAAAAAAAAAGTTTGTTTTGATACTGCTTTGCTTTTTGTTTGTTGGAGATGGATTGAAAAAGAGATGAGTAGCGATTTGTTTATTGCTGGAAACTTGCATAACCTTATGTAACCAATATCACAAGAATGCTCATAACACCACTTCGCTGGTTATTAAAACGAGTTCTTTTCACAACAAATTAACAACATAAACTACCTTAAATTACCTGAACATTTTTGACAATTCACCAAGAGTATCCAAACATTGTTATTAGCGCCTAACGCCAAACCAACAACCAAAACCTTTTATACAGTTAGGAACTCGTATAAGCAATTAGCCATTCATTTGGCAACTGTTCCTTTTTTCTGACTTTCATTCGAGTTTGCGAGTACTGTGCATTCAAGCATAACATAACCATCACAAATGGGGTATCAATGTGACAAAAGGAATAAATCAACCTTTCCAATATATCAATTTAACCATCATAAAACAATCAAATAAAAGATATGAGGGCTCAAGTTGAATTGCAGACATTTTTGAGGGTTTAATATGCAACAGAATGGCACGTTTTTCTCAGGCCATTAGCATGTTTGACATTTGCACTGTCTTCTCGCGACTTCTGGAGACGCCTGGAGATGTTTCGCGGCGACTCACCCCGACTTCAGAAAACTCATAATCGAGAACGCTCTCAATTACCATGAGATATCCACGTTTAGCAAAGGCGATAACATTTCATTGAAACTTGCTGAATAAAAACAATGCAACAAACTCTTCAAAGGTTGGTACCCCCTACAAACTAAAACTTGGAAAAAGTGGTTTTGTGCCTTTCCCACAATCTCAAAGTAACCCTAACTTGTGACCCGTGACATTTGGACCGTAAGCAATGTCTTCAAATTAAAGCTTGATGGAGTTGCTTATATTTCAGTAAATGAATCACCAGAAATTCATTACTGTTGAAATGGACTGACCTTTGATCTTCGGTTGCTTTTTTTTTTGAGCAAACGCACTTGTATATTCAGAATTTTTCATTCACAATTTTCCTCGGCCATGAAAATACTGTATCATAACTTCACCCATAGCCAACTCATTCAGGAGCCATCTCCAGTATTTGGTAAAAATAATTATTTCATATTTTCGAAGACATAATAGGCCTAACTTCTCATATCGACAGCCTAAAACCCCGTCGTCTTCCTTTTTCAAACAGGAAAGTGACGAAAGCATATCAAAGCGACCGAGTTTATTATTTGTGTAACATTTTCATATCAAATGCAAAGAGTTAAACTCGAATTCTATCTCAGTGATACCAATAATACAGTCTGTGTCAAAATAAACATGTACAGTCGAAACATTTTTTTTTAGCAGTTTGAAGTTCATCACAACCTGGCATTGTTTGGTATTTTTCATAAAGCAGGATATAAACTTCTTCTGCATTTTTTATATCACTTTGGGTGCCTGTCTTTTTGAAATATGCTAGTTTTTACAATAAAGAAAAATCCATTTTCGCACGCCTTCTCATGCCTTTGTGTAGGTGTCGCATAATGGCCATGAATTCAGCGCTTTCCAGAACAATAAAAGTTTGTTATTCGATTTGTAACCCGTGCAAGAAAAATTTAGCATAGCTTTTGTTTTACGAAAAGCAAAATTATACAAACAAACCAATCAGCAGGAAATCTTTTTGGCTTTAATTTTGATACTACAAAACCACATTATTTGGAAAAGATTTCATACCGAATTATTCCCCCGACTGTACCATTTTTTTAAACAGACTCTTTATACATGTACTGTCATGAGACTCAGCACTATTTTTAGTTCTCTCAATAGCACTTGAAAACCTGATTCCAATCATTCATAACCGAAAAATATGGAAAAAAGTAATTTTAATATCTTATTTAGTGGAAAATTTTCATCAATCCTTTCTTTAGCTCACGCACTGTCGCGCGTTACCGAACCTTATGTTCTGATATGCCTCTTCAAAATTGTTAGTAGTTAATTGCATGCTTCTCGTAGAGGATCGTTTGAATGCCTGAACATGATCATTAGCAATTCAAAATGATGCCTTCCATTGACTTTTAAATAAAATGATCGAATAGGTTGAAAGGCCTAGCTATTTTGGTCCATTTATCAAGCAGGAAATTTAATCTTTGTTGCCGCGGATAACTTCTTGGTTCATGATCTTTAAGCCAGGAAGTTCCTGGCAATATGTAGCAAATACGCAGTTGAAGTATTTGTAACAACCTAAAGTTAAAAGGGGAAGTTCACCGTGAATTTTATTTAGTTTAAAAGATACAGAATGATTTAGAAAAATATGAATGAAAGTTTAAAAAGAAAATCGACCAAAAAATAGCGAATTATGAATTTTTGTTTTGGATTCTGTTGACGTCACCGTGGCGAACAGCCTCTCCAATGTGTAAGTTGTGTATGTACATTCCATAAATTTGTCCTTTTTTAAATGGTTCCTATAAAGGAATGGGTCGATTATGATAGAGCATGTTTATGAACACATATTAGATATATATGGACCCACAATGCAGGTAACATAATTCAATATTTCTCTGAACATAAAGAACACTTTAATAGATTTTTACACTAATAACACTAGGAGAATTGTTCGCCAAATTGACGTCCACCTTATTTTTGGTAGATTTTCTCTAAACTGTCACTCATATTTTTTCTTTTAGTTTTAATGCATTTTTCTAAAAACCATTTAAGCCCAGTGTGAACTCCCGTTTAAAGGATGGTTTGGGAGACTGAAGTAGCGAGGATACAAGAGGCATTATTCAAACCAGTTCACTTTGGATAATGTTAAGAAAATAATGAATCCAAAGTAAACCATTCACAATTTTGGCAAGACATGTTTAGAAATGGGGTTCATGTGAGCGTGACCAATTAGTGAGCTGAGGAGGTACCTTTGGGATGGTAAAGCAATATTGTACTTTCCCAGTGAGCTAAAGTTCATAATCACCACAGTCATTTTTCTCGAAATCATTATCGATAAACCTTCGGGTTCCTTATTTAGCTATACCTAGCATAAAACTAATCGTTTTGATACCCAGGTCCAGGAATGGTACCAAGAAGATTCGGTGCGCTATGGCCATCAATTAATATATGATTTTATAATATTTATGTAAACGTGTACCTCGTGGCGTGCTACAATGATCTATATTGGTCCCACATTATTTCAACATTTTGAATTATAATCATCAAGTGACAAATGTGAATTGCTATGGGTGCATACAAAACTGTTTTGTACTTATTGGTCAATTCTAAGAAAATAAAATTGATTTATCTAGTTCCACTATATGCTCTGCGACAACTACCTCTCTTTATACCCCCCGTCACATGAGCTCGTTCCTATTACGTCCTGCAAATTTTGCCGACGGGCAATAGTCTGTGTGTAACTGAGTGACGTAGTAATACTTCTTTACGATCTGTTTACGAACTTATGGACTATGCTTGGTCGGCATTTTTCAAAAAAGTGTTTAAAAAAATCGGGCGCCCATCTCGTCTAAAATTTAACGGGGTTGGCAACGTACCTGAAACGAGATAGACGTACTACAAAAACGAGAAGGACGTAGACTACGACATGGTCCTAACTTTTATCATGCTGCAGCATCAGGCCAACTTTTAGTGACCGGTTTGGACGTGCTTACGACGGTATAGAAGTGAACGAGTCGTTACTCGGTCTGAACGGATACAAGTAATTGCGGACGCGATAAACAGCGGAATTGACGGTAACGAGAACTATTAAGAACTGCCTAGTATCGATTCAGAAATATTTTTCAAGAGTTATAAGTTCCAACCCCGACCAAAGCCCCGTTTCAACAATTTTATAAAGATTACGGGCCAAGAACGTTAATATTGAAAGTTGAACGACCTCAGTGTGACGGCCCCCTTAATACCCCGTTCACTACTGACCTCGTTCCTACTACGTCTGCAAATTTTGCCGAAGCCGGGCATAGTCTGTTGTAAACTCGAGTGGACGTAGTAATACTTCTTACGATCTGGTCTTACGAACTTCATGGACTAAGCTCGGTCGGATTTCCAAAAAAGTGTTTAAAAAAATCGGGCGCCCATCTCGTCCTAAAAATTTAAACGGGGTCGGCAACGTACTGAAACCGAGATGGACGTACTACAAACGAATTGCCGTATTTAAATCGTTCTAAAATGTGCTAGGACGTCAATAACAAAGAGCATTGTATAGTAATTATTCCAACGTTCTATAAATTAAACGTGGTGACAAACGTTCCCTTAAACGGTAGGACTTAACCTCTGAAACGAGAAGGACGTAACTACGAACTACGTTTCATTTTTAAACAGAACGGCAATGTCATAAATTCCCGTCACAACTGAGCTAGTTCTCACTGGCGTTCTGGTAAGTTTTGGTGAAAGGGTTCAATCTGTTTACAACACGGACTGACGTAGTGCAGACCCTTTTAGAATCTGTAAACAGAACCGTTTACAATCTGTTTTATCGAACTTGGCGCAACGGGCCCGAACGGAGAGAACGGAAGGCATTCCGATTTTTTTGAAAATGTTAAAAAATCGTACTGGCTTCAAGTTCTAGAAATTAAACGCCAGTGACAACGTTTTCCTTAAACCGGGTAGGACTTACTCTGAACGAGAAGGACGTACTACGAACATGGTATCTACACTTTTACCATGCTGCGCATAGGCACATTTTGTGACGGTTTTTGGACGTGCTACGAAGGTATAAGGTGAAACGAGCCGTTTACTCTGGTCTGAAAACTCGGATAACAACGTATTTGCGGACGCCGATAAAGACGGAATTGACGTAACGGAACTATTATGAAACTGCCTAGTATCCGTATTTAAGAAATTATTTTTCAAAAGTTCTAAGTTACAACCGACCAAGCCCCGTTCAGCAATTTTTTAAAGAACGGGCAGACGGGCAAGAACGTTATAGAACGACCTCAGTGTGACGGCCCCCTTACATTGCTTAGAAATTGCGGTATTTCTTTTAAATTGTGTTGTTTTTTATTGATTTAACTTTACTCCTATAGAGCAAATACAATATGGAGTTTGTATATTATTTGTTATTATTCTCTACACCCAATTCCATCAATCCACCTGTGGTTCACATACAATAACTTGAGTGCATCTTATTATGAACGCGGTCCTGATATAGTCAGTTTTAGGAAACGCGAGAATTTGCAAATGAGTCTGCAAACGAAGACTAATACATATTCCAAGCCCGCAGCTCACATCTGAAACTTGCTATATATTGTTGCCATAAATTGTGAAAGCGTGCGTACGGCTAGAGTGTGGGACAGGCCCTCCACTGAAGCTCCCGCGCAATCTCTCAACACCATTAACGGTTTTCGGAGCACTTACGGTAGCAGACTACGGTTAGCTCTCCAGAGCAAAACACGAACTGCGCATGCGCAATTACTCCCTTTTTGCTAAACCGTCTTCTTCCCAAACAGGACGGTAATCGAGCGTTTAGCGTACGGTGTAGAATGAGTACCGGTAGGCATAGTCCCTTGGTATATTTTATGTACATAAATCAAAGAAATACACTTCAATGAAAGCCGCAAAGGAAGGAACAAAGAAATTACAATAAGAATAATTGAAGAAGAAGAGAAAAGAAGGATAAAACAAAGAAATAACAAAAAGAACTAATTGAAGAGAAGAGAAAAGAGGGAAAATTCAAAGAAATACATAGATTTAAAGGAGAAGAAGAGGAAAGAAGGACAAAACAAGAAATACAATAAGAATTTAATATAGGAGAGAAGAGGAAAGAAGGAAAAAAAAGAATACATAAGAAATAATGAAGAGTAAGAAGAAAAGAAAGGATAAATTCAAAGAAATCATAAAGAATTTAAAGGAGAGAAGAGGAAAGAAGGATAAAACAAAGAAATATTATAATTTAGAGGAGAGAAGAGGAAAGAAGGATAAAACAGAAATACAATAGATAATTTAATAGGGGAGAAGAGGAAAGAAGATAAACAAAGAAATACATAGAATTTATAGGGGGAAGAGGAAGAAAGGACAAAAACAAAGAAATACATACAGCATTTATAGGACGATAAGAGGAAAGAAAGTGAATAAACAAAAGAATACATAAGAATTTATAGGAGAGAAAGAGGGAGAAGGATAAAACAAAGAAATACATAAGAATTATAGGGAGAAGAGGAAAGAAGGAACAAAGAAATAAATAATAATTAGGAGAGAAAGGGAAAGAAGGGATAAAAAAAGAAAAAAATTACATAAAGAAATACATAGGAATTGGTTAAAGAGAAGAAATAAGAGGAGATCCACAGAAATGCTATTCACTGGGTCGTCTTCGCAGACTGCGAAAGCGCTTAGAAGAGTCCGACGTTAGTGCGAGTGCCGTCGAAAGCCAGTACGGGTCGATAAACCCACCTGTCTTGTTAACCACCTACCGTAGTGTTTCGAAAGCTCATTATTTGTTCATTGAGAACATACAGGCCTACTCCCAATACACACTGCACGCTTTGGAGTACATCCGATTTTGCGGGAGAAAATGTTAACTGCTGGATTAACCTGGTAAAGTTTTAGGATAAAGCTCATTTGTGCTCACAAGCGATTGATTCATTCAATTATTAAGAAATATTATGAATGCTGACTTGGTAAACATCTGCTTAAAACCTTTTATGGAAGTGTGGCATGTAATTCGAAACATTTATGTGGCGTATCTGTATACGTACAAGGTCATGCATTGAACTGATGAGTGGTTGTGTAACCCAATGGATACACATTTGTCATGTCCTAGTACTAGTATAAAAAAAATAATTTCGCAATATCTTGCCAAAAGTAAGTATCGGCGATCGCTATTTATTATGTTAATGTAATTGGAAATGAGAATATCATGCCATGATTGGTTGCAATTATTATTGTGTTGCCGCTGCGTCTTGCTGCTATTGTCACCTTTAAAAATATTTATCAGCGACAGTTACAACGATCCAGCGGCTATAGTATTTTTCCAAATAACTCGGGTACAGTATGGGTGTCGATTATGGGATTGGGGGATGCATTCCCCGATAATTTCCGGTGGGGGTGGTGTGTACAATCATCACCCATATTTTGATATCAAGAAGATGAAAAGTATCATACTATGTGCATATTAATTTATATATATAAAATCTATCCATTTACCAAGTCATTATCAATATAGAACCTTTTAGGACTTATATTATTTTACAAGTCTAAAATGCATATTTCTGAATATCCAAAAATTCAAAAATTTTCATCACTTAATCGTATAGGGGAATTATCCCCTCAGAGAAATAGCTTCAAAGTGAATGGAGACAAACCCCCAAACATATTGGGAAGTTTCGAAAATCAGGGCAATGAATAGAGAGATATGAATTTTTTTAGAATTTTGAGATCACTTATGATATTGAGAATCTCCAGTTTGGCACGCGACCATGAATGTGTGATGTTATGCAGGGAGATCTTTCCCATATCTACTAAATCCTCTTTTTTTCTTGATTTCTAAAGGAGAATAAAGATCTTTTTATGGGATGACTTGTAAATATATGAAAGTCAATAATATATCATGAAGAAAAGTGTTTTATATTAGAATGAAAATAAGAGACATTTTGGAATAGTGTATCCTTACCTTTGTAGTTCCAATTCCCCTGAAGTTCCCTCCCCCAGGAAGGGTACTCCCATAATGGGTGAGTTCTCTCTTTGTGACATCACAAATATGAACGCGTTGCCAATGGTGAGATTTCTTATGTCATTAAGAGAATCTCATATTCAAATACTCATAACCTTCTTATCATTTATATCGATTTCCACCAAAATCTTCACTAATGTGCTTATTGAATTTTTCTGCATCTTCTACAAAGGGACCATTCCCTTTAATCTTCCTCATGTTTCCTATTTACATTTGTAATCATGTAAAAAACAATACAACCGTGGGTAGATAAAGAAAGCGCAATGTTTCACTATTCCAATTGGAAAAAAAACAAACGCATTGAAATCGATGATAATCAGGGCACCGGATCCCATGGTGCATAGGGGGACAGGTGTCTTGATTAAGTAAAAACTGAAGGTATAAGTATCCCTCAATAATCACGGTGGGTTTTGATAAACATAAATAATTAAAATTAATATTGAAATAGTCTGTAACATTATCTCAAGCTGTTCATTCCGATAAGGTTACCCGTTTTTGACTCGACAATTGATACACAGAATGATACAATTTTCACTTTACGAATCACAATGAGCTTCAAATTCCATTAGAATAAATGTTGAAAATTGCATCAAAATTTCCAGCTCCCCTTTCGCGCTCGCCTAAATAATGCTAATTGCAAAACTGTACTTGAATTCGTTCAGCTTTTATGCATGTATAAGGTAATTTAACGGTCACGATAGTACGTTTTAAAACACTCAACTCCCCTCCCCGTTTTTTTATCGATGTTTCATCGGATTACTTTATGGAGAAAATCTTTCACGCTGCTTTGCGCTCGCACAATTTTTGGCGTAAATGGATTATTCCATATTTATATAGATTTCCATTTGTTTGGCCTTTACGCCATGAGGTCCGCTTCTAATCATGGTTTAAGCCCCTAGCCCTCCTCAATTTCCGCGCTTACCATGTAACGCAACAAATACCCCTGTTTTCAGTTCAATATTAATTGTGAAAATTTAAACTCGGCTTCGCGCTCGAATTAATTACAGCCTATGAATTCGACGATATTCATATAATAGTACTCATATGCATAATAATGGTGCATTTGTGTATATATCTATACGCTTTTATGATGGTGCCCCCTTTTAAAACCAGTTTAAAGCCCTTCCTCGTTGCGCTCACATTATGCTACGAATGAGTAGCAAAATCCAGGGCTGAAAAAGGACATTTTAATCTTCGCGCTATTTTTTTAGTGGAATGACTGGTAGGCAAATAGTTATATTCCTTTATAAGTCATATTTGTAAAGAGAATTTATTCAGTTCGACCTGAAATTTTATTTTCTGTACAGATATCAAAGTTTGGTTTTAAGAAACATACTCCTTCGTGAAATTTATAGAATGATTGGCTTTGGCCTGATAAATAAAAGGCACATAAATGGTTGTAAAACTGGTATATTACATGGAAGTAGACCTTCAGTGTTGTATCAATAAAATAATAATTTAATATATATATAATATACCATAATTATGTAGGATGCAGTATGTTGGAAAACAGAGACAACAATTATATACACGCCTCAACAACAAGATAGAAGTAAGCAACCACAGGCAAAAACAAACCCAATAGTAAAACCTTCCCATAATCACCATACATTTCAATCTCACAAGTCAAATAACATCACGAAACCATGCTGACAGAGAATCCCATTGGATAAACAATTACAGACATTAAGACCACGTGGTATAAAATGCTGACCATAAACGAAGACTCCCCTCTACCCTCGGAGTGCAATCAATCTTACATACTTTCGTTTATACTTCTCCTCAATTAAAGCTCTAAACTCAGCTCTGGGGGGTTTTATCTAAAAACAAAAACAACAAACCCAAAAAGAAAGTTCCGCTATTTCAGATATCAATTAATTTTGAACGCAGGAGGAATTAAAAAAATCTAATTATAATTGTCCACGTAGGGAATTTAAATTAACTACAATGGGAACGAATTTTAGGAAAAATCATCAAAGTCATGCTTCGTGAGCAATGTTGAATGCAAAAATGTCCATTTTTTGAAGTTCGGCAAGCCTAAAATTGCCTTGATTCAATGACAACGGACCCATTTTCAGATTTTAAACATTTTACACGTCAGAAAATGTATGCCAACGTGCTTCCCAATATAGGAAAAGAAATTTGCGTTCAATTTCTACGGTTGAGTGAGCATCCAAGCAAAACTTGCCCAAACTGCATTTTCACTCTTTGCCATTGTATATCCGATCAATTTGATGGAATTCTGTTGTGGAAGTTGTAATGCAACCAATACCATTCCGCTTTGCAACATCGTCTTGCGTTCGCGGAGCGGGGGTGAGCGGGGATGGCCGCACCCTTTCGTGAACACCGGGGGGGGGGGAGCTTTTCTCGAAAGGATGGGTTTAAGAGAGGGAGTAAAATTAACGCACCTCATTCGAGAAACCGGGGGGGGGGGGGGGCTTTTTCACGAAAGGCTGTGTTTTAGTAGTTTTCTGAACCAGTCGTTTGTATAAATTATTCATCAAATAATAACAATATAATATTATAAGATTATAATAGGAAAAAGAGGAGAGCTTGCATTCTCTGTTTTTGGAAGTGACGCAACGACCTTGTAGTTGGACACAGACACAACTAACTTGACACCTTTTGTATTTCTCCTCAACATTGTTCAGCGAGGACTGTAGAACCGAGGTAGTGCTACGGCAGGGGTGGAGGGAATTTTATATCATCCCCTATGGCATGAGTGTCAATCGATATCAAGGTTGGGGGGGGGGTGACGGAAACAAATATTGGTTCTTGTGAGGGATTATTTTCTTTTAGTTTCCAAGGGAGGGGGGGGGGGGTCAGTGGGCTTTACGAGTCTAAAATTCTGTAGGGGGCAGACATAGCTTTAAAGAATATTTATTTCTAAAAAAAAAAAGCTGGCAGCGAGCAAAAATTTTGAACCTTTTTCATACAAAATCTAATTTGTCAATATTTTTGACATACATTAAAAATATATTATTTTTCGCCTTTTTCTTTCCTTTCTTCTTTTCTTATCTTTTCCTGGTCGTGAAACTTTTTTTCCTGGTGGTCATGGCCTTCAAGCCCCACATCGATCTCTACACAGGTAGGGGGGGGGAGGGCAGGGTAGTCTTTAGATCGAGTTTTAAGTATGTTAGCTTCATTTCTCTACAACAACGACTCATTACTTCGGAGGACTAGATAGATGATATTTTTGAGAACTCTATCGTTTTTAAATGGTTACTTCCCTTTAATACATTCTTTTAAATTCAACTTCTCATTTTTTTTTTCAATTTCTCACTTTTTTTAATCATGACCATGAATAGTAACTAACAATAAGGTGATATTCAAAAATGTGGTAAGATATGCGGGGCACACCGTATGCGATTGGTTGTGGGGAGGGGTAAAGGGGTTAAAAGAAAAAAACATGTCGTTTTATAAAAACTTAACGACGAACATGTCAATTGGCTGATCTACGGGGGGGGGCTAGGGATTTAAAAAATATACCAAAAAAATAATTTAGAAATGAGGAATAAAAGTATGCATCAGATTGCACCATTCCATGTCAAATTGAGAAGCTCCCTACCGTGGTAGGGGGGATACCCCCATGGTGTAAAAATACGTAAGCATCACACCATCACAAATTCATCATTATCATTATTTATTATCATTATTATATTAGTGATCATACCTTAAATTATTGGGGGTGGGTGGTAAATGGCCACCCCCACCTAAAATATTGGGGGGGGGGGGTTATGTATCCCACCCCCCCCGTGATAAACCCTCCATCCCTTTGGTTTCAAAGAAGTAAGAAATTAATAAGAGGGGAAAGATGGAAAAGAAGACAAGAAAAGTATCAAAAGGGAATCTAGGTAGTTTACTTTATATCATGTTTTTTTTTTAAATGACATCCTCTTTTGATCATTTTGCCCCCTCCCTATAAAATACCCAGGTGCCACTGAACAAACTTATTCAATCTCTACTATTCACTAGAAGAGGTGGAATTACTTTTTTTTTAATATATATATATGTCTTTATTGATACAAAAACCCTGCACAGTCAGTTGGAAAAAAATGAAAGACTTGTGAACACAAATGCAAAATGAAACCATAACATGAATAAAAAATCATAACACGAACAAGAACCGTTAATAGCCGAAAGGCTGAAAACTAAGAAGAAAAAAAACTACTCGCAATGCTTACCAAAGTTTAATGGGAAAATCTGGAAAAGCTAACAATTTCAGAAGAAACATTAACTTTTTGTAAAGATATTTTCAAGAGACACGGTAACACTTTTGTGAATGATGAAATAAGTGAGCATACCCTCGCTCCCTATCTTAATATCCTATACCTCACACAAAATAATGTTTGAGTTTGCAATGAAGATATCATTTCTTTCTGATTTAGATACTTTATGACATGACCACATGTATTTTTTTTCTTTCAATGTTGGAGCAATGGACCAGCCAATCGTGTCATTTTGACAAACAAATGCAAATTTTTTTTCAAAAATTGTGCTTGGGAGGGAGAGGTATGTATAGTTTGATCTTGTTCTGGATAAATTCGCACTTGGAAACATAATTATTTGATATGTGAGAAGCAGTAATTCAGGAGTACTTTAACTGTACCCCATTGTGCCGCCATCCTTTATCCCACAACCATGCCTCATGAGCTAAACAACGAGGATCCCCTATCGACCAATCGGGATAATTGCATTAAACCCTTCATTGTGTAATTGAGTATTATAACTGCAGTTTTCAAATTACAAATCATAGATTATATGCTACTGTTAGATTTAAATTTTCTCAACTTTACAAAACAAATGCAATGAAATGGGAAAACGAAAAAATTGTAGCACATCAAGAATACACAATTGCCCAAGGTTTAAAAAAAAAAAAAAAAAAAAAAAAAGTTAAAAATTTGTAAAAAAAAAAAAAAAAAAAAAAAAAAATAATAATAATAATAATAATAATATAAAATAATAATAATAAATACATGCAACTCAAAGTGCTTTTGAAAACTGTGATGTCAAGTGATGTCCTCCCCATTTACACAATGAGATTACCTGTTATTACATAATGAAGTTCTATTCTTCAACTTTAAGCTTTTAAATGAAACGGCGTCGATATGGAGGTACTTTTCCCCAGATGGAACAGTTATGTACAGCCATTACAAAATGTATATAGGATATTCCTTGAAATAT
>CALNVZ010000641.1:33016959-33027029 GCA_940671915.1 Paracentrotus lividus
GAGGCGGAAGCTCATTTTTGGCAATGTTGGGAGTCATAACCACTTTTTTTGCGCTCGATTATAGAGATCTTTTCGGATATTATTCCAAGAGGACAGCTTTCTCCTCCACAGTTCCAATTTCGTTTGCCCAGCTTACTCCGTTCCATTTTGTTGACAAATTAAGTCTAACCAAATGCTCAATGAGGGCTTTTTCGTGCCATACATTTGTCATGTTGCTATTGTCAGCCATAACCTGGAAACCGCTAAGGCTTTTCTTTTCTTCAAAAAAGGGAAAAAAGATTTTAACCCCGTGCTTTTGATAAAATACCTCGTTTAAAGGCATGATTGCCTTTCTTCACATAAAAGATTTCCCGCTCCATTTTTCAAATATAGCGAGCATACACACTTACAACATGTACAAATACACGCAAAAAAGAATGGAGAAACGAATCCTCCATTCTTCAAAGTTCCCACTATTATATATAATTATTTGATAGATGAGGGATTTCGAGGAGATGGATATTGTTAATGAACATTGACGTTTTATTGTTAATGTTATGGCTCTTGTAAACAGTTGATAATTTAAATAGTGGACAATTTATTTAACTAGTGGACATTTATATTATAGGGGTTTAAAAACCCCTTCCCATAGTATTTACAAACTATGCCCCTCCCAAAAAAGAAGGGAAAAAAAAAAAAAAAGTTTTTGCGCATGCATGTGGCCACGTGATGTATGGAAATCAAATTTCACGTTTCATTGCTTTTTAGCCAAATTGACACTTTTACATTAATTTTTGTGATAAAGAAAAAAAAAATCCCGTGGAGCTAGTTTAGGAGATTATTCCAAAAGAATAAAACTACGAATAGATAATTTATTGATATATTATATGTTTTATATATATCTATCTTTGTTTTGTTTTTATATTGTTTAGAAAAAAAAGAGTAAACTGCTAGCAAGCAGTGCGCGTCAACACTTAAAATTATTGACAATGCTTTTCTGATCAGAGCAAGTTTCGATATCAGATAAAAACACAAAAAAACAACAAAACCAAAACACCCCCCCCCCCCCCGAAAAAAAAAACAAACAAACACAAACAAACGATTACGAAAGCCTGGTTCGTATCATTATTGGGGGAGTTAAGGGATCCGACTCATAATTTAGTCAATTAAAGCTGGGTCACAACGAAACAGAATCACCTGCGAATACACTATCGGGAGTATTTTGTTCTCCTCGAACGGCCAAGAACGACTGCGAAAATTTCGTGAGGGATTATTAGAACATTCATGGAGGGATTCGCTCGTTTTGAAATTCCAAAACCCCAGCCGAATACCCCTTAAAAAAATACCTCCCAAATGTGTCCGCAAAGTGAGATACCATCTGAGGGATGTGCCTTTAAAGGCCCGCGGCCCACTGGCGGTGAAGGATTAATTGGCGCGTGGAGTTGCGTATACAAATTCGTTTCATCCACAACAAAAAACAAAACAAAAAACAAAGCCGCCAATTCATTCGCAAATCATCCTAAAAAGGGGCCGCGCCTTGAGGTTAATAATTTATTCAGAGGGAAATAAAAACCAATGTTCCCTTTTCACCTTGAAAATTTCCAAGCTTGTTAATTGTTCCATCGCAGGCCCACTGAATTGTTAATGAATAGGACGTGAATAAAAGTTGCATGACAAGCGACAAATGCCACACACTCCCGTAGTCAAGGATATAAATGGATAAGCGGCGCCGGCTACATGACAAAAAGAATTGTTGCGTCATTTATTTCAATGGATTTCCGGTTTTATCTTGCTGCATTTCAGTGGCACGAGACACTGTCCAGCCGTACGGAAGTGTACACGTTTTGCCGT
The DNA here is from genome assembly GCA_940671915.1 of Paracentrotus lividus. NCBI lineage: Eukaryota > Metazoa > Echinodermata > Echinoidea > Camarodonta > Echinidae > Paracentrotus > Paracentrotus lividus. The sequence continues at coordinate 33,018,790 of CALNVZ010000641.1, forward strand.
ACAACTCTAAACCCCGGAACAGAATACGGGCCTCAGAGCATTTATTTGTCATTATATTCAATTTTCTTTCCCATCGATGTCTGTAATCTGTTGGAGTTGAGAAGAATATTGTTATGTGGCTAATCTTGGACGGCATGTTTACTTCTACAGCTATTTCAAATTATTTCTGGGTATAAAGTGTAGATTCTCGATTATCCATTGCTGTTCGTGATGAAGTTGAGCTATCCGCTGGTATGATGGGCCTGTAGAACAATATTATATTGGTGCTTGTCTTACTGTCGTATCGCACGTGCTTTTGCGTTTTACATCATTTTCTGCGTACCTTCGCGCGCGCGAGTACAGCCGGGATACCCAATTAGTTGGATTTAGTACCGACTTTGCTTTTTGTTTTGCCCTCTATTGCGTTTCGGACTCGAATTAGGTGTAAGGGTCCTAAATAGCATGTATCCATGCGATTCTTTATTTAGTGTTGAATTACTTTTCGTAGTACGTAGTGGGCGCGGATTGTTAGTATCGGCATTTACAGAGTGGTTGTAATGGCCTTTTTCTGATCAAAACTAATTATAGAGCAGCTTAAGTGAGGGTTACATTCAGTAAGAAGAGTGGTGAAACATGTAAATTTTGTTAACCCCAAGTAAGTGATTTCTTACGATCATTGCTCATAACTTAGGTTATGGGATTAATGGTTTCCCGATTTCCTGTGGGGCTAGGGTGGCTGTATATTGGTATTGGTATGCTTCGAGTTACTGTACTCCTGTGGTTTTTACCCATGGAGGCCAATAAATTGCATATTTATGGTTCACTCGAATTGCAGTATAGTATTTTTGCTGTCTTCGTTTATTATCTGTTGGATTATTTGTTTTTGTATTGAATAGTAAATCATTATTCCACTATAGTGGATATGTTATCAGTACCCTAGTGAGCTCAATATTTATCCTACTTGTAGTAGTTTAATCCCGATGTGCTGCATGGTGAGTGTCAAGTTATATTGTGTTTGATTTTTGGTCATATAGAGTGATGAAGTTTGAGTTAACATGTCAGCGAGAGTACGTATTTGTTATGAATCATTGTTTGAAGGAGAATAAGATTAAATACTGAATTGAAGAGTTTAATATTTTTCGAAAAGATGAAATTTAGTTTACGTTTGAGTTAGGTCGCTACCATACAACTACAAGAATGGTTTTACTTTGTATATTGTGTTTATTCACCAATGTGTAGATAGACAATCATGTTCGAGGTGGCACTTTCCTCTGAATACTATCAGTCCGTTTATTGTATAATTGATAGATCTTTCGGTAGTGTACCAAAGGAAGTAGTGTTATGACAATCGTGATTTGCGAACCCATCTCTAATATCTGTGCAACTGATTTCCTTAATTGCTCTACGTATGAGTTCATATTCATCAATTGTCATCTGATACTAAATGTATTCAAGGAGTTGCAGGGGCATAGTGATGTTCACTGCAATGTGGTGGCTCACTGAGAGTCTGATAATTCCATATCAGCTACTCTGTGATTCTAACTATATGTTATGCCTTATTTCATCGTATGGTCTTGTGTTTAGTTATAATCGTACTTATCTCGTAAGTGTCTCAAGAGATGAGCGTAGTGGTGTGCATGTGCTTGGGCTCAATACGAAATGATTCTATTGTCGGTGTCAAGTATCATGTTTCAGTGGTCTTCTCTACCCTGGTCGTCACAAATTCTTGATATCTTATGTGGGTGGTACGCTTACTTGCAGCTTTAACTGTGATCTTCTGTTTATTACATATTTCATATATATGTATATTACAAAGAGAATAAGCTCCTGCGGTTTGGAGCCAAAAATTTTGACCTTTATGTCAATCATCCTTAATCTTAGAATTCTATAGTAACAATCCATCATTTATTGTACTTATATGACATATATATATTATATATTCAATACCTTTTTAGATATAGTGTCTCTGCTTTTTCCTTTCCTTTCTTCCTTTTCTTACTTTTCCTGGTCCGTGAAACTTTTTTTCTGGGTGGTCCCATGGCTAGCCCACATCGATCTCTAACAAGTAGGGGGGGTGTTAAATGACACCAGTTTGTTACATTTACTACACATAGGAGTCATTTTGATTATTATATACATTTTTAGGCGGCAGTAGAGTTATGCATGGGGTATTTTATTACCATAAAAGGAGTAAGGTCCTATTATAATGTGTATGGTGTTTTAGAATGACTGCTCTTTTTGTAAGCATAAGCCTCTCGGCGTTAATGCTTTCTGTTTAACATTTGCTAAAGACTTGGATTGTATAGTTGGTGCGTAACGCACGAAGATATGAAGGTAATGAGACGAGGGATGGGACTACGCGATGTAGTTTGCTTTTTACGCATGTCTCTATGATTTAATCGCGGTGTTTCATTGATGATGAGCGGTGCGATTCTTCATTTTTACGATTAAGTTATATGAAATTCATATGACGTCATTACTTTGGTATCTCTATTTTTATGTATCAATCTTCTAAAATGTTATCTTCCTTAATACTTAGGTGTAATGGCATTTGACCGGTGGTTTATAGATTGATATGATGGCCTTTTTAGCGTGAAGTTTTATGTCGGTAAAGAATGCTAAGTTAGTTCATTAAATTTCTCGAATAAGTGATTGAGTTAAGGTGTGTAAAGACTTGTGGATGAGATGAAAGCTGTATTATGTGAGGAACTGTCCACAACTCTGGATTATAAGTTGCATGGGTAGTAAGGAGTCGATCTAAATAATGACAGGTGTTGTCCGAACACGATGATAGAAGAATGTTTAGTTGTGATTATTCACTGACGATTATAGTAGAAAGGACAACTGTATACGCAAAAGACTCAACGTTTAAAGTATATAGTGCTCGAGAAGGTTAGCTTTTCACTTACACTGGTGAAGAGGAGCGGGGATTTTGGAAGCTAGGTTGTTAACTAGTTTGATAAATGAATGAAAATTTTTGGATGTTTTTTTTGTTCGAATAAGCCAGACGGTTATAAGATGATTGTAACATCGAATGTGATTCCGTAACGAAATAGCAGCGTGCTCGTTAGTTATCACTGTTACTTAGTCGCTGTGGAGAGAGTCGGGTACCGGTTGGGGGGGACAGTACGGAGAGACCCGAAAGTGAAAGAAGGCAATAAATTATGACTTCACAATAAAGTATTAACATAATCTTCGACATCATCCTAGGTCGCAGTACATACTAATGCAATGATATGCGAGCGATTCGTTATCTTAATATATGCTGAGCATTGAAGTGATCGTGACACTTTTACATATTTATTGTGAAGTGAACAATTTAGCATCTGGTAGGTTTGACATTCATGGTTGTTGACCTCTCAATCTATAAGGTAGCATCTCAAACTACATTCAACTAACATATTAATGAGAGGAGGGTGTGGGTTATGGTTCATCTTTAAAATGAAGGGCGACGTGCTCTCGCCCTTAAAATAAAATCGCAGGATGACGTGTGGTTTTAGAAGACACTCCACCCCCGTGTTCATCAGGAGACGCCGAGGCGAGATGGCAAATCGCAGACTGAGGAAGAAAAGAAAGACAAGATAATATTATTTATCATAACAGCGTAAGACGTCCTGGAGTATCCGAGTGCTGGTGCGCCTTATGGTATATCATGTTTTTTTTTAAAGTGGACACAGTACTGATTTTAGCATCCTTCCTTGTGTTCTGTGGCCTAATCTCAATAAATCCAATTGGCAGGTATTTGCCTGAATGAAGAACTGATTTCTGGATTCTGATATCTTTGGATCGAGCTTTGATGACTACAGGTTGTTTGGATTTGTCGGGGGAATATAGTCTAATATTATTGTGGTCGCCAATCAGACGTCTCTAATATAGTATGTCTCCCTGCGTATCTATGCTTACAATAAGACCAGTCGACGAGTGACTTCAGTGAAAATGGAAAATTAGAACAGTGCTCTTACGAATATGGTTGTGTTTATTTCTATATCTTGCTTACAGAATGATGTAGAGACCATAACATGAATTAAAAATAATACTACAACAGACCGTCTGCTAGATAGAGTATCATAAAACAGATTGTCAGAAGAGATAGGAATCTAACCGAAGTGTCTAAGTCGTCAGAGATCTCCTGGCCGTATGTAGATTTTTTGGAGCCACCTCTGGATAATGTACCAGTCATTGAGCATAATTAATCTTACATGTAGTGAGAAAAATACCTATTATCCATTTTCAAAGGCTGAGAATGCTAAATTAATGTTTTCTTTCAAGACTACTGAATTATTAATTGCAAATTCTTGACATTAAAATAGGCCCAACTCGTTCCTTTTTTGCATATATCTAGTGTTGTTGCTATGTGAGACAATTGTGAGGACAAGAAACGTGTTTGTTCGGTAGTTGGATTTGCAAGTGACATAGTGTTATGCAAATTAGAGAATTCAAAAATACTAAACGAGTAGTGTGTCGATCTCAACGGTCACGATTCGGTATCCTTCTCGTGCTATCTTACTGAACTAACTGAACTAATGTTTGTGCGCGTTTGGTACATATGTGAGCAATTTATACTGTCATCCTACTTTTACCCTGGGTTAATCCACGCTATAAGTACCTTCTCAATAGAATACAAAGAATGGACACTATAGTCCTGTTTTGTCTTTTTTTTAGTGATTGTAATACCGCATTGATAGCTGGGCATGATTGGATACATTTTTCATCATCATAAAAGAATTTCCCGCTCCATTTCAAATATAGCGAGCCCATACATACATTACAACATGTACACAAAAAAAAATATACACACAAAAAGATGGAAACAAATTCCACCATTCTTCAAAGCGTCCATATTATTTATAATTATTTGATAGATATAGGGATTTCAGGCCGAGTGGATATGTTGATGTCATTGAAATCACTTAGACGATATTGATTGATTTTTATTAATGATCTGCAGTAAAGATGTTGGAAGTGATATAATAGTGGAAAAATTTACAGGTTTTTACGCGGTCTCTTTCCAGATTTTATTTTACGTACTTTGATGCTCCATTCGCATTTCGGTACCCATAATATTATAGAAAATAAATAATAAAATATAGAAATAAGAAAAGGAGGAAAAGATACAAATATTCATACGAGAAATTAGTAATAAGGAAAAGATTGATGCTTAGGCATTGCTATCCATAACTGTGAGTACTTTGTTATGGGATGCATTAGTCGTTGATATCGGAAAATCAATTCGCAATCGTCTCATTTCGTTTTGGCCAAAATGAAGTGGACACTTCAACTATTGTATAAGAAAAATCTTCGTTCACTGGATTTTAGAAGCAGCATTATTCAAATAGTACAATAATCCTCGTTTCTACCTCGCCTGGTAATGTTCCTCTAGATCTCCATAGCTGCCAGTCTGTAATTGATTTAAATTAAAATTCAATTTAGGGACGTGATATATATTATTAGAAAAGTGCATAAATGTATTAGGAACTAATATAGCGTGTCAACATTTACAACAACAACAAACGGGACATGGAATACTCAGAAGGATAAAGCGGCTACAAACAATCATTGTTGCGTCATTACTTCAATGGATTTCCGGTTTATCTTGTGCATTCAGGTGCAACCTGAGCTTAATGTGACACGAGGAACACATAGTACGGTATAGTTGTACACGTTTGGGAGTTTTTTTCTGTGCTGGGAGTTACTTTACACTACGTAGCAACAATTGGTCGCCAATATTGTTCGATTACTAAATAGATATAATATAAAAAAGAACACGAAATACAACAATACTAAAATCACATACGTTAACTGAAGTAATATACTGAGCACTATATAACCAGTTTATAATTATAAGATTTGTCTCAATGTACAATTCGCTAAGCATCAAATCAATGTCGATGAGTGAATATAGTTCGTTTTGATGGTGTGTGTAAGGTCAAAAATCTTTCCGTCTTATGTTGCCATACTGACTTCTAGGCATTAACATGCGTGGCATCTTTAGACGTGTGTTTCTCTACCTCTGATGAAGTTACAATTGATCACTGGTCTTCAGTTATTTATAGAATAGGAAGGATTCAGCAGGTCATGGAATACTCTTTAATCTGAATCGAGCTTGTGTCGGAGAGCCTTAGTTCTGCTGATATGTGATCATGCTTGACAGCCCCTGAGTCGGTTCGATTTAAGGTGTTAAATCTTCATGAAAAGATATGCACAGATCTTCTTCGTGTTGTTATAACTGACTTTACGTATTGTAGAGGTGATGTTCCCCCCACCCCCCAAAAAAAAGAAAGAAAAAAAAAAAAAAAAAAAAAAAAAAAAGAGAAATCAGAATTCCGATTTTTAGTCAGGAGAATATCATGCCTGCGGCTCAATACCAATTAAGGGCACCCAAAGGGTTTTAATCTTTCCATTTACAGTAATGTTTGGTATGTTTCTTCCCTTTATGCTGTAAGTCAACAATTAGTAGGACTCTATTTGCTAGCCAATTCAAAGACTAATACTTTTTTTACAAAGTAAAACAAAACATAAATGTTAAGTGTATGGAGAAACAAGTACACATACAAAATACAATTTATACATATTATCGATCTGTTTCATAGTCTGCAAATACAAATCACTGAAATAAAGCTTGTTTCTTTTTGCTAACTACAAATTACTACTTTGATTCACAGAAATGCAGGAAACAAGCATTATATTGAGGAAAATGATTCATTTATAATTGCACAGCTGTAAATACATGGAGCACCATCTTATGCAGCTCAAACTTTTAAATATATCTTTTGTTTAGCTAGATTAGAATCACAATTGGCAAGATTAGACAAACATTTTCCAAAGCAAAGCACTATTGTTTAATGACATGATTTTATCAATGACATTACTCTTGATTATGGGGAAAAGTGTTACTGGAACTGGAAAACATAATATTTTAAACAGCAGATGGCAAAATTCCTTGAACTAATACATGTACATAAAAGTATAGCATACTAGCATACTGGGTAATTAATTATAATGGTGTTGTCAGACTCAATAAACAATACATGTTAAAAAAGCAAGGCATCAGAAATAGAATTTAGGGTTGTGACCTTTGCTAAACACAAAATCATGTGTAATTGTAACTATAGTAGAAACGACTAAAGATATACAAGAATTAAGAAGGAAACTCATCTTGTGTCATTTAAATCCATTTGTATTATTTACCTCAAACACAAGAGTATGGTACACATCTATTGACTAAGTTAGGGCTATATGTTTGGTTTTAAATAGAGTACATGTATGTCACTTTACAAACATATTATATTAGTTGTCACATTGTTAGCACATAGGTAGATTTACCTTGAATGACACATGTAAATTGAATATAAGACCTGAAATCCCATTGACATTACCATGACTCTATTTTTCAAAGGAACATACCAATGTGACTGCCAAGTATTCTGATTGTTGTTATATTATAATGCATTGTAACATTTGCATTTCATATAATGGCCAATGAAATAGAACAATATGGATGTACACCTTTTTTTAAAAATGTCAATGGTACAAAAAAGTGGAAAAACACATTTCACAATTTATTCAGATTAACATTTATTTGGTATAAGATAAAATCAAGATACAAAAATTGATATAAACAATAGTGTATAAATCATGTAAATACCAGGATTGCTAACAAAAGTTAAAACTTGTAAACAAGCAACCCTTGACATACAAAATGATGAAATACAATGAGAATACAATAAAATTAGATACAAAATAAATAACAATAGAAATATAGAAATATAACAATAAATTCATATGAAAACTTAAGAATTAAAGAACATTAAGGAAATAATCAGAATCATTTTACATATTTCAATATATTAATAAGTGGCAAGTATTGTGCTCTCTAAACAATTTTTGAATGAGATGTAATTTGAAGTACCCTTTAAAGTTCTGTTTAGAGAATTCCATTTTTTGGATCCTTGAAATCTAATTGATCTCTTTTGTAAAAAAGAATTTTTAAATTTTGGAAGACGAAAGTCATTCTTTTTTCTTGCATTAAATGTGTGATAATCGGAGTTCAAACGAAAACTGTCATAAAAGGTGTCTGGTAACATAAAATATTTTAGTTTATGCATAAATAAAGAGGTGCCTTGAGAAAGAATATCTGCAAATTTAAGTAATTTCAAAGATTTAAACAATGAAGAGGTATGTGCCCTGAAGGGGGCGTTGCAGCATAAACGCACAGCCCGTTTTTGAAGTATGAAAAGGGGTTTTAAAAATTTATCAAATGT
>CALNVZ010000641.1:33041306-33058060 GCA_940671915.1 Paracentrotus lividus
CCCCCCCCCCATCGCCAGTGCCCCCCCCTAAAAAAGGAAAAAATTAAACTTACTCAGATGCCATAGCTATTCAAACCCGCACAGACAATGCTATTGCATTGGTGAGCTTGTAGGATCGAGATGCCAATGTTCCTGTCCAGATGGAGAGTCTCCTATTACAGCTGGGAAATATCAAACAAATCCAAATATACATGTAGTCAGAGTTCGTTCTAGATCTATATCTCAACATTTCAATACAATTGAATTTCATAAAACTGAATGCAATTATAATATAAAACAAATGTGGCATGGGAGTCACAAAAGTCCATGGCCATGGCTTGCAAAACCAGTGGCTGCACCACAGATGGGGGGAGGGCATGGGGGCATTTGCCCCCCCCCCAGAAATTTTGAAAAACTAAAAACAATAAAATGTATAGAAATACATGCAAAAAAAAAATTGTCAAGCCACTGCCCCATGGCCGCACACAGACCTCCCCCCCCAGAATTTTGAAAACTGACCTTTTTTTACTGGAAATTTTGCAAAATTTACCAAAACTGTGCACAAAGTCCTTTCAATTTCATTCATGCACAAGCGCCCTGACAATTAAGCTTTGCTCCCTCGCTTTCAGGTTTCTTTTGAAAATGTGTGCGTCATGCCCCTCCATGAAAACATGCTCTGCATACAGCTCTGTCTACCCTCCCCCCCCCGCAAAAAAAAAGAAATAAAATTGGCCCCCACTTGCCCCCTCCCTCACTTTAAAAATCCTGTAGGGCCTAGCTCCCACTGACACTGTGCAAAACCAGCCATCCCCCTAACGTTTAGGCCTAGTCTACAGAAAAACAAACATTAAAAGATCCAATACGACTAAAAGTTACAGATCTATTAAACGTTGTAAGTATGCACAGGATAAATGACATTACCAACTTTGCACACCATTTGCTAATCTGGCGATATGACCATGCAGTGCATGATAACTCGTGTGCAATTTGAACTGGCCTACCGGTACTAAATCACAGACTTCGCAACTGTACCAGTACCGGTACTGAAGGCCATATATGCATTCCACATTGTGTGCTTATAAACAATCGCATGGACCGCACGTCCAGATATAAAAAAATTACGATTTCTGTCTGACAATGCTCGTATTCTATGACCAAATGAACATTTATATGAAGTAAAGATACATTAACTTTCATTTCTCTTTACATTTAAACCATACAAATAATGCAAGTATATGAAATGAAGCAAATTACCTTGAAACTTTCCATACTTGTTTCCTTCCTCATTTGTACACACACACAGACCCACACACACACCCTCACCCTACTTAGGCCTACAAACCCTCAGATCTTACACAGACATACAAATAAACAACTGGTACAGAAGACTACTTAAAACACCCTTTCGTGAAAAGCCCCCCCCCCCCCGGTGTTCACGAAAGGGTGCGGCCATCCCCGCTCCACCCCCGCTCCGCGAACGCAGACGATCGTTGCAAGCCTATCCATTCATTCACGGTTGAATGAACCCACCAAACAACCAAAAAATAGGTCATTTTAGAATTACGAAAATGCATTGCAGTAATTTTATGCTCTAAAAAGCATCTCAATAACATTTTTTGGGTTGTATTAATATTCTTTGGGCACGTGTCAATGATCCTATGGCATTTATTTACAAATTCATGCTTCAGTGAGCATGTGAGACTGGGAAAGCCCTTTTCTCACGTACGGACTAAAATTCAAATTCTTACTTTGATTGAATATGACAATTATTTTCGGGGAGTACCTTTGATTTTATTTTCATAAAAATCCCGATGTTTTACGCCTCAGTGGACACAAGATACAAGAAAATCATGAAAATGAGAAGAAAGTTTGGGGCTTTGTCATGGTTCAGTGACTTTTCGAATACGTAATTTGAATAAAGATCATGTTAGTTAGAGACCAGTTGAAGCTATGTTCAAAATTTCATAAAACAATTCACAGTCATATAGACAAAAACTGACAATTAGAATATGCCAAATTTCACTTTTGTTAAACTTTTGTTAAACCTCTGTACATAAAGTCAATGGAGGAGAAAATCAATACCTGACAAATGTGAAATTCGGCCAAATTCATTTATTATTATTGTTAATTCGACTGTGAGTTATGTCACGAAACTAGGCACACGTACAGCTTCAACTGATCTCTAACTACCATGATCTTGATTCGAATTACGTATTCGAAAAGTCACTGAACCATGACGAAGCCCCAAACCTCCTTCTTATTTGCATGATTTCCTTGTATCTTGTGCCCACTGAGGCGTGAAACATCGGGATTTTTGTGAAAATAAAATCAAAAGTACTCCCCGAAATGAATTGTTACCTTTCAATCACAGTAAGAATTTGAATTTTAGTCCATACGTGAGAAAATGGCTTTTCCAGTCTCACGTGCTCACTGAAGCATGAAATTTAAATAAATGCCTTAGGATCATTGACACATGCCCAAAGAATATAAATACAACTCCAGAAATATTATTGAGATGCTTTCTAGTGCATAAAATTACTGCAATGCATTTTAATTCATAATTATAAAATGGCCTATTTTTGGGTTATTTGATGGGTTCATTCAACCGTGAATGAATGGATATTGGTTGCATACACTTCCACAACAGGAATTCCCTCATATTTGATCGATTATACCATGGCAAAGAAGTAAAAATCGCAGTTTGGACAATTTTGGCTGCATGCTCACTCAACAGTAAGATTGGACGCAAATTTTGTTTCCGTATATTGGGAAGCACGTTTTACATACATTCTGACTTGAAAAATGTTTAAAATCTGAAAATGGGTCCGTTATCATTGAATCACAGTTGTAATCTTAGGCTTGCGAACTTCAAGAAATGACATTTTCGCATTCAACCATTGCTCACTGATTAAGCATGACTTGATGATTTTTCCTAAAATTCGCTCCCATTTTGGCTAATTAAATTCCCTCCATGGACATATAATTAGATTTTAAAAATTCCTCCTGGTTAAAAAAAATATTGATATCTGAAATAGGGGGAACTTTCTTTTTGTGTTGTGTTTACATTCGAACTTGAATCAGGGGAAACCTTCAGATGCTGTTTAAAATCCTCAAGAGCAAAATAATACCATTCGACTCTGAGCTTTAGAAATCTTTGTTATTGCAATAATTTTTGTTTTATTTTGGTTTTGTGTTTTTTGTAACAGTGCAATTTTAAAAAAAATGATACTAGATAAAATAAACATAAAAACTCACATAGAAGCATGATCTTTTTTTTTTTTTTTTTTTTTTGCCTGCACACGTTAAGCTTGAATTAATATATAGTTCTCAGTATAGGGATTATTTCATAATTAAGATCTGATGTACAGAAGCCGCGGATCTTGTGACATGACCTTGACCTCTAACCCATATCTCTCGTCTTGGCCCCTTAAAACATATTGAAAGGTAGAAAAAAAACAAACAAAACAATTAGCAATGTTTGAAAAGTATGATCTTACCGCCAACCACAAAATTTGTACTTATCGCATAATCCCTCTCCAAAAAATTGACTGCTTTTGGGACATGCATTGACAAGATGAGAGGAAAGAAAACGGTGCTGTTGTTAGATATCCGGATTTAAAAAAAAAACGCACAATAAGCGAATGATACGTTCGCAAAAGCAAATGAAAACCAAGTGGAATCCCCTCCGCCAAATAAAGGCCCTGTCACTTGTCATACGAATTCCTGTCCCGAGACTCTGGGGTCACCAAGACGTCCCAATTTACGAACATGTTCGATTTCTTGTCGAGACTTTTTTTTTTCATCAAAGGGAAGCCACGGGGTAATCAAATTTCAGTCGCTGTGACCATTGGGTGCAGCTAGGACCTACATGTATATGTGTCTTGCTATACTTAATTATTGTGAACATGCATAAGTTCTGATGGGAATTAATGAAACTAAACTGTTTGATATTGGTTAACGTTATGCACAGGTGTGATTACTTGGCCTTCAAAATGTCCGAACCACCTGTCTACACCCCTCCTGAAGAAAAGAAAGGGGAACTACCGCAAGGTCAACCTGCAGGCTATCCGCAAGGACAACCGGCTGCTTACCCACAAGGACAACCAGCTGCATATCCGCAAGGACAACCAGGTGCTTATCCGCAAGGGCAACCGGCTGTCTACCCGCAAGGACAACCGGGTGCTTACCCTCAAGGGCAACCGGCTGCCTACCCGCAAGGACAACCGGGGGCTTACCCACAAGGACAACCGGGTGCCTACCCGCAAGGACAACCAGGTGCCTACCCACAAGGACAACCGGCTGCGTATCAGCAGGGACAACCGGGTGCTTACCCACAAGGACAACCAGTAGCGTATCAACAAGGCCAACCGGCAGCCTATCAGCCTGGTCAGCAGCAGGTTGTAGTTATCAACCAACCGGGAAATGCCAACCAAGGCTGCTGTGGTGGCCCCGCCATCTCGGAATATTACAATGAGAAAGTCGGGTTTGCTACTGGAGTGGTTCATCTGGTCATAGGTGTTCTTTGCATCTTCTTTGGAGGTGGTGCATACGCTCTTCCCAATTCAAGCCTCCAAAACGGCTATGGGATCTGGTCTGCTATAATTGTAAATTCATACGTAGTTACATTGCACTGTTTGTCATAAAGGTGGAATATTTAGTTCTAGCTCCAGGGACATTATGTTGCGCGGGCTTTAATTTATTGAATGTGTTCGTCACCACTCGTGATCCTGGTTATATTTGGGATTTTTTACCTTTATGACGGACAGTGTATATTGTATACTTAATCGATCAATCAGCAATACACAAAGCAAAGAAAATACATATTACATACCTTAGACCAATCTCCCGTGGCATACACTAAGGCAAGTCTGACATTATTCTATTTATGTTCAGGGCTTTAAAGCATTGACGTTTTGATTGAACATAATGCCCTTCGGTATCACGTTGATATATCATTTAACATGATGTGAATATATATCCCCAATGAAATAGATGCAAACATTTATCAAGAACCACCAACAAGAGAAAGATTTATGGAATTACATAGACAGCCAATGATACAGCAAATCCCACCCGGTAGATGTAATAGAAAAAGTAGTAGTAGTAGTAGTAGTAGTAGTAGAAGAAGTGTGATGCATCACATCGAAATCAGAAAAGGGCTAGAACAGCTAGGGTTCACGGAATCCTTAAGGGAGGGACTCCTTAGGGCCGATGATGACATTGTGAGGCGCAGACTCAAGACGGGTTAACCAAAGGTCTTACCTACAGTTGTGGGGGCTCTGGTTGGGGGGTACGGTAGAGTGAAGAAAACTATGCTGGATCTCAAACCCTTTGTTGTTGGCAAGGCATTGAAGAGAGGGGGGGGGGGGGGGAGTGGTTCATGTTCTTGTTTCAGTTTCTCATTTTGAGAGAGTGCAGACCTCCTGATGTGAGGAGGGGCGATGCCAAACAGGATGTAGAGATCGTCTACCTTGGTTGGTTTAAGGCACCCTGTTATGGCCCTACAAGCGCTGTTGAGTGATGGGTCAATCTTTGAAGCAAGGGCTGACCTGCCCCATACAGGACATGTTTATTCTGCAGCTGAGTAGCAGAGGGCAAGGGCTGTTGTGCAGATGGTGCTTGCGTCAGTGCCCCATGTCGAGTTAGCTAGCTTTTTCAGGATGCTGTTCCTGGCACTAACCGTCTTCTTTGTTTTTAAGATGTGATTCTTGTAGGTGAGGGAGCGATCTAGAGTGACCCCCCAAGGTAGACTGGGTTGGAAGTGTGCTCTTTCGCCTTACCATACCACTTGACCTTTAGTTGACGGTTGGCCTCTCTATTTTTAAGATGGAAAGCGCTGATGAATAAGTCACACTGCGAGGCGATTCAGAGGACATCTGCGTAATGGCTCCTAGTTTCTGGATGGACTGGATGATCATTGGTGTAGATGTTAAAAAGGAGTGGGGCAAGGAAATTCCCTTGACGTAGGCCATTCTTCTGGGTGCGCCATCTACTGTGGCTCCCATTAAGATCTACGAAGTAGCGCCTGTTGGATAGCACTGATTGGATGAGCTCTGTGAACTTCAGGTCTTTAGTCAGATCAAAGAGCTTCTTGGCTAGAATCCGATGATTGACAGTGTCGTATTAAAGTTGCTGATCGGTTTACAAAAGCAGGTCCTGTGATCAGGCCCTTCTAAAAACCATCCTCAATATGCTGAGTAAGGTGGAGTAGTTTGCCAGTACAGGACTTTCAAGGTCTGAAAACAGCCTTTTCAGGGATGAGATGGTCATCCACAAAGGTGTCAATCCGATTCAGCAGGAGGCGCTCAAACACAGCAGGGAGATAGAGTAGTAGGAGTAGTAGAAGCAGAAGTAGAACTAGTAGTAGTAGTGGAGTAGTAGTAGTACACTGTTCGTCATAAAGGTGGAATATATTTTTCTCGCTCAAGCGACATTATGTTGCTCCGGCTTTAATTTCTTGAATGTGTTTGTCACCACTTCCACTTTCCGGGTTCCTTGCTATATGTGGGACGTTCCCTCAACCCTTCCCGGGGATTTTTCTTCAAAAAGTTTGTCACCCCCCCCCCCGAAGATGGCCATTTTCGTAATTTTTCTTCTTTTTGGGGCCGCTTTTTGTTTACGCGACCCACGAAGGCCCCCTCGATCCTACCCCTAGGAAACACGTCTGAGGTGTAGAGTTGTTATTGTTCTTTAAGTTAAATCTAGTTTTATGGTTACAGACTCGACTCTTTTGTCTAGAGAGGGGTCAACATTTATTTTGTTTGGGGTTCAACATTGATTTTATCAATTTTTACCCCATGGAAATTTTTATCTTCCCTAAATTGAATTGTAAAATCTCTACAAAACATAAATCAGAATAAAATATTATCTATAGTTAATATTTACAACCTTGTCATCAAGGCTTTAAGAAAGATTAAGAGGAAAATTATGATAATTAAGGTTTAACGGTCGTTTTTATTTCTTTTGTTTTTATCATAAAGATGGAATAAAATATTTCGAATTTTCACCAGTATTTACTTTTTACTTCAACCTCTCCCCTAGACAAGAAACCTAAGCCTGTCCCCATAAATCTATATTTAACTTAAGGGACAATATAAACAAGACACCTCAGACGCGTTTCCTAGGGATAGGGTTGAGGGGGGGCTTGATCGGGTGGGTAAACAGAAAGAGATCCAAAAATGAGAAAAATAACCAACAAATGGGCATCATGGGGGTTGACAAAACTTTTTGGAGAGAAATCCTCGTGAAGGGTTGGGAGAATGTTCAAGATATAGCGAGTGTCCCGAAAACTAAACGCAAGGACAAACATATTCAAGAAATTAAAGCTGGAGCAAATTCGTGTCGCTAGAGCGGCAAAAAAATTCCACTTTTATGTAGTAGTGGCAGTAGTAGTGGTAGTAGGAGAAGTAGAAATAGTAGTAGTAGTAGGATTTGTAGTAGTAGGATTTGTAGTAGTAGTTGTAGTCTTAGAAGTTCTAACAGCTTTTATTTTTTCAATTAAGGTATTATCAGCATTATTATTACTATCATCATAACCAAATTTATATGGCGAAAATATGTCATAATAATTTATATGTATATTTTTCAATAGTTCTTTATTCCTACTGGCATCTTGGGAGTAGTCAGCAAGAAGAAGAACACGTGTGTGGTAAGTGCTATACAGACAATAAAACTATAGGTCTTTGGTATGCGATTTAGCAGATTCAGAGTATAATAAGGCTACAGGCCAGAGGTCGTAAGACTTAAAACATATTAGAATTCATCAGAAGCTCTAAAAACAATGAAAAAAAATAAAAATAAACATGTACCACATGTTTAAATAATATTTCAAATTATTATTGGGGTTTTTTTTCAGAGACTTTTTGGTAGGAAATAAAGTCAGAAAACTTTACTTACATACAGTTTTGGTTAAAGCACATTATAAATATGAACTGCATACATCGATATTGATGTTTTTTTTTTTCAGCGCAAATATTCGTAAAGTATTTTTGCCCAATGTCTAATGAGCATATCTAATCTGGTGGCTTTACAATACTTGTAACCAAGAGGGGAGCGGGCCACATATTTTCCCAATGTATTTATCCCCAAACTTTATTATACCCTAAACTCCCTCTACCCTAACTCTATCCTTTTTGTTAGTGAGAGCTTATTCCTTTTGTATCCCTTCACCTAAAACTAATACCCCAATAAATAAATAAAAATATTCCGAGGCGCATTGTAAAACAAGATGAAAGTGTTAATCTACAAACATAGTTACAAGCACATTCTCTTAATTAAACAGAAGAGAGGGAAAGTCTTCGAATCTACCATGTGAGATTACCGATCGTAACAAGCTCTACTACCCAAACGCCCCGATTCCCTGTTGGTGGCACACCGATTCAATATTGATGAAACTACAACACAGATATTTTTTTTTTAAAATAAATGTAGTTATCTTGTTTTCAGATCATCGCATACATGGTGTTTGCAATCATCACCATTTTCAACGCCATTGGGATGTTGAGTTACGAGATACGTTTTGCCAGATTATTGAGCTGGTACTACTATTGCTACACCGAATACATTGGCTACGACGCCAATTACGTTTGCCACCATAGCCGTTCTACTGTAAGTAAATCATGTAAATGTCAATTAACAGTTATTATATGAAGGTGGAATTTTCAAGTGGAAATGGTATTTGATTTTTGCTTTCCCTTCATTTTCGTGCAAATCAATGTTGTCATGTTGTGTTTTATGCATGTGAGGTAGGCCTTCCAAACTGTTTCTTCACGGATACAACATGTAATGCGCATTTGTTACAAGACAACCAAAATATAGCTTTTTAACTTTAAATTTGGCAAAAGTAGAGGATGTGATATCCTATTTTATTCTCTTTTTCTTGGACGGTTTCTGGACATTTTTTGTGATCTTTTTGTTTGTCATGTATACACTGAAAACCTAAACGGGTAGACCGACTAGCTTTAAAGCTAGTCGAAGTGATGCCCAGACTGAATAGCTTTAAAACTAGTCGGTCACGACGGACTAGCTTTCCTTCAAGACAACTCGGTTATTACGGACTAGCTTTAAAACTCGTCCGTCTCTACGGACTAGCTTGAAAGCTAGTCCGTCAAGTTAGTCCGTCATGACAGACTAGCTTATAAAGCTAGTCGGTCACGACAGACTAATTTTAAAGCTCGTCCGTCGTGACCGACTATTTTGACGGACTAGCATAAAAGCTAGTCGTAGTGATGCCCAGACTGACGAGCTTTTGAGCAGGACTAGCTTTACAGCTAGTCGGTCATGGTTTAAAAGCTAGTCCGTCGCGCTTTTCTGGCGCGATGTTCTTGCTGCTGTCTTGACAGACTAGCATGACGGACGAGGTTAATATGGCTTCACCAGCTTGTCAGAGACGTCAAATCTGAAATGTAGAAGAGATTTTAAAGATACGATTAAAAACATGCATTTTGTCACAAGAATTTGGGCCCCCCCCAAAAAAAAAATTATTATGATGATATAAATCAGAAGACAGGAATTAATACACGAGGCACAATTAGTTAACATTCTGGCAATTATTAAATAATGGGGGCAAGGGGGCCAGGGGTCGCCGCCATGGCTTGCGTCATCATGACTTATTGTTGTAGGCCTACCTGCTTTTGCATTTTCGGCGTATACACTTGTCCTTGAGGGCCACTTCAGAATCCCAAAGTCGTGCCTCTAATCCAATATTCTTTTCTTTCAGATACAATAATCTAAAAGAAAAGTGGCGCTTATAGTTTTTATTAGAATTCAATTTCAATTTTCATAATTTAATGTGATTGTTACTATCGTTGTAAATACACAAATTATTTATAAGTTGATTTGGCAAGACATAATTTTTCGCGTTGGTGATTATAGCGTTAATCTATTTGAAAAAATAACGCTATATGTAAACTGAAACATAAGAAATTAAAACAGAGTACTCACACAGTCATGTCACAAGAAGGAGATCGCCATTATCATCAAAATCTTAAGCTTTTACGGGATATATCAAGTGTGCGTCTGTACAGTTAGCTCATTAAATGAAATTCACATACAGATAATGCAACTAATAGTGATGTCCTTTTCGCAATGCGCATGTTATTCAATTGTACCACCTTCTATTCACTGTTGTTGCTAAGCCGGGAATTCACCAGCAATCTATAAGAATAGACGGTTCATGGGTTCTATAGTAACGAAGTATTCAATTAGCCTGTAATTAAATAATGGAACAATATTTCTAACCTACTCGTGAATGGCATACTTGTCACGATTCATGTTATTTCGGCTCTCGTATTGCTCTCAGATTGTCAAACCAAAACAAATTTTGTTTGAGAATGTTGATTGTATCCAACTTCTATTCACTGTTGTTGCTAAGCGGGGCATTCACCAGCAATCTGTAAGAAAATACCGGGTTCTTGAGTGCTATAGTAACAAGGTATTCAATTAGCCTGTAACTGAAGATTGGAGAACAATATTTGGAATCTACCGGTACTCGTGAATTGCATACTTGTCATGATAGATGTTTGTCTCGTAAGCTTTCAGATTGTCAAGCCAAAACAACCTTTGTTTCAGAATGTATCAACTTGATTATGCTCGGAAACAGAATAAATAGAGAAGGTACATTGAAACGACATTGCTAGTATTTGTATCAAAAGCTAGTCAGTCATTTTAATGGGTAAACTGGGTCCACCCAGCTACTTTTATCGTCCTAGTCGATCCCGTCGACGGACTAGCATCAAGCTTGACGGACGAGCTTTAAAGCTCGTCCGTCAAGTTGAGAGATGTAGATTCAGTTGTATGCTAGTCTGTCTCGACGGACTAACATGACAGACTAGCTTTAAAACTAGTCCGTCTTGACGGACGAGGTTAGGTTTTCAGTGTACTAAATATATATCTATGTTTCATTTTACTTCGACAATGTATTGTATTCTAAATGGTGGTTCGTAATGTATAGCTATGTAATTGATATTTTAAAATTTTTATTTATTACAAATATTTCTAAATAATTATGCATACTACATTACAGTATGATTATAATGTGGTATTTGGTTAATGGAGTCAACAAATAGCTAAAGCTAATTTGTTGTTTATAACAAAATTATTGTATCATAATCTACAATATTGACAGTTTTTACATATGAAATAAATTAGATATGAATTTAGCCTATTCTGCAAGAAAAATTGAAAAAAAAACAATAGATATTGGATGAATTTTGTCCACTAAGAATTACTGCCCCGTTTTCGTGAGGATCATTCGATACTAAAAGCAGTTATATAATACAATTCTTTTTTGAAACACTTGTTATTGTAATTTATCCTGTAAATTTGTAAAATACAATGTGAAATGAAATTAATCGACAAAATTCATCATTCAACCTCATTTTGTATTTTGAGGTTGTGAAATATTCCATGTTCATGTCATTAATTAGAGACGTTGATAATCAGGATTTGACCAACTCGTTTAGTACAGTTGTCTTTTCTACTTTGCTTGCCTGACAAAGCAATACGTGCTGTGCTGTAATCTACTTGAAAAGGGTTAGCCAAACCCTGTGTATTGATAGCTCTGGCATTAATAATTACAGGGCGTCATCATCGTTCACTCCATACTTGCTCTCCTTGCCCTGACCGAGTTCATAGTGTGTATTGTGTCTGCCGTCTTCTGCTGCAGAGGATTGGCTTGCTGCTGTGCTCCACGCCCTACTAACCAGGCAGTCACTACCACGGTATGTCATGCGTTCTGTATCAGTGAACAGATCATATGTAATTCTAGAGGTACTATAATACACTTCTTCAAGCTTGTTTAACTTTACGGTTTATTTGTAAAATATGTCAGAAAAAGGAACTAAAAAAAAAAAAAAAAAAAAAAAAAAAAAAAAAAAAAAAAAAAAAAAAAAAAAAAAAAAAAAAAAAGAAAAAAAAAAAGAAAAGAAAAGAGCAAAAAAAGAAAGAAAGAAAAAGATTTCATCGAGATTCGAATCCGAGACCTCTTGATTGCTAGGCAGGTGCTCTACCTACCAGGTGCTATCTTTTTCCGATCAGGAGGTCTTGGGATCGAATCTTGATGGAATAGCCTAACCCCTGTGTTTTATACAGTGTATAAAATATTAGAAAATGAGCAAAGAAATTCTGGTCAACATCTGGTCAGTTTCACTCTTAAATTTAAAAAAAAAAAAGGATCTTTTCAACTTTCTCACAGATAATACATTATGGCTTAACGACCGATTATCCTTGTAAGTAAATGTGTATCACAAGAACAACATCCAGTTTTTTGCATGTATGGATGAAAGAATGAAAAAATGACGGATCCAGCATTTGAAAATAGGATGCACCGCCCCCCAAAAAATTTAAAAAATAGGACGGGGCGGGGGGCACCATCCTAAAAAACTTGAAAATTAGGGGGGGGGGCGCAGCTGATTTCCCCCTGATTTTTACATGTACCCTCAATGGATGTTAACAATTCAAAGGAAGGAGGGAACTGATTGGCTCTGCCACTGGATTGCAATGTACAATGGAATAATAGTAGTAGTAGTAGTAGTATTTATCTATTTATTATTATTATTATTATTATTATTATTATTATTTATTTTTAAAATTTTTTTTTACAAAGTATGAAATAATCTTTTATAGATTGATAATACATACATGCCTCCATTTTGGAGTGAAAATCTCATATATCATATTTTTAGAACAATTTATGTCGTAATAATAATCAAGTGTCTATGGCAAATATCTGATAATTAGGATATTAACTATTACATATCTTGTCACACCTCCTCTTTATAGAATTTCTTCCCGCATTTAAAATCACGAAAGAAGGAAATTGATCGTAAATACAATATACAACTAGTGGGCGAGCTGCTCGAAAGTAACGTAACATTGTGGTCAATTAAACTCAAAATGATAACACATCAGTCTTTGTCTATTTAAACCAATGTCCCTTTAGGATTAGCTTACTCTTTTATGCAAATATAAGAGTTATTTGTTTTACTTAATAATGATAATATCGTTTTAATATTTACCCAAAGTAGCCACTTCAGTTCTGACAACTGTTCTACCAGCGGGCCCTGCATAATGTTATTATTACCCCCAAGCTCCTTGTTAAAAGGCAACTTTAGGTACTATTTTGTGTAAGTCTTTGGTATGACTCGGCCAAGTTTCGAACTCATGACCTCCCGTTCATGAAAGCAAGAAAGGCTACCTTTTTACACTAGTTCCATCCATTACGATTATTATTTTTTTTCTTCTGTTACAGGTAACCTATGGACAACCACAAGCACAGCCCACTGGACCGAGTAAGAGTCAATATTATATATTTTCTTCTTTTTTCTTTTTAATTACTAATTACACAGCTTTTCACACTCTAAAAAGTATAAATAAATAAATAAAATCAAAAAGAGTAAAAGTGAAAGCGTTGTTAAAAAGGAAAAAATGCTGGCACTTCTTAAACCTTTGTTATTTTATTTTTTTATGCCTTTGGCCCATAATAGTTCATTCAGTATCAACTATAGGTGTAGGGTTCAGGTGTTAAATCGGGTCGGTCGTCCATTTTCCCCCCTTCTTTTTTCCCCTCTTTTTTCCCTTTTTTTTGGGGCTGAAGGGGGGGGGGGAGCGGGCCCGCTGGCCCCCCTGAATCCGAGCCTGATAGAGTAGAGAAAAAAGTGCACACCTTGGCCAGATAACTAACCAATAGCACAAACACAAATGCTATTTCTTGTGTCCATATTAAAGCGACCATAGACCATTTATCTCAAATTAGTTTCACTTGGATTGAAAACCCAGGCCGATTGATGGAGGCCGCAACTCAATCAGAATTTTCCCGTCAACTTAGTTATGATATTTAAAAATTGTTTTTAATGGCGTAGAAGATTGTTACCACTCAAATGGGGTTAGGAAGGGGTTGGTCTTAAATCGGTCTCGAAACGACTACCATCTGAATTCCACTTAACCCTATTCTGACTGGGCTTTTTAAGAGGAGATTTTGACGGGGGGGGGGGGGTCAAAAAATTCTATTATTTGATTTATGATAAATTATGCATAGGCATGTATGCAAATTAGATGCTTTTTTAATTGAAATCGTTAATATTTCATTAATAAAAATAGTTATGAAGCTCAAGTTTTTTTAAAAAGTTGCTGAGTAGCATAATCAACAATATTAAAATAATAAAGGTGGAAATTTCGTATTAATTCTTTTATATTCTATTGTTTTGTTAATTTCTTATGTATTCTATTGTTTTTATTTCTTATGATTGCATTTCTTTGTTTTTATAATTTTTTATGCTTAAGTAATCTTTCTTGGTCAATATAAAGACAAATTTGATCAATCAAAAGGCTCAGAAGGCACAATAATCAGTGTTATAAAGAAATTTAGGAAAAGTAGTATTTTGTACACAAACGCATTCAAAGTGACGACGATTTTCGGTCACGCCGGGTCGCGATTTGCAGCAGTTGCGCGGCAGTCGCGGATTTCGTAGCAGTGGGGGGGGGGGGGGGTGGGGGGGGGGGCGGAGGGGGGGGGGGAGGGGGGGGGGGGGTGGGGGGGGGGGAGGGGGGGGGGGGGGCGGGGGAGGGGGGGGGGGGGGGAGGGGGGGGGGGGGGGGGGGGGGGGGGGGGGGGCGGGGGGGGGGGGGGGGGGGGGGGGGGGGGGGGGGGGGGGGGGGGGGGGGGGGGGGGGGGGGGGGGGGGGGGTTCAGAATAGGGTTAAGTACTATTAATGTTCAAAATATTTGTTTTAATAATGAAAAAGTTTAATACTTTAATCTTTTTAATGTTTGTTTCTTTAACAGAAACGGCCTAGATCTTCATTGGTTATCACGATGGTATGTCTGCTCTCTGAATAATCCATGACGAAGTGAAATCAAAATGATTAGCACCAATACAATGATTGGTGTATGGAATTGGATGATATACTGTACATAATGTTTTTTTAAGAACATTCATAAGGCGTGTGTTTGTCGATTTTGTTTTGTTATGTTTTTGTTTTTGTTTTGTTTTGTTTTGTTTTTTTTTTGGGGGGGGGGGCGTGAAGTCTGCTGAAAGAAATAGATTTATCATTAAGGAACAAACATTTAAATGTTAAATTTGTAACCTTCATAAGGAGCTTCAAACATATGCATGGAGTGACAACGAAATGCAAATTTGTAAAGAAGTACAAAAGAATACACAGATGCACTGTAGCCTTTGGTGGCGACCTGTGATGCCGCCAGTTTCATAGGAAAACTGAGAAGTAATTTGTGTTGAAAATAAATAATTGGGAATATTTTCTATTTTATTTGATCACAAAACATGGATATCAAACTCATGACGGAAAATATATCAAAGCCCTATTATGTTCTAAAATTGGGCGAAATATTGTATGATAATAGTTGTAAAATAGGAAATACCTCAGAATTCGATAAATGACAGTTAATCATTGTAGTCTTGATATATTTTCTTATTTCGTTGTTTGAAACAAAATTGTAGCTTTTAATATTTGACTGCGCCATTAGGCCATGGTCATATTTGATTTAAATGCAGATTTAAAAAAAGCGAGAGTAATCCCTTTAGAGCCTAGAAATGACAAGATGTATAGTCGTTTTGTTAACTACAAACAGTGATGATATTAATGAAGATGATTCAAATCATAATAGGGCTTAAAGGTAGATTGTGTAATCAGTAGTCTATACTAATCTGATGGCGTAAACAATGACCTGTAACAATGCAAGTTACGTTTTTAAGTATTTTCATTTCTATGAGAGTTTGAGTTTATTGTAGTCGCAATTTATATTTCATATGTTAAAAAGTACAACAAGGAGAACAAACAAGTACATCAAAATTTTGAAAAACAATAGTCTTGAAAGTTTATGTTGCACTCTATTTATTGCGTGGCGCAGGATAGTTGATTGATAAAACATTCTATAAATTTTGTAGATATTATGTTAACTATATGCATATTTATATTATCATTACAATAATAACAACGTCCTTTCCTCGAGGCGTGAAGATGCTTGTATATAAAACCTCATTTTAAGAATCGCTTTTGGAACGATAACATGTAGATTTCAAATAGTTAATCAAGTCTCTGAGGTATGAGGAACAAAGGATTGCCTCTGGCATTTTAACCTCTGGTCTTTTTTTTATTTTAGCATTTTACCTGATATCTATTCCAATCTCTGAAATTTTACCTCAGTTTTTTACATTTTTTATCTTTGGCGTATACCTTTGGTATTATTTGATATAATTCATCTGGTGCCTTATGGATAATATTCATGTAATGTTGTGAGTCTCCTTGAGACTAAATATATCCACTATCTCTGTCATTCCTCTGCCCTACTTTGACAAACGTGGCATATTAACCAAATTGTCTTTTTATGTCTTTAATACTATTGTTGTAAAATCATTTATGGAAGTCTTCGATTTTGAATTCTCTTGTTTAAAATGTAAAATCTGTTTGGGTAATTTGATATTATGTATTATAGCAGTTTTAGTAGTAATAAAGTAGTAGTAATAATCATATTATCATTGTTGTTAGTAGTTGTAGTAGGCCTATTAGTAGTAGTAGTAGTAGTAGTAGTAGTAGTAGTAGTAGTAGTAGTAGTAGTAGTAGTAGTAGTAGTAGTGGGAGGAAGGTAATTGGAAAAACGTCGTTTACAGAGATCTTGGTTTTTTTACAGCATTTAGGAGCTGAGGAGGAGGTTGTTATCATTACTGTATACTAATTGCTGATGGCGGTAAATGAATTTATTTTTATTCCAACTTGTGATTAGCTGGGAAATGTCATCACATGTGTGTTGACAGACCCA
>CALNVZ010000641.1:33059060-33086431 GCA_940671915.1 Paracentrotus lividus
AGGGCGCCAAATCGACCTTCAAATTTAGTGGGCGCCATCGGACAGTAAAACTAAGGGGCGCCAAGTTAACCTTAAACTTATAGGGGCCGACCAAATTCGACCTTTTAATTTAGGTGGATGGCGCCAATTGACAGTAAACTTAAGGGGCGCCAGATTACCTTTAAACTTATAGTGGCGCAAATCGACCTTAATTTAGTGTGGAGGGCGCCAAATTCGACGTAAACTAAGGGTGCCAAATGACCTTAAACTTAGGGGCGCCAAATCGACCTTAATTTAACCGGGCGCCAAATCAAACAGTAAACTAAGAGGGCGCCAAATTTGACCTTAACTTATAGTGGGCGCCAAAGTCGACCTTAATTTAGGGGGGCGTCAATCGACAGTAAATTTAGGGGGGCGCCAAATCGACATTTAAAACTACGGGGGAGCCAAATTGAGCTTAAACGTAGGCGGCGCCAATTGACCCGAAACTTAGACGGGGTGGCGGCCAAATTGACCTGAGCTAGGGCGTCTAATTGATATTAAATTTTAGGGGCGCTCCGCAATCGACCTTAAACTAAGTAAGGGCGCCAAATTGGAAAAGGGGGGGGAAGGGGGCGCCCCTTAAAAATTCAGGGGGCGCCAAATCGACAGTAAACTAGCAACGCCAATTAAACTTAGGGGTGCCGGTATGACCTTTAATACTTAAGGGGCGCCATTGAGCTTACATAGGGGCGCCAAATTGACTTCAACTAGGTGGGACGCCAAATGACCTTTAAACTTATCGCTTCTAAATCGACCTTAAATTTAAGGGGGCTCCAAATCAAACTTAAAATTAGAGGGGCGGCCAAAATGATGCTTAACTTGGGGGAGCCAAATTGACCCGAAAACGTTAGATGGTGGGTATGCCAAATCGACTTAATGTAGGGGGCGCCAAATCAAACTAAATATAGAGGCGGCGCCAAAATGAGCTTAACGTGGGGTGCGCCAAATTGACCCGAAACTTACGGATGGGGTGCCAATCGACCTTAAATTAAGGGCGCTTAAATCGACCTTTAGATTTAGGAGGGGCGCAAAATGCTTAAACTTAGGGCGCAAAATCGACCTTTAAATTTAGGGGGCGCCAAATCGAACTTAAACCATAGAGGGGCGCAAAATGATCTTGCCAAATTAGATCAAAATGTAGGGGTGCAAAAACCTGATCTGAAATTTAAGGGGCGCTGAAATTACCTTGAGACTTAAGAGCGCTGATTTAACTGAAGTTAAGGGGGTGCAAACGATTCTTATTAAAGGACGCCCAGATGAGGCTCAAATGTAGGGGTGCCCGAATTGACCTGGACTTAGGGGTGCCAAAAATTTATCTTTAAACTTAGATGGCCTCTAAACTATATCCTATTTACCTTAAACTAAGGGGCCCCAAAGAACACCAAAAAAAAAACAACACAGAAGGGGTCTTTTAAATGGTCATCTATCTAGAAAATATCAAAATTTTAAAATTCGATGCCTCCTGGTTTGTATATACATATGCAATTTTCGCTCGCCGCTTCGCGCTCACATCATTTTTTTCCCCAATGAATTTATTACATTGTGTTCCATGAGGACGCATGAAATGTCATGTTTTCTAATATTTTGAATACATCAAAACTCGTTCATTGCTTCGCGCTCGCCTGTGTTTCCTTCTTACCAAAATTTACATTATGGATCTAACCATTCAAAACATTTTTCAATTTATTTGATTTCACGTTACATTTTCATTTTTGCATTTCAAATTGACCTAAAATCTTTGGGGGCGCCAAATTGAGCTTATTAAACGTAGGGGCGTCAAATTGACCTGAGACTTAGGGATGCCAAATATATCTTAACTTATGGTGTGGCTCCAATTTATTTTTTGAATTACTGGGAGGTGTGCCGAATTTACCTGAAACTAAGGGGCAACAACTTGGTATTTGAAATATGTCTCTTAAAATTTTTAATTCCTCCTGGTTTGTATATACATATAGCAAATTTTGGCTCGCGCTTACGCGCTCGCATCTTTCTTTTCCAATGGTTATTACATTGTGTTTCCCGAGAAGGGCATGCAATTGCCATGTTTTTTCATCATTCAAAGACATCAAAATTTCGCTCTGCCTGTGTTTTTTTCGTTCGACCATAATTTGCATTTGTAGGATATTATTCATCAAGACATTTTCATTTATTTGAATACCCGTTACATTTATTTTTGCTTTTCCTAAGGGCATTCAAATCACCTAAATCATACATGTATGGCGCCCATTCAAACTAACATTTAGGGGCGCCGATATGATTAGTTGGCGCCAAATTGAGCTGAAACTTTAGGGGCCGCCAATTTATTCTTAAAACTTAGGTCCGAGTGGAAGCAGAAAGGATAGAAGCAGCTAGATAGACAGATATCATCTTCTTTTTCATATAATCATGTTAAAATTTACCGGGCAACACCCACGGTCTTTAAAATTAATGGAGGCCAAATTTGATTCCTAAACTTGCACGGTCTCTATTTGACTTCAGAGCAAAATTTTCGATCGCGCTTCGCGGCTCGCTTTCCATTTTCCAAGAGTTTACATTTAGTGTTCCTGGGAATGCATAAAGATGTCACGTTTTCAGAGATCATTCCGATACTCAAATTTCTGCTCGCGTTTTCACGCTCGCCTATTTTTTCTTTACTTGCGTAACCAGGAGATTATGTAGGTATTTCTGAACAACAAAACATCAATATACATTTGTTTTGATTTTCACATTACCTTGATGGACAAATATTCATATGATTTTATTATGGCTTGCTTTCCAATCGTTTTGATGTGACAAATTATCAAGCTCCCGTTCATATGATATTCAATGATGAAGAGCAAAAAAAATTTGGCATACCCCTAAATGCTTAAATTCTTTGCTTCCCTTTAGATCGTAAAGTAGAGCGGGAAAAATCTGATCCCGACTTCGCGACTATATTTAGAAATATTCGTATTTTCTCTATAGCGGTAATACCTCATATACCTAGAAATCTTTTCATGACTCACCATTGGCAAATATCAAAAAAAAAAAAAAAAAAAAAAAAAAAAAAAAAAAAAAACTTCAAAATAAATTATTATTCAAAATCCTTCAACATGACTCTCTGAAGCCGTGAGGCCTATGTTTGCCTGGTCGGGGGGGGGCGCGCATATTTTGAAAAGTACACAGGGGCCGCTAATTCACGTCCGGGCCCCCCGGGGTGCGAAATCCTGGATACGCGCCTGGCAAGAGGGTTGGGAAAAGATTATGGTGGTGAGAGACGTAATGTGAGAGAGAATAAATATGGTCGGTGAGATAGTGTGTGGGTTAGAGGTGGGAGGTTAAAGATGTGACGTGGGTTATTTTTAAACACAATCATCATTTTTTTCGACACTATTAATGATAATATTTTATGTTGTCACTTTAGATTTTTCTTACACCCGGGGGTGCTGCTAAGTAAAATCACCTCATTTCATTATCCTTTCGATTTTTGTGATGTTCATTCTCTTATCAGCCAATAACGTCGAGTCGTTCGCTCGTATCGTGCAATGAAACAACTTTCACCCTGGCTGGCTGAAACTGCGCTCAGATATAGACAATCTCTTTACCTCATCCAGTGGAACGTGTACAGGTATCTGTACAAGCTGTTCAAAATGCAAAACCTAGGCCTAAATTGTTTAGATCATGTTTATTTTCAGTCCATTGCTTATTGCTTTGTAAAGTCATAAGAACTTGTGACTCTTTCGACTGATGATTGTCTGTCTGTTATGCACGGAGAAATGGTTTACTCTCTAATTTAGATAATTTATGATTGACGCTGAATGGAATCACGAATTTAGCATATGAAATCACTCATTTGTTGGCCTTCCAAATGAACAATGAGTCACGCATAAGAATTTAGATCGTCATTATTTTTTTGGTAAGTCCTCATTTCTTTATACGTTTTTGAAATGCTGGGCGTACGTTCCACATTATTACAGCTCAAACCAACATCAGTCAGTACATAAAAATGGCTGTCTGTCGCCCTCTTGCGTGCTGAGGAAACTTCTCAATAATAATTAGCAAAACCAGCTATCTATAGTCTCATTTGCAATATAATTTTTCCATTACGATATTTTTAATTTGTTCAGTAGAATTTTTAGACCCTTTTTTGGACATGCCACCTTGACTTGGCTGCCAGGCTGGGAGCTTGCTCAAGGACCACTCTCTGCATTGACCTTTCTCATTGGGAAAAAACTGCTCCAAAAGGTACTTCCAGTGCAAGGTCAGATTGATGATTGACCATGCATAAGTGTAAGTGCGTAGTCCGAGTGGATCGTTGAAGTTGAAGTTCTTTTTAATTTTTATATTTCTCTTCTTTATTCTAAAAATATTGAAAGAGTGGGTCTACGTTAACCTTTTTGAAGTCGAGGTCTTGCAGTTTTTCTGCGAAATGGGCCAATTTGGTTATGATTGACAGCTGCGCACGGACAAAGCGGTCTTTTAAAAGACATCGGGAACAGCTGAATCGGCGTTGTTCAGTTTACGGTTCAACGCACTCAGTCATCGCAACCGGGAGGCGGGTCCTCGCGAAGCTACCGTAGCTAATCCAGAGCGCCCAAACATCAAAATGCATTGCTTCTTCCTATTTCTGTAAAGCGGATGGTATAGCATTAAATACGTCCCTGAGCGTGCGTGTGGTGTGGGTTAGCGGTAATGCAGTTGCACCGCTGAAGATAGCTTTGGATAGGGTGCGGCTGCAACGTAGCCGCTTTAGGCAGGAGTGCAGCTGCCCCCATCCGATAGCACGTCGAGCGATCACTGCATTTATCGTTAATCCATCATGGGTATGTGTTTAACGCTTTTATAAAATGCGACCATGCTTAGTTAGAATCTTGAGTTACGTTACCAAAAAAATTCCAACGGTATCTTGGATTTTGGTATGTAAGCTCACAGATCTCATCACGATCGTCATATAAGGTAAGACAAAACACCGTGAAAGAGCCCGATTGTTATGTGTTTATCACTTTTTTTGCGCCGAAAATGCCACGGGTGTGCATGTGTCGAGCGGGCGAAGAGTTCAGCGGATGCACCGTGAGCGGCGGTTTGTGAGCCGAGACCACGATGCCCGTAAAAATCACAGAGCTGATTTATAATAGGATTTTTCGTTGCTATGCGCATGAGTGTGGACTGCAGAGTGCTGAGTTCATTGCCCATTGTGTCGTCTAGTTCTTGTCAAGAGACGAGACGTCTCTCAAGTCTGTCAAGAGACGAGATGTTCTCAAGACTTTTATTTTTTTATTTACTTGTCTTCGTCCTTTTTTTTTTAATTACCAGTTTGAAAGAATTGAAATTGAATATGTACAGGTCAACTGACTGGGAGGACGTAGAAATCTGGGTAAAGGGTTAAAGGAAAAAACTTAATTGATTTGGAGTGCTGCGAGTGCAGACGGATTTATTTTTGGCAGAGAGCTGATCGAGCTATCCGAACATTGAAATGAATGATGCAGTCGGTGTAGGTGTTACCTCTGAGATGATAGATTACATCCAGTGGCTGGTTCATGAGTCTAATTCATCTGCTGAAGCCGAACTCTGCAGCGGTGCACCACAGGCATGATTTTTCTCCGCGGTTCCTGCGGATTTCCGCGATTTTGACATTCTTAAAAAAAAAAAAAAAAGAAAAAAAAAAAAATATCTTCACTTCACTGTGTGTGAGACTTGCGAACACGAGATTGATTGACGAAGTTGCAGGCCCGAAAGAAATCCGGTGAATTTCTATATACCTAAGAATTCAAAATTTTTCTGCGGGAGGGGACCCCCCTCCTCAACGAATCCAATTGTCAGACTCCTCCCGACAGTTGAAAACGTATGAAGAAATGAGGACTTACCAAAAAAATAAATGACGAGTCTAAATTTTATTGTGACTATTGTTCATTGGAAGACTTGGTAGTGTATTTCATATGCTAATGTGATCATTCGAGCGTCGTGCATATTTGTGGACTAAAAATTTCAAAGTGCAGTGTTAAAGTTCAAGTGCAAATTTCCATTGACTAACACTTAACCCTAAGGGATTTCAAAATTTTCATTTCATACTCAGTGTTAGTGTTGGTGTTGGTCAACGTTTGGATTTTCTAACATTAGATCTAGTGAATAATAAGGGCATTGGGAGCTCGAGTAGCAGAATGACAATATGGTACTGAGATGCCTAAGTCTGCGCACCCACGTACATGCGCGATTTTTATGGAACAAAACATCAAACTGACATCAATTTTCAATCCTAACCTCGACAATCCATTTTGATACCAAAAACTGTGAAAATAATTGATTAACAATGGTTTTCGGCAAGTTTTATTTGCTACCCCGAAAATCTCTACAATTCTCAAAAAGTGAAAGTGAAAAACTTACGTGCCCTTGATTTGCGTGCAAAATGAGTTGGTGCGCAGACATGGGCACTAATCAATTTTGCTACACAAAATGACAAGCCCATCTAAAGATCTAAAAAAACACCGTTCTTGCAAACGATTTCTTGAAATTTTTTGCTTTATTGATCATTAGAATATGAAGAATAGAATAACACTGATGAATCTTAAAATAATATTTTACTTTGTATTGAAATTGAGGTCAAATTTTTGGTGTGCAGACATAGGCACTTCCTTCATACTTTATTTTACAGGATATTTAATTACATTGTAGTTAATTATATTATTAGACCAGCAAAGAGGGTAGTCCAAGACCTACAAAAATCATAATTTTTGGGGTTAACATGGTATATTTATGGAATGGCTACAGTATTCTTCAAGCCTTAACAAGGGTCCATGAAAT
Source organism: Paracentrotus lividus (assembly GCA_940671915.1). NCBI lineage: Eukaryota > Metazoa > Echinodermata > Echinoidea > Camarodonta > Echinidae > Paracentrotus > Paracentrotus lividus. The sequence continues at coordinate 33,065,838 of CALNVZ010000641.1, forward strand.
CATATCTAATTTCATTCAAAATAATATTTGGGAAATATCACATGTTCCGTACTGAATCGTACAGGTCTAAGAAATAAATACCATCACTACGGGTGACTTCTCAAAAAAAAAGTTTTTAAACTCTATAAACGTGAGGTTTGATGACACATTTTTTTTACACTCAAGAACCCAATAGAAACAAACTAGTTTTAGATCTTCTCTGGACATAATACTTATGCATATTAAAAGAAGTTCATACTGCAAAGTCGTGAATGTGCGCGGCAATAGGTAGAAATGTTCATAGAGGTATGTTGGCAAAAGCTCCATGGGTAAAAGGCCATCGTCACAAAATCAAGCTAAAGTATATATATATAGACCTACTTGCCTCGAGGCAAAGAAATACTTGTGACTCAAAGCTTTGAGAAAAGGTTGATTTTACTACATGTTCAAGATAAATCTCCAACTCACAAGTGTATATGTTTCAACACAAGCGCAATAAAATACCAGCTCTTTCGATGCTCTACCATCTTCTGATGGGTTGAGTCTATTCCCCAAGACCACATACATTCTCAACAATGAGAACTAATACTTATTAAACAAAGTGAACAAAAATTGGAATAATACTCCTTCTAAAAATAACCAGAAACAGTGATTTGTAAGTTCACTGTCCATTAAATATTCCCTTCTTTGAATACTTCCATTACTGGTATACCTCCCAGGTTATTAGAGGTTTAGTTAATCCCCTAGTGCTAAATACTGGACCTCCCCTTGTTCATTCACTGGTGATAGCAAATAGTAAGTTTTTATTGTTCATTAAGAAACCAATTACTGAGAGCTTACAGTTACAACTTAAATTAGACAATTAAATCGGAGAGAAGAGTCAAAGAGATCTTCAATACAATTTGAATATTCAGGACAATAGACACTAAGTCTCAAGTTAAAAAAAATGGATACTGACAGAAAAAGACAAATACAGATAAATATACTGTGAGAGAAATGCTTCGTCACACCCATCTCGATCTTCCACTTGTGCCCTGTTTTACATCTTCAATAGTTTTCTCATTTGTTGGTTTCTTACAGAAAAGACGACCCTTGACAGAATCGATGACAAAACCAAACAGATGTGAATGGACTTACACGAAAGTCATGGATACAGAGTACACCAAGTCATAGTCCACCAAGCTACCTTTCTTGCTTTCTTGCTCAGACAACTCCTTGGGCTGATAAAACCTAACCATTGTTCATGATGGAGATGGCTGATAAGTTTCGTCGCCCGGGAGAGACGAAGCAGCAGGCTGCCGCCCGCTATCAGAGGGACCTGCGAAGGGAGCTCCTGCCCCAGCAACGTGAGCTACGACGCGAAATCAACCGCAAGGAATTCACAAGCCTCCTAAACCTACTGACCGACCCTGATCGACCTCTGGAGGATCCCGATCATCTTGAGTGGCTCCGCCTCCTCATCTCTGTCTCTGGCGGGAAGCCTTTCGAGGAGTTCGCCAGTGATGTCCGAGAGTTTGACGATGCGACGGCGTGTGGATTGGTCTGGACGGCAAACTTTGTGGGTATCGATGCAGGACGTGTGGTATCACGCCTTGCATGTCTATCTGTGCAGATTGTTTCCATGGTGGGAATCATGAAGGCCATGATTTCAATATGTTTAGGAGCCTGGCAGGTGGAGCCTGTGACTGTGGGGATACCAGTGTTATGAAGGCAACAGGGTGAGTATTTGTCATCACAGGGAAAGTCCACTTTGGAGTTTAACACGTTCAAATAAAACCTGCCAGAACTTTTGAGCCTTTTTTTTTTCAAATATAAAATTGAAAGGATTATTGTATAAAAGTGAGACTGAACTGACCCAAACGTGTGTAGACTTTCATGAGCCATGTGTTATAAAAGTGAGGATTGTATTTAAAAAATACATGTACACCATTTGACATACATGTAACTGTTATTAGTACAGGGTATATTTCTATATAAATTAGCTGATTTTTTTTTTTTTTTGGGGGGGACTTATAAATATTAGGATAAAAGCACTTGATTTGCTACTTGGTTACCTAATAATTGGTATGAAATTACTAAGTAGCGATAAGTGCACGATCATTCAAGTGATCTATGAACGTTTGGGAAACAGGAAGCTTGAGGACTTGAAAGTGGTGCTGTACAGGGCTGCTGGTTGGTATTGGCTTTAGATAATCATTCAAAGTTTAAAACCATTCACTGTCATGCCTGTAGATTGTAATTCTAAACTCTTTTAAATAAAATGTGACAAGTTAATAAATCAAATGATTAAAATTGAACTTCCTCACCTAACAATCTTCTTTATTGATCATGTTTTGATATCAGATTCTGCAATCGCCATGGTGAGGATCATCCGCAGAGAAAAGAGGCTCGCCAGTCTGCTCCTTATGGCTCGAGAGATTATCCCTTCTCTTCTGGCACGCCTACTTCTTCACATGAGACTTACTATATCCCAGGTAATTACATGATTGATTTTTGGTAAGAACGAAATTGCTTGTAAAGCACTTTGTACAGATATTATCCCATCTCTACTGGTATGGACATTTCTTCTTATCAGACTCCACAATACAATAGGGGTGTTTCACAGAGTTCAGCTAGTTGCATCACCTCATTGGACTGATCATGCTGAGAGTCTATCAGACTTAAGATTACAAATTATATTAAAATACTGGATGTGCTTGGAAATAAGAATTGAATTGTAAAGTAATTTATTGAAAATTGTTGCCTTGCAACCTCGCAGAATGACAAAAATACAAGTACATTTGAAAAAGACAGTCGAATAATGACTCTCCCCCCCCCCCATTTCCTCCAATGCTGTAGTCAGTGGCCTTGTAAAAGGGTGTTGTCTGAAGTGCTCCTCTTTCACTGTGATCTTTCAACTTTGCTCTGTCGCCCATTTTTACAAACCAGTACTTGGGTTTTATTCTCATATATTGTGTAATTTCCAATAAATCCAATACAAATATATTTATTCTTATTTTGTATGTTTGTGTAAATTTCAACAAATAACAATTTAAGTAATATTTATATGTTTAATTTGTCTTTTTCTATTTGTGTAATTTGCAGCAAGTCAGTATATGAGATCAGGTGATATCTTCATCTCAGCAATGAGGGAAGCAGAGTCTTTTCTTGACCTCCTCCATGACCTTTGTAAGATGGGTGGGGCCATGAGACACGTACTAACGCAGTCCCTCATGGACAAAGACTTCTATGCAAAGATACTAGAAGGTAAGATCATCAGGAACCTAAACACTTCTTCAACTTCTCTAGTTCCTCTCTCAATAATTTACCTACTGAAGACAGATACTCGGTAACCACATTTAGGGAAGGAAGCGGTTAGTGATCTTTGGAACAAGGATTGGGCGGAACTGGGCATTTTAGAAGATGATTCATGTTCTCTCATCTCCTCATTTTCACATACTGGGCTGTCATTATATATGACTGCAGCAGTGGACAGCTTAAAACTATTTCCTAAATAAATTTAGCTTTATAATCCCTTTTTTTGTGTGTAGTGTGCCATTTACGAAGATGTTGTGCTTGTACCTTATCATTTCCAAGTGAGTATCGTGGAACATGCCTCAACCAATAGAGGCAAGAAAAGCACTCTTCAAAGGCTGTATGTTATTGGCATAGATCATATCTACAGTCTACAATGAGAAGTTTAGTAACTTAGTCTATATTAATCTATATTGCTCAGTTTATTTTATTGGCTGGAATTTTTTATTATTCCAACTCATTTGACTGAACTACTTGTACATTGATTTGATACAAAGATTTAAGATCTTTCATTACTGCAATAATTTTCCCTTGTGCATTTCAATATGTTTGATGGGGCCACCAGAAAACATGTAATAATTCAAATTGTTTTTCTATGTTTCCAGATATCCGTAGTAATCCTGGTAGCAAGGCAACAGGGACCATGATCTTACAAACGGCCCTCAACGCTCTACCTTACCAGATCAACACGTTGTCATTGGCGGTGAGTCAAAGCATAATTAATGAATCATCTTTATTCTTTAAATTAGCAACATCTTACTGAACATTTATTTGTATTTTACTTAGAAAGTAAACTTGCTGCTATAGTTCTCATACTAATTCCCTGGTTCTTCTCTGTGGAAACCACTCTTGATATTAAATATTATTGGACTTGCCAGGAATCTAGAATTATGCATCAAATCCAAAGTAAATTTTGTGCAAAGGTCTTTTTGCTTTCAGTGTCTCTTACAAAAGCTTCATTTTTAAGAGAGAATATGGATTATACTTAGGGTTATTTCAATTGTTAGATTGTAGGTTGGCCTACATGTTCACATTATGAATGACAATGTCGCAAAACTTAAGAAATACAAATATGGTTTAGAACCTGCAATTGTCCAAGTTTATAAGCGTGTTTACACTCAATCTACCAGCTCAAAACCATCAAGTGTGAGACCATCTACAGATTTTAAATTTTTAGTTGAATAAACTACAATGTATAACCAAGTGAATTATTATGTTTAAGTAAGGCTTAACTAAGGGCTCACCATTTGTACTATTAACTGGTTATTAGCTTTTGGGTCACATACTTTTGCAGTAAAAAGTACTCTAGCTTCCAAATGGAATGAATACACTTTTAAAGTTCAATTCTATTTTACCAGTAACAACTTACTAGTAAGGTTTGTTTATGTTCTTTGTTGTTTCTTAGCAACCACATATCCTGGTATGACCAAAGACCTGAATCATCGCACCCTGCTCGAGGAGCTGATATTCTGGACGGTGATCTATCGCTTCCCTCAGAAAATGGTCACATTCCTACTCAACATGCTGCCTGAAAATGACTACAAGGTAACGTCTCCTTTTCAACTTCATTCTTGTGTTCGTTTTACAGTGCAGGGCTGTCAAGAAGACATGACGGACAAATCCAGTTCCGTCTGACATGAGACTACAAGAAAGAAAGTTTATCTCTAATTGTTTCATATATGTGTGCCCTGTAACATACAGAAGACAGAATAAATCTTAGTGATTTTAACCACACATTTTAGTCTATGGTAAAGTGTGTCCTCAAGAGTTACAATCGATTGCAAGCTTAATTGTATGTCACTATGTTGCAACAAAGTAGTGTTATTAATTGTTCAAGGATTCGGAGCAGACACATTCTTCAAAGGTTTTTTGCAATTTACAGCATTCCTGTTCTAATCTTGGATTTAAAAATAGTGATTGACATATATTTTTTTTAAATTCTACAGTAAATGATACCAAAACTATGTCTGTCAACTTTTTAGGTATCTGTGTATCGCCTAGTTATTGTCAATCTCAATTTAGATTTGTATATTTCTTTTATCATAGGAGCTCTTCACCCGTACGTTTGTGCAGCATTATGGCTGCATTGCCATGTCCCTAGCCGAAGAGAGATCCCCAAACTTACTTGCCAACAGGGTAGTCCACATCAGCGTACAGCTCTTCAGCAACGAGGACCTGGCACTTCGCATGGCCGATGAGATGCGTCTGCTGGAGATTCTTATCAAGTGCGCCCTCAATCAGGTCATGAAGACAGCCATGACGTGCCCCATGACAGGTTTGTTGTTAGATTTTGGTTTCGAGAGATCAAAGGTTGAAAGACTTGGCACTGTGCATTTCGAAAGAGATGCGTCTGCTAGAGATTCTCATCAAGTGTACACTCAAGCGGGTCATGGAGACAGCCATGACAGGTTCATTAGTTAGAGTTTTATTTTCATGAGGTCAAAGGACCTGGAAACCTCATCAACATTTAATTTCTGGGCACCACAGGAACAAAATTGCCAAGACTGAACTTCCTTCTGCCTCTCAGTGAATGACTTCTTTTATCTGATCTCGGGGGACAAAATTATTGTTAAACCTGGTGTATAGTTTTGGTAACAAAAAAGGAATTGGCACAAAACTGATCAAATGTGGTTACATGTTGTCCACATTGCACTAAAAGACATGTGGGAGAGAACTTGTGACATTCCTTTCATTATTTCTGTTGAATTTAATTGAAAAATTTTGAATGAAGCGTAATTCAACTGACGTTTATACCTCTGCTGAGACGTTCGCACGCCGGAGGTTACGGCGTGAATTAGTGCGAAGATCTGTGTGTAACAACCACACAAGAGAATCCCCATTGGTTTTCCACGTGAGCGCTAACCTGAGACGGGTCCCCGTCTTATCTTTTTTATACTTATATTATGAAATAAAGATACTTAAGTGAGATTTAAAGTACTATAATTTGCTTTATTATTGTTACTGGATTCAATCGTTCATGAGTTATCTAAATGTGAATCCAAATTAATTTTTTCTTTCTCCCGAAACTATACACCACCTTTAAAACATTGGTAAAATCTGGAAATTTTAATCTATCTATGTGTCCAGGAAATTTTGTTATGCCTCCGTCCTACTAAAGTTGCGCTTCATTAATTTCTACAATACTTGCAATAAATCGTCATTGCTTATGTAATCTGATTTTCTTTTCTAGGCCAAACAGGGAAGAACCAAAATCGTCACCAGGTGGTCAACTGCGACAACAAGATCCTGAAGGGTCAGTGCTACTGGCCGATCATCAGTGATCTGACCAATATCATATCCCATCGGTCAGTAGCAGAAAGGTTCTTCAGTAGCCCTGATCTTATGGCTCTCTGGGCCCGATTCCTCAGATACTTCATGGGTGAGTCAATGGTTTATTTTTTATGGTAAAAGTGGTGATGATGCTGATGATGGAGGTGGTAGTGGTTGGTGTGGTGATGGTGATGGTGATGATGATGATGGTGATGATGATGATGATGATGATGATGATGATGATGATGATGATGATGATGATGATGAAGGTGATGATGGTGATGATGATGAGGATGATGATGACGATGATGATAATGATGGTGATGATGGTGATGATGATGGTGATGATGGTAATGATGGTGATGATGATGGTGATGATGGTGATGATGATGATGGTGATGATGGTGATGAAGAAAATAATGATGGTGGTGATGATGATGTTAAAGATATTAACAATAATGATGATGTAGATAATGATAGTGAGGATGATGATGATAAGTATGAGGATGATGTTGATGATGAACAATCATTTTAATAATGAACAATGATTTTGATGATTATACAATCCCATACCTCCACAAAGACTAATTAAACAAATGACCAACTACATCACTCAATACACAAATTCTGTTTTATGCAGGTATGAATCTGAACATCAGAGAGCTTAGTCAACATGTAGAGTTTGAGTCAAGCACATACTCCACAGCCTTCTCCGCTGAAATTGAGGCCTGTGCTGCCCCTATGTGGCAGATGACTGTACATTGTAAAGACCCTGTAAGTATTCTACTTAAGAGAGATATTGCTACTAATTAAGGCTATGTTTTCATCTGCCATTGTCAGAATTAGGCCGGTTTAATTTTTTTTAATGGAACACCTTGACAGCAAAGAAATTTTATGGTACATAATGAAATTGACAATGATAAAATATATTTAATGTCAAAAACTTGTTAGTTGGTGAAGAATTTAATGTGAAATTAGCCTTTCATGTCACTACACTTTCTGATATATGACACATTTTTACATGAAAGACCGCATATCATTTTAACATAAAAATTGGTTCCCATCATGGCATTCCAAAGATATCTAAATTAATTGCCTGATTATGGCATCGCTTGGTAAATTTATAAACACAGCCTAAGATTGCTGGCTCCTATCAAAACCTGTATCTTGTAGTCTGCTAGCCCACACTCATTTGTTATTTGGCTAAAGACAATACATATCCTTTGTCTGTGTCTGTCCAGTATTCAGTGAATTAACAATTGTTCAATTGATACCTAGTTGTGTTCTTTTTTCAGAGTATTGTAAAACATCAAGATACATAATTATGTTATATCAATGAATCCATTGTCGATTCATTTTTTTTTTCTTCTCTTCTAACAAACAGAAAGCATCAAACTTCACCTTAGGTATGTTACTTGCTTGTTTGAAGGAGCTTTGCCATTGGTTGGCTGATTGCAAACTACCGAGGGAGCTACACTCTCTCCAGGTCTCCTTCCATCTGCCTCTCCTACGGTACTTCACAAACTTCCTCAGCCAGGTCAGTTGCTTTAAAGTGAGAGTGAGCTGAACAAACCTCAAATTGACTGTGTGTTATAAATAGCTAGTCTTTCCCTTTTGGGGGAAACTAAAATGTTCTGATTGGAAAAGTAATTGTATTGCTTCTTGGCAACATAATTATTATGAATATATTGAGTTGTGTTATAATTCAAGTCGGTCTTTAGTATAAGACTACACTGCTCAGAATGTTGCATTATTAGTAAGGAATCAGGGCAGATTTGAGTAATAAAGGACTTGAGGTGTTGCTATACAAGGCTGCTGGTTCGTATTGGCTTTCAATCTAAAAGCAGGGGTGTGACAGTTCAGCATTTTTTTTTTCTTTTCTTTTTTTTTCACCTTTTAGCTTATTTTAGCTTTCTTCTGTACAAAAGTACATGTATTGGAGCTCTTTCAATTTAAGCTTTTGTAGTTCTATCTATTTGTGGTCAATCATATGCCTGTAAAAGGCTGATATTCTTAATCTATACATGTAAGTTACACTGCAAAACTTAATTCTGATCAAGAATTTTATGGTGCTGGTAATGATGTTGATGACAATAATGTTGCTTATGGTTGCACATGTCGCATAGTCCATTTGACATCAAAATATGAAGTTTCAACCTATGCGGAAGTGAAGAACTTTGAATATATACTTTACTGCTTCTTTAGCTGGTCAAATAACTTACACCCTAAGATAATGTGTTAAATCTTATTGTTTTTGACAAAATAACAATGATAATAATCATCATAATAATTTACATTTATATTGCGCATTACATATACATTTCAATGCGCTTTGAATTAGTGAAAGGTATATATTTAAAGCTGCACCCCAGATTTTCACATTATTTTGCCAACTGGGAAAAATGTGCTGCTTATATAATACATGAAGAATTATAGTACAACCATGCTTCAAAGCTCTATGTTTACTCAAGCCTACATGTAGGTTTCATTGCATAAAAATGTGAAAGTTACAATAGGGTTTTTACAGGAGTATTAGTTAGGTGGGGGGGATTATGACTTCCACTTTGAATCCCACTTTATTATTATCCTCTCTCCAGTTCAAAAATTTTTGTAGGTACATTTATGACAAAGATTATTGTGCATTTATAGTGGATAAATAAAATAAATAATTCTTCTCCTCAGGCAATCAATCTACAAGGCATGGACTTTGAGAAGATCAAACTTGACAAAGGACTTCTGACACGACTCATGGTCTTCCCACTGCAGATACAGGTGGAGTGCCCTCTATTTTTTCAATAATTTCATTGTTAGTTTACCAAACCTTTATTTATAATTAAAGGTAAACCATCAAAGCAACATGAAGTCCTCATAGATTACTCACAGACTCTCATATAAACAATTTAATTGCAGATATCCATGAGTTCTTGTAATGAGAAATAAATAATCACTGTATCAAATGAATATTGCACAGTATTTTCAAAATAAGCATCAATCATTTCTACCAAACTATTGTGGTAAAATATAAAAGCTGAAAAATTAGTAGGGGATGATTACCCGTCAAGTATACTCCTGTCGTAATCACTCCAGACAATATTCTGTTGTCTTTGATACTTGCTTAGCTACCATAATGTTTTTAAAATGATGAATCGTAAGAGCTCTGTTAGAATAGGACAATATGTTCTTGAGTCGCAAGAAGCATTTGGTAATACTGGACCGTAACATTAATTTACAGTAATTGATAATTTGGAATGGATGATGTTTTGTGCAGACTGTACATTCAAATGCCATAGGACAGTATTTTATCTGGCACACAAACAGTTAATTCTCAATGTCAAGGAGAATATAATGTGGAATACTGTGTTGTATCACCTTTATAGGCCAAGCTGAGTGAGATCTTTTGTGGGATGTGGGTGCGTAACGGTGTCCAGATGAAATGCCAAGCCATGACATATCTGCAATGCCACTTCTGTGCTTCCATGGGAGACCTAGATCTCTACTTTCTTCAGGTAGGTCTAGCTATAGCCAACCAGTTCTATAGCAATTTGTCATTATCCACCAGATGTCAGTCTTGTAACATATGCAACTTCTTCTGGCAAATGCGTTGCCTAAATTTTAATATGCTTGATAGGGTTTATCCAAGACAAAGGGTGATGTAAAGTTGTTTTCACACGCCTTCAGCACTGCAGCCAGACTGATCACACGCACTAGAAAATCAGAGCACATCATCCTTGTCATCAAATCTTTACAATGGCTTCCATATTATAATTATATTCTCTTTAAAGTTTTCTCCTTGTCTACAATATTAATTACACCATGGCTCCATCATACAACTCGATTAAAAAATTATTAGACCTATATCTGTTTCTCCTCTTGGACAAGAGCATCATCTACATTTGTAACGAAAGACTTTAATCAGATGTCATTGACATAATTGCTGAAGATTGTATAGAATTAGAGTTACATTGTGTTTATTGTGGTTTCACATAAATGCAATAAGCTCACCCACTGAAACCCTTCAATAAAAAAGAGTGTGGTCTAATAATTTTTTCCCTAGCTGTATCTTCAAGATCTTGCTTTTCTTCACTTATCCTTATCCTGTTCTCTTCCACTAGAAGATAAATGCTATAAAAATGTGTTATATATTATTAATATTATTATTTGTGTGATGAATATGGTGTACCCATCTAGCAAGAGGGATAGTGCCCTCAAGATAGATACTCTTGTCATTAGTACACTTTAGAACAATCTGTAAAAAAAATCTTGGCATTCATAATCAACTACTTGCAGGTAACTTTTTTCATATTTGTATTATTGTACTAGTTAATGATCGCCCATTCCATTCAATTGACCTTGTCTCTTTGTATTCTTTCTTATTAGGTATGTGCATCTCTCCTGGAACCAGAATATGTTGTGGAGACTATATTCAAAAGGTATGTTTCAACTTGTCTGCAGACATTTATGTGAATCTTTTTAAGGAAAATTGGAGCTGCATATCCAATCATGCCAAGAAACCACTGGCCCATATTCTGATAGCCTGGTTTAGCTTAACCCAGGGTTAAGGGTAGTTTAACTCCAGTCTAACTCTTCAATTTAACCCTGGGTTAATTTTCATATTCTGATAGCAAAGTTTAGCTTAACCCAGGGTTAAGTATGGCAATAAATCCTCCAAAATTTAAACTAGCCCAGGGGGTAGTTTAAGTCTGGTTTAACTTCTTGACATCATCTTTACTACAGCCATTTGCACCTCAAATCAACACATTTAAAGCTAATTTTTGTGATAAGGGGGCTGGGGAGGATTACTAAAACCATATAAAAACGAAAAATAATCCAGATTGATTACTCTCTCATGTTAAAAATATGTCCAATCCTCAACATAAAATGTATGCATTACATGACAAAAACAAAATGAAAAATCAATCAATCAACCAAACCTGCCTCACCCTTCGACCAGCGCGTTACGCACGATTGGCAATGCACGTATTGCGTTGCACTCTACGCAAGATCCTGACCTGGGAATTCTGAGGAGATGAGCTCTAAACTTGGGTTTTGTTAAAGTATGCTATCAGAATACCAATACGACTTAAACCAGAGTGTGTGGTTTAGTTAAACCAAGGTTAGCTTTAGCCCAGGGTTAACTTTTACTGCTATCAGAATATGGGCCATTGTGTTCAGAAATGCCATAATACCTATATGTGTACCTTGAGAGATAAGATAAATATTTTTTATTTCAGAGGGTTTAAGCAGCCTAATAATGATCAACTGTGACTGTGGCATTATTCAAGAATTGACATCCACAGAGTATTTTGACATTTCTTGCAGACTCCATGTGCTTGAGTGGCTCTTTGTAGATCCCAACAAACCAACTGGTACGCTGGACGCAGAGTCGTGCCAATACTAGAACGCGCTCTTTATCATAACACGATGGCCATTAAGGCTTTTCAGGAAAATATTAGCACATATTGACATTATTTGATATTTCTTGCAGGTTTCATGTGCTTGAGTGGCTTGTAGTAGATCCAAACAAACCAACTGGTACGCTGGACCCAGAAAGAGTCATGCCAATGCTAGAGGGCGCCCTTCAACATATCGCAATGCTCGTCAGCATCAGAACACATCTTGGTAAGGTGTAAGAGTGGTATTTAAGGGAATTGATATTATGCTGGGTTCACATAGAATTATAAGGTATTCGGTACAGGCTATACGAGCAAAGCGATCTATTTGGTATTTTGGCGCCGATAATATGAACACTTAAAATGATAAAAAATGGCTTTCCTCCGTAGATCACCTGGCATTGGGAGAGCATGGCCTCATTCCAAACCCATATACCAGCCTGCTAACTGGAATAAAGATCCTTGTTCCCTAAACAATGGAGTGTTGGGTTAGTGGGGCATGAAAAACCAGGTTGGCACACCCTAATTCCAGGATGTGCTTCCAGGATAACAATAGCTGCTTTTATATAGCATATGCTGGATCCATGTGAAACAGGGGATTAAATAACAAAAGCCCTTAATTACGGCTTGCTAAATCCAGGCAGAACACCAAATGAATATGTGACATTGTTTTCAAGAAAGGGATAATAAATGATGCGAAGATGAAGTTATTTACCTCTCTCTCTTTAATAAAAGCATGAAAAAGAGAGGGAAAAATTGTCAAAATTCTGATCAAGCATAGTGTAGGTAATTTAGTAATGTTTGAAGATTGTCCCTTGCATTTATGTTTTCTTGGTATCTACTGTACATGTATATTTAAAAGAAAAGCCATATTTGATACAGGGGTAAAATTATCCAAGATAAGAGTTGTCTTCTTTATTTTGTTTCAAGCTGGAAAAGAGCTGTATGAAACATTGATGTAGACATTTGATTACTATGTGTATTATTTTGTAGCTTTAAACAAAAATTATTTTTTTTTTATTTTTTCTCTTTTTTCCAGATTTGTGTGGCTTACATACTGAAAAACAACACCTTTAACAAAAATATTACTATTGTGATTTTCAAATTGCATCAGTGTTAAAGAGAATTAATTATTTTCACTTTATACAAATTGGGACAAAAGTCGATCCAGGCATTGCAAAGGGTGTACTACATGTAGGTATGTTATTTTCATTTATTATATATTTTTTTACCAGGTATGACTGAGATTGAGCTGATGAGGGATGAGATTGTATCTCTACTCTGTATGCAAGACAGAACACATAGCCATCTACAGGATAAGATATCCTTTTACTTTGTAGCATTTATCTCCTGTGACTGATAATAATGGGACCTGCTTACATGTACAGTAGCAGATCCAGCCTTAGGTCACACAATTTAATGTTTTGGCCCATGCCCAAACAAAACAGTGCCATTATTGTCCCCAGACAATTGGGCCTACGCAATCTTTTGAAATTGTGAATCCTATATCCGTGCCTGCATGTACATAGCATCTTTCCAGTAAAATGACTATTCAAACCACTTTACAGTGAATTATTACCACAGGCTATTGGCTTTTTGTTTTGGTTTTAATTTTGTTTTTGTTTTGTTTTTGTTTTTTAATGAGGACCATTTTATCAATCCTTTTACGGGAGTTATCTCACTGCATTTGGTAAACCTTAATTTTTGTAATAGATTGTTTCCCTTAACTCAGTTTTAAGCACATTCCTGAGAAAACTGGCCTGATCAACTCTAATGGAAGTTTCGATGAAATTCTGAGAGAGGTGGGTTCTTTATATTTTTTCATTATGCAATGAAAAATCATGTGACAATTTTTCTCTCTCTTGGTTACCTGTGCTTCAAGTAATTGAGTATTTTTCCTGAAGCTAAAACAAGAAAGGACATGTTGTGACTCTCTGTGGATACTGCTGAAAATATTATTATTTTTTTATTATTATCATAGAGTATAAAAAGGAAGTGGGGGACACTTGTTATTTAATTTTTTTTATTTCATTTCATTTCCAGGAAACATAAGAGATGGGCTATACAATAGCCAGACATTACAAATTCAATTCAATTCAATAAAGGTTTATTTGAAATAATATGTCTTGCAGTAAAAACTGAATTGTACATATTTTACATTTCAAATACAATCATATATACATGGATAATACAAATGATAAATATTTACAATTTAAAAGAACATTATATTAAATATAAAATGGGCAAATTAAGACATTCAGATTAAAACGATTTAAAAAATTCATAAACAAGGAATTTAAAAGGTAATAAATAAACATAGGTACAAATACATAATTCAAATGGTCCAGTAAAATAGCTGAAATTGAGATAGTGAAATACTGGTAGAAAGAGGTAAAAGTTATAAACTTGCATAATGACTATTGAGCAGGCAAGTGAGGCTCGGAAGAGAACTGTTCTGAAAACGTTTTGTGCAATATTTGTTTGGGTTGCGTAAATTGAACTGGTGAGTTTTCTTTGGAGGTAACCATGACTGACATAATTTGTTATTTTCTAAAGCAATTGCAAAATCAGTGCACAACTTTTCTCTTCGACTAACCAAGGTAGGCAATTTAAGTTTATCAAGGGCATTTATGTATGATATATATTTTTGTCCTAAAATAATTCTGAAAGCTCTTTTTTGTATGCTCTCCAAACTGTTGCTTTGCCCAAATGTGAGATTTGCAGAAAAAAGTGGAGCACAATATTCTAATATCGGTCGAATATATCCTATATAAATAGTAATAAGATCACATTCCGGTAATTGGTAACCTTTCAGAATTCTTAGCATATATAATTTTCTGTTACATTTCTTAATCATTTGAATCACATGACTGTCCCATTTTAAATCACATTGTATCGTGACACCAAGTATTTTTATGTTATATACAGTGGGTAAAAGTACATTATTGATATACAAAATAGGTGATTGAAAAGGTTGCTTTGAGAAAGAGAATGACATTGCAGAACATTTAGATGGGTTTAATGTCATGTTATTCAAAACAGTCCATGAAGCAAATGAATCAAGTTCACCTTGTAACTGAGATGGTTGTGAATTTAATCTACATTCTACCAATGTTGAATCATCTACATATTTTAAGTATGAAACCGAAGAGTTTTTACATGCATCATTGATCATTATGAGAAATAAAATTGGCCCAAGTTTTGTGCCTTGGGTTACCCCAAGATAATTATATTTAATATCAGAAAGTTGTCCTCTATATTTCACTGCCTGCTGGCGAAGATCTAAAAAATCCACAATTAAAGAAATAATGCAAGGTCTGACATGAATTTCAAACAGCTTATTAACCAGTACATTGTGATCGATCCTATCGAACGCTTTAGAAAAATCTGTCATAATTATTGTTGATATTGATTTGTAATTATCAGAATTGCTGTATAACTTATGAAGTAAACCAATTAAATAGTGACATGTAGATAAATTTTTTCTGTTTCCAAATTGATTTCGATCGATTTTTCCAGAAATATCCTCCAAAAGCCATCTTGAAATAAATGACTCGGCTGTGTTTGAAAAGTATGATGATTAGGCAATAGGTCTGAGTTCATTTATTGTGGGCGGATGTGACTTAGGTATGGGTACAATTTCAGCATATTTCCAGCATCGAGGAAATGTTCCTTGATGAAAGGCAGAATTTAAGATATCAGATAACGGTGTACATAATTCACGAATAACACATACATGTACCAGTAAATCTTTTGAAACGCTTGCTTTTAACTTCAATTTACGCAACATATTATATATTTCATAAGGTTGTACAAATGGACAAACCGTGGGTGATGGTAAATAAGCTGGTAAACTTGATCTATCTAATTTTGGCAGATCTGATGCAATTTGTAAAAAATGATTGTTAATACTATTTGCAGCTTTTTTGAAATGGTCAGGATTAACTTGATCGAGACCAGGAATTTTGATTGATGCTTGGTCTTGGCGACCACAAGTGAGTAGTTTTATCTGCCTATACCAACTAGCAGGATTCTGCTTTTTTAGATTTTGTACTCTTTTATTGTAATAAACCTTCTTAGCATTCTTTATAGCTAAAATAACCTTATTTCTCAAATGTTTCCAAAGAGCTTCATTATGATCATGCCAAGCCCTTTGTCTTTGAATGATCAAAGTTTTAATTTCACAGGTCATCCATGGTTTGTCATTTTCATGCAAAGGAATATTTTTAATTGGTAGATACCGATCAACATTTTCTTGTAAAGTACGAATAAATATATCACATTTGGAAGATGGATCATTGTTCAGATAAATATCATCCCAAGTTTCATTTTGTAACCAAGTCCCAAACTGACGAAGTCCACTAGCACGTAGAGGTCGCACAATCTTCTTCCTGGTTTTATTACCTTTTGTGTGAGTTTGTGTTTGATGAGCGGGGGTCCATAAAACACAATTGTGGTCACTCATGCCTATTGGTGCGAGAATGTTAACGTTGCTATATAGACCATGACAATTAGTGATAATTTTGTCAAGTATATTTGCTCCTCTAGTTGGTTCTGTAACAACTTGTTTAAAGCAATCATTTGTAATAAGTTGGCTGTCATCGAGATCATTGAAATCGCCAACAATAGTAACAGCAGCATTCGGGTATTCAATCAATAATCTATCAATCGATGTTGTCAAATGTTCAATATAATCATTTGCTAATATGTTTCTTGGAGGAAAGTATATAACACAAAAGATAAGACAAGAAAATTTCCGTGGTAGTCTTTGTGGTCTCATGATAATCCAATGCGCTTCGATGTCACTAGGGACCTGCACTGGAAGAGATCTGGGTTTGAATTTGTGTTTTGCAAAAATAGCGACACCTCCTCCTTGTTTACCAACACGGGAGTGTGAAAAAGAAGCATAACCAGGTATTGAAAACGAATCCAATGGTGTATTTTAGTTCCACCAAGTTTCTGTGATAGCCGCAATATCAATATCATGATGATTAATAACGACTGATAACTCTTCAACTTTATTAGTCAATGAACGTACGTTTGCTAGAAGTAGTGTTGGTAAATCATATGATTGTGATTGATGAACAGCAGAAGATAGATTGACTCGTGTTAAGTTATTACAAGAACGTTTTACAACAGACTTCTGTTTCCTCTTTCTAGTTGTTATTAACACTTCTATCGAATGATTGCAATCGTGATCATTTTCGGCAGACCTTGTAGATCTTATGTGAGTTAACTTTCTTGACCCAGTACGTTTCCCACGGTGGCTCGGGCGATGCAAAGATATTTTCAAATTCTTTACTGTTTTCCAAACTTTGGATGGTAATTCTCTGCTTATGTTTTGTTCTCTTATTTGTTGTAGTTGTTGTATAGTGTATTTCACAATATTTTGTTTTATTTGTGATTCAGGCCCAGGATTTGGATGTATGTCTCCACACAGAGTTAAAAGTTCCAAATTGAAAGTTGAAACACAGTTGGCATAGTACACAATCGGAACTTTTGGGTATCTTTTGTGTTGTAATATTCTCCCAAACTTCTGAACGGTGTCAAAGTGAGGTGGAAAGTTCTTGTGATACATACAACACATACATAGTATATACAGGGCAAAAGTGATAGACGAGAACATGATGAATAGAGCGCCTCACCATTCATTGTCGAAAATCCTTTGTAAAAGTTTTCGGAGTCGGGTGGCTCTCAACAAAAAGAAGGGGTACACGATGAATAGGGCTAAGTGAAGTTTGTGAAAGTCAATACACCTTGGTCGTAATGGTGTACACTTCGATCGTGTATGATGTAGAAAAGTACTTCACCACTTTCATCATAAGTCACAAAAATGCAAGATTGCAATAACAAAAACATCAGAAATTTGTCCAACACGATCCTGGTAGTGTCTAATATCATATTGTAACACTATAAAACACAAATACTCCACAAATTGTTGAAAATATATCAAAATGTATCAAAAATACTCAGAGCAAAGAGTCAAATGGTCTGCCTGCTAGGCGAGCGCCCTCTATCTGCGTATTTTAAAGTATTAAAACAAGAAATAAATTACAATAGATACAACAAAAGAGGAAAGACAATCAACTAATGCCTGGGGATTACCAAAAGATATGAATTTCTATAGAAGGCTCTCCTCACTAGTTGATGGTATTTTAAAAATTTTAAAATGTGACTGCCAGGACAACCTTGCAGTTTGCTTTGGGAAATTCAAGATGGCATTGGTTTTGGTCTAATTTGAAATTGAATGATTGTGTGAATGCATGCACAGTCCTTCAGCCACACTTCCTCCTGCCTAGTGCAACTGATGATATGTGTGACCTACCCATATTGAACTACAGTGCGTCCCAAAGAGAACTATATACTTTTGACAAGGCTACCAAATTAAAAATATATGATTCTTGGGGGAAAAGTTTAGATGTATTTAAAACTCATATCCTCTAATATCATTATGACACAAAAAATTCCAAAAATAACGCATTCTTCAGTGAGCAATGCCCACTTTTATGAAGGACACAAAAAATAGCCTGCACAGGAATTCACTATTCATTTATCCCCTGAGTATGGCATGCCAAGAAGGATTCAAGTAATAATGGAATAAATTGGCTAACAAAGACAAAAAAAAACTGAAGTCAGAGCAAAAATCAATGATATGAAAACAAAACGGTGAAAAACTACATTTTGCATAATATTCATTGTTTATTTCTGACTTTTGATATATCTTTTACTCTGTTAGCTGATTCATTCCATTACTTCTTTGAATCTTTCTTGGCATGCCATACCCAGGTGGTAAATGAATAGCGAATTCCCGCGCAGGCTATTTTTTGTGTCCTTCATAAAAGTGGGCATTGCTCACTGAAGAATGCGTATTTTCAGAATTGTTTGTGTCATAATGATAGTTGAGGATATGACCTTTATCTACATCTAAACCTTTTCCCCAGGAAATATATATTTTTAATTTAGTAGCATTGTCAAAAGTATATAGTTCTCTTTGAGACGCACTGTAGTGATTCTCAGCTTTCCACTGGTATAAAACACTTGTCATTTCCCCAGTACATCCCTCTGAATCATGTTAATCTTAGTGCAACCAATACATGTTTACATTCAATTCTGCTTTTATCCCCATCTGCTTAGTTACCATGTTTAAAGATTTTGGTGATTTTGAAACATCACGTTACATATGTGTTTCATCATTTTATAATGAGACACAAGCTGCTGAGCAAAGAGTTAAAAAAAAGAGTTAAGAAAATTTGCAAATAATAAAATTTGGCAACTAAAAAGAACTGTCAAATTTTGGGGAAAATGCTTTTTAGTTTCTGAATCTTCAATGTTTCATGTGTTCTCTGTAAAGAAAATGAGTAAAAATGATAATGGGGAAGTATTTAGATTTTATTATTTTGCCGGTTTGCTCTGGGACTTGGTTCTCATTTTGACAAGAGGCATCACATTTCATATTGTTTTCCATGTATCACCTGCTGTCTTCCGTACAGGTTGCTGACTACAGGGATCCCCAGACAGAGGTGGATGGTGTACAGCAGGGCCAGTACTCACCCAAGGCCTCAGTTTGGCAGACTGAATTTGACCCGCTGAGGACTATGCTGAGGTCCATGCAACGCAAGGACTTTCAGAGTGCTGTCGACAGATACACCGATCAGTAAGTTCTTTCTCTCATCGTTGATGGGAAAACAAGACCTTGTATCTCAAATTATGGTGTTTTTTTTAAAAATCATGTTTTGGTTTTCCAGGAAATCAGTTGAGTAATGTGTAGCCTTTTGACAAGGCCTCGTGACTTGGCCATATTCCTCGTCAAGTAGTGGCTGAGACGAGACTAGCGGTCGTACAAGAGAGGTGGCAAGACCCAGGTGAACGCGTGATCGAGCGACTTTAGTCGCGAGGCCTTTTGGAACCTGGCTTTCGCTGCTTGCAATGAATTATTCATGAGCATGTTAATTGGTTATGCTAAGATTATCAACCAATTAGAACAGCAGCTCCAAGCTGGCCTACATCGTGGTTCGTTCATTATCAAGTCATATACGAACATGTATATGCTGACGTCATGCGAGCATACGCTCGCTGATTGACCGCTACCTCTCAGGTAGCGATCGCGGGTCGGAAACAATGGTTAACATAAGAAATCCAAGTCAGGTTACTAAAGGCTCTGTGGCAGAGCTCGCATTCACCCCGCCTTTCGCGATTAGTCTTTTTTTCAGTCGGTAGGTGTCTGATATAAACATCACAACAGACACACAGCCTTTTCTAAGGCTAAGTAATGTCCTGTTCTAATCCCAGCTCTCTTACTCCAAACATGAAGCCCCTGCAAGATGTCAAAGAAAGACAATCCCATAGGTTATAGTGCGTTGCCTGCCATGTTTTGTCGCTCTCCTGAACATTTTATTTTCTTTTGATACAAGGATTTGTCACCCCACGGATGTCATTCGTACCAATGACCAGAGTACATTCCACAATGCCTAGTGATGGCTTCCTCGACAGATCTGTTTGCTTGAAGGCTGATAAAATACAGTGGCCAAATCTGACAATGCTGCTTCAGTTTTTTTACTTACAAGTAAATGAGAAAACCAGCAATTCATGTTTCTTGTCTTGTTTTTAGAAGTTCATCTTGAAGTGGTGGTTCAAAATATTGTTATCTTTTTCTTTTTTTCC
>CALNVZ010000641.1:33089824-33227917 GCA_940671915.1 Paracentrotus lividus
GATTTTTTTTTTTTTATTTTTTTTTTTTAACCGAAATAGCCATTCATGGAAATACAAAATCTTTGGCAATTTTTGTTTTTTTCCGGCGAAGGATGTTAAAGTTTGGCAGTTGTAGAGGCGTACTGCTATTGGAGCCAAATTTTATTGTCAAAAGAGAGAGAGAGAGAGAGATATCAACTTCAATCTTAAATCACCATAGGAAGATGATCTGATTAGATTTGAGAGTATGTAGGTCAATGGTCAGGCCCGGAACTAGGATTTTTGCGGGGGTTCGAAATCTGAAAAAAATGAACCTTTTGAAGAAATGATTCTTGAGCGCAAAGCGCGAGCCAAAATTTATTACTAAAAATGACCCGAAGCAGTATATTTTTACTTTTATGGTTCTATTTTTGTTGTTGTTATTCTTTTACTAACGGTGACGATCATCTTTCTTTTAGCCAAAAAAAAAGAAAAAAAAAAAAAGAAAAGGATTTTCAAGCGCGAATCGTCACGTGGAAAATTTTATATCACACCTCTTTAATTATACAAAAATACATGTGCATAATTTGATACAAGGGTTTTGTTTTGTTTTGTTTTGGCTTGTTTCAGCAAATGTTTTAGAATTATAAATGATTTCATCGGATATGTTGACGAAATACTGAAAAATTGGTGATACCGAGATGTTTTAATTGTCATCTACTTCTGGAAGATATCATCCAACACTAGTTGCAATAACACCCTCTTATGATAGCGATGACACGGCGCATGAATGCAAAAGCCTGTGCAAGTGCATACTTATGAACACACACCATTTAGATATAACAATTGTCTTGTAAAATCTTAAACCAATGACAATGATTGTATTACATTATTCCTTGAAAAATGACAAACACCTCGCGATGCATGTTCGGGAAATGGAGTTTTGGGTGAATTTTTTTTGGATAAATAAAAATTTGGTTGTCTTCTCTCGGGTTTAAACCTTGTTGTATGTCGCGCGATTCTAAATTTTTGTAGGTGATAGAGTTAATTATATAATTAAAGGGTTAATTATCGTGGACTCCCCCCCCCCCTTGCTGAAGACGACTAGAGATATGTAGGCCAACTCGCCCTTTCATGCCTCTTTGTCTACTCCGTAGCTTCACTATTTCCCCGCATTTAGGCAGGCCTTCACTTTGTCACCATATTCTTCTTTTCTGCATTTTTCATTAATTTTTCCTTTTCTGAGAGTGGTCACATTTTCGTTGGGGTACCTCTGAATCTGCCAAAACCTAAACAACCTTTTGAGGGAAGGAGTAGCCATTCATAGATTGGAAGGGGTGGTTCCAATGGATGATTAATAATTAAACAACCATTCCCATCCTCGCTTGTCATTACAGAAGGGTTACTCCATGCGAAAAGTAATGTAATAATTGTAACAGAAAGGAAAGCCCAAGGGGTTGGCATAAAATCAATAGTTATAAAGAATTGAAAGTGAGGGGAGATGTCATCCGGGGAGTTGTCCTTGGGGGGACCTATCCTCCGGGGGAGATGTCCTCTGGGGGAGTTGTCCTCGGGGAGTTGTACTGCGGGGGAGTTGTCCTCCGGGGGAACTGTCCTCAGGGGGTGTTGTCCTCCGGGGGAGTTGTCCTCCAGGGGAGTTGTCCAGGGGGAAGTTGTCCTCCGTGGGAGTTGTCCCTGGAGGAAGCTGTCCTCCGGGGACTCGTCCTTGGGGGGACCTGTCCTCCGGGGGAGATGTCCTGGGGGGGACCTTTCCTCCGGGGGAGCTGTCCTCCGGGGGAGTTGTCCTCCGGGGGAGCTGTCCTCCGGGAGTTGTCCCCGGGGGAGTTGTCCTCCGGGGGAGATGTCCTGGAACCATATAAAGTATTTGTTACATTACACATGTACATGTATATTACAAAGAATATGAAATGAACATGAGAAATGTGAGGCATTGTACGACATTGATTTTTTTTTTTTTCTTTCTCTCTCTCATTTCTATATACTAGATATGAGTGATGATGATGAGGAGGAGGAGTTTGAAGCAGCTACAGGGGGTATTGGTATCCAGGACAACGAGGTCCTCCATGAAGGAGGTCAGAGTGTACAAAGTGCAATAGAGTCCGTCATGGATGTGGTCATCGAACAAAGCGGGACACACCCCGTCGATGATGATGATGAACATGGGAAGAATTTTCCAGGTATTGTTTTACCTATTGTATTCTTTTCAACTCTTTTTCCTGCTCAGAGATAGAAGGAGCATTAACCCTTTGAACCCTAAAGGCCATTATCCATGTACCCTTAACTCACACGAGAGAAAACAAAAATTGATTAGTACTCAGTTTATCAAGCAAAGCAGGAAACACCCTGTCGACGATGATGATAAACATGGGAAGAACGTTCCAGGTATTGTTACTTACCCCTATTCTTTGCTCTTTTTCCACCTCAAAATCAAAAGGGCATTAAAACTAAAGGCCATTGCCCTTTAAAAATGCAAGAGAAAAAAATTGATTCTTACTCAGTTTGCTACAAGGAGGTGGAGCTATTGCAATATCATCATCCAAGACATTGCTATACATTGTATTTTGCAATTTCAATATTTTTAAAGTATTTAAATATTCATAACTTCGCTATATTTAGGTCAATTTTCTTCAAACTTTCACTCATATTTTTCTTTTATTTTTCTGCATTTTTTCAAACTAATAAAATTCCAGGGTTACCTTCCCCTCTAACCTTTATAAAATAATCTATTATTAATAGTATTGTACATTGAACAAGTACGGCTGAGTCCAGCAAGCAAGTGATCCACCGAGTCTTAAGGCATAATAGTATTTCTACTCATTAATATTCCTGTACCAAGGATTTAGAATACTATTTGTAATGTTCTTAATTATTACATTGTTTAACACTGTAGGAACAAGTCAGGGTAGGATTAGCAAGCAGCCAATCACATGGCCATCTACCCCCGAGTCTTACACCATGCCAATAGGAGAAAGTCTGGTCTCTCTACTTATTAAACTTCATGCCAAACAGACGGGTAGAGAGGCATCATATATACCAATCAGCAAGCGGACACCAGGAGTACAACACAAACAGGTGATTGATCTGTGTTTCTTTCTCTTATATTGTGATTGTGAGAAATTGAATCCTTATCAAATCAAATTCTATAAAATTACCCCAAGGGCTTTCACCCTCCCCCCCCCCCTCCCCCAACCCCTTGAATAATAATTGGTTTATTATTTGTTTTGGGGTGTTTTTTTTTTTGTAAGAATTTGTCCTGCGGGTTAATAATCCAAGGGTAAATTTCTGGAGTTTATCCTCCATTACACTGGAGAGATTTTGCATGTAAAAACTTATGAGTGGTTGTTGGGAGGGGGAGGTCAACTTTTAAGGATTGAGTGCCTAGGGGGTAATTTTTGTGTATCACATCAAGAAATTAATGATACATTGTACAATGTATGTACCAAAAACTTGTAGTGGGAAATATGTATTATCAAAGTTTTGAGTACATTAAAATAGGGCAAATAAAGAAGTCATTTAAGTTAACCCAAACAACACAGCGCTTAGAAACATCAGTATGAATCGCTATATAAATGAAATTATTATTATTATTATTATTATTTGCCATTGGACCTATCTTCAATTAACATAACTTATAGCAAGGTTAAGTCAGCTTGTTTATAATGTATATTTCACTTTATAAATGTCAATAATCTTCGTGGTAGGATTTCTTTAACGAAGAATTCTTTCTTATTTCATTGTTGTTAATTTCATTATTATTTTAACAATTGCAATTGGTCCAGGACTGTTTTGGGAGTGGACCATACTACATTCAGGACCTTCTGGATAGTTTCAGTTCCCTGGACGAGGGTAATGGTCGGGCAGTAGAGACCACATGTCACAGGCAGGACCAGGAACAAGCCAAAACAAGTTCCAAGTCCCCCTCAGACTCTGCTGCGGAAAGGTACATTATGCTAATAGAAATAAATATATCAGTTACATTTCTGAAGGTGTTTTGCCTAATAAGATACAGTGCACATTCTATTTTTATCCACATTTAGCCTACATTTTTTTCTATGATAATGTATTACACCATTAGCATTTTTTAGATTGTACATTTACTTATTGACATGGCCGATGTCGAGTATACATGTATGCGCATTGTAGATAAAATGTTTTACAAAAACAGTGCCATGGCAAGAGTTTTGTTAAAGCCCAAGTGTTTAGTCATCTGTCACAACACAGGTATAAATTTGGTATCATTAAACAGAATATGAGGTACTTTTTAACTTAAAATAAATATTAAATTCACAGAAGTTATATTTAATATGAGGCTTTAAGAACTGGGTTTACCTTTTTTAGGGAATGGACTGTATTTCTTTTCTGTCTTTTTGTTTCTTTCTTTTTTTTTGGTAAGATATTGATGGTTTTTATTACATAATATATGGATTTAGTTTTGATTGACTCACAGTCTCTGTTGACTATTATTTTACACTCTTGCTTTTATTTAAATCCTAGGAGAAAAAAAGCTCAAGAGGCTCAGAAGAAACTTGTTGCAAAGTTTGCCTCTCAGCAAATGAAGTTCCTGGAACAGACGCTAGAAAAACAAGGTAATTAAAATTGTATTTGTATGTCCTTGACTTGTGTAAGGTATTTATATTTTTACCTGCAAAGTTAAATCATACCATCAAGACCAAATAAATCTGATGAAGAAATGTAACATTTTTGCCTGATTTTCATGAAGTTTGTTGGATCATTGTTTCAAATTATGTAGAATGATTTTTGTTTTCTGTGTGTGGAATGCTTTTCTTGTTATGAAAAATAGAAAGGTTAGTTTTGGTTGTTGTTTGTTTGTTTGTTTTTTTTCAATTTTGACAGGTTAAAAAAAAACAGTAACAGTTATGTTGATGACATTCTCTTTCTTGAGTAACTACTTCCACTGAAAATCACCAACACAGATAAGCATATGTGGGACACATGGCCTGTCATGATTTATAATTGTCCCTGTCATGATACAATGTAAATCGATTTGTCTTGGAACACAATGCTTTCCATATTTCACTTCTCAATATCAATCAGAAATTGGCACATAATGTACAACATGTATTTTTTTATTATTATTATTATTATCTTCATATTTGTACATATATGTATATATACACTTTGGCCCGTATTCTGGAGCGAAGACTGAGTTTGTACAAATTGCTTGTTCATGTAAAGCTATTATGCGGTCCTTTTGTTTGATGGTGACTGACAATGCTTCATACAAAAGGATTGCCCAATAGCTTTGCACGAACTTGCAACTTGTTCAAACTCAATCTTTGGTTCAGAATATGGGCCGAGGTGTTCAGTTTATCATATTCTTTATTTAAGAAAATAGTTACATTTTGATCGTTACTAAACCTCAAATACATCCTTTCCATATTTTTTGTCAATTTCAGACGATGATGAGGGCATGGACCAGCAGGATGCAGGTCAAAGTTCATCCAAATCATCAGGGATGTCTACCTCTGAACAGGAGAAAGAATATGAGTGTGTAATATGCGGGCAGACGAGCCCTTCAACAGCAACTAAACCAGTCGGACAAGTAGTACTCATGCAAGCAACTAATGGTACGTTGTGGTTTTGTTGATGGTGCAAAGTTTTTATGTGAGGTTGTGATTTAGTTGGTGATGATATTTTAGTAACATACATTATTGTGGTTATGGTGGGGGTTTTTTGTTTGTTTGTTTTTTGTTGGTGTTTTTTTTTTTTTTTTTTTTATGGTACATGTGTTGGTGCTTGGTATAAATCACTAGAAAGTTTCAAATGCACTTTGAAAACTTTCTTCTTTAGTAATTCTTGACTCTTTAGTATGGTACTCCTTTTGACTGCTTTATTTCAACTTTATCTTTACTTGTGCATACCGAATGGAAGTTCTTAATAGATGGCGTCATATACATGTAAGTGCAAATTATTATCATCAGAATGCAAAGGTGCATTATACGAGCAAACAAGGCCAGTACGAGATGTGATGGTTTTGTGATGGAAGGGACAAATGTGGTTGCAAGAATCAACAGAGTCCTCTTTTCTCTCTCTTTGCCTTGTAGTACTAGGCCAAGATCAGCGTATCCCTCTACCGATCGGATCAGACTTGTCACTAACCAGTATCGGTAGGTGCTAGAGAGAAGAGATGCAGAGGCTATCAACAATCAGTATATTCACATGTTCCCCCATTTTATCTGTTTTCCCCTTTAACTCTTGTTCTTCCATTGCCTTGCAGTACTAGGCCATAGATGCCTTCAAGATCAGCGTATCCCTCTACCGATTGGATCAGACTCATCACTAACCAGCATTGGTAGGTGCTGGAGAGAAGAGATGCAGAGGCTATCTACAATCCTTGATAACTTTGGAAAGGTGAGAGATAAGAGCATCAAATGTTGTTTTTTTTTCTTTAATTATACTGTACACTTCCATTTTTTTTATATCCTACGTCTTAAGATTGTCTAACTAGGATTGGTCGAGAACATGTCATGTGACTAAATTAGTTTCACCATAAAACAACAGAAGATTTGTAACGTCAGACCTCGGAATAGTTTTTACCCGGCCAAAATTCTGACGTCATTATTTAAGAAAACTGGATATTTAGCTATCGATATTCGATAATGAGACTGAGCACATCGATATCGATCGTAAACATCAACAACAATGGCTGCCTCCATTGCACGAGCGGAGAAAGTGATGAGAAGAAATTGAATCTCGTTGAAGACAGGGATTTAGTATATTTGCGTGGACAGATTCGGAAAATACAAAGGAACAAATCAAATATGGGTAGCAATTTTCAACGAATACTACACCATTATCAACGTTAATTACGAGACTTCAAGTTCATTCTTATTTACGGTTGCATCGTTGCCGTTAAGTTTTCTTGTGACTAAATGAGCAAATGCGGCATTGCCTTGCCAAGTTGATTTTTTAAAATCAATATTTACTTCAATAATCACATGACCCTCTCTTACCTTGCTTTTGTTCCCGAGAACAATGCTATGACCGAACCAACAATAGACTACCAAACATTTTTCCTACTTCCCTACCCCTCCATAATACCCTGCCTCACGCCTGCCTGACACGAGGTGGCGCTAGACCACTAAGGCATATATCTTCATTCTGATTTTTCGAGTCGTGCTGATCGGACCGTTCCTGAATTTTCGGGTGAGATCGTTCCTTTTTACGATTTTGAATTTATTATTATCAAATATTTGCGCTTCCTAAAGCCTCCTTTTACGCTTAGCGTTAAATTTGGGTGCTTTAGTTTTACTGCGCCCCTCCTTTTGGCCTAGATTTACGTCCTTTTCCGGACGTTTTTCTTCCGTTTCCAACCCAGTCCCGCCCGTTCTTTTTAACGTGGTTGTTTTTGGTCGGTCGGTTTGAGCGCCTGTTTTTCCTTTGAAACTCAGTCCTGCTTTTCTCCGACTCTTCTCTGTGGGTTGTTCTCCTTTAGGAGGGTTTTCCTTCTTCCTTTCTAGAACATATTTGACATTTTAAGTACGTTTTCTGTTATATTATTGTACTTTTTCCCGCGGCCATGTGGCCTTTTTGCGGGGTGTCTTCCGGGTCTTTGGAATTCCGGTCTTTGTTCGACGCTATCTTGTTTTTGTTGGCATGTGTGTGTGTATGTGTGATCGAGCGCCTCTTTGTTAGTCGCTCTTCTGGTGCATACTCTTCCTTTTGGTCGTTTCTAACGGAGGTTCGTCCCCGTTTTCGTCAAAAAAATAAATAAATAAATAAATTTAAAAAAAATAAAAAATAATAATTATTTCTTCATCTAGCCTGTTCTAGACGGGGTTTTCTTTTTTTTGGAGTTCTCCGTGAGCCGCCTAAGTAGCCGGTCTCGCTTGTCTTGCCTTAGCTTTTCTAAGGAATTAGGTTTAACGCTTACAAAGACATAATTTTGTTCTTTCTTTTCAGAGGCGTTCTAACCATGGAGAGCAGGAGTGACTCCTCTGACGACACAGACGACACAGAGCTGGCGGCATTGGTCTCTTCGAAGTCGTTTTCGCCGGGATCGAAAGCATGCCCGGCGGGAGAGTCGTCTCGACCGCCAGGTCATTCGCCTCTCCTGCCTAAGTAAGGGGGGGGAGCATGCCAGTGACACTTGTGTCCAGCGCTGGCTCCACCTCCTCTAAGTCCAGCACTAAGAAAAGGTCTTGTAGCTCGAAGAGCACCATAGCAAAAACGTGCGTCCACGTTTTCCGGGGTGCCTAAGACCTTGTCGTCTCGGTTGTCTCGGCAAAGGGAGCGGGTTCGTCTATCCAGATGTCTTGCCCCCGCGCCCCCCCCCCCCAGTGTAGCACAGAAAATTGCGTTTCTGTCTCACTTAGGGATGAGAGTCGTGCGCCCACGTCTCGCTCAGGCATGCCCCGGGGGTGCCGAGTACGGTTTGGACCCGTGCGCCGCAGTTTCTGCGTCTGGCGGACCACCTCCACCTTGGGTAACCCCAGGATGGCGCTCCGCTTCTCCGTCCGGAGTGCCTCCACCCCGTTCACGGCTGGTGGTCCACAGGGCTATTACGGCTATCCCTTGGGATACGCACAAGCGCCCACCGGAGTTCGTTCCAACGAACACCTGGTCTCTCGCGACCCCAGGATGTTCTACCCGAACGTCCGGGGATATTCGTTATCCGTTCAGGATGCAGCTGCTCGGCCTGCCTGGTCAGACCCGAGAGCTGCCGGATTTCCCGATCCTTGGTGGGTGCTTTCAGCACCCTACCAAGCGGGTCTCGCTCCCTATCCCCTGGGCTTCGCCCCAGAGGTGACGGGACATGGTACCCTCGTGCAGAGTACACCCGGCCCTCGTCCCGTGACACTGGCCTGGTCACTACCACCCGCCACGTCGGCCTCTGGCTTGGATCACCCGCCTAGGGAGTCCCAGCGGTGCGGCCCCGGGATACGGGATCGGTGACTGACTCGAACTTACTTCGGAGTTCTCGCTCACCCAGCCAGTCTGCCCCGGGAGACCTCCCCGTCTCATCCGCCCCTTGGATACCCTCATGCGCCGCGGGGGTTTGTTTCAACGAACACCCGGCCTCCCGGACCGTCGGGCGTTCTATTAGAACGTCCGGGGAGATCCGTTCTCCGCTCACGACACCGGCCTGGTCACAACCACCTTACCTAGCGGGGTTCGCTCCCTATCCCTCGGGCTTCGCACCAGAGGTGACGCGACGAGCTACCTCTGGTGGCTTGGATGCCTGGCCCTTGTCACACGACACTGGCCTGGTCTCAACCACCCGCCTCATCAGATACTTGGTGGTTTGTGCCTGCGGCACCCTACCAAGCGGGGTTGCGCTCCCTATCCCTCGGGCTTCGCCACAGAGGTGACGGGACTAGCTACCCTTGTGGCTTGGTATGCCTGGCCTTGTCACACGACACTGGCCTGGTCTCTCTCGCCCGCCACATCAGATACTTTGTTGGTTTGTGCCTTCGGCACCCTACCAAGCGGGGTTTTCGCTCCCTATCCCTCGGGCTTCGCACCAGAGGTGACGGGACTAGCTACCCCTCGTGGCTTGGTATGCCTGGCCTTTGTCACACGACACTGGCCTGG
The DNA here is from genome assembly GCA_940671915.1 of Paracentrotus lividus. Lineage (NCBI taxonomy): Eukaryota > Metazoa > Echinodermata > Echinoidea > Camarodonta > Echinidae > Paracentrotus > Paracentrotus lividus. Next base: position 33,099,359 of record CALNVZ010000641.1, read on the forward strand.
TCTCAACCGCCCGCCATATCAGATACCTTGGTGGTTTGCGCCTTCGGCACCCTACCAAGCGGGGTTTTCGCTCCCTATCCCTCGGGCTTCGCACCAGAGGTGACGGGACTAGCTACCCCTCGTGGCTTGGTATGCCTGGCCCTTGTCATACAACACTGACCTGGTCTCAACCGCCCGCCACTTCAGGTACCTGGATGGGTTATGCCTTCGGCACCCTATCAAGTGGGGTTTCGCCCCCTATCCCTCGGGCCTCGCGCCAGAGGTGAGGGGGACAGGTTACCCCTCGTGGCATGGTTTGCCTGGCCCTAGTCTCATGACGCCGGCCTGGTCACATTCGCCTGCCACTTCGGGCCCCCGGCTCAGACCGCCCTTCGCCAGCCTTTACCTTCGGTATGGATGGCAAGGCGAGAAGTCTCCCCGGGTTTTTCCCCCTCCCAGCTGCGGCTCTGGGATGTTGGATCGGTGACCCGCTCCGAACTTACATCAGAGTTCTCGTTCACCCAACCCGGGCTGCCCCGGAGGCTTCTTCGTCTCGGCCGCCTACAGCGGATCCCGAGTCAGATTGGTCGGAGGAGGTTTTTGTTGGCTCCGAGTCGAAGTCTATTTCAGACTCTGTTGACACGGAAGCCGATCCGCATACGAGCACCTCGCAGGATTCTTCCTTCCCTCGGCTCGGAGGATTGGGCGATATCTCTCGATTTGTAGAGATGCGTACTTCCATGTACCTCAGACTTGTCGTCTATCTGACGATTGGCTCTTAGTAGCCAACTCCAGGGAGCGGCTCCTTCTCCGACTCGCACACCAGTTTACCTGGGAGCCGAGTTGGATTTTGATCGGGAGCGCGCTGGGAGTTTCGTCTCCGAGGACCTGGGTCCCCTCCCGCTGGAGGTGGCCCGGCTGCTAGCCCTGTGGAAGAGCCTTGTGTTTCTTCCCAGGGGCATGCCCTTTCGTGTGGACTCTACCATCCGTGTCGATTTCCACGGACGCGTCACTCCAGGGCTGGGGCGGCCTATGCGAGGGTCAGTGGACGGCGGGGGACTGGTCTCTACTGACCTCCCCTCCCCACATCTATGTGTTAGAGATGTTGGCGGTTCAGTCATCCCTGGATCTTTTTCAGGATCGACTGTTAGGCCGCTCGGTTCTCTTTTTGACGGACAATGTGAGCGTGGCGGCTTACATCAATCGTCAAGAAGGCACATACTCCCGGAGCTTGAACCGCTTGACGGCTCAACTGTGGAGATGATGCAGGGAGAGAAGTATCCTCCGTCTGCCTCGTACCTACCGGGTCGGGAGAATGTTATAGCGGACTGCTGTCCCACGGCAAATCTCTCCCCTCGAATGGTCTCTCCGTCAGACCCTCTTCGAGCGGCTGATGACGAGTTGGGACCCGAGAGCGTACGTTCAAGACGCGTTCTCGTTCAGCTGGAGCGGGTTGAGAATTTTGCATTCCCCCCTTTTCCGCTGATCCCCCTAGTGCTAGCCAAGCTAGTGGGGACGGGCTTGGATGATTCTATAGCCCCGCACTGGCCGGGCAGACCATGGTTCCTCGCCTTCGCGAGCTTGTGGTCGGCCGTCCGTGACCCTCCCTCGATGGCAGGATGTTGTGAGCCAGCCGATCTCCGGCGCTCTTTCAGAGCACCCGACTCGGCTTCGCTTGACTGCGTGGCAGTTGTCGGGTCGCAGGCAATCTCGTCTGGCTTCTCGGAGAGGGCCTCGGCTTCTCATGGCCGGGAGCCGGAGGGAGTCGACGCTAACGGTGTATAACTCCCGTCTAGCTGCCTTTTCTGAGTGTTGCGAAGAGAAGGGTTCCTCCCAGAAGGGCCCCCTGCCCGGTCTTAGCGGATTTTTTAATCCACCTTTTGACAAGGGCCGTTCTCTTTCGACCTTACGAGGCTATCGTTCTGCCATTGCGGCATTTCACGATGGTTTTCATGACGGCTCTAACGTTTCTAACTCTCCCGAGTTAAGCCGCTTGCTTAGGTCTTTCCTTTTGCGAAGACCTCAGTCTACTCCCTTAGCTCCTTGGAGTTTGCCTAAGGCTTTTGGAGGCGTTTGCTAACCCTCCTTTCGAGCCGTTGTCGGAAGCATCGTTTCACCTCTTGACAGTTAAGACTGTCTTCTTGGTGGCGGTGGCCTTAGGCCACAGACGAAGTTCGCTTCTTGCCCTTAGTGTTGCTGAGGGCCACATCAGGTTTGAACCTCGGGAGTACTTCTTCGCCCTGAACCTCGTTTCATTGCGAAGAACCAGACTGCCTCTTCGGGACCGGTGGAGAGCTTCTCAACAAGCTCTCCTCCTTCTCTTTGCTCCCGGAGGATAAGGTGTGGTGTCCGGTTAGGGCCCTTAAAGGGTACCTCTCCAGAGCCGAATCTCGTCGTAGAGTGATAAACTCTTCTTCACTCGAGATTCCTTTCTGCCGCTTTCCCCGACTCCATCTCCAGATAGATCGTGGAGGGACTTAAAGCGGCGGGTCCTGACGCCTTGATGTCAGGAAGGGCCCCCAAGCTCTCGATACCAGAGGTTCAGCCCGCTTTTGGGCGCTCTTTTGCAGGCGTCCCACTGAGGATGTTTTGAAGGCAGCGTTCTGGCGCTCTAGTTTCCTTCATTCATTTCCTACGTGACATTTGCATGGGCGAGGAGTGTTTTGGTGTTCCGGCGTTGTCGGCGGCCACCGCGAGACTATCTAAGTCCTCTTAGCCCCCCCCCCCCCCCCTGCCTCTTCGTTTTGTCCACCCTAGGGTGTCGGTGCTGGTCTGTTTGGACTAAGCAAGGTAAGAGAGGGTCATGTGATTATTGAAGTAAATTAGTAACATTAGCACTAATTTTATTATTTACGAGATAATCACATGACCCTCTCTTACGCCCCTCCCTCCGGCTCCCAACCTTGTCTCTGTGACGAGTGTCGAATTGGTTGGTTCAGAATGAAGATATATGCCTTAGTGGTCTAGCGCCACCTCGTGTCAGGCAGGCGTGTTGCAGGGTATTATGGAGGGGTAGGGAAGTAGGAAAAATGTTTGGTAGTCTATTGTTGGTTCGGTCATAGCATTGTTCTCGGGAACAAAAGCAAGGTAAGAGAGGGTCATGTGATTATCTCGTAAATAATAAAATTAGTGCTAATTTTACTATTTTGTGTGCATTCTCTCCCTTGTAGTAGGATATAAATCAAATATGCCATGCACTCTTTTTCAAATTTCCAGCTAAAATTATGGATTCCTTGGTGACAGAAATGGCATTATTTTTTTCGGGGTTGCGCCCCTCAAAAAAAAGTGCCAATCCTGCCACCTTGGAATCCATAATATTTTCACTGGAAATCCTCAAGGCATGGTAAATTTGATTATTATATCGAATATCACATTTTTATAAGGCATCTCTGAAGAGTTTCAAAAAGTAGCTGGGGTGTTTCACACAGTTGTTTGTAAGTTACAAAAAACTTTATAAAGGACTTTAATTATGAACAGACAGATGGGATGCCCAAATTCTTCTTGAGATTTGACTGTACATGTATTTCCTATAGTCTCTATTACCTGACTTCTAGATTTACGCTACTTCAACATCAAAATGTTTGCTTATAATTATATATTTATGAACAAGGAAGGAAACTGATCAAAAATATGAAAAAGTGGGGTTCCATCGGGATTCGAACCCGAGACCTCATTACTAGACAGCCGCTCTTCCGATTGAGCTTTGGCAAACCCATGCTGACATTCGTCATTGAAACCTGTTAACTCTTCAGTGCTCGTGTAGTCAGAAGCTATAGAAACCTGGCATAAACCTGAATGATAGGGTTTATGATAGATCACGGTGAAGTGAAGCAGCTTCTTTAAAGGAAAATGAAAGGCTAGAGCAAAAACCCCTTAATAAGTCGAGCCATACTCCACTTTACTAAATAAAACTTAAATGAAGAAAATCCGTTGACTATATCCGAAGATATTGCCAGCTCAAACTTCAACTCAACTTGATTTTGAGATTACCGCGGAAGATGCCATCTTGCCGATATTTGCATATTTCTCCCATGGTCCTCTGCGATATTTGACGTCACTGACGAACAACTCGCACGATCGACGAACAAGCTCAGCTGATCGCCCAGCCAGCGCGCGTTTTGTGTGTTTGTTTACGTGCAGTCGGCTCCGCAAGATGGTGTACTGTCAAGCATTTGGCTGTCGGAATCGGTCCGATAAAGGCGCAAAATATAGTTGTTTTTTTTTCGGTTTCCCGACCCACAAAAGAGGCCTGAGATATCTGAGAAATAGAAATACTATAAAGCAAAGTAGTCTGCTGCAATTTTACAATAAAAGAAGCAAAAGGACACAATCAGATTGATAAAGTTGAATGTTTCGATGTGCGGTGTACTCGGCGTTTGATGAAAGCAATGGCGCACGTACGCGTCCGTCGAGCCAGCCAGTGTTAGCGACCGGACCAGAGACAGGATCGCTCCCGATACCAGCCCGGCCGGCTGCGACAGCGGGCGGTGGCGACGGTGAAAAGCAGCTTTAGCTAGCTTTCTGAAAATACGCACGCGTATACGCGTCCAGTTGTTGAATTGATGATCGTAGATTTAGAGTTGTATTTTATTAATTTTTGATATAAGTTTGAATAGAAACAAAACAATAATGTAAAACATGATACTATCATATTCAATTATTCAATATGTCTCTTTATAATTTATAACTTATATATTGTGATTCGGAAAATTAAATCGTGATTAGTGTATTATAGTGTGTACAAAACATAGCTGAGGCGCCGGAGTGGGGTTGTTCGCAAGTGACGTCACAGTTTTGCTCCAGCCCAGCCAACATGGCGACCTCCGCTTAGCGATGACTTACCCAAGGTAACCCAACTTTGGAGGGATGGTTCTCCTTCCTTGGAGATCAGATTTGGGTGGTTGATGGCTTATTTTGACTGTCATATATGAAAGATTGTTACCATGGGGTTGTAGCTCTAGAGTTTCATTTTCCTTTAATATAAATTTGAACAACAAAGGAAACTGATTATATCGTACATTAATAATACATCAGCAGATTTGAATTTAGGTTAATATGATGAACTGTCCATTTTAACAGGAGAGGTCGTGGGAGGCTGCAGGAACAGGTTGGGAAGGAGGGGTTCATATCCAGACATGTGGACACTCTCTTCATCTAGACTGCCATCAGGCATACCTTACATCACTCAGGGTAAGAACATACTAACCCAGAGGCAGATTCAGCATCAGCTATGACAAAGGATTTTACAAGCCCATGCACAAGATAATACAGCCACCATTTATCACCAGACAATTAGACCAATAAACTCCTTTGTCAGAGCTGATTCTGGATCCGCCCCGGGTCTAAACCTCTTTTGTCTATTTCTTCTACACTTGATACTCCAATACTGCTTGGTTGGTTGGTTGGATGTTTATTGGGTCGCATAGTGTGCCAAATTGTGTGAACCAGGGAGAATGGAGAGTGTGCAGTTAATGTCCCAAATTGCAATTAAATCCGATGCCCAGGGTAATAAAACTGTATAAATGTTTCGAGCTGGAAGAGCATTATATGAAAAACTTTTTCTTTTTTAAATCATTGTAGTTTACTCTGTTTCCTGACTGTTGAAGAAGGATCTAAATGCTGATAAGCAAGCAAACTTATTTCTCTAAGTCCTATCTAAACCATCTTTGCCTTATTTTCCCTTCCATTCTCATAGGGTCATAATTACCAAGCACACGACCTGGACGTTAGGAGACGAGGGGAGTTCCAGTGCCCTCTATGTCGCCAGCTGGCCAACTCTGTCCTACCCTTTGTCCCCATCAAACCAACAAAGATCTCATCGCTGGAGAGGAAGAAGACTTCACTCAACCGAGTCACACATCTCTTGAGTGGCAAAACAGCTCGCTCAGATCCAATGGCAAGTCTACATTAGTTATACATCTACAAGGTGTTTCAATAAACAACGTTTACTAAGTTTAATGTGCAGAAACAGCTTTTTCCAATCCAATGACATGTCCATGTTTATATACATGTACAGGGTGTCTCAATAAAAAGGTAAACCAAACTTTTAATGTTAGTAAAGAGCCCGCTCAGAGCCACTGGCAAGTCCACGTTATTTTATACATCTACAGGGCATGTCAATAAAACAAGTTATCCAAGAACTTGAATGTGCATTAACAGCCCTGTTAGATTCAGTGGCAAGTATACATTACTTTATAAATCTTCAGTTTATTCAAACAAAAGGTTGATTTTAAAAGGAGATTCAAATCTTCATTGGCATCTTATTCATTCAATAGCCATGATTTTGTTCATGTATAGTCTTGCTGCTCTTTCTCTCTCCATTTTTTTCCCCAAAGCAAGTTGAGACATTATAATAACTACTTAACAAGAACCGCTATATCATTTTCATTATATTTTACTTGAAAAAGACATTTTCTCACAAGAAATAAATTCAAACCCTAAGTGAATTAATTATAGAGGTGTTTGTAATTTTAAAGTTTTCAGTAGCAGTAGAGATTAGTCCTTGGTGGTGTTTCACCAAGTCGTTCTTAAAGTTACGAGCAACTTTACGAACGACAGGAACATGTTCTTGAGTGCTAATCACATGCTTTGTTATTTAACGCAACCAGTCGTTCATAAAGTCATTCATAACTTGTGAACGACTTGGTGAAACACAGCCCTGGTATTACTGATATTAGGTAGCAGGAATTCAAGCCCCGTATTTTTGGTAAGATTAATTGTGAAGGTGTTTATATTTTCACAGTTTGCTGTTGAGACGAGTCCAGAGCAGAGTGGTGCAATCCAGACGTTCATCAATGATCTTTGGAGAGAGAATGAATGTGAAGAACTGGAGGAGATGAAGGCAAGCCCAGATGGACATTTCCCAAGGATTTGCTCAATAGCAAGGTAAAGATTCCATAGAGAAACTGAATTTTTCAAAGGATGGATGGAACCATATATATTGTTGCTTCCTCAAAATTGTAGCAATTATATATGCTTGACATTCTCAGGACCTTTGTCCTGTGACAAACAGCTTGAGCAATTAGAGCAAACCACATGGGAGCTTAAAGTAGGAAAGTGGTCTAATACATGTAGTTATTAATGTAGAGATAAATAAAATTGTGAAAATTTATCCCCTAAAAAGTGTGTTATGGAAAATAAAATAATGGATTTCAATGTTTGTTTGTGTTTACCATTTTGAGATTTTCATGAACAAACACATCAAATCAATTTATTGACACAACACATAATTTTTGCATTATCATTATGATGATATTCAAAACAGAAATGAACATTGCTCTACATGTATCTGTTCATGGGTAATTAATAAGTGGTTACATACACAAAAAATAAAGAGGACCCAGATTTACAACATAACTCTAGCTTCATGTCTTGTACTCATCACAATCATGTGTTGTGTGTAATTCTTGGAATTCTAGATACAAAGATTTAAAAAATGATGCCAGAAAACAGGAGACATTTACTGCTAATGGTTGATAATTCTCTCTCAGGCTTCAAGTTTATCATGCCATCTTATTTACTTCTTTTTTTTCTTTTATTTTCTCTTTTTGTATCTTTCTCTCTTCTAGAATCAATTTAGAGTTAGAGATGGTTTCTGCAGGAGGGAATCTAATGAATCATGCAAACACAGCTCAGAAACGCAGTTGCATCAGTAAGTCAAATCCAAAGTCTTTCTATTCAGGTAATAGAAGTGCACTTATGTTAAAGGCATTTTATATACACTAGCCAGATACCCAGGCTTTTTGCAGGCTTATACTGGTGATGAATTCCTAATTTGTGTAACTTTTGGACATGTTCCTTGATGAGTATCTTCATTTTTTGTATACCAGATGATGAAATGCACTGTTTTGTACCTATAATGTGCAAATACATGTATTGAACAATTTGAATTGGACATTTTATATTATTCTTATTTCTCTGACATTTAGGACCTTTGCTTAAGATCTTGGACATCCATGCTAGACAACTCACAAGGGGATCACATGTAGCCAAATTATGGAATAAACTAGTCACTGGAGCGTATGCTAATGTGTAAGTACAGACCATTCATGTAGCCAAATTATGGAATAAACTAGTCACTGGAGCGTATGCTAATGTGTAAATACAGACCATTCATGTAGCCAAATTATGGAATAAACTAGTCACTGGAGCGTATGCTAATGTGTAAGTACAGGGGGGGCATTTCATGAATGGACTTGTCGGACGTTTTATCTGACAAATTTGCTCTCAGCCAATCAGATGCAAGTATTTCAGTAGCTTATAACAGTTTGTCGGATAAAACGTCCGGCAAGTCCTTTGATGAAACGCCCCCCAGATCACTTATCCGTCGATTTAGACTTTTGACTTTGATGAGAAAAAAATATGAGGAAAGAAGAAGAATTCTTTTAAAAAGGAGATGAAGAAGGGGGAGGAGGAGGAGAGTTACTGTACGAAGGCCTTCCTCTTTCTTTCTTTTTTTTTTGCATCAAAATGTATTGTCTTTTTCTTTTCTTTTTTACTCAGTGATATACAGTGTACGTGTATCTTTTTCTCATAATCATCATTGGAAGAAGAAAAAAAACCTGAAATTCAAATTTTATCCAAAAAATAGCTTTACTTTGATTTATAATTTCTTTTCTTCTTTTTTTTCTCTTTTTTTTTTTTTATTTAAGTAAGCTATATAGTTTGTTTCTTTTCTTTGCCCATACACTCTGGATGCGATATAATGCAACTACATTTGTATGTTTAGATCTGCACATGTATATGTTTTGTATTAAAATATCCTTGTGTTTTTTGTTTTGTTATAGAAGAATGACAGCAGCTGATAATGGTGTCCCAGTATTGATCTGTGATCCAGTGGCCTTATTTCTACTCTTTGTTTTTAGTGTACCACAACCTATAGAGAAAGGTAAGCAGTAGCACAGATATAAAAGTGTTGATTTGTACGATTCCATGACGATTGCTCTGGTGACAATTGCTTCACTGAAAACTCTATACACTAATTGAAGGACAAACTTCAACCGTGAACTTAATACTTTACCCTACCCTAAAACCTAACCTAAAGCTAACACAAAACCGTAGTGCAACCACAACCCTATATCTTACACCAAATAAAAGCACGGAGCAATTGTCACAGAAGCAAATGTTGTTTCACAGATTTGTACATCACCCCCCACTATCCCTTTTCTCTTTGTCTCTTCTAATCACCCTCTTCTCGTCACTTCCTTCCTTTTTTCTGCAATTTCTGTCCTGCTTGTAGTTAATATAATCTAGCACTCTAGGTTTTGTTTATTTAAAGAGCTTGGATCTTAGGCTTTCCTATGGAGTGGATCATAATTTACTGACTCCAGAATTCGTGAAAAGCATGGGAAATACATGTACATGTACTTGTATTGAAGTTAAATTTCTGGACCGCTGCAAAACTAGCTGTCCCAGTATTAACAGTCTTTGGTCTGCTTCTTGCATCATCAGGCCAGGAAAAAGTAAGATAATGAGTTAACTAGATGGTGTGATGGGTAGAATATACAATGCACTTACATAAGGTCTGGCAGTGGTGATAAAACTCAAGGTGATGGAAAACACCCGTTACTGGGTAAGCCTCCATGGTGTCAAATTTCCCATGGAAGCCTGAGACACACTGATTTTAATTTCTATATTTAGGTCTCTTTACTAACATTTGAACAGGATTCTGATTCAGCAGGTTAACAAGAGGTAATGCCCGCAGTTCGCAGCAGTGTAGCACTTTGTGGGATTATGTTTTGGATATACCGATTACCACGTATATGATAAGTCAATGGAAGAAAAGGGAGGAGTTTGTTGTATCTGGGAAGTATTTCACAAAGAACGTTCTGAGCTATTTAAAATGGGAAGAGCCAAGTTGGGTGCCCATATCACTTTTAATTTCATTAACTAAAGTTGAAAATTTCAGATAAAGATAATCCAATATCATTAAACATTTTGAATGACAAGGATATTTTTAGCAACAATTTAGTTACATTATGAGGTAAAAACAATCAGATTTCCAGAAGAATTAGGGTCATAACATGTGGCTTTTCACATTTCAAGTTGTTTGTAAAACTGTTCATACATTGCGTCTAAAGACTGACTCGAAGAAACAATTGTTCAATTGTTGACAAAATGTTCCTGTCTGTGTCTCTCTATCTTTCTCTAGCATTCATTTAGTACATCATAATTTCCTATTAAATGTATTAATGTATTAATATATACAATGTAGTACTGTTGTTTCTATCTAGGCCTTGGACTCCCAGAACTGTGAAAACTTTTCTGTGTCTCTCTTGTTTCTCCAACATTTTCCAGTGCATCATTAGTACTGTGGTTTATGTGTCTAGGCCTTGTCTTGGCTTCCCTAAATTGAAAGCACTCTCTAATAAACCATATCAATGTCTTTCCATCTGTCTAGCATTGTTCCAGTGCATTGTTAGTACTGTGTATCATCTGGTCTATGTTCAGGCCTTGGCCTCCCTTAGCTGTAGGATGCCAGAGTCTGAGCGTAGAGCATGGCAGAGCAGTGGCAGACCACTGAAGGTAAACACACTACACTGAACTGGTATTTGTAATTGTGGTGAATATGATTTCATGAAGAAGAACATACAGGAATGGTACTAAATTTTCTGTAACAGAAATATATTCTTGTCTAAAGTATTTAATAATCTGTGCAAGTAATTCTTTTATTTGGCAACTTTAATTTGATTTAATTTGTGAAGTTCTCATTACTATTCAGACAGGTATTTATTATTAAATATTCATGTATGCTCATGAACATTCATAGACACTGATGGAATATCATAGAGATTGAACATGTGTGTGCCCCACAATGCAAATATATATAATGTATGATTTACTAGTGTATAATCTAGTGAATAATTGTATGATCCATTCTTTGTTCTCCTGCATTGGTCTTAAAGGTATGGGAAATCAAACTGTAATTATACACAATTTTCAAACAATACTGTTTTGTAAAACACTAATAAAATGGATGTACAATTTTTGCTAATTTCTTGCTAATCATCAGTCTGAGAAGTAATGAAATGATAAATTATTTGTATCAACAGAGTAATAAAATGATGTTCCACTACGAACTAGTTATTGTATTCTTTTTACCATCAGTCTGAGAAGAGAGAGAAAGAGATCAGCATGGCTTGGTTACTCAGTGATGTTAAACCTCTCTATCTAATATACTGTAAAGCGCTTTGGGCTGCTACAGGAAAAGTGCTGAATAAATTATACATGTAATAGTATTATTGTTACTATTTTTATTATCATTCAATATTATTTTTTACACTATCTTTCTGCCATATTTAGTCTGAGAAGCGAGAGAAAGAGATTGGCATGGCTTGGTTACTCAGTGACGTGATCTCTCAGCTCAGTCAGACCAATCTCTACCAACACGCTGATTTCGTCTCCAGCTCTTCCTTTCAGGTATATATATTTGTGTATGCCTGCTACCATCATAGAGCCACAGATATCAAGTTTTCATGTTATGGAAAAATGAGCAACGAAAATTGGATTCCATCGAGATTCAAACCCAAGACCTCCTGATATTACTAGACAGGTGCTCTACCGCCTGAGCTATAGAAAGCCCTTCGTCACAGAGACCCCCTTAGCTGGGACGAAAATCGCTATAGGGTTTTTTTTTTAAGCCTAAGCAGTAGAGCACCTGTCCAGTAATAGAGAGGTTTTGGGTTCGTATCGTGATGGAATCCAATTTTGTTTGCTCATTTTTTCATGTGATATATTTCTGTTCAGTTTCATTCTTTGTTCCCTATTTTATGGAATAGGGATAACGATTTTCACCCTTGACAAATACTGTGTCAGTTTTTTGTTTTTGTATTTTTATTTATTTATTTTTTGTTTTATTCAGCAAAGAGGGAAACTAACCAGATACATGTATATATGAAATGAAAAATTAGCTTAAAAAATGGAATTCCACTGGGATTGAAAGGAATCCCATGTTCTGTGCTCCTTTTTTAGCTCATCCGGCTCAAAGAACTAGATGAGCTTATGCCGTGGCGTGGCGTACGTCGTCCATCCACAATTTCAAAATGCTTCTTCTTCGTCATTTCAATTCTGTTTGCTTTATATGGTAGCACTAGGTGGGGGATTCAAAACTTTTTGAAATTTATTCATAAATCACAAAAATTGCTTCTCCTCCTTCATTTGTTGATCAATTTCAATTCCGTTTGCTTTATATGATAACACTAGGTGGGGGATACAAAACCTCCACACAGAATTTTGAAATTCATTAAATATGCTAATTTATGTGCATTTTTTTTTAATTCAACAAAAAATGCTGTACTTATTTATTTGTTGACCGATTTTCTTTTTTCACCAAACAACACAGAATTTTGAGATTTTAACAAGAAAATAATTTATGTTGATTTATGCGCACCACATCATTCATGTGCTAGTTTCCCTTTATTGGGGGAGGGGAGGGGTTAAAGTCATGTCTTTAGCATTTTAGGAAGATTTCTATTCTTTACCATTTCTTACTTATTTATTCCTGTTGACCGAAAACGTGAATTTAAAAGAGGGCTATTCACTATTGTTTTCTCTTTATCATTCAAAATTTTGCTTGAAATAGCATATCTCCACTTTCTTCACTTCTCTCTAATCCTGTCTCACAGTTATACCAAGCTGTATGGTCGCCTCAGACAGTTGAGTCTGCCCTGGTTCACCAATGCCTTCCATGGTTGAGGATCGTTGCGTTGGTCCAGCACTACCTGTTTGACGAAGACCTGCCAGTATGTGAGGTAAAGTATGAAACCAAATAAACATGTAGACTCTGTATTGTTTCATTTTGTGTATTGGTAGTGGGTCAATCAAATACTGTCATACACCCTTGAGTTGGTCCTGTTGTACTAATGCCTTCCATGGTTGAGGATCGTTGCGTTGGTCCAGCACTACCTGTTTGACAAAGACCTGTCAGTATGTAAGGTAAAGAATGAAACCAAATAAACATGTAGACCGTGTATTGTTTCAATCTGTTAACCTGTATGTTAGCAGTGGGTCTATCAAATATTTTCATAGACCCTGCATTCTCACCTGGGTGGTGTTTCACCAAGTTGTTTGGAAGTTACGTATAACTTTACAAACGACTGGTGATCAATTCTTGTTAAAGATTCTTCATAAAGATTGAGAATGTGAGTAGCGTAGCAAACAAGAACATGTTACACTTGTTTGCAAAGTCATTCGTAACTTTACAAACGACTTGCTGAAACACCAACCTGGGTCGTCGGTGCCTTTCATGGTTGAGGATCGTTGCTTTGGTCCAGCACTAATTGTTTGACGAAGACCTGCCAGCGTGCAAGATTAAGTATGAAACCAAGTGTATACATGTACATGTAAGTAAGTAGTTGATCAATCAAATATATAGACATTGAGTTGGTCCTTGGTAAGTATTGTACTTTAGTGTTTGTGCACTATGTTTGAAAAAGACTTTTTTGAGGTAATGGATGACATAAACTTTTGTATTGTTTGGGTTGACCTGTAGTTAGCAGTGGATGAGTCAAATCCTGTCAAAGACCCTTGAGTTTGGTCTGACAGTGTCTTTCCATGATTGAGGACCTTGCTTTGGCTCAACTCTAGTGGCTGAAGAAGACATGCCAGGGTACAAGGTAAAGTAAGCCACTCACTTTGTGCATTTACTGATTCAATTAGTCAGCAGTGACCAAATCGAGGGAGCTCAGTTAAAGCCAAGTGATAGTATTGCTTTGTTTCCATAAGTGCTTTATAAATCTGTCTATTATAATGGTATGCATCCTTCATTTATATGAAATGTCTACTTTTATATAATTTGTTTCATGGTACAGTACTCAGAGGATGAATTCCGGACACTGGCCACGTTCCTGTGCCTTACCGACTCTGACCAGGCCCAAAGTTCATCCGGTCTAGTCTCGGCTCAATGCTTCAAGCTCCCAGCTAGACGAGAACCTTCTTCCATCGTAGCAGCTCTCTGCAATCCCTTCTGTGACTTTGTAAAGAAATGCCACTCTGCGTCAAAGGTGAGTCAACTTGGTTGGGCTAAATGAGGCTCCATTTTATTATGCCTCCGCCACGAAGGTGGTGCCGGAGGCCATTATGTTTTCGGTTGTCCGTCGTCCGTACGTCCGTCCCGTTTTCGTTCTCGCGATAACTTAAGTACCGTTTGACGGATCACTTTCAAACTTGGATCATGTATGCATATGGTAGGGACAATGATCTGATTAGACTTTGGGGTCATTAGGTCAAAGGTCACAGAGGTCATTGTATGCATGAAAATGGCTCGTTCTCGCCATAACTTAAAACCGTTTGACGGGTCAACTTCAAACTTGGGTAATGTGTGCCTATGGGAGGGGCAATGAACTGATTAGATTTTAGGGTCATGAGGTCAAAGGTCAAAGGTCACAGATGTCATTGTATACATGAAAATGGTTCGTTTTCGCAATAACTTAAGAATGGTTTGACGGGTCAACTTCAAATTGGATCATGTATGCATATGGTAGGGACAATGAACTGATTAGAATTTGGGGTCATGAGTTCAGAGTCATTGTGTACATGAAAATGGCTCGTTCTTGCGATAACTTAAGAACCGTTTGAGGGATAAACTTGAAACTTGGGTCAATGTGCATATATGAGGGTCAATAAACTTATTAGATTTTGGGGTCATGAGTCAAAGGTCACAGGTCATTGTGTACGTGAAAATGGCTCTCGTTCTTGCGATAACTTAAGAACCGTTTGAGGGATCAACTTCAAACTTGTATCATATTTACATATGGAGGGACAATGAACTTATCAGATTTGGGGTCATGAGGTCAAAGGTCACAGAGGTCATTGGTACATGAAATGGCTTGTTCTCGGCAATAAACTAAAAACCGTTTGACGGATCAATTCAAACTTGGGTCATATGTGCATATGGTAGGGACAATGAATTATTATATTTTGAGGTCATGAAGTCAAAGGTCAAGGGTCACAGACGTCATTGTATACATGAAAATGGCACGTTCTTGCCTGTAACTTCTGAACCGTTTTATGATCAACTTCAAACTTGGGTCATGTGGGAGGAAAGATGAACTGATTAGATTTTTGAGGTCAGGACATCAAGGTCACTGGTTATTATGTAAATGACTCGTTTGTGCAATTTCTGAAGGACCTTTGACAGATCAACTTAAACATGTTTATCTTTTTATTACATCAGTAGCCATCCTTCCTGAGTTGGAAATAATTCTGATGATACAACTTTAATAGATTTGGGTCAATATCTCAAAGATGTCATGGTACATGTAAAATGGATGTAAAAACTCAACATGCGCCTGCCTTTTTTCCGATGTGGCAACGGAGGCATGCTTCCGACCGTGCGCGGTCGAAGATTCATCAGTTTATGTGCTTGTTTAAGGTAACTTTCAAAGAGCATTAGATCAAGATGAATAAAATTATATTGCTCTAACAGTAAAAACAACTGCTGAAAATTCAGAGCTAGTGGAAGTCATTTACTACCTTAACCCTAATACACCGGGGGGGGGGGGGGGGGGGCATAAGGCCCCCCCCCTCGACATTTTTCGCGATAAATCCGCCGCGCGAAATTTTTTGACCGCGCCGCTCAATGACTTTACTTTCAAGTCTTGCGCATCTTTTGAAACTATTTTCGCGAAAATCGGGTATACGTGTTACGACGCTGCACGATTTTCAAAAAAATCCGTCGGACCAAAACCACTCAAAAACGTGATTTGTGTACAAAGTCAATGCAAATGGAGTTTTCTAACCTAATTCACAAAGATATGATTTTCACTTTCATTGGGTAACATTAATTATTTTAGCATAATTATGCTTCAAAAAGTTTCTGCAATCAATTTTACCAAACAAAAACAAAGAAAAACAAAAGGTCGAAAAACAAAGAAATACATAAGAAATTAAAAAAACAATGAAATACATAAGAAATCGATCTTGGTAAAATGAGCTAAATCAGATAAATTGCGATTTGAATATCATTCAATGTTACTGCACCCCTTTAACTTCATTTTCTCTCTCTCTCTCTCTTTGTTTAATCTCACTCTTTCTGTATCTCTCTGTACAACTCTCTCTATCTCTTTTAATCTGCCTGTTTTCCTCTCTATCAGTTCATCTTTCGCTGTTCATCTCTCTCTCTCTCTCTCTCTCTCTCTCTCTCTCTCTCTCTTCCCATCTTGCATTGCTAATCTCCCACTCTGTGCGATTTTATACATGTACCTTGTAAAAGTGTATGCAATTCAGGAATAAATAATAGCGTTAAGATTTCTGTCGGTAGAGCAAACTTTAATCCCTTGATTGTTTATGTTTTTGTGATTAGGATCTTCTTATGGCCAGTCCCACGTACTGCCTTCCACGTCTGCTTCAGCTGCCTCCTGACTACAACTCTCTATTCCAGCGTTACAACCAGCAAGTATGCTTGATGTGTAAGAAGAGACCTGACAAGCCCCTGGTGTGTCTGGTCTGTGGCAAGCTGGTATGCTGGGGTGCTAACTGCTGCAAGGGACAGGTGAAAGCGAGGGATGTTGGAGAGGGAATTACGGTAAATACTTTGTTATGGTGGTGGTGGTGGTGATGATGATGGTGCTGATGATGATGCTGATGATGATGAGGATGATGATGGTGATGGTGGTGGTGAGGATGATGATGATGATGGTTAAGAAGATGATGATGATGGTGGTGGTGATGATGATGATGATGATGATGATGATGATGATGATGATGAAATAATGCTACAGATGATGGTTGGATGATGATGGTGATGGTGGTAGTGAGGATGATGATGATGATGATGATGTTGTGCAAGAAGAGACCTGACAAGCCCCTAGTTTGTCTGGTCTGGAGCAAGCTGGTATGCTGGGAAGCCAACTGCTGCAAAGGACAGGTTAAAGCGAGGGATGTTGGAGAGGGTATTACGGTGAGTACCTTGTAGTGATGATGATGATGGTGGTGGTGATCAAATTAGGTTGATGGTGGTGGACATGGTGATGGTAGTAAAGGTGGTGGAAGTGGTTGTGATTTTGATGGTTTTCACATGTAATGATTACAGAGATAAGGAGAGTGTGATAATGCTGATTCACAGCATTATATGGCAACATATTTTGTCTTTTAAAAAGGTCACAAGTGCAACCTTTATTGTGTTAAAGGTAAACAACAATGTTTTAATTATTGATGAAGACAAATAAATGGATAATAATTGTCAATAAATTTTGATAATAAGTATCATAATGATGAAAGGGATTACATATAAAAGAAAAAAAAAACATATTTGTGTATGTGTGTGAAATTAAAATTTGAATGCATGCAAATCTCTTTCAAGCACCTCTTATTTTCCATTGATTCCATTCTAATCCAGCATGCCAATTACTGTGGCAAAGGAACGGCTGTCTACCTCGACATCAACTCCTCCTCAACGCTTCTCATCAGAGGAGAGAGGAAATGCACCTGGGTTTCTCTCTACTTAGACAGCCATGGTGAAGAAGATATAGATCTCAAGTGAGTAGTGGATGTTAATAAGAAGAGATAAATGAAATGGAACACAGTCCACTGCTATTATAATGAGGTTCTTGGCACCAAGCCCCTTACCTCATAATAAAATATCCTGAATACATCCATAGATGTTTGAAATTAGGACTGAAAATTGTAGTTTTAACTGAAGTTTGTATCTGCTTATTATAACAGGAGTGGAGATACATGTAATTGTATCAGCACCTCTTTCATAGACTGCATATTTATACATATGTTTGCAGTCCACTCCTGTTATTATGAGTTGTGTGATACAATGCTGATTACCTAACAAAGTCTCACTATACTGAAGACATAGGTTTATACTTATTGGAAATTGGGACTTTGACAGTTACTTCATTGTAAAAAATAAAGAAAATAACAAATTTTAAAGAAAATATGTTTAATTAGTTAGCAATTAATCATGAATCAAAATCATTTGGCATATAATATTTATCTCTATGTGATGTTGATTTTGTTACAATTCATTCTTTTGACAATTACCTAAACTCAAATTTGTATTGAATGTCCTCATTAGGACACTTTACACTGGATGAATAAAATATGTTCTTCTGTGTTTGTCCGCAGGAGAGGCAAACCACTGTTCCTATGTGAGCAGAGACACACCCTCTTGGAGAAGCTATGGAGGAGCCACGCCCTAGATCATAACTGCAAGAAGTGGGAGTGGCACCATGGGGGCCTGGACAGGAGAAGGGGCTTCCCCCTTAGCTTTCTAAACTAGGGTAAAACCACACCCCTATAAATATGCTACAGTATGTCATCATGTTAAACCTCTGTTCCTCTGAGCAGAGATACAATCTCTTGGAGAAGCTAAGGAGAAGCCACGCCCTGGATCACAACATAAGGAGTGGGAGTGGCACCATGGGGGCCTGGACATGAGGAGGGGCTTCCCCCTTAGCTTTCTCAACTAGGGGAAAACCCCTAAAATATGTCACATGCATGTCATCATGTTAATCCTCTGTTCCTACATGTATGTGAGCAGAGACACACCCTCTTGCTGTGGAGGAGCCACGCCCTTGGTCACAACTGCAAGAAATGGGAGTGGCATCATGGTGGGCTGGACACAAGAAGGGGTCTTCCCCCTTGGCTCCCCCTCAACTAGGGAAAACCCCCTCAATGTTGGTGATGTCATCATGTGTGAAATGTTCAATGCAGTTTATGCTTTGAATTGGTCTTGGATTTGCAGATACTGAAAATAAGTGACACCAAGATGGTACAGACAGAATAAAGGATAGTCTCTTTAGCTTCATAACAAGATCTGAAGAGGATTAAGTGATTTCATCATGTGACAGTTAGGACTTCAGGAAGACCTTGGATTGGCAGAAACTGATGTATGAACACCTTAACTGCGTGAAATGAAAGTGGCATCAAGATGGTATAGACAGAAGAAGGGACTTTCCCTTTTTAGAAAGAGGGGAAATCCCTTTCAGTTATGAACTAAAAAAACTGATGAACCATCACTGCCAGAAATGAAAGTGACATTCTCAACTAGTTGTATAGAAATTTAGGGAGCCTCTTACTTGGACATGTAGTATTTGAACATGATTACTATCAAGTTGAGATGAGAACAAGAATATTAAATGTGTTTGGAGATCATTCATGATGGAATGGAGAGATGGCCAATCCTTGTTCAAAAGTCTGAAATTACTGATATTATTTATTTTGAGAATACTAGTCAAAGAATAGTGAGACTTCTCAAATAGAAAGCTTGAGAAATAGAGTATTTTTTTTTTTTTTTTTTTCAACTTTCCCTTATGCTACATAGTATTTACGTAGCAGATTTTCCTGCTTCTCTTTCTAATTGGTGCTATGCAAGGACTATTAAAAATAATACACAATAAAATGCAGAGAAGTTGGCTAGTGGCAGAATTAACATGCAACAATACATGTAGGGTTTTTTTTTCAATGTGTATAAGGGTCATTCAAGATTAAGCTTATAAAATGAACAACAATGATTTTCATAGATAATTGTCATTAAAGAAATCCCCTTTTGCAGCCACTGGTGGTATATGATGTACATTGAACTGCTAAAAGTCAGTAGAGCTTCATATTAAACAATTATGTTTTACTCAAAGCCTTTTGCATGGTAAATTAAAAAGTTATTCATTTTCTTTCTTTAAACCATGAAAAAAAAAGGATTTTCATTAGGTAATTTTGTGCATTGTGAGGCATTGGATATAAGGGGGTTCATGTAAATCCAAGTGAGAACATACATTTGCTTTTGTAAGGATTTCAATACAGTCTGCATTTAATCCATATAAATTCTATGTATGTGTGATCCATGAATGAAACATGCAACATACATGAACAGGTAACAGTATATATCTATAGGTAACAATGCAGATCTTTGCAGAAGTACATGTATATCATTAGCCAACACTTAGCGACCAATAAAAATAATATTGTTCCATTCACCCAGGGTAGCCACTTCAGTTCTTATTAACGTTACTCACAGCAGACTCTGCTTTGCTAGAAGACAGCTATGGAAGCCATATCTCTTGTTAAAAAGTTTGATTCAAGGCCTAGCTAGTACCAGGTACCCACTTAAGTACAGTTGGTTCTCTTTATAATGAGCTGCTCAGGATGTAGCCAATTAATGATGAAATCTCTTCAAACTGAACACACAAGTGTGCATATACATGTGTAGGCAGGTTGTGCATGTTTGAAATTGGTACCTGGGCTGTGTCACAAATCCTTAGTATGTTACCTAAGGAATGTGTGAACAACTGATGATGAGCTCTAGTACTGAATGATTAAGCATGGTAATCTGTATAGCACCAAAGAATATGTTCCAGTCATTCATAAAGTCATTTGTAACTTTAAGAATGACTTGGTGAAACACCCCCAGGCTGGGGATAACATACATATAAACCTCATTATAATGAAATCTTGTTATATCCATGCCTGTTATGATTAGAGTCTATTGTACTAGATCCAGGGGTATGTTTCACAAAGAGCTAAGTAGAATTAAAGTCGCTCTTTAACTTCTATGCTCATCCTGTATCATAACACGCAATCTAATTGAAAGATTTCTCAATGGCAAGCATATCCCCTTGGCATGATCTGACCAATGAGGTGATGCCTAATATACCACACGTTTAACTAGGGATTTAAGTTTGATTTTTAACTTTTATTAAACCCTTTGTGAAACACCCCTCAGGTCAAGATTGACATGCATAATCATATGTAGATTATGCCTTGCCAAAAGACATTTAACACTAACCTTCACACCTCTAGTCAATTGTCTGAGAAACTCAAGTATGATACCTCTATTTTAAGGGGAAGGAAACCCTGGGAATTCATAAAATTGTACAAAAACAGAAAAATCAAAGTAGCTGATCAATGAAAATTTGAGAAAAAATGAATGAATGATAAGAAAGTTATGAGCATTTGAATGTTGTGATCACTACTGGTATGGGGATCCTCTCATTGGCAACAGGCCCAAGATGTGTGATGTCATACATGAACAACTTCTCCATTACTTTTGTACATATTTCACTCAAATTGTCTTCTTTTTATTAATTCCATTAAAAGATCTGAGATTCTTTTCATGGGAGGACATGTAATACAAGTTCACAAAATATAATCATGTGTGAAGAGTCTGTACTGCCATTGGAATGAGGAAAAAGAAGAATTTTTGGTATTTTTTTGTATGTCATATGGGAGAGTTGTTCATGTGTGACATCACACATCTTGGGCCTGTTGCCAGTGTGAGGATCTCCACAGCGTTAGTGATCACAACATTCAAATGCACATAACTTTCTTATTATTTCTTCAATTGTTCTCAAACTTTCTTTAATCTGTTTCTTTGATTTTGTTTGTTTCATACAATTCAACTGAATCCTAGGGTTTCATTCTCCTTTAAATGACAAGATCATTCTTCTGCTAACTAAACAGATATTCCAATTAATCACCGTATAGTTTTTTTCTTAAAGATCTGCACCATGTATCATTACTAAATGTGGTTTGATATTTTGTGTGAAGGAAAAGGGTCATAGAATCTACACATAGATAATATGTCACCTACATGTACACATATTTATGAGAGATATTGTGTTATTTATATTGAAAGAATTACATTGATTTAGATATTTCATGTGTTGTATCAAAATTCAATGTAACTATCATAAATGCAAGTTATTTTTGGAACATGCAATTGAGTGGTCAATAGTATGCGAGTGAGTGATTTAGTGTATCAATATGGACATGATAACTTATACAGTCTACTCCTGTTAAAATTAGGTATTCTGGACCGAGCCAATTAACTGGTTTTGACAAAATCTTTTTGAACAAATAGATTTGATTCCTACATTCATTGTTTCAAATTTTTATGTCATATTGAAATCTTGTTACACTGGGGCCCGATTCTCGAAAGTCTTAAGCTCGTGGACATCCATTGAACACATGTTAATTCTACAACACGTGTCCCTATGGGTTGTCCAAGAACTTGGACTTATGACGGTTTCAAGAAACGGGCCCCTGATTTACAAACCAATACAGTACATTGTAGATTTTACACATGCATTTTTTTTTCCTCTCTTTTTTTTTTTTATTGTAATTTGGACCAGAAAAACGTACCCATTATTACAAAATTTTGACATCTTTGTTATGTTATGATAACAGGAGTGGATTGTAGTATGTGAGTGTCTGAGTAATATGGACATTGTATTACCAATTTTTATTATTATGGAGTGTTTAATTATTCAATGTGTGAAGAATTATCTTTAGTTCTGTTTTTATAGCAATGTTTGTTAACAAAACCAGCACTGTTTTTCTCGCATACCACATTTTCTTTTGGATAAGTTTAATATTTTCTTGTGTTAAACAGTCATCATTGAATACAGCAGGGAATTGTGGATAAGAGAATAATTATGAAAGAGAAAATATGTTTCATCAGTTGATAAAAGACTTGAATTTTGTCATAAACTATGTTGTAGCTGCCTGACATTCTATGTGTTTATTTATTCTACATGTATTTCTTTCTTCTTTTTTTTTCAGCCAATCTAGCCTGTTATAATTTTAGAAAAGGATGATTCAAAATTGGACTGTATTTTCTAACGAATGCTTAAAAGTTTTGTTATGTTTTGGAGAGTTCTTTATGTTATTTGAAGAAAAAATAGTTTACAAACGGCAATATGTACTTCATATACATCAGTACACAGATATAGTGACATTTATATCAAATGTTTGAGAAATAAAAAAGTGATAAAGAAAAATACAATTCTTCTGTTGTTTCTTTTACTTTGTGAATGATACAGTCTGTGTCAAATAAAATGGTACAAGTGAAATATTATGAAGATTAAGTACAACCTGGTATTGTTTGGTATTTTCATAAAGCAAGATGACTAGACTTTCTTCTGCAATTTTTTTCATCACATTTGGTGATGTAATTTTTGAGATGTAACCAGTTTTCTACAATCAAGAAAAATCCATTTCTCGCACGCCGTCCCATGCCTTTGTGTAATGGCCATGAATTCAGTGCTCCAGAACAATAGAAGTGCGTAATTTCTATTTGTTTCGTGCCGCACAAAATTTAGCCTAACTTTTGTTTTGTGAAAGCATATTATACAGCGCGTCCCAGAAAAAATGTCCCTCTGATTGGGCCCTAAATAACTTCTATAAAAAAAGAATTATTGCCAATTTCATATGCATATTTTGAAAGCCCACATAATTCTGCGATTCTTGTGAAAATTTCAAACGTTTCGTTTCATTGGTTTTGAATACACATGCTCTTTTGAAGAGTAGGCATTTTTGGCCCATTCCAAGTTTGATGAAAAGGAATACATTACAAGAATGCCATACATTATTCTGTTCTTCACTTTTGTTTCAGTTTAACAACTGTGATGTTCGTGCTTTTGTTTTCAAGGAACAATGCCATCTCTTATTGACACCATAAGTCTAGACTAGTTCGCGATTTGAGTCTCTCAAGTCCGAGTGGGATCTCTGATCCAGAGAAAGTAGTGTGGAAATTGAATTAAATTTAAAAAAAAGTTTCCACTAACTGACATTGCGACACTCATTTGTCTACAAGTGTACACAAATCGGTCGCGACAGTTATACGACTCCAGTCCTGTAGTCTTGAATACCCATGACGTCGTCTGGGTCCCAGGAGTGCCAAAAAAATCAATTAAAGACTGATGATGCCAGACACGTTTGATTTTTCACACTTTATTCAAGCAGCAAGGCTTTGACAAGTCTAATTGATTTTTTTTGGGTGACCCTGAGACCCAGACGACGTCACAGAGCAACTTCAAGAAACAGAGACTGGAGTCACAAACTAGGCGACTGATTTTGTGTATCACTAGTAGACAAAAGAGTATCGGCAATGTCAGGTGACTGCAG
Organism: Paracentrotus lividus; assembly: GCA_940671915.1. Lineage (NCBI taxonomy): Eukaryota > Metazoa > Echinodermata > Echinoidea > Camarodonta > Echinidae > Paracentrotus > Paracentrotus lividus. Next base: position 33,123,185 of record CALNVZ010000641.1, read on the forward strand.
CGAGCGACTGAAAAAACTCCTTTTTTTTAGACTTAATTTCAATTTCCACACACTTTCGGAGACTCTGGAGACATCTCAATGACCGAGAGACTCAAATCGCAACTAGTCGGCCTCATGGCAAATAAGAGGCATTGCTCCTGAAAACGAAAGCATGAACACAAAGTTTAAACTGAAATAAAAGTGAAGCAAAAATAATATGTAATTTTATTCCTTTTCATCAAACGTTGAATGGGCCAAAAATGACTACTCTTACAAAAACCTGCATAATCAAAACCAGTGAAGCGAAACATTTGAAATTCACAAGAATCACAGAATATGGAGGGCTTTCAAAATATGCAATTGAAATGGCAAATAATTCTTATTATAGAAGTATTTAAGGGCCCAATCGGAGGAACATTTTTTTGGGGACCACTGTACAGAACAAAGTGCATCAGCAGGAAAATATGGTACCTACATACACACATTATTTGAAAGATTCACACCTAAATAATTTTCCCCAACTGTACCATTTTTTTCACAGACTGTATATCTCATAAAAGTGTAAACTTGTTATAATATAAAGAGGTCTGATATAACAAGATTCCTAATATACAGTTATTCGCTGTCAAGCTCTTGTATTCTTTGTTTACCCTGATGCAAGATATTCCTGATGTAAGAAGGTAACTTCCATGGCCAAGGACCAACCTTGTTATAATGGGTTTCCAACTTACCGATTCCCTGGCCTTACATAAATGCATGTCGGTGAAAAGTTCATGACAGCTCACGGGCCTGGGGACAACTCCCACCTACATCCCCACCCCATAATATAATGCTCCCCTGCCCTAAGAAACCCACCAACCAAAGGCCATCTCCCTGGTGGATGATACTGCTACATATACATGTACAATAGTCTACAATACGTCTCGGGGGAGCTGTCCTCCGGGATTTTTCCCCGAGGGAGCAGAACTGCGGGACGTAATGTCAGGTGGGATTTGTCCCCAGGGTGGACCTTCGTGGAAGCTGTCTTGGTAAGACGACATATATATATATATAATATATCTTACTAAAACGCCTTAAAGGGATGCAAGAAAACAATTGAGATGATATTCTCAAATCACATTCATTACGATTTAGCCTTATTTTGCCAACAAATTATATAAACACTTAGGTCAGTCTGGTATCAATATCTTCAAAAATTAAAGCTAATTGCTATCTATATACCTTCGATGATATCAATGATTATCTACTCAAAAATTAAAACCGAACCGGATGTTTTAAAAACACATGTGGCTATTCCACAACACCATTTCCTTGTAAAGTCCCCCGTCTTCTAGGGCGGCTGGACACCTATCAAGCAAGGGTACTGGTAGTTCGGAACTGTATCTTGAGATTGGTTGTTACCACTGTTTTAAGGTAGTAAAAGACTTTCAAATTTTGATCGAAAAATACAGTATGTTGTTTATTACTGATTGGATCAATATAATTTTATATAATCTTTGAATATAATTTGCTCTTTGTTTTTGGAAAAGCTTACTATAACCCTTTAAGGGAGGCATAAAGAATAGCCTTTATTCAAGTCAAGCATTCCCTTTAGCGACTTTACTATAGGCGAATAATTCCGCCTTAACGCAATATCCTAATAGAGAAAGTTTGAGGCGATTTATGAAAAGGAGGAAACAAGAAGATTCCCCCTTAAGGACGAAAATAGGAAGATAAGTATATATATAATTTTAATATAATCATATAAATATAATAATAATAAACTAACACACACCATTTTTCCCATGGAATATGGTAAGCTCAGGAGGCAAGACACACTTTGAGATATAATGGGGAAGAATGACTTGATTTGAACTGCTCATTTCATTTTCTCTTTCCTATAAGATTGATCACATTTAGAATTATTTGACTGAACTATCAAAATATAGATGTATCCAACTACTTCTCTTAAATCGCCCTCCAAATTGAACATATAAAGTCAAACCCATTTTCAAATGTGTTTTCATGCATATGGGGCCTTCAGCAGTCTACTTTTTTCTTCTTTTTTTTTAAGCCAGGACGAACTATCATTATTGAAAAGACAGTCCACTCCTGTTATGAAAGATTGTATTGAACAGTAACACACATAGATTTGTATAAATTGGGACCAAGAGGATTGCCTCAATAAAATCTCATAATACATGTATCAGTACTCCTTATAACTACAGTGGACTGCATAACTTTGCCAGACTGTTTCTTTGAAAAATTTTGTTGCATTTCTTGGATAAAATCATAGCTTTTACTGACAAATATATTCACTAAAGCAACCTGAAACAAGGTTTCATTATTTATAACAAGGCATTTTGTATTTTCCCTCAAGAATTTGTCAACTAAATTAAAATTGAAAGAGGAATGACCAAATTTCAAGACATTTGCATTTTTTTCACTTTATTCTTTATTGCATCCCTGATAATCATTGTATGTATGACATAATTGTACATGGACAGAAAACAGTTAGAGCAAATGCAGCATAATGTAAACAATTCTAAGTACGTTGTATATATTGATAACAAAATTCATCTTCGTTGGGTAATTAGATGCCCAGAAACTAGCAAATTAAAAAAAAAAACTAAATACATCTTTATGTACATGTACACTGTCCAGCACGTTTTTGGTATACATTTTCTTTTTTTTTCATTTATCAAGTCTGAAATTAAAGATCACATTTTAAAATAATATACAGTGCACCCCCAGAAAATGAAGTAAATCAATCATGAAATGTTAAATGCATCGTATAAAAGTTTAGATTTTCTTCTTTCACTATATATCAGAGACGATATAAAAGAGTGAATCATGGATGAGAAAAAAAGTTCCAAATGTCAAAATGTCAATGCGCAGAAAAGAGCAAACAAGTTTTTCATTGCCCTATAAAAATGGAACCACACTGGATGTCTGCAGCAAGTAAACAAATATTTATTCACTTTCACTGACAAATTTAGTGAAAGAAACCTAATAAAAACGAAGAAGTAGAAATTAACTATCCCTTTCTTAGATAAGCTTCAATTGAATTCAAAGTAAGTTATCAGTAAATCTTATTTTACAGCATTTGTTTATATTCTTATCACTATTGAGATAATTCATTAAATCCAAAAGTTATTTCTTTGGTGAAAAAAATGGGTTTAAATTTTAAATTCCTCTTGCTCATCTATACATACATGTAGCACTTTCACATTGTATTGAGGTTTCAAAAGAAAGAAGAAACTCAACTTGTAATAATAAATCCATTATAACGTCTTTTTTTAGTTGATAACTTCAACTGTAAAATTCCTTCTGTTCTTTGCCTGGGATGCACTGTATATTCTACAATGTAGCATTGGCGGGTGGACAGAAATACCTGAAGATTTTGAAGAAATATTTCTGTACTTGTTGTATTGGTCTATAGTTTCCTCCAACGTTCGTAAACATCGCTGACCTCTTGACCCCAGATGTCAAAGAGCACCTGCCAGCCGACCTTTTGAGTACTGAGCAGGTAATTATTCTGTGGCTGTTGGGATGAGTGTAAAGTCCAAGTATCAATGACTGACGCAAAGCGTCCTGCTACGCAATAGTACACGCTTTCCACTCATCGTTTGTGAGGCGTGCTTGATAGAAAACCTGCCAGCATGATGCCCCCGCTCTCCAAAGGGTCGTGTTCCAGGTTGGTGCACTGTGCCATGTACATGATCCCTATGGCAATGTCGTAGACGGTACAGGTCTGCATCAAATCGTCAAAGTCCAAAACTCCTACGACGTCTTTATCATCGCACGGTAACTTCCAGTGTCTCCATTACATGTAGGAATAGATGTCCGCTTTCGAACTAGAATATTATAGTCATTAAAGTCACCATGGATCAGACCTTTAGAGAAAGGATAAAAGCAGAGATATAAAAGAGAAAAATATTACTCAGCTTAAGTTTGTGTAACTTTGGAATGTCTGTTATTAATACATGTACTTAAAGATGCTCTTGAAACAAGAATATTATAAGACTCATAATTAGTTAATTACTGTGGATTTACAATACTCACTACAGGGTATTCATGTAAAGTTCTGGTCTGTGGTCAACAAGGAAATTTGTTATCACTCTTATCTTGTCTCTTACAAGATACCTTAAAAGCTATTTTAAAAAACTTTTGAATGCCCATTCAACTCTTTATCAATTTAATAATGAAAATGATCTGAAAATGCTAATGATCCAACGTCATGTACGCACTATGGTTAGCACAATGAAAGGGCGTTAATTCTGTTTCTTGATATGGTTAGTGTCAAAAGGTATTCACCAATCAGGACACTGATGCAAAAGATCCGGCAGCGACATTACATCTTATCTGGCAGTGCACCTGCCCCCACCCCTCCTCCAGACTGACTTTCAAACATGTGTACATGTGTTCAGTGTAACAATTTTTTAATTATTAACAAGGTGTTTGGCTTATGGTCACATCACTTTGTTATAATGGGAGTCGCTGTATATGCCATGTGTTCTGTGTACCGTAACAAGATTCATTACAAGGTGTTTGGCTTATGGTCACAAATCACTTTGTTATAATGGGAGTGGCTGTATTCTGCACTGACCTTGGGATAATTTGTGTCTTTGTTTGATGACCTTCTCGTCAAATGCATCCAGTATTTCAGTAATCATTATCCTCTTGTGACTCGTCTTTTAGCACATGAAGATGATCTCTTATACTAGGGACCTGATTTAGAGACCACTGATATTCATTCCCCTCAATAAATGAGTTTTTGTCCCCGAATAGTCCTGGAAAGTAATATTATTGAGAATATAATTATATCGCACCTAATCCATTCTGCAGAGCGCTCAATGTGGGTGTACATACAAATAGAATTACACAACAGTTTTAAATTAGTTCTGAAGTTAGACACCTTTTTTACACTTGTAGAATCACACACTTTGTCAAGTATAGGTACATTGTAGACCCTATAATTATTAGGGTTGGCGCGAATCTCAACTTTTTTTTTCAAACAAGTTGTTTCTATAGTAAAATTCGACGTAGAAACTGAAATGAACAAATATTTTTGCATACGATGAACGTCTTACGTCGCTAAAGTGCAAAAAACCAAATGGCCAAAATAGCGTATTATGCCCAATTATCATACTTTTTATACGTATAAACACTTTTATGCGTTTTTATATGTCTTTTGTTGTTCAGGGAACCCAACATGATTAACCAACATGATTAATCCTACCTAAGTTGACTGTTAGTGTAGTTTGGTAGTTAGTTTCAGTCTAATATCGAGCAAAAAATCACCTCATATCAAAATCCCTAATTAACACCTATAACCATACTAGGTACATTTGGTCATGATAAAATTGGTCAGATTTGAGCTTTTAAACACAAACATCCATAAGCCAAATAACGGTTTATACCTATAAAGTTTGTAGAAGGCAAGAATACACTATTTTGGTTTTTGCACTTTATGCGACGTCACTTCATCGTACATCAAAAAATGCATGTGTCATATTTGGATTCTACATCAAATTTGACTATAGAAATAACTTGTTTTGACATAACTTTTCAGAAAAAGTCATTATTTTGCCCAAACCTATATTATCAATATGATTTTCTTCGTACATTGTAATTTAGGCACATGGAAAATAATTTTTATTCTGGGTAAGCCCATTTAGTGATTAATTATATAACTAATCTCTCTTTACAAAATCTATTTCTGTCCTTGGAATATTCTACAATTTTTAAAGGTCTATTGCAGCACATGTAAATTATCAACTTCATTAGCACATAGACAAGATATTCTAGGGAGCTGGTTTTAGAAATAATAGTTTTTTATTCTCTCCACAATTGAATTTTATTGTCTTAATACATTACATGCTTTTCCCAACCATGCAAATCTGGTTTGATTATCATTGTAAGGCTGGCTGGAATGCTCCTTTGGGGAGTGGAGAAGGTGCACACATTGTGTGTGGGCAATATTATCAAAATATATTAAATATTATGAAATATGACGAAGTTTGTTTAATTCCCCTACATGTTTAAGGGTCAATGCCCTTTATCATTGTATTCATTTTTTGTATTTCATTTCTTTACCACATGTACATGTACATGTACCATAAATGCGCTACATAATGTAAGTGTGTATCTTTGTTATTATCTCTGAAATACCTTGGGAATTTAACCTAAATGGTATCAAAGGTTAATGTTCAGCATTCATGGGATATTACCAATTCAAGTTAAAGGGATGCAGTAACTCGAATGATATTCAAATTGCAATTTATTGGATTTAGCTCATTTTGCCAATATGATTATGAACACATAGGTTTAGTCAGTCTGGTATTCCTTTAAAATTGCAGTCTATTTGTTGCTTAAATTTTGAGATTCTTGATTTTAATATTCAAATTTTAAACGCCATTCCCGGACGCGAATAAAAACCGACATTTCCTTTCATTCATTTTATTCATTTTGATATCTTTTGCACTTGTTTTGGGAAGTTACTAAATCCCTTTAACTGCAGTATTGTTACATTAAATACACTATAAACGTCCATATGTATTTATATTTATAGGTTACCCAAATACTGTAGTCATCAGGGGCATAGGTATTTTGTTCCAACAATGTTTTTTTAAAAAGGAAAGAACTATGAAATCTTATGACATCCAATACTATGCAAAAGAACCATGCATGGCTAGTAAAAAGCAAGAAGAGCTTGAATTTTGAGAATGACCAAATTAAACCCCCAAAAAATGTGTACAGATAATATTGACACAAATGAGTGAGGTCAAATCGCTTAATTTGGCTTGAATTCACATAATATGGATTACAATTTCTTTTGTATTGTGCTCACACAGAAAACAACATGCGTTATATTGAAACCAACTCAAAATGGGTTGTTCACATAACAAATAACTCTGATCTTATAAGGACAAAGGTATGTTGACATTATTGGACAATTTTGACATTTTTGAGCCTTACCGTGCATTTGCTTTTCTCTTTAAAGTTTTCGGCATTGGCCACTACTTGCAAGGAGAGCAGAAACTTACTTGTAATGCAGACGACAGACAGCCAAGCAGCTGCCCTGCTTCGTAACACATTTTACCCGTCACCAATGGAGCGCCCCCTATGAACTGACCTGGAATGTACGTCATGATGCGGGTCAGAAATTCGCCAGTCACGATTTCACCTGTATCTGAAACACAATAAAATATTGCAACCTTATTTAGTAGATTTCTCTAAACAGAGGGAGTGACCAAGTCATTGTGGAACTGGGTTGTTTAGGCCAATTCTTTTAAAAAAAATCAAAATCATTGTTTAATGACACTTTATTATTATATTCAAACATACAATGAAAATAGTAGGCCCCCTTATACATTTTTCTTTGCGCTGCCAATTAAGTATCAAACTGTTCTATATCTAATTCAAATACCATTCCATGCACCACACCAGTAATAAATTTCTATTTGTCAGCAAGTTTGGCCATTTCTGCTGATGTGTATTCTGTAATTCACATTATACTGGTTTTGAAGATAATATGCTAAAAAAATCACTAAAAGAAGGCAATTATCTCTAAAGCCGATACCATGTGGCCTCAGAATGACCTTAAATCAAAAAGTGGCTGATCTATTAACCCACTTTTCTTGATACTCTTCCGTCAAAGGAAGCCATTAAGGTGTAGAGTAGTAAAGGAAATCCTCTTTGTCATTTCATTTTATGATGTACATCACTTATTTCTATAGGTGCTTCTTAGTCCTTATACATGATTCATTTTTTTTTTTCACATGCACTTGAGTACTCTAAAAGGATAATGTTTTCTGAGGTTTTTTTTATGCAATAAAAAATGTGTGACCTGCACAGCAGCATACAGCCTAGAATAATCTTCAGTTCGAGGGAAAGATGGAAATGATAGATACACTTAATAAAGTCTTTGCTGCAGCATACCAACTCAATTAATTTTCAGGAGTTGAATAGAGGTCTATCATGTGCTTAAATGAGCATGTTTTTGACATGTGGACTGACTAGAGAGTTAATCACCTATTTTGGACTCTCCTTGAACTGTATTTTGCAGGAATAGGCCTACCTAAAATGTAGACATATTTTTCACAATCATTTTTGTATGACATATAAAGATAAAAAATATAGTAAAATTACCTTTGTGTTTGAAAGACAACTTTTCCAATGTGATGTCCTTGCCACTTGCATTCTTAAGAGGCCAGCAACATTGTATACCACTCCCCCTCACTAATAACAAGATCTCATTCAACTGTTGGTGCATCTCAAATTCTTTTGAATCTTCTGAGTTCGTCAGTTTCAGTACAAATTTTTGCTGTGGACTCCCAACTTCGCCATCTGGTCGTCGGGCTTCTATCAAGAGGTTTTGGTTGTCGTAGCTCATGAATTCCTTTCATAGAAGAAAGACAAAATATATAATATTTGACAATGTGTTTTATATATGATTGATGTCTTTATGTATGTAGTTATGGACATGGCTAGTAGAATACTGAGTAAAGACAGAAAATTTATCATGTAATATGTTTTATATTTCCTTTCAATTATATATGGTCAGTAAAAAAAAGAGCAAATGACTTCTTCCATAATAGGAAGACAGAAAATGTAATACTAGACAATATGTTGAATATTTTCTTGAAACTGTCAATAGTTAATATGCTCATTAAAAAAATGCATGTAGCAGAAGAATTTCTTTCACAGAAGAAAGAGTATTGCCTGTATATTTAATATTTTCTTGAAACTATTATATGTGGTGCATTGAGGAGTTGAAAGCTGAAAATGTTCAGACTCGAAAATTGTATATGTGTACAATAAGTGGTTTGCCTCTCCTCATCATATTCATAATATGAAAGGAAAATTAAAAGAAACAATTCATTTGTGTACCCTATTGGTTACATTATAGGTAGAAATGCACCTTAAAACATTTGTCTTTGCCCGGTCACTCATACTTACGAGAACAATAAGTAGTTTATGGATAAAATATCAGATTTAATTTAACATCCTGCCCCATATTCTTATAGTGGTGGATCCAGGCAGGGGTGCAGGGGAAACGCATCCCCTCTCTGATTAAAAAAAAAACACTCATTGATTGTACATGTTAAAATCAGAAAATTTCGGCAGTTCACCCCCTTATCGGGACTAATGCCCCCTCTACTTTCAAATCCTGGATCTGCCACTGGGTCTTATGAGACAACTTAAAATCAACTTCACTTACCTTTATGCATTTTACATCTCTAAGCTTGTAAAGCCTATTGACAAGACTAGCCCCCTCTTCAAAAGAGAGATTGGGTTTGATTGGTATACTATTGCTCTCCTTACCACCGCTATTCAACGCCATTATTCAACTTTGCTCTGTAGAGAAAGACCATGAAAAATAAAAATAATCAATTCTTAGTTCTGTTCTGGAAGGAAAAGTAATCGCTCAATCAAAGCAAACTATAAATACACTAAATGTTGGATAATATACAACTGTAAGATTTAACTCTTTGTAGCTTGTAAAACACAGTTCCAAGAGCATCTATGGATTTACCTACATTCATATGTGTAGGCCTACAGGCCTTGGACGTAATATACGTCATACATCTTTCTTTCCTCTATGCTCGTATGAATCTAAAATGTACGCATCAGTAATTGCTCATCTTGCAACTACAATGTACTGATTGAATATACTGTATGCTGAAAACCCCCATTCATGGTCAGTCTTGCATACATGCCCAAAGCAAGGGACCTGATCAGGTAGACATCACATCACCACAATACTTACACACCTTTTCACTAAGTTATTATAATTCATGGGTTTCTTTCCTGAGGACAACGACTGAGGTATTCAAATAACCTGTTATTAAAGAATTACTAACTTACTCAGCAAAAAATCTTGACATCGCTATAATTCTATTAATCACAACTTAATGTGTCAGGGATGGCCTGCCTACATTCTCCTAATTTGCATCGCAGCTACACTACGTCTACAACAAGATGTACTAGGTATCCTCAGTGCAGACCACACCGCTAGCCTCGGCCTGGCGTGACGGCTGACCAATCACGGCAGATTTTCTGGAGCGCGGCTTTAAAACAAAAGCCCTATAGTATAGGCAATAAATGTAACTTATTACTTACCTGAAAAGCTGAATGGCCAATGGCCTTTCGGCTAATATGACAGTCAATCTCACTGTGCCTATAAAATCAAAGGACAACTTACGGATATATTATGAATCTCTTATTTGAATAATGCTGCTTATATGCTATGAAAAGGCCAGTTTAGCTGAGTTCACTTGAAAATCCCGTGTCACCACTGCCTGCGCCTGATCGATCGCTCACAGAATGTGTGCTGCATGCATGTGGTGGGTCTGGGGGAGTGGTCTAGCAAAGGGGCGTGGCATTTTCGGTATCGTCATCATATCGATGTACCGCAGTGAACAAAAAAGGGAGAAGAGTGGAAAATAGAATTAACAAAAACTAATCTTAAGGGGGGGCCGAAGGGGCCGCCCCCCCCCCCCCCCCCCCCCCCTAGAGGAGAAAAAGAAGAAAAGGGGAAGGGGAAAGGAAGGATCCTGATCCTGATGGGGAGGAGAGGGGGAAAAAATGAAAAATAAAAATAGGAGGAAAACCTCATTCTCCTTTCCTCTATTTCCTGACTGAGAGATTTAGGTCCCGTTTTATATGTTAGTGATGCGATCCCGATGTAGGTAACTTTTAAGATTTTGCGGAGACAGCGCTGTTGGAAGGCATCCAGTTTCTTCTTTAATTTGACAGTCATTTTCCATGTCTCACTAGCATAGAGGGCAGTTGGGAGAACTATGGTGCGGAAGAGTCTGACCTATAGCTTCTTGGATATCTTTCCACTGGACCAGACCGGTTGCATTCTTCGGAACACTGAGGCAGCATTACCTATCCTGGAATTCACATCTGTTTCTATGTCACCACCTGCTGTAAACATGCTTCCCAGATAAGTAAATCTTGCCACATTTTCCAAAGGGCATCCATTGACTACGAGTTGATCAGCTGGCAGTTGTTCTCCAGTCTGCATAGTCTTTGCTGCTTATCTTAAGCCCAACCTTGGCAGCATTATCCTCCAAAGCTGCATGTCGTCATTTCTTGAAGGATTGGTCTTGTGTCCGCCAGTAGTGCAATGTCATCCGCAAAGTCCAAGTCAGTAAGGCGTTCATCCGGCCTCCATGGCACTCCAAAATGAGGTTTGTCCATGGCTTTCCATAATCAAGCGCCGTAGTAAAAAGGATCGGTGAAAGGAGACATCCTTGTCTCACGCCAGTAGCAATATCGGTGTTTCCTCTGTCAACTCCACAACAGCTAGATCCGTCATACAGGTCCTTGAAGATAGAGATGAAATTTTCAGGGACACCACAATACCCTTTTATGAGCAGCCCAAAAAAGCTTGAAATGCACTCATTTTACTAAAATGTATCAAAGTTTTTCGACTCGCGTTCGCACTTGCTTTAATGAAATACAAAATCTTGTCATGGGGATGACAAAAGAAAAACACTAAAAATGTGTCGTTGTCATCAATATATTCAACAAAATATTGCTTGTGTTTAGTGTTTTGCTTTGGTGCTAATGAGATAATCATCATCTTGAGCATATAGCACAAATAACTTTAAAATGCACTGTTTTCGGGATAATATATAAAATAAAGTCATCGCATCGTGCTCGCATTGTGATAATCATGCTTTAGAAGTTTCTTGAGTAAAGCACAACAAGCGATTAAAATGCATTGTTTTAAGCTTGATTAATCAAAAAATCTTCGGCTCGCATTGTTTGATGACTTAATTATCTTTTTAATAAGTAGGCCTATAGCACAAAAAAAAAGCCTTAAATTGCACTTTTTCAGCCTATATAAACCCATCCCCAAAAGTTCCGCAAATTCGACTTTGGGCCATTGTTACTTTTCAGGTACGCTTTAGTTATTCCTAACTTCATACCATTGGAAAGACAATTTATTCCCATTTTTGTTGTATCCTACTTGTAATGGTTATGTCATGCATGCTTCAATGCATAGAATATCCGAATATGGAGAAATGTAAAAAGTCAAATGTTGCAAAATGCATTTATCAAAGTGAAGTTCCGCAACTCGACTTTAGGCCCTGATAACTTTTGGGGTATTTTCTAATTTTTATTGAATTTTATACCAATGTGAAGTAAATTCATTCCTCTTTTATTAATGAAACCCTAATTGTAACGAGAGTGTTGTTCTTGCATGCACAGAATACCTGAATGTTAGGACAAGTCAGAAGTTAAATGTTGCAAATTGAATGCCTATTGTGAGTATTATTGTCTGTTGCCAGCAATAACAATGCATTTCACAACTTTTTACTTTTTACTTTGCATTATATTCATGAGTTATGTGCATTCAAACATGATGTTACTATTAATGTCTTCAAAGATGGATATGTTGGGTGTGGCAGAATAGAAATTAAATAACAGGATCCTTAGAGCACATTTCAAGGTAGTGTCATCCTTTTGCAGGCAAAAATATTACATTTCTAGTTTTGAGAGGATATAGAAGTATATCAATGACTATTCTTCCCACAATATGATTAAGCTCAAATGTGTATGTTTGTCATTATAGCGATTATCAAAATTCTTTCCTATTTTTTCGAACCTCGAAAAATATACCGTACTGTGCGAACCGTTAATCGCAGAGAATAATGCACGCTGATGCGCCGTGTGTATATTGCTGTGTGTGGTCCGTGCTGCACGCACTGTAATATCCAGGGGCGCGGAGCGATTTTGAAAGTGGAAGGGGCTGAACCAAAGTGGGGGGGGGCTGAACAGGCTAAAAATCACAAATGTATGGTCATTTTTTGCATTTTTGTACACGTGGCTGAAAAAAGTGGGGGGGGGGTGCAGCCCCCCAGCCCCCCGCTCCGCGCCCCTGATATCAACGATGTTGATGGTCTAGATTGGAAGGCAGATTTTCGTTTCATATTACTGATCTAGGCAACCTATGACAGTAAGATTGAATAGACAGTATAGGTTGATCATATTCTAAAGTTATGCCAAGTTGCATTGGTTTTCGCAATTTGTGAAAAAAGGATGACACTACCTTTAAACACCCAATTTGGATAATTTATGTTTAATTCATGTTGGGGATCTATGTCTTACTACTAAAAGCAAGGGTGTTGGTGCCTCAATATGCACTAACTGTGAGAGTTTGTTCCATCAAGAGAGAGGGGGAGAGGGAGTATAATGATGGAAAGTATTGAATGGATACAGGAAAGTGCGAAAAGGGGAGGAGACGTGGAGAGAGAGGGAGAGAGAGAGAGAGAGAGAGAGAGAGAGAGAGAAAGAGAGAGAGAGAGAGAGAAGGAGAGAGAGGAAAAGAAATCAATGGAGGGGAGAAAAAGCTATTTGCTTGGCGACAATCAGATGAAATTAAAATGATCTAATTAAGCATTTTTATGTTGTATATTTTCAGTAATTCAGTTTCGAAACTTCCAGCTGTGTCTCATTTCTCTCTCTTCATTGGATGCTGACCGATATGGTATACGTCATAGATGTCTTGCTAAAATCAGGGGTTTTTTTTGTTTTTTTTAATAATTTTGGGGTCTAGGGCCTACCCAAAATTAGGGGCCCTTTATGAGTTTAAAGGGCTCTTCTTTTTTTTTTACCGAGTTTAACTTATGGAATGATTTGGTAGGGGTAAAAAAATAATAATAATAATCATGCAGTGGCAGATACTGTGATTTGAGAATTTAGGAATAAAGGGGGCAGCTGGCAAAAGTGGGGGATGAAAAATAGGGGACAGCTGATGATTATGTTTAATGAGTGTTTTCCGGGGAAATATAAAATTAATTACAAAAAATAAATAATTAAAAAAAAAAAAAGAACCGCATCAATCTCCTTTGCTTAACGTGAATTGCGGATTGGCGCCATCTTCCATTAAATATATTATAGTGTAAGTCCGTAAGCACTTTTCCCATTGCACACAACGCAATGCGCGACTCGAATTGAATACCGACTGTAGCGCCATCTTACGTTTAAAACATTATATTGACGGAAAAAGCAAAGGTCATTTTTGGTCATTTTCGATATCCATAGTTCTAAACAATATTAGAGGATTATCAAAAGGGTTTCTTTATTTATTCAAATTGAACTTAAATAACAGTCTTAACTGAATACCTCTATTCTTCTTTTGATTTTGTTTCTCTTCATCTGAAAAAATGGCGCCAAAAATGGATATAGTAGAAATATCAAAATATCATTTATTCACATTAAACCCAGCTCAATGCACCAAAATTGTAAATGTGAGTATAATAATATACACTGTTCTTCATAAAGGTGGAATATTTTTTTCTGGCTCAAGCGACATTATTTAGCTCTGGCTTTAAAGGAAACCAATACCCAAGGAAATAATCACTTTCATAGGAAAGAGAATAATGAGAGGAACAAATTAAAAAAAGTTTCATCAAAATCGGTTATAAAATAAGAGAGTTATGGAAGTTTTCAAAGTCTCGTTTTACCTTCTATGGGGATCCTCAAATTGGCAACATCAGCTTCAAAATGGCCGATTTTATGGACAACTCTCCATTGGTAGTATACACAAATTTTCAGATTTTCCCCATTTTCTTTCAAAATATGTCTTATTTACTTCTGAGCTCAAAATATGTCATGGGAACATATATTTCACACAACATATACTGAGCTCAGATGGAGATAAGACATATTTTGAAAGAAAATGGGGAAAATCTGAAAATTTGTGTACAAAACCAATGGAGAGTTGTCCATAAAATCGGCCATTTTTAAGCCGATGTTGCCAGTTTGAGGATCCCCATAGAAGGTAAAACGAGACTTTTCAACCTTCCATAACTTTCTTATTTTATAACCGATTTTGATGAAACTTTTTTTTTTAATTGCTCCTCTGATTGTGCTCTTTCTTATAAAAATGATTATTTCCTTGGGTATTGGTCCCCTTTAATTTCTAATGTGTTCGTCTCCGCTTTCAATATTCGGGATCCTGGCTATATCTTAGACAGTCCATTAAACTTTCCCGGGGATTTTTCTTCCAAAAAAGTTTGTCAAAAAAGTTTATTTAAAAAAATAAAATCCCCGTGAATGGTTAGAAGAATGTTCAAGATAAAGCCAGGTTCCCGGAAAGTAAAACGAGGGGCAAACATATTCCAAAAATAAAAGCCGGAGCAAAATCATGTTGCTAGAGCGGCAAAAAATATTCCACCTTTATAATTATATTTCCCAACTAAATAATGACCATAAGGTGCCGTGACAAGGGCAGAACAACACAAAAAAGGGGCCCGAGAAGATTAGGCCTAATTGTGCTCTACTTATGCCCAAGAGGGGGGGGGGGGGAGGGGGGGTATATACAAATTACAGTCGGTTCTGGAAGTGAATAGTAATTGTGGTGCGTTAAGTGAAATTTGCACACATTTATTATATTGTGCTGATTATGACCTCGGTGATTTTGCGGCAAATTCCCCTTATTTTTCAGTCTTCTCGGGGCCCCAACATCTCGCCTCGCCTTTGTATTGGCAGCTTGTGGTCATTATTTCAGTGAAAAGTATAAAGGAAACCTTTAGTTGGGAGAGAAATAGCTTCATGATTCCTTTCACCGATAATCCCACCACCTAAAATGTAATTTTGTGGCCTATTCTTTTGTTATCCCCTGTGCTTAAAAAATTAAGGAGGTCCGGTCACAATCTGCCCTCAGGAATGCGACAAGCTTCACCCTTTCAGAGGATACAAAAATGATCGACATCACTATGAAAATGAATGAAATATAACAATGTACAGAAAGGCTTGTATTTTTTCATATAAGAGGTAGCTAATAAATTATGGCCAGGAGTGAACAGTTTGAATTAAAAAATAAAAAAAAATCACATGACGATAATTCAAGTCTCTTTTTACCTCTCACTCTCTCTTTCCCTCTCTTTCTCTCTGTCAATCACTGTTTTCTGCTTTTTTGTTTAATTATTATTGTTGATATCAAACGATTCCGAATCATGTTATGTACATGTAAGACTGTCAAATAAGCGCCCTCTATTGGCAGAATTACTATTTATCTTTAAAAAATAGACCTTCTGAATGTTGTTGTTGATGTTGTTTTTAGTTTTCACGGCATTCAAAATATGAATATTAAAGAAAATCAGAGAATAATTATCATAGTATTTGTTCTTCTTCTTTGAAAAGACAAACCTTATACGTTATTAATAAGGCCCTACTCAATGAGAATCCGAAGTTCACAGCGATATATTTGTCATATTCATATGATAATTTCATAGATTTCGCTATAATTTACATGAGAAATTATCCTCCCTATATCGTCGGTGCCTGTAAAGATGTTTTACTTTAAAGAAAAAAATATATATATATATCTCGATCTGCCTGGACCATGACCATGACTTTTGGTAGAAAACATATTTATAGTCAACATTACGCACATTTTGGATGATTTTTTAGAACTTATGATTTTTTTTTTTTTCATTGATAAAGAGGTTTATCATGAATAACACTCTTTCATTTTTTTGGTCAAAGTATAGATAGGCCCTACAGGATTTGAAAACTTTTATATTTTTTATTACCAAAACTGTACCCCACCTTAATCATGATTTTCAATATTTTGAAGTTTAACTGCTACACCTATACAATTCCGAAATCGCATCGGACAACGAATCAGATTGAATAGAATCTGATGATAACCAGTGAGATGCTTTATATTCTAAGGGGGAATAAAAAATCCCACACAAACATTAACCAGGAAGGGGGAGCGGCAACCCCCACCCCCACCCCCCCCCCCCAAAAAAAAAAAAAATAATAATAATTACAAAAAAATAGAAATAAATAAATAAATAAAAAATAATATTAAATGAAATGAAATAAAATAAAATGAAATGAAATAAGAAATAAAAAATGATAATAATAAATAAAACAATAATAATAACAATAAAAAAATTATAAAAAAAAAAGAGATAGAAAGAAAAAGAAGAGAGAGAGAGAGAAAGAGAGAGAGAGAGAGAGAGAGAGCTAGAGAGAGAGAGAATCATTATATAAATCAGAAATGGGCCCAAATTGTTTCATCACTTTCCATGTTCACAATTTTATTTTATGGAGTGTACCGCATGGCTCGCAAAGGTAGATAAAGGGCAGAGTGTACGTGGTGGAGCGGAGTGTGGTGGGCGTGGTAGGGCGTGGCGGTACTGTGACAGGGGCGTGGCCGTAGAGTGGAGTCGGCGCGCGGGATGGGTTGATAGCACTGATTGGGTACCGTACGTTTACCAGTGCAGTGACTTTTACAAATCAATTGAATATTAATTTTCACGTAATTAAGTCTATTGATTGTTCTATTGATATATTTATTGGGCTCACATGTAGTTCTACGTCTAGGCAGGCGCCTACGCCTACATGTCTAGCCTACTAGTATTTTGTGTAGGGCGTGGACGGGGCGTGGCTAAGCTTAGCAGGTTCCTCGTTTCATATGATGAGGCGTAGAAGATTTATTAATTAATTAATTTTTTTTTTTTCAGAGACAGACAGAATGTTGACATTTAGGAGAGAAACTTTTTTTTCCACCCACGATAATTTATCAGGGATTTATCAACAGAGCCCGCAGATTTTTGTAGATTATATTTGCTCACGGGCGAGCACGTATCATACGGTACACGGGCGAACGAATACGGTATATCGCATGCGCGTTTGCGTTGTTGTTTTCTTGAAAACGATGTTGTGAAGAACATCCCAGAATTATTGGACTGATAAAAGGTTAAAACACAATCACTGCACGGGAACCGTAAAGGAATATCTCATCTAGGGAACAATTTCGTGGAATATTACTGACAAAAAATACAAAATGTAAGTATTACTATCTTCTACCCGTTAACTTTTGTGACGAGAGTGCTTCATTGTCCACCGTATGTTTCAACACGAGCCATGCCGAAACTGTGGGTGGCTTTGATAACGTTGTATGCATTGAATTCGGCAGCCGATTCAATGCGAACTGAGTGTGTGTTGTGATGGAATGATTGATTGAGAATTTGCTGCGTGACACAAGATGAGATCATTTAAAGATAAAATAAAGTGTTCATTCTTGATCCATTTCCCCCCAATATCGTTATGATTACTTACAAACATTAAAAAAAAACATTGAAAAATAACTGTTTCGAACATTGCTCTGACTGTACTGAACTGAGTTGACTTCTAAAAATAAAAAGAATGACTTTTAATTGTAGCTACGAATGTTTTCCTCCTTTTTGTTTTGCAGACCTTGTCATATGCTATTTTGTAGTTTATGACTATATATTCTACACTTTTAACTTACACAATGTGCTATTTTATGTAAATAAGTAGTAGATCTAGGCCTACATCTAGACTACATAATAATATGTATTCAAATATTGATGGTCGTTCAATTGACTGGTGTTTTTTTACTCTTTGTACAAGTTTAAATTGTTAGAATGTTGAGGAATCTAATTCACCTGTATTATTTAGTACTCAATTAATCATTTCAATATTTTTACTTGAAGATATTTTACCATATTGCATACATGTACAATGTAGCCTTAGGCTTTGAAAATTAGAAGAGGGAGGAATGGAAAAGGGTCGTGTGGCCTAGTGGTTAGAGCATTGGACTCATGATTGCAAGGTTGTGAGTTTGAATCCCAGCTCAGCCATTATCTCCACTTGAACTTAAAAAAAGGCCCAAGATAATTTCTGGCCTCTATAAGGTCAGCCACTATGACTGATTAACTTAGACATAAAATGGTTCCTACAATGTTGTAATTGATTATATATCAGCTTGGTGTTGATGCAGCAGAAAGCTGCTTTGCCGAGTTCCTACGGGAGTTACTTTAACAGAAATAGAAACAAAAGAAAAGAAGATAGAGGATCAGAAAGGATGATATGGAAAAGATAATTAAAAATTTAAAGACATGCTAGGAGATAGAAAGAGGGGAGAAAAGAAAAGGAAAAAAGAAGAAGAAGAAGAAAGAACAACAAGAAAATTTACAGCGAGAGAATAAGAGAGATAGAGAGAGGATTGACATTGTAATTATTGGGGGGGGGGGGATAGGGTGTGGCACTTTTAAAACATTACTAAAAACCATAATCCATGAATGAATTCAAATCATTAGCAGGAAAGGCCTAGATGTTTTGGACAATATCTGAAATTAACAATTCTTTGCCAGGAATAGATTAATATACTGGCAATGTTTTATTTTTTTTTTGCATTCTATATTGGCAAACTTTGGAAGGTAGGAGTAGGCCTACACACATGCTATTCTGATACATTACTAAAAACCATAATCCATGAATGAATTCAAATCATTAGCAGGAAAGGCCTAGATGTTTTGGACAATATCTGAAATTAACAATTCTTTGCCAGGAATAGATTAATATACTGGCAATGTTTTATTTTTTTTTTGCATTCTATATTGGCAAACTTTGGAAGGTATGAGTAGGCCTACATACATGCTATTCTGATTGCATTGCAGTTTTAACCCTTTTGATAGGCCTGTAGTTACATACATGTACACTCCAAAGTTTTATTTTGTATTAATTTTTAAAAATATAAGAAGTTCAATCTTCAGGTAAACTAGTAGAAAAAGGTTCCTGATAAATGATTTCCTACAGCCAGTATGTATTATACATGAGAATTTATTTACATTGCAATTTGAATCTTTATTTGGAAGCCATAAAAATAGCAGAGTGTAGAAGAAAATCATGTGCAAAGAAAAGGAACAATTTCACTGTAGGCCTACATGTACATGTAATCAGAAGACATACCGCTTACGTTCTGCCCAACAGCATGACCCACATGTACATTCTTTAGAGTAATTTTAGTAAAGTCTGATAAAGAATGCAGCGCTGACAGAGATGTGACCTGTATCCAGGCTCTAGTTGTAATTACTATGAAAATGCAAATAAGTCTTTATTCATATTTACATTCAGGTCTTTCAACATTATTTTGCCGGAAAAACAACCCCAAACATTTATACTCGAACAGTTGCAGATGTTAGAGAAAGATAATTGAATGTGGGCCGAGATAAGCTTTGAAATTCCAGTATAGGAAATTAGACATAATTACCAGATGATGAAGAATAAAAAAAATGAGCGTGGTGTCTTGGGAGTAAGGTCAGACGATGATTAGTTTTAGGGATGATGCTGGTGATAATGATGATGATGTCTGGAAGAGCTATCAGTCCAGTGATCTTATTGCGCTTTGGTTCAAGGAAGGTGTCTTCATGGTCACGTTTGAAATTTAAACAGGAACATAAGTCATGATACAAAATAAAACACAGAAACGAAGGTTGCGTTCGTAAAATTTTCCAATTTTTGGTCATAGATATTGAGCCCTACATCTTTCAGATTTTCATTTTGAGGAGAATTCAAATGCCACCCAAAGGTGATCTGCTTCTATTTTATGACCATAATGCATTGCAAACGCAGTAAGCTGTGGTGGGAGCAGAGAACTTAGTGACAACCCACCTATAATTTGCATTAAAATTTTGACCATGAACGGTGCACTGCTGATCATGTTTGTGTTCTGTAATTGCGTTTTGTATCAGGAGTCATGTTCCTGTTTAAATTTAGTTTTCGACCATGAAAGCAGTGTGATATCAGCTGGGCCCGCTTTTCACTAGTTGCCTTGGTTGGTGTACAACTCATAACTTTCCATCACTCTAATTTAAAGGTCTTATTCAAACCAGTGCTTGAAATGCAGTGGGACTCTAGGCGGCTTTGTACCAGAACCTTTTAAAATGATAGAAAATGACAAATGTTCCTGTACATGTGATCTTAATCTACTAAAATATGGAACTTACTGAAAATATGAAGAAAAGGACCTTTGCCGTACAAAATGTATGTGAGTGTTGTATGTGGTACATTAACCTGAAATAATTCATTCAAAATATCGCATGATAAATGAAATTAAATTTATTTCCTACATGTGCATGCACCTTGGGTGCATTTTTATGCAGAAAAGTGTGCTTTACAAATTTAGAATATCATTATTATTATGTATTTTAGGGTTAAGAAAAGATACATGTAGTTGCATGGCCCACAAGTCTTTTTCAGGGGTGTTGCAGGGTAAGTAAGCAAGGCCTCCCTATTAAAATTCAATGGTTCTTTGAGTTGAAATTCTAGCCCCATTAACCATAATACTTTAAAGCATGTATTCACTATCTTATAATCCTTATCATTTGAGTTAATTTTTTTCTTCTTTCCTTTCCTTTTTTTTTTTTTTTGGGGTGGGGGGGTATACCTTCATTGATTTTTTTTTAATGAAGCAATTATATATAGGCATACATGTACATACATAGGCAGATCACTTTGGTTTTGTTGTGTTTTTTTTTTTATAAGATACAAATTCTGAAATATACATCGTAACATGTAGCTTTACACAGCCTTCAATTGCTTCCACCCCAATGTCTAGTATGTTCACCTTACCAGTCATTTCCTATTCTGTAAAAGAAAGTGCCATATGGTCCTATGTTTTTGGGGAAAAAATTGCCCTGCCTACAATGTATGCACTTCACAAGATTCAACCCTTTCACATGTACCGGTACATTCAAAACACTGAAAAGTAAATACAGGCTGAGCATCAGGTGGATATGTTTCATATTCACACCAATGGCTGTTCACTCAAGTTTCAACCATCCGATCCTACATCTACTTGTCTTCTTACAAAAATATCTCCTCAGTACATGCATAGATCCAACACTATCAACCCTAGCAACAGATGGAGATTTTGGTTTAGTTTCGATGAAATCTAGATGTACATGTATGTTTCAGCTCAAAGAGCGAAAGCTTAAAAAATTATCAATTTTTTAATTATTATTGTACAAATTTATGTACATGTACAAGTGACACAAAATTTTCTCTGACGACAATTTCCCTGGTATTTTCATAAGATGTAGGCCTATGTATTCTTAGAGTCAGGGTTGCAGTAGGGTTTTATGTTTTAGATTTTAGGATTACTGTGAAGCAATATCAGTCAAAAAGAGAAAATGCTTACTATATCGAACAGAAAAAATATATACCCCATGGCATTTTGGATGGCATTCTCGGGCCTTTCCACGGTAACTCACGTTACAAAAAAAACAATACCTTTCAAGATTAAAGTCCTCTATCTTTCAAACTGCTAGGATCTACAAGTTACCTTTTACACCATATGTAAAGCAGACATAGACTAACCAAATGGATTGAAAAAGAAAAATATTGGTCACGCTCGTTCAGATTCTCGGGTCGTTGAACTTCGATAGCTCGCGTTACGCAAAAAGGACATGGTCAAAATCATGATGAATGTTAAGGCGAATTGTCCTCAAACTACACCATACCATGTTGACAAAACTTTTCCTATCTTAAATAGATATATTTATAACCTATCAACTGTATCAGAGTGATGAAAAAATGATAAGAAAAAATACAGGGAGCGTTTATGTCGGTAACTCACCTTACAGTTTGTCCGTCACGATATATTTCGAATTTTCATACCTTTTCTGTGACGTCAAATTAAATCTTATTGTACTTTAGGTGTGATTTAATATTCTAAAGATTGTCCAGTTGGAAAAATTACAAAAGAAAACATAGTTCTCTGTCAAAGTCTAAACAACTTTTTTTTAAAAATGCACGTAGTCCCATGTGCTTCAATCTAGATGTATAGTTTGGATTCTCCTACAAGGACATACGATTTGAAGGTAACATCAAAATTAATCTGTGCCCCCCAATGTATTTTCAGAAAAGTTTAAAGCCCAAAATACAACCTGAATTTGAGATAAAGCAAAAAGAAGAAAACAACAAATGTCCTCTCGACCGTGAAATGGCCCACATGGCCCCAGAATCTCTTAATCTTAAATACCTCTCAGGGCACTACAAACCCACTTGCCCGCTTGCCCGGGGCAAGTGAAAACCACAAGCGGGCAAGCAAAGTTCAGAGCCACTTGCCCAATCGGGCAAGGGATGATTTGAGAGCAAGATGTATATTCGACATTTCACCTCAAAAACAAAATAAGACATGTTTATAAACATGAATCAGACAAAAGTATTATACAACGGAATGTGATTCATCATATCAAAATGAGACAGCAAAGGGTAATGGAAATCGACAATAATAGATAAAGAATGTCAAATTTGGAGGGAAATATATTTTGATGCTCATTTGTGCTCTGTAAAATAATGGGCAAAAACAAGAAGGGAAAAGTTATAAAAATATATCCTTTTACTGATATCGAAACAGAAAATCTGGGCAAGTGGTTTTATTTCTTGGGCAAGCAAAACAAAATTTCACTTGCCCAACAGGGCAAGTGGAAAATAAAATTTTTGTAGAGGCCTGCCTCTGAAGTTTATCATTAAGTACCTGTAGAGATATAATGTTCAAAGCTTTCAAGTGGTCAGAAAAGATGCACATTGTTGTGTTAAGTTATTATTAAATTAAATTGAAAGTGTTTTTCTTTTTGCATAGCTGACACAAATATTTTTGTATATGCTCCATTGAACTGAAAACCAACAGGATTCATGTAAGGCTACTCATGATCCTTTTAAAAACAGAAAATGAATTTCATGATAGACAAATTAATAAACTGGAGAGGAAATACACTGTAGTATGTACTTCAAAATGTTTATTTATCATTAATGTGTGGTTTTAATTAATGTAAATACCTTTTAGATAAACTTCCTTGTATTTACATGTAATCATGATATTAAATAGAATATAAATGAAAAGAACTTGCATTTGATCAGTAGAAAAGTGAATTACTTGTACAGTGTACATAATATAAAATGTATGAACAGTTTAGTTCAACTATAAATTAGGTTATCAAAGAAGCTGATAAATGGGTATGAAAATAATATGCATTTTTCAGATACAGATCATTCAAAGCGCATACATTTGCAATTATCAAAGATTAATAGAAGTAATTTTAATAGTTATAATACAGTGTACATTGGAGAAAAAGGTATATTAACTATAAATTTTTTGTCTACAAAAAGCTCATTTTACAAAAATATGGATTCAATGACAGAATATTGAAACTAACATATGTATTTGAGAGATAAATAACAAACTAAATAATATTTAATAAGAAACTAACACTTCTGGAAAAAATACTAAATTGCTACATGTTATATTAAAAATTATTGTTCATGTTATGACAACTTGATATCTCTCAAAGCTTGTTCAAAATGATTTATGTAAATCAATAAATTTGTCACTTAATAATTAATTGTAATTGAGAAATCAAATACATGTACATGTATGTAGTTCAGAGTATAGGCCCTAGGCCTACATGGTTTGTGTTACAAACATACCAAACTATTGGTGATGTTGAAAAGAAAACGAGTTTGCAAATTTCTGATAAAAGGTCAAAATAGGAAATTAAAGCAAGTAAACTGCAAAGATTTTCATACATGTGTGCTGTCAAACAATCAATCAATCAATAAAGTTTACAATAGACTTGATTGTAGCGGATATCCGCCACATACCAGTAATATATCAATATCAATATAGTTCAAAGTACAGTTACATTTGTAAACACCAAACCAATGGTGAGGTTGAATAGAAAACAAATCAGCAAATTTATTACAAAGGTAAATAGAGGAAATGTGTAGGACATATATCACAGATTCGCCTTTTATTCACCACTGAACCGCATGTTGATCAATAAAAGACCTATTTTCTTTGTTTGGGTGATGTGAATCATAGAAAATGCTTGAAAGGTATTTAATGACATGTCAATAAAAGAGCATTCCATAAAGATTACTAATCCCACTCATTAATACAATGGATTGCTGTAATGTTGTTTGAGTAGAGGAGGAGGTGGAATCACCTCCAACAGTGCCATTGACAACGTTATTCTCTACACTCTGATGATATAAAAGAATAAAAAAAATAAAATTGGAACAGAATTTTCATAAAATGATATTGATTGAACATATTTCTTGAATCATACAACAGAAAAACACAATCAGTAGGCAGGCACTGTTTCACAATTATCGTCTACTATAAAGCAAAAGTAAAGCATCTGATGTCATATGAATTACCATGACAACCATGTACACTACATGTACATACTAGGTCTTCATTGATAGAAACAGTGTAAAAGTATTGTCATACATTGAAATTAATGGCAAGCCAATTGGTCTTAATTAATCACTGAAAAGTGGGGAAAATCCTTTTTCACTTTAAATGAATCAATGACAGAAGTTATTCCATAATGTATTGTACAATTTTTACCCTATCTATACACGTTATACAAGATGAGTACTCTCATGAATTGTACATGTCATGCAGCCTATGTTGCATTTTAAATGAATCAATATCAGAAATTATTCCAAATTGCATTTTCCCCTCAATTTTGTACCCTACCTACATGTACATCTATGATACGGGATGAGCACCACTTCATGAAATGTACATGTAGCCTATGTTGCATATTTTATGGTAGATTGTTGTTCATTGTCAGCTTGGATTCTCAAGGGGAAACTTCAATTGATTGGATGTTTCATCATGATGAGGCCTATCGTGATATTGATCAGTTTATTCATAGAAAGCGCTCAGAGTTCAGAAGCGTACTGCTGAGGAACAGGCCTTGATCTAAATTTGTTGTTTTTTTTAAAAATTGAAATACAATAATGTTTGAAGGTGTACATGTACATACTTGTACAATATTCATTTGTTGATCAGATTATGTAGGGAAAAAAAACCCACCTGTGTCAAGAGCATCCAACACAGTGAAAAAACAAAAACAGACAAAAAACAAAAACAAAAACAAAACAAAACCCCACTGAAGACTGAGTTTGTATGAGTTGCAAGTTCATGCAAAGCTACATGTATTGTGTGATCCTTTTGTTTGATGTATCAGTCAACATCAGACGAAAGGATTGCATAAAAGCTTTGCACGTAAGTTTGCAACTAAAGCCAGGGTTACACCAGAACGGAAACCTCCCGAATAAATTTGGAACGATTCTGCCCGAAAATTGCCTGAGTCGGATGGAGTCGGAACTTATTCGTCTCTGATTCTTGAAGATCCCAGAATCAGAGACGAATAGGTCCCGATTGTTGACCGGAATACGCGACTGAAACATGCTCCAGAATCGTCCAAATTGGGCTAAAATTGGACCCGAATATGACCAGAATGAAGTAGAGACTAGAGGATCCGGGCCGTTACTCCCCTAATGATACAAAAAGGTCAGAATCTTCCCAGAATGCCCTGAATTCCATCGGAATACATCCCGAATGTGGCCCGAATGAAATTCGTAGGTGCCACATACGGGAGCATTTTGGAGGGTATTTGGAAGGTTTTGAACATGTCAAATCGAGCCAAATCCCTCCATGAATGTTCCAGAATCCCTCTTGAATTTTCGCTCATTCGGGGATGGGTAACAGAATGCTACCGAATCCACCCGAATACATGTATTCGGATGGATTCGCAGCTGATTCAGGTTCCGGTGTAACCCAGCCTTCATACAAACTCAGTCTTCGCTCTAGAATATGGGCCCATGAGCTCAGAGCAATGTAGAGCTCTTGTAAAAAAAAAAAATTAAAGCAAAAACAACAAACATGAAACACTTAATGAAATTTTCATTTGCAATTACAAATCAATAAAAATCTCTTGCAAACTAGCAGGCCTTCATCTATAAATTTCTTGTGTTTAGACAAACTATAGAGGGACAGAACTTTCCCTATATATAAATTAATCATTTTCACTTTTGCATAAAATGAAATATATACTTGAAAGGTTTTTGACGGCTCTAAATTGATGTTGTACATCTAAGGGCAGATGGTAAAGTCATGGTCTATTTCAAATCAAAGCCGATTTGGAAGTTTGAAGCCTATACCGAGTGAGTCAAAAAAAAACTTTACACCTAGAAAAATGTCAATAAAAAGAAAACCAATTTATAAACCCCAAATTATTTTACATGTTCCGAAAGAGTAACTCCTCCCGCATCTTCTGGTACCATTTTTGTGTGGTATGTCTTTACGCTTGGATGAACACGACGCATTGTTTGTGAACATGTCAATTTCGAATTGTGCCAGAATGGGAGTAAAATCAAAACAACAAAAAGCTAGAGAAAGGCAACTTCATCCTGATTAAAATAGCATAACTTTTTAATGAAAATGTCTTCCACTTAATAACTTAGCAGGAGTGTTGTTACACATATTGACTACATTTTGTATGAAAATTAGATTAACTCGTGAAGTAATGCGCGAATGAGTACACATTAAAGAGCAAATTGCCACTGACAGACCTAAAAATTAAGGCCTCCTAATACTTTTGAAAAGTGATTATTTTGTCTTTGACGTGTGGTCACCCATGCCTGACTCTACAGATTAATCTCATTTTCATACAAAATGTAGTCACTATGTGTACCAACATCCATGCCAAGTTATTAAGCGGAAGACATTTTCGTTAAAAAGTTATGCTATTTTAATAAGGATGAAGTTGCTCTTTTCTAGCTTTTTGTTGTTTTGATTTTACTCCCATTCTGGCACAATTCGAATTTGACATATTCACAAACAATGCGTCGTGTTCATCCAAGCGTAAGACATACCACACAAAAATGGTACCTGAAGATGCGGGAGGGTATACTCTTTCGGAATATGTAAAATAATTTAGGGTTTATAAATTGGTTTTCTTTTTATTGACATTTTTCGAGGTGTAAAGTTTTTTTTTACTCACTCCGTAGACAGTCTCATAGTTTTATAGTTTTCAGAAAATAGTAGCTTGTAAATACAGACCATCCCCGCTCACGTAATCAAACGTTCACATCCAAACCCTACCCTTTCAAATGTCAAAATCTTTATCCTGGAATTCCAAATGAGATGTTTGCATTTATTAATGATATGGTAAATATATGTACATGCTCAGACTGGTCTTTTCTTCATCAATATTTCCCACAATGAACCTACAATTTTAAAATGTGAAAGTCTTTAGCCCAGAATCATTACCATCAGTTACTGGTGTAGTATCATACTCTCTGACCATGCATGGAGGAAAGCTTTTGCTTGGATGGTTCTCTTCTCTTTTGTGTTCACTCATTATCATTTCAGATATCACAGTTCGTGGCCCCTGACATTAGAAAGAGACTATTCCAAATATAGTGCACTTGTACAATAAATCTACAATTTCAGACTGTGCTCTCACTTCATCTAAATTTCACACACTAACCTCAGCAGTGTTCACTCTCACAATGAGGCCTTTTACCAGTCTTTCATCAACGAGCAATCATGGACACATTTTATCATTAGAATCGCTCTATATACAGCTGAGGATGGGGCCCAGGGTTGGGTTACAACGCTGAGATATTCTGCTGGTAACAACAAAAATATTTGGTTTCGCCAGCGATATATCCTGAATCGGCTCAATATCTACTCTTCTGGTGAATTCAAGCCAACCGCAGCGCGCGACATCCCGTGTAGTTTAATGAGGCCTGATGTATTCGTAGGTGGCTTAACTCATAGATCATTGGTAATACCCTTTAATATATTACCACTGATTGACTGCCATACTTAAAGGTTTCATAGGGAATGAAAGATGGATGCATTTATTGTCTTGCAGACATTATCATGAATTGAGCTGAAATAAACAAAATGTCCAATTGTAATAATTATGCTTCAATTAAATCTAGTTGAATCTCATTTCAATACTCAGAATATATGAGAAGTGAATAAAGATAAACTCATTGATATGAACATATTCAAACAAACTCACATTGCTTATTGGAATACTATTTTAATGGGAATTTCATTTTTAATCAACAATATGCATCATAAAAAAAAACCTCAGAGATGAAGTTCAGTGTGTATAGATTGTATACATTGGACCTGCATGTACAAATGTACTTATCATATGCACATTTTAATTAAACTTTCCTCTAAACAGTTTCTATCATCATTTCTAGTTAAAGATGCATGTATTGAAATAATGATGAGCATGACTGTTTGACCCTTTCAACGATAATGTGAGCAATTATTTATATCTTGTGTTTGGAGTCATATTAAATTTAAATCAACATTCACAGACAAATAAATATATCTTGAAATGATATTTTGATTCCAACAGGAGTACACCATTAGTTAGCACAGACAACCATCTGTCCCTCATAATGTGGGGCTTGGATTAGAAATGGTTTAGGCCTGCTAAATATAGGAAATGCTTCTTGGAAAGTTCCCAAAGATATGTGCAGAAATGGTTAATATGAACCACAGAAATACAATCTTGCCAAAAGTGAAAACATTTTATCAGAAAAGAATAATCAATAAATACAGAGAAATGATCATGAAACAGAGAAAATAGAAGTACAATCTTGCCAAAGGTCATATTCAGACTAAGTGGGACATTTAGCTGAAATTTTAATGTGGCGCTGTGCCTTTGAAAATGCAAATTAGGATCTGAAATCAACACAAAGGCTTCTTCATAATACAAACAATTATTAAAGTTCAAACATTATGTGATCCAGTCTTCTTACACTGAATAATTGAGCAAACAGGAATTTGCACGTATGGGACTATGGTGCTTTAAATGCCTCTTATTCTTATTACCAATCACTTTTGTCAGATTTTTTCTGCTTAAAGTAATTTTCATGGACTAGTCTAACATGGCATATAAATACAGGTAATTTGGATTTAGTTATTTACTTGAAATGTTGAATTTAAGGCACTGGTCGTGTCACTCACATTTTGGATGTCGTGTCACTCACGACACATAGAGGTGGACCATTTTCCACAGAGAGGGAATGATTGATAAACACAATAAATGACAGAGAGGTACACTATTCATGTACATATACCAGCACTTGTGGTACCCGTAGAGATCTACTTGGGCACAAATCCAACCATAACCAACGATGGTCAGAAACCCATGTCTTTTTTCTGTCGTGTCACTCACGCACTGTTTTTTAATCATAATTTCCAGGACCAATTGTAAAATTCAAATCCAACTGGTAATTACACATGCCACTCCTACATTATACATAATATGGTAGTCATGATCCATTCATAACCTACGAGTGCAAAGATATGCGCCCTTCTATTAGTCCAAATGTCGTGTCACTCACGTTTGAATATGACCCAAAGTGAAGACATTAAAAGCTTTTTTTGCATGTATGTGGAGAAATGGTCTTTAAACTGAGAAATAGAATCTTGCTTTAAGTGAAATCATTTTACAAAAAATGAATAGTAAAGATTATTATGGAGAAATGGTTGTGAAACAGAAAATAGAAATTCAATCTTGTACAAGTGAAAAATGATCAGAAAAGAATAATCAATAACTGTGTCCAGAGAAATGGTCCTGAAACAGAGAAAATAGTAATAGAATCTTGCCAAAAATATTATACCAGATTTTAAATGGTCATGAAACAGAAGTAGAAAGCATTTTACAAAAAAGGATAATAGAAAGATAATTGTTGAGAAATGGTCATGAAAAAGAGGAAACGAAAATACTTTTTTTTTTCATGTCAAAGTGAATTTTTTTTTACCAGAAATGAATTATGCAGGGGGTTCCTGGCATAGTAAGCTAGTCCTTTTGTAGAATGTTAAATAAATTCAGTAATGAGTTATTGAGTGGGAACAAGCACTTGAATTAAAAAAAAAGAAGCTTTTGTCATGAAGGCTTTTGAATTTATGGATTTTTTTGTTGTTGTTTGTTTGTTTGTTTTTGTTTTTTTTATAATAAGGAAAAAAACCTCTTGATTATGATTTACTTTTATGTAGTGTAATTATGGAGCATTCAATTGCTGCTTGCTATATGATTTGATCATGTTGATACAAGCCTACAAATGCCCAAAAAAGCCTACATACATTGTAATACTTGCAATGTGTGAGTCTGTCATCCATGCTTGCAATAAAATGACTAAAGTATTGTTAGATGTGGTCATTGGCTTAAATTAGCAAAGGAAGTGTTGTGTAACTCAAGTAGCTGTCCAGCATTAAATGTCACTTTCCTTCCATCAATTCCATTTATTATCAACAAAGACTGTCCATCATGAAGTTATTACAGTCTATACAGTATTAAACAAGGAAAAGTTTGATGTTGGGCAGTTCCAAGCAAAACAGGACATGACCCCCCCCCCCCAAATTTCAAATTCATGGTTCCATGACGAATTTGGTATCATATGAGAGCTAAAAGTCCAAATTTTCAATATCTGTGGATGGTTTGGCCTTTTTAGGGCATTTTGGGTTTTAAAATGGCATTAATATTCAATTTTACTAAAATTGTCAAATTTGCATGTTCTTTATTAAAATTTCATGAAAGAGAAATGTACCTAGAAAATGAAAATATACTTTGATTATATTTTATTATGAAAGCAGGATATAAAAAAAGTAAAGTTTTAACACAATATTTTGCTTTGCGATCTTTGTTTCACATCAGTGAGCACAAACATGAAGTTACCTTAAAATGTCACTCCGTAACCACAAAAAGAAGTATTTTTGAAATATTTTTAGAGTAATTGGGTTTAATGCAACAAAAATTTATTTGCAAATCTGGAACACCCATACCTATCAATTATATACACTTTTTATATTTGAATGGATTTTGTTTGAGAAATATGGCTTCATAAAATGTGTCACTCCATAACCATTATGGTTACGGAGTGACATCCCATTGAATTGCATGTACAATGTACATGTACAATTTGATCAAAGCTCACTCTACACTAAAAATTTTTAAGTTCAGAATTCTTTTAGTGAAGTGCCCAAGAGAGACATTTGGGTGTCATGCTGTGAGGGTATGAGATCATAATTATGCAAATGAGCCCTTTGTCAGCAATTAGGTGCACAACTAGGGCATTTATGTGAGGTCTGATATGAGCTCCTTTGAGGACTTTGTAGCAAATTATTTTGGAAGGAACTGGATGAGGCTGTGAACCTAATCAATTGGTTATGTGTATGATGTACAATTTATATAGTTTAAATAGTAGTTCAAAGAAGACACTGACCTGTACATATGCATAAAAGTAAAACAATGGGTTTGAAAATTACCCTACCTAGTGCTATAATATAAAGCACAACCGAATTGAAATTGCTCAACAAATGAAGGGGAAGAAGCATTTTTTTAGGGGATAGGGGGATTAAATTTAGCATAAATTAGCATAGATTATTTTCTAGTCTTTTCAAAATTTTACGTAGAAATATAGTGGAAATCATGGAGCTACCAGATTAGAAAAAAAAAATCTGTCAAAAAAAAAAATGAATAAATAGATTGTGTGAGAATTTTGACAAATTTGCATAAATTAGCATACTTAATGAGTTTCAAAATTCTGTGTAAATTTTTTGTATCCACCACCTAGTGCTATCATATAAAGCAAATGGAATTGAAGATCATCGAAAAATGAAGGAGAAGAAGCATTTATTGTTATTTTTGAACAAATTTGCCTAAATTAGCATACATGTAGACAATTTTCAAATAAAAATTTCAAAATTCTGTGTAGAAGTTTGGTAAACCTCATGTAGCTCCACTACAGTAGTTGGAACCCCCCCCAAAAAAAATCAAAATCGGTTGACAAATAAAGAAGATTCATTATTTGTGAATCTTAAAACATGCGCATAAATTAGCATACTTAATGAGTTTCAAAGTTGGGTGTAGAAGTTTTGAATCCCCCACCTAGAGCTATCATACAGAGCAAACAGAATTTAAATTGAAACAATCAAGAGTGTTTTTTTTTATTTAGCAAGGGAGACTAGTCTTTTAACATTGCCATTGTGTGGATTATTCAGAGGTCACTCCGTAACCGTCACTCCGTAACCAGACATGGGTCTAAGTTTTAAGTCATAATTAACAAAATATTCAACCAATTTTCTTATGCAAGGCAGCATATAATACCTAATATAACATAGAATCCAATCAATTACTCAAAATTGTGATAGCCATTTTAAGTTCACAGAGTTTAGGTAAAATGTTTTTTGCTCAAATATGCATGTCCATTTTGCGTCACTCCGTAACCATGATTATGAACATTCATATCTCATTAATTATGCAGATCACTACAACTAATGTTATCATTTTGAAAAGAGGGTACCATCAGCTATTGTTATGAACCATTTCTTTGTAAATAAAGATTAAAGTATGGATGATAAATTTGTTTGAATGTTGAAATGTTGCTTCTGAATGTCACTCCGTTACCTTGGAACTGCCCTGTTCTTGAAAGTACATTCATAGGTTTTTCTAGAATCTTGAAATATTATTCTTCACATTTATCAAATTTAAATCAGTCCACCATATTTTTACAGTTCATCCGAAGATAAAGAAATAAAAGTATTGACATTAGTCCTGTTTTCATGTTAAAAGCTGATCATTGCTTTTGAGGTTTGATTTCCTATTGACATTGACTAGTCATTCTACATTAATTTATTTGCTTGTTTGCTTCTGAGTTTGAAATCTCTACGCCCCCTTTGCACACTATTTCTACAAGTAAGAGAGTTGATCACTTTCTTGTTGATATTGCATGATCTCTCCACATTACTTGTAATTTGTTTGTGTTCTTTAATTTGTTTGAGTTCTGAGTTACATATCAATACCCTAATATTTTTTCCTAAACTTGTTATTAGATATGTTCTGTTGTGGTCTAGTAGAAGAGTCTCACAAGGTACACTTTTCAAATCCCAGCAAAGCAGCTTTACACTTTTCCTGGCAAGACACTTATCTTCCAAACTTCACACTCATGAAGTTAGGAAGAGATTCTTGCAATGCTGTGTGTGCCTTCAGGTTTCATAACTTAAGCTGGGTAATAATAAGTGAACTCTTACATGTAATTAAGCACCATTAGAATCGAAAGATGGGCCTGAGTGCATTATTATTATTATTTCCACGATTATTTCTATTGAAGAAAGCTCTGTACACTCCCTTTAAACTAATTTTTTTTTTTTATTGACATTGCTAAATCATTTCACATTAATTTGTTTGCGTTCGTTAGTTTTTGAGTTACATATCAACACCCTACACCTCTTTCCCCCGTAATGACGTAATTAATTAGCTAAAATGACAAGGATAGGGGCAGGGGAAATGTGTGTCATGGATGTCATTGGCTAATTTCCGGAAAAAGATTTCTGCTTTTTAATAGAGCTAGAAGCTTCTTGATCATACATACATGTACATGTACATGTACATTAATTATGTACACTATGCAATATTTAGTAAAATTAAGTACATGAAGTGCTCAGTTCTGTCATATTGTGACATGATTTTGTTCTATAGTGCCCTGTAACATAAAAGATATTGATCTTATTATTGAAATTATGAAGTCTTTTGTGACTGACATCTATGTACATGTTTACAATTTCCCTTCTGCTAAAATGTTTATTGTATGCCGTCATAAAACGGTGTTCTGCCAGTCACCTTTAATAGTGAATCCATATTTTCAGTGGAACCTCCCAGTGCATATACAATGTATTTGATTATTGGAGTGAGCAAGGTCAGAATTAGTGAATACACTCATGCATGGAAAATCAATCACTCATCTAGACAAATATGAGAGCTGCCCTCTTGAGCTTCAAATGTGACAGTTTGAACTGGATAATATTGCCATCGCTCAGTAACAGCCCTGTTCATATATACAAATATACTTAGACTATATGTAAATTATCTATCGCTCTTATTATTGATTTTCTTTTTTGTTTAAGAACAATATGTTTATTGTTTTTAATTTATATCATTTTTCCATATTTGAACTCTGTTTTGTTTTGTTTTATAATTAAAATGTTTTAGTGGTTAGATTGTAATAATGTTTAGTTTGTTTATTTTTTGGTTGAATTTTTTGGGTTATCGCGTATTGTTGATTATGTACAAGTAAATACATGTACTACCGATTCAAATAACAAATTTTGTGTTATACAGCCATGCAGGGCCTTTGTGGAAATAAGTTTATTTAACTGACAATGCTCACCTGTGTAAATAAAGCTACAAATAGATAAATTAATCAATAAATGTACCCCACTACCCCATGTACAAGAAGCCCCCCCCCTCCAAATTAAATATCTAGGCCTAAAATGTTCACAAATGAACCATAACCTTAATTCTTGTGGTTAATGTCCTTGGGGGTAAATTGTCCCAGGCCCTGGGCAAGGTTCCACATTTCATCATCTTGTTTTTAGAGGTCCAGAATGAATTTATTTAAAACAGAAAATTTTGTTTGTAATTTCTATTTTTATTTGTTTTTGTCTTGTTTTGGTAGGGGGGGGGGGGGTGGGAAGGGGTTCAGATACTACATGTATTTTTTTTTTGTTGTTGTTCTTTTTGGGTTATCCAAACATGGTAATATACTTTCCACAAGCCCAAATGGGTAGGCCTTTCAATAAACAAATTTCACTCTGTAGTTCTGTAAATCATATTAACAATACTAAATTCACATGGGCAATTCCACGGTAACTGCACGTTACACACGACCAGAATTTTCTACATTCTTTGTGTTGTAGTTACATAAATAAGAATACCTGGGTCTTCAAATTAATATACCTGAATAAGTTAGTGTAAAGCAAGGCGTTGTATAAAAAAATTCCGCCCAAACATCATTTCCATTGAAACGCCAAGCAAAAACGTGTCGGTAACTGACGTTACAGAAAACGGACATGAAAAATCAGGGTGTTTGATCATATCTCAATATCTCATGTCCACTAGGTGTTATAATGATAAGTCTTATATGACATCTTTCCTAGGTCTTTATGAACAGATTTGCAAAATAAGAAGAGATTTTCATAATTTTTGTTTATGCTGGGGAAACTTTTGTGAAGACATGTCGGTAACTGACGTTACGTAACTGACGTTACCCTTACATCTTCCATAGCCTTTACACATGTAAAATCCCAATTTTCAATCGGATCCAAATATTTTGTTTTCCTGGCTTTTGAGAATTATGTGTTTGATATGATATCATACCTATGTTCTAGGCAACAGATTGGCCAAATATGAAATAATGTAATAATTTTCCTATTATTTAGCTAAAACTTTACTGTGAACATGACAGTTCTACACATACATGTACATTTCCTATAGGATTTGTACAGAATATTTTGAAAATTTTATTTCTTACTACTATTCCATCACTTAAATATTGGAATATGTTAGTATTAAGATATCAGAAACTCTAAAATAGTTTTTTGAATGATTAATACACGTAGGATGTCCCACGCATGTATTTTTGTGTAGTGCATGTGAATCTTGGCAGAATTGGGTTCACTTATCATTTGTTGATTCTAAATCCTCACAGCACACAATAATTCTGAGGTGAATTGTTATCAACCTTTTGAAAATCACTTTTAAACAGTTTCTTCCTTGATTCAAACTTAATGTATGAATAGTAACTTCCATTTAACTCATTTTGTACAAAGTTATGATCAGTAGTAATAAAATGCTGAATTTCAAAGCTGGGTATTGAAATTTGTTGAAAATTGCTGTTAGTCTTTGGCATCAAAATGAAAGCCTGTCAAAGTAAAGAGTTTGTTCTGTGCTTTGTTCTATCAAAAAAAAAAAAAAAAAAAAAAAAAAAAAAAAGCAGCTGCACAGACATACATGTAGGAGCTTTGATCATACTTTTTTTTTTCTTTTTTCTTCTTCATTTATGTATTATAAAAATACAGAGAGAAGTTTTTGAATACAACCATAAATTGTATTTACATTTATCATAACACTTAATTGTTGGCTCATATTCCAAATACAGAATACATTGTATATAGCAATGGATCCTGATCACATCAATAGATAATTACTGAAAATCTAAAGTAGATTTGGAGGGGCTTTAATAGGCCTACATGAACATAAACATGACATGGCTTTTCCCAACTCTTAAATCATTAAAAGAAGAAGTTACCATTGACACATACAGTCTTTTTATCGCTAGATGATTAGTTTAATCAATGGAAATTACTTCAGATATATACAGGTGTCCAGACTGTAATTTTTTTTAAAGAAACGATAATTGAATTATGGTAACTGACGTTACACTAGGTCATGGTAACTGACGTTACACAAATCAGCTATCAATTTTGACTTGATTGTATGTCGAATATCCATAGCTTTGCTATTGATAATAATGAGATGCAGTCATACATTAGAAATCTTAAATGGCATAGTTGATACTTTCTTCGTTGTGGAAAAAAATAAACAAGTTCATGTTTTCGGTAACTGACGTTACATCCCAAATGAGGGTAATTTAAATCTCAAGTTTTTTACCAAAGTCACAATTGAACCAAATTTTGTGAAATACAGTTTGATAAAGTGTCTTTCAAACAACTTTATCCATGTGAAAGATTATCTGATACAGAAAAGTTTTAGTTGGGAAAATGAAAATGAGTTTTTTGTAAATATACCTTTTCTATACCAAAAATCTATTGTAATACTTCGGCATTTGTTTAGAAGGTGAAAATGGCTGCCATCGGTAAAATTTTTATTGATTCTTAAAATTTCAACTCATATATTTTTTGAAAATCACAATTATTTTAACCAAATATCATTTTGAATTTCTTGTACCCTTGTCCGGATTTCTTTGGAATTGCCCACATGTATTTCTCATAAACCCCCTAAAAATGCCACTTATGGATTTCAAATCATTACCAAGAATTATATACTTTATGTTAGTGTTTACATTGTACATTGGGAAATCATGTGTAAGTAATACATCTATGCGAGAAGTAAATGTGTGATGTGTGTATTGCGACTGGAAATGGGCTATAAATGGAGCTGGAGCCATTTGTTTGTTGGGTTAAGAGGTGCGCGCTGTTTTCATATTTTGGATTTGAGGGATAAATGATGAGAAGCCCGTGAAGATGATTTAGGGTAAATATTTGCACAGGAGTAATTCCTGGACTTGAGGTTGGTGATGATGACTCATACAGTAACTGTGAATGCACTGTGTATTGAAGGAAGACTAGTCTGCAAGCACAGACTCAATTTTTTTGAAGCTACATACTGTATGGTAACATGACATTTGCTTTGGCGACAATTGCTCTTAGCTTTTAGATTTAGGGATGCAATAGGGTTTTATGTTTGATAGGTCATAGCGTAGGATAGAGTGTTGCATGTAAGTCCAGGCTTTTGAGTTGATATGATTCGTATTTCCTGGTTGACATATCCCCTGAGGGCAGCCCCCCACCCCCCAGAAGTCAGTTCCCCTGGAGGACAACTTCCCCAACTCTCCCATGGAGGACTCTGGGGTGTTGCCCACAAGGGGAGTTGTGCCTGGGGGAGTTGACTCAGGGGCATTTGTCATGAAATATTGTACAAGTACATTATATTTTGTCTCAAAATCAGTTGGCAACTGTACTAGGACAATTACCCCCGGGCAACTAGCACTGCCTAAAATGTACCCCCTAACTCTACACCTAACCTTAACCCTATTTCTGGGGGGTAATTGTCCTGATACGATTGTCAACTACATGTAGGGGAGAGTGGGGTTAGTTGGAACACGGGGTTAGTTGAAACATTGCAATAAATGTATATATGCAAATCTACCCTCAAGTTGTTGCTATTAGCAACTGCCATCCACCACATTTTAGATAGCACAAATGCTTCAAGCCTCGTAAAGTTAGAAAGCAATGTTTGTTTTTTCACCCTCTCAGTAAATTTTGTCATTTTTACAAATGTTTTATTAACTCAGAGAAGATCATAAATTATTTTGGCCAGTTTTTTAGTATAACAAACAGTTATATCAAGCTACAAAACAAAGTTAAATATATGGCATGTTGTTGTCCCTTTTTTGTTCTGTAAGCTTACAAATGTCAAATGGGCCTCTGGGGTTAGTTGGAACATTTTAAATGGGGTTAGTTGGAACATGTACTATTAAAGTAAATAGGTTTCAGTTGAATAAACAAATAAAAATCATATAATTCAATCAAGTGTTCCGAAATATTCCTATACATGTTTATTGGTGCACATTGGACAATTTTATTTTGGTTTAAACAAAATATATAACAGAATGCTACTTCACAGGACTTCAGAATATCTGTATGTCACTGGATGCTATCAATTGTAATAAAACATGAAGTAAAAAAAGAATTTGAACACCAACCTTTAATATTTTAATTTGAATCAATAAAACAAGTTAGCTAACCCATGCAACAATGTTGTACAT
Source organism: Paracentrotus lividus (assembly GCA_940671915.1). Taxonomy (NCBI): domain Eukaryota; kingdom Metazoa; phylum Echinodermata; class Echinoidea; order Camarodonta; family Echinidae; genus Paracentrotus; species Paracentrotus lividus. The sequence continues at coordinate 33,162,173 of CALNVZ010000641.1, forward strand.
GTACATAGTTTAAATATAATTCTAAAGATACCATGTACAATGTTTCAACTTACCCCATATCTTGTTCCAACTAACTCCGTGTGTGGGGTTAGTTGGAACACTTGACATTGTCTTGTTGAAGATGGATTTTTTCCGGAACCATCAGTCACTAAGTTTAAGAATTTTGTGGGGCACATTTGTAGCATACAGATATACACTCAAGCTGATTGTTTATTGTTTCTTGAAATAAATCCGCTTTTGTTTTACAGCCATTTTTGTGAAAAATGTTCCATATAACCCCGCTCTCCCCTATGTTTTTTTTTATCTGTTTGTGTCAATGCAAGTTCTTTTTATGCCTCTGCCACCGAAGGTGGTGCCCGAGGCATCATGTTTTCGGGTTGTCCATCCGTCTCTACGTCCGTCCGTCCATCCGTCCAGTTCTATGCTCGTTATCGCGATATCTCACAAACAATTTGAGATATCAACTTCAAACTTGGGGATAGTATGTATCACCATAGGAAGATGATCTGATTAGATTTTAGAGTATGTAGGTCAAAGGTCAAGGGTCATAGAGGTCAAATTGTGAAATTCTATGTATTGAGATTCTTATCGCAATATCTTGAGAGCCATATGAGATATTAGCTTCAAACTTAAGAGATAGTACATGTATGCGTCGCCGTAGGAAGACGATCTGATTAGATTTTGGATTATGTAGGTGAAAGGTCAATGGTCATAGAGGTCAAATTTTGAAATTCCATGTATTGAGTTTCTTATCAGGATAGCTCTTGAACCATATGAGTCGTGAGCTTCAAACTTAAAGGGGACCAATACCCAAGGAAACAATCAATTTTATAAGAAAGAGCACAATCAGAGGAGCAATTTAAAAATAGTTTCATCAAAATCGGTTATAAAATAAGAAAGTTATAGAAGTTTGAAAAGTCTCGTTTTACCGTCTATGGGGATCCTCAAACTGGCAACATCAGCTTCAAAATGGCCGATTTTATGGACAACTCTCCATTGGTTTTGTACACAAATTTCAGATTTCCCCCATTTTCTTTCAAAATATGTCTTATTTACTTCTGAGCTCAAAATATGTCATGGAAAAATATATTTTACACAACATATGTTGAGGTCAGAAGGAGGTAAGACATATTTTGAAAGAAAATGGGGAAAATCTGGAAATTTGTGTACAAAACCAATGGAGAGTTGTCCATAAAATCGGCCATTTTGAAGCCGTTGTTGCCAATTTGAGGATCCCCATAGAAGGTAAAACGAGACTTTTCAAACTTCCATAACTCTCTTCTTTTATAACCGATTTTGATGAAACTTTTTTAAAATTGCTCCTCTCATTATGCTCTTTCCCATGAATGTAATTATTTTCTTGGGTATTGGTTTCCTTTAAGGATGGTATTTATCGCCATATGAAGATGATTTGATTAAATTTTGGAGTCTGTAGGTCAAAGGTCAAGGGTTACAGAGGTCAAGATGTGAAATTCCATGTATTGAGAGTTATCGCCATCTTATTAGATTTTGGGGTTTGTTGGTCAAAATTCAGAAGCGACTATGATCTACTAAGTTATGGGGTCACAAGGTCAAATGTCAAGATAAAAGTTGTCTTTGTATTTAAAGGAAAATGTACAGATGAATGAGCAATCTGGCAATGGCGAAGGCATGTATTTCGACCGCGCATGGTCAAAGATTCATCTTGTTTATTATTATTATTATTCCATCACTGTGTCTTTTATTCTGTTTTCCAGGGCTTAAAATTTATTATTACTGGGCTCTTGCTTAACATTTTTCTTTGTGTGGCCATTTGCCCCATTAGAGTAATATTCAATCCACATCCCCTATAGAGCTTTTGGGTTTTTTTTCAGATGGCTCCTCAAAGTTCATGGTGGCCATTAAATTGGCACCGGGCCATCTTCAATTCGTGCAATATTGGCTTTAACTTGTTGAATATTTCTGGTATCCCAATCTAAGCCCTTCAATATAATGTAAATATTTTTATGAAATTTAATCTGATGTTGAGCAGGGAAATAATCCTTTGGCTCTTCATGGACAATGTGTAATTCTAACAGAGAGAAAGAACTAGAGAGGAGGGACAGATCGTGAATCATAATAGTACCATTCAAACCCATTCAAATGTCAAAGAAAGTTATTATCATGCAAGAGAAATTATAACAGAAGCTAAGACAATAGCCTGCCACCCCTGTGCAAACAATGGAATGACCTGGTATTTTTTCAGCGCTGATTATGCCTGCACACGTGCACACTGAAATCTGTAGTCATTACCCACGCACATTGTGTGTACTTTCCCCTAGAGCTAAACAGCTGTGTGTTTGTGTGTGAGCAGTGTATGGACATTATATTATTCATCGGGGTTCACCGCATATCTCTCCAAGTTGTTTAGCTCTATCCTCTGTGAGAAGGCTGGTACAAAGAATATTACTCCAGGTTGCTTCATCTCTCTCCTACGTGGATAATATAAGGAGGAGGATTGCATCTGATACCACTGGGGTAACTTACGTCCGTCCGTGGATCACGGTAGGTGCATGGTGTGTATGTGTGTGTGTGTGTGTGTGTTTCATATTTCACCAAGCCTAACGTTACGAGGCTTTTGCGTGTATATTTTGAGAAGAGAGAGAGAGAGCAAGATATGCCGCATATTTCTGATTCTTCTCTCCCCCGCAAGGCTTGACAAGCATGCCTTATTACACGGCTTGATATGGAGCCAGCTATACCAGGTTTATTTGCATCTCCATGCACGTTCATCATCTACTAGTGATGCATATACACTACAGATGCAAGTCACACTCGCAAAGATCAGTTTTGACAAGACTACAAATCTTGCGAGCTATTTAGGAGCTACCCGTGAAGATTGACACAACCGCATCTTTTTATTCCATGAAAATGCACAATATTCTTCCTGATTCGTCCATCATCGCAACACTGAGCAATTCCTTTCTTGACTACTCCTGAATGGATGGATAACTGATGTGTAATTGGTAAACATCTTGGAACCACATCTTTTTTATTACTACTGGTGGATGGAGGATGATGATAAACTAACTTGAGATTGGAGCTCTTTGGCAGAGCTTCAACAAAAGGAGTACAGTTGTAGTCCTTTCAGCCCCATTATTTGTCATCGCTTCCCATGAGTGTGTGTGATTACTCAAGCGGAACAGGCCAGCAGAGCTCTACTCCTGTACACAGGCTTTTGGAGAATAATCGAGCATCTCGTCACAAAAGCTTTGTCGCCAAGATAAGCGTGAAATTCTCTTCATTGATGCATTAGTGATCGATTCTCTGACGATTTGGATTACTCATGTGTTTATGAAGCAGTATTTGACGTGAGGGAAAATTTTTATGATGTTGATGCATAATTCTTTTCTACAAGGAGGAACATATTCATACAAAGGATAATAAATATGAGCGTATAAAACATGGCTGCAAAAATTTATCACTTTCGCTGAAACTTGTACAATGCACCTTGTCTGTAATATCTGAGCAAACCATTTTGTAAAGGTGGGCCCAAATTTCAATGTAATAGTTGAATGTTTGTATAGTTGTATATTTTTGTATGATTATTCAGAATTAATTGTCTATAAATTAATTTAAGAAGCTGGCGGGTTCCACCAAAGAACTACATGTACATGTACATGTACATAGAATTTTTTCCCCCGACTGCATCCCCTTTCTTTACAGCACATTCTTTGTAAAACCATCTTTATTGCACTCATCCGATAGTGATAATTCCTCCTCCTATTATAAAGATTAAGTGATGTCAAATGTCTTTAGGGGAACTTTATGTGCAACTTTTTGTGCATTTGAAACTAAAGCAAGAATACTTTATATTGCATCTAAACTACATAGGTCTACCACAGTAATTATTGCATCTAATTAAAGGGGAAGTTCACCCTGGAATTTTATTGGTCTTAAAAAATGCAGAAAAATAAAAGAAAAATATGAGTGAAGGTTTGGGGAAAATCGACCAAAATATGATGAAGTTATGAATATTCAAAGTTTTGATTCTGTGACGTCACATGCGAGCAGGTCTCCTATGTGTTATGTAGTGTAAATTCCATAAAATTTCATTTTTTTTTCTGAAGAAAATAATTATGTCACCTGTGCGGTCGATATACCATCAAACATATGGTCATATACATGACTATATCAAATTGACCCATTCCTTTATCAAGAACCATGACAAAAGGACAAATTTATGGAATTTTCATATACAACCAATGGGAGAGCTGCTCGCACGTGACGTCACAGAAGCAAAACTTTAAATATTCATAACTTCGCTATTTTTTGGTCGATTTTCTTCAAACTTTCAATAATATTTTTCTATCATTTTTCTTCATTTTTTAAGACCAATAAAATTCCAGGGTGAACTTCCCCTTTAATGACTTTCAATGTATGAGTAAAGCCAAGGCTACGATGTGAATTGGATTTTAATGGGATAAGATGATATGTGTATTGTCTACATTATGCATAGAGAACTTTATGCCACTACAAATGTATGTAGAGGATATTTAGAATTGTAAATGCATCCATGTACTGTACAATGTAGGTCTAATTTATTTTTTACAAACCTTTTGATTAAATGAAATCCATATTTAGTGAAAACGTGTATGCCTGAATACGTACATTGTATAGCCTATGCTATGTAATGGATCAAGGTTTATATAGACAAACCTCTAAAAGAAATTGCAAGTGTATACCAGTGGTACAATTATTTAATCACTCATTGTTTGCATCAATGCATATTTCCAGATTTTTATTTCTTTTCATTCAAATCAGTAAACAATCATAAACAAAATAATTGCTGTGAAAACAGAAATATTTTAGCTCTTTCTGCTTAATGTGTGAACTGTCAAAATTGACCAGAATTATATAATACGAAGAAAAAAAAATCAAACAAATTCTACAGTATCTGATCATGAAGATGAAATTACATGTAGATGCAAAAATATCATGATTACAAAGAATAAATGGGTTGATGCACATGTAGGCATCAGAACAGTTGAGATTCGGGCAGGCCTGCAAACTCTTAGAGCAATGTAGTGCCCTAATTCTTTTCTTAGTGTATATTATGACAGTCAGTCAATCATATCCAGAATGACTGACATTGCGATAACACAATTAGCTGGGTGAATAAGCCAATTATTTCAGAACCACTATAAATTATCTCTTTAAGATTATAAATGTGTTATGAGGCAAAACATGGTCCCATATTTATTTTCATGTACAATGTAGGCCTACTGTACATGTACACACTTCAGCTAAATTATCTGTAGTAATTTTTCACTACAGCTATAGATAATAATTGTTAGATGAAAAACTAATTTTACAATGTACAGTGTATGATAAGATCAAAATTTAGTCAGGCCAGTTAATTTGTCCAAAAAAGGCAAAATTTCCAAATAGCATTTAGAAATCTTTATAAGTTATGTGTACAACAACAATCCCAATATAAATGTATGTTTCAAAGTGGCCATTGATTGGGGATAATGTAATCTAAGGTTGGCTGGTCTAGTGTCGGTTTGGTGGCGGTTTGGCCATTGTGACCAGGCTGAAACTGTCTAAAGAGCTTTGTATTGGGAGACGGATCAATGCTGTGAATAATGAGAGTGTGGATATTACTAATTAAGTTACTTGCTCGTTAATTATCTCATCGACCTGTCAGAAGCAGGCTCTGCTGGATGGACTGGTAATAGGGCAGTGGTCAAACCATGAAAGCCAGTACCTGTAGGCCTACTCTACTACTATATTTTGACAAAAGGAAGCAAACAGAAGTGACATTTCCTGTAATTAAAGAGCAAAATGTACCTGTCAATGATATCAATATAATCTCATGAATACCTTACATGTATCATGGATATTATAACATCTACATCAATGATATCAATATCAGGGCGCGACAAACCCGCTTGCCCGCTTGCCCGGGGCAAGTGAAAACCACGGGCGGGCAAGCAAAATTTTATAACACTTGCCCGATCGGGCAAGCAGTGATTTTCAAAATAAAAATGTAAAAAAGGACATTATCTCAGTACTGACGTGGTAAAATCACAGTATTTCGAGTAATCACAAATCGGGCGAAAAACAGAACAACATATCAAAAGATTACCATGATTTCTTGTTTAGTTAAATCAACTAAAAGAAGTAAATTTCTACGCAACGGACTCCGTTGCGTGGAGGCTGCCATATTGATTGAAAACGTAAACAATTAGCGCTAATTCGCCGATAGATGGCGCTAGATTGCTGCAAAATTAAACCCATCAGCGCGGCGGAGATCGCTGTTGTTGTGCATGTGCAGGCGAGGGCTGTTCTGGGATCCGAGGGGCGCGCTTTACGTCCGTGTGCTGTGTGCGCCGTCGAGTCTCGTGTGTTTTTGTTGATGACGGCGACTAGAGCGCGAGGAAGTCGATCATGGCTCAAAGAAAGATAGGAGATTTTTTTTTTGCGCAACGTCAACGAGCGGGAGAGAAAGACACTCAACCATCAACAACGGAAAAAACAGTGACAACGGACAAAAGACAAGCGGCTGCTCCAGCAATACCAGCGAGCTCGAATGCAGAGAAAAGGCCGCGAGCAGGCAACACTCGAAGGCCTACTCCAACAGCCGCGGCGACGAAAGAAAAAGAGGAAAAAATACGAATTGTGTTTAACATAAATACTGTCTTCAAATGTTATTTATTGACTCGTAATTAGATTAGACCTCCTAGAGGATCTATATTTCCTACAAAAATAAAAAGTCATTAAAAACAAAGAACATAAAAAGAAAATTTGGGCAAGTGGTTTTTTCCTCTCGGGCAAGCCCAAAAAAAATCCACTTGCCCAACAGGGCAAGTGATTTTTTTTTTTTTTTTGTAGAGGCCTGCAATATAATCTCATGAATACCTTACATGTATCATGGATATATAACATCTACATCAATGATATCAATATAATCTCATGAATACCTACATGTATCATGGATATATAACATCTACATCAATGATATCAATATAATCTCATGAATACCTTACATGTATCATGGATATATAACATCTACCTGTCAATGATATCAATATAATCTCATGAATACCTTACATGTATCATGGATATATAACATCTACATGTAGGCCCTATTTGGCCAGGAAGAGAATGACACTAAATAAAATATGAAGACATCTTAAACTCAAAATTGAATGATATGTCACATACTTCCTTTTGCCAAATTTAGCTTCATGGACAAACTGTGCAATATACTAACCCCTCATCGGATGTGATGGACAGACCATATTGATTCTAAAATGATTGATATAGTCTGCCGGCAAATTCATGACCCCAGTGTTACATAATCAATGCACATTATATAAGAAGAATAAGAGATAGAGATCCATACAGGTACATGAACATACCATTGATAGAGCATATTCCACTTTGAAACATACAAGGGTAGGTACCTTTGTAGGCCTGAAAACTATAGGCTAGTAAGGGATGAGTAATTCTTGTACTTTTATTTTGGAATGACATTTTCTTCCTTCCTGTAGAACCCACCACCCCTTTCCTATCTCTGTTTTTATTGTAAATGAGTCTATATGGGGAAATATGATATGCAGGTATCACTGCATGACATAAAAAATAGACATTTGGACCGCCATATTGAAACACAAATTTAAAGCCTCTCTGACACCAACAGACACCCCTTCAAAATTTATGATAATACAGCAATGGCCACAGAGCTTGCGGGGGCTGTGGGGGCTTCAGCCCCCACTTTTTTTTTAGCATACATGTACAAAAAATAAAAAATGACCTTAGATTTGCAATTTTTAGCCTGTTCTGCCCCCCCCCCCACTTTTGGCTCAGCCACTCCATTTAATAAAAAAATGCTCCATGGCCCCTGATCAGGCAGTTGACATGCCCATCTAGGGTCCTATGATATTTTACAAAGCAATATAATACAATGTACATTTTGTAGGCCTACAACACACAAATGTACAGTGACCCCAAAAACTGATACCGGTAATTGACATTGTATAAGTGGGGCTCCTTGACCTCTATTGTAATTGCAGTTTTGGAGCCTTGATGCATGTGAAACCTTTTAATTAATCTATGAATTTATAGCAATAAAACTTGAAATTTATTCAGGGCTCCACTAGGTTTATCTTTTGTTAGTGGGTTGATCATGTTGTAATGTTAAGGACTATGGTTACATTGATGTAACAAGGGCCCCTGTTCTATCGTTTGGAAAATTTGAGCATGGGTCCGTAAAATTTAAGATCTTGTCTGCTATAGCATTGAGCACTGATTTACATGTATGCAAGTAGGGAGGGAGATCATGGGTATAGACAAGGCAAATTTTCAATCTTGAAGCAAAAGCCAAAGTTTCTGCTCACAGATTAAAAAGCCCAAATCAAAATTATTTATGGTTTGCATGAGCTTTACATGACATAGCATTACTCTGACCAACCACTCACAAACAACATACTGCATCTAACCCCAAGGTTGGCCTTGATCTTGCCAAAAATATCAGCTGGTTTGATAGATGGTGTCATGTTCTGCATTGCTCAGCCATGCGTACAGCTCAATGACTCAAAGATGGAGCTAATTTCAACCAGTGACGCCATAGCTGCTACATGTAGACTCACTAGTTTTGTGAAAATAAAAAAATTCAGGAATTTAGTGTCAGTAAATTATTGTAAAAATCACTGTTGTTGATTTAATGTTTTATGAAATGAAGCTTGTTATTATTTCTTTTATATATACATGTAGAAATAGATTTTTACTTTAATAGTTCAGTTTCTTTTTCTCCTTAAAACACAGTGGTCCTGGGCTATGTTTCACTAAGTTATTTTTAAGTTACAAATGACTTTACAAATGACTGAGATCAGTTCTTGCGCTATTAGTGTAGCACCCAAGAACATGTTCCAGTCGTTTGTAACTATAAGAACGACTTGGTATATGACTCCAGTAAATATATGCCTGCAACTTATTTCAAACAGGGAAACAGAATATAATACATTGTATACTGGTAGTGCCCTATGTACATACATGTACATGTGACGAAATACTAGTGAATTGAAAGTACATTGGAGATACTGTCCATAAAATATAATCCTAGCTTTAAGTACATTTACATTGCTTGTTTAGTTTGCTTTTGGAAGTCCCTGACACTTTTACTGTTTAGATTATTGTCAACCCGATCATAGAAATTTCTGTACAATGTTCTTATTTTTAATTTTACATTCATGGACATTGTCAAATGTTAGGCATACATACAATGCACATCTACACGGACCTCAATCATATGACAATTGGAAAGTCATCCAATACTTTTTGTCCCCATAGCTGTACAGTAGTTCATGATTTGCCTACATTGTACAATACATTATGCCCTGCACAGTATGGAGAAAATTATTTTCCCCAACGGAGAGGAAATATCGTTGATGGAAAAGGAATTGTGAAGAGAGTATATTTTCCTGCCTTGCTTAGCTAATTATATTACTTTAACAGTGCAGGGAGGAAGCAGTTATCTCATCGCAATGTTTTAATTAGCTAGTTTACTTTCAAGACCTATGAAATTAGTGCTGAAAATATGATCATGAAGAACCTTGAAATCAAAAAGCCCTTTATTGTAGGTACTGTATTTGATGTAGCCCATGTTTTTCAAGTGAAAACGTTTCCATTTCTTTTCTTATTGAAATTTAAAAGAGCAACAAAAAAAAAAAGAAAAAAAAGACAACAACATACAAACCCTAAAGAGAAGAATCTAATATTTTGAGTGACCAATACAATGTACATAGATCTATAGGCCTACAAATGTACATACATACATGTACACATGATAACCCCTGAAAATCACTCTTAAGTTGACAATGTGCCACTGACTTTGCATTGTAGTTCAAATAGTCCCTGTGGGTCTTTGATTTTTCAAGAAGGCTTAATTTGTTTAAAAGAGCCCTAGGTTCCAAAAAATATGTTGAGATTGATTATCATATGTACGATAATATTAACATGTAAGTGCCGCCCTTCACTTTGAAAGGAGACTACACTTATTAATTATCTAGTGTAATGCATTCCTCTTGCCCTCAGTCTTTAATATCCCTGATTATTTGTGTAGCGATATCGTCGTATGAATGTTAATATAATATCAATAGAAGTGTGTGCATTCATCTATATTACATCTACAGCTCAGGAAAAAATTATTAAACCAAACTCATTTTCTTAAGTGTTTGAGGTGTGTGTTTCTTGCTTTGTGTAGTAAGAAAACATATTAAATACAGACTAACTCTACTTCCTACAGTCTTCACCAATTATATCATAGACATGTGAGTATAGACCTTTCGTTACTAATGCAAATGGCGCTCTTGTTCCAGAACAGAAAATGAGCTTGGTCTAATAATTTTTGCCCGAGCTATAGACGAATTCGGTTTGGGTGCTGTTCTTTTATACAAATTAGCTAACTTGGGGGCTTCCAGTTTGCATAACAAAGGAAAATGTACTTAGACGCAGATATACACGCACCTGGCTCGATGCAAAACCCATTGGAAACCCCCCCCCCCCCTCCCCAGTTATGGTGGGCACGTAGAGGGTTCACTTCAATGAAACGCAGCCCGAATTCGTCTATACATGTACATGTAGCTAGAATATTTGGCATGCATTTTTGTAATGTGAATACTTCTGCCATGGAGGTGGAAACAGAGTAATATACAGTAGAATGTTTAATTCATCTGATTTTATTTCACTGTCTTAAAGGAAACCAGTCAAAAGTTTGACTATTATAACCAACCTTTATAAGCTATTGTCTACCTCATGGGCTGTTGGTCTTGTGGGCCTATTTTGTTTGAAGTCGATCTTGTTGGCCTATTTGACTTGTTGTCAGTCTCGTGGGTTGTACCCGATTGAATACATCTGTCAGGCTCTATCTCACTGGCCATGAGACTAGTTCACAACTACAATGTACATGTTTAGCAACTCAAGTCTCTGGAGTTGCAGAGACTTCTACACAACATTTGCTGAGTCTCCAGGAAGTCGCATGAAATTTGAAAATGCTCACATTTAAAAATGTATACTGTATGTACCGGTAGTTTGTAAAGGACTCGAGCATTGAAATGGGTTTCAGGGATGAATGTCATCATGGTTGTGCCATAGCTCAGCTGGTAGAGTGCCTGTCTAGTAATCAGGAGGTCTCAGGTTTGAATCAAGATGGAACCCCAGTTTCTTTGCTCATTTTTTCACATTATGTATTTCTTGTCAGTTTCCTTCATTGTTTAAATTTAGTTTGTAAAGCACTGCGAAACAAGAGTGTTTTATAAACATGTATAATAAGAAATTTTATTATTATCATATTTGATGTGAATACAGGTCTGACCAGGGAGATACTTTGAGTGATACGTCAGGTGACATCACAGATATGGAGGCAGAACCAGACAGTGACGTGGAGCAGGACTTGGACCAGATGTTAGGAACATGGCTTGGGGAACTAGAAACAATGACAAAGGTTAGTAGATACTTTCATTTTAGAAACAATATTGGCTGGTATTCTTGAAAGGTGACTAAAGTTAGTAGGCCTACTAAATACATATTAAGTAGGCCTTGCTATTCTTGGAGACAATAGCAAGTCCTACAGTACTAAAATACGTTTATATTAGGCCTACTATTTAACTTAGTCACCCTTTGAGAATACTGGCCATTGAATATCTCCTAAAGTTTAATATAATTACCTCATTTCATGACATGATTGTGACAATGCCCTTTTTTCTCTTCTCAAAACTTAAAATATTTTTGGGGGTTACATCATATATTGTTAAAGCACAACAAACCCTTATGAACTGTGTAGTCAGTCATTATATACATTGACCATTAATTTGAATTTCAAAGTTGAACATATCTAACAGTAGTCCTGAAATCTGTTTAACATGCAATAGGAGCTGTAAATATATCTTCAATGAAAAGTGTTTTTGATATATCAAAATCTACATCCCTAATCCCGGCCATGATATTGAATGCACATGCTAGAGGAACTGAATGAGTCCTTGCATATGTATATTATCCTAACCATAACACTTTTGGTATCTATCTGATAGATAGATACAAAATGGCCTTATACATTATCCTCTGAGAGCAAAAAAAAGGCAAATCTCATATATATATATATATACTCTTTAAAAAGTATTAATGCCTATCTGGCCTGTAGTAGACCATATCGTCGGCTTGGAGCCATAAGGGCGCTATTGCAGATCAAGGATGTTCCGTTTGGAGCCAGAAGGGCGCTATCACCATTGACTTTGTACAGTAATAGCGCCCTTATGGCTCTCAACGGAACATCTATAAGATGCAATAGCGCCCTTATGGCTCCCAACAGACGATATGTGACTCATCATATCAAAATAAGACACAAGTACAAGTTGCCAGAAAATAGTCAAAGATTCCAACAAAACGATCTATTTTCTAGGGCTTTCCTCTAATCATTTCTACTCATTTTTTTTTTAAAGAGCACACAAGACACATTGAAAATTCAGAAAATCAAAAAATATTTCCCCCTAAATAAGACAATATTGATTATTTTGCCGATTTCCTCAACATTGTGCTGAATTTGTTCGCCGACTTGTGTCTGATTTCGATGTGATGCATCACATATCTTCTTGTTGCATGAAACCAAGTCATTAAAAAAGTATCATTTTGAACTGATTAATTATGAGTGGTTTATCAAGATAGATTCAGGATTGAGTAGTTATGTTTTCTTTCTTCATATTCATCTACTTTACACACAAATTTTCAGAAAATAAAAGTATTAACATTTATTTAAAATTTTGTCAAATGACGCCGTTGTCAAATTCAATATAAAAATGTCTTCATGTACATAATTTATCAGTATGAACATGATGGCACTTTTAATGTTTTGAATTGTTTCATGTTATGTGCTCCTTGTTGTAATTTGTATTTTATTATTTACATCAATAGAATGATACATGTATTTGCCTACTATGCTATTTCGCTTTACTACCGAAAAACCAACACCAAAAGTTTTGCTCTAATGCCCATACCTCGCTCCTGACCCACCCCCCCCCCCCCAAAGTATTTTGTATTTTGGATTTTATTGTATGCACTGTACCTGGAAATTAAATACATGTATACATAAAAGATTAATAAGACTTATTTTTTGTGATAAAAACCTCTTAACATATCTTATTCTCTTTCAGTCGATTGATGGAGATATAGCAGAGCCTGCAAAATATGCTCCCCTGCCTCCACAGAACCCTACTCTAGACAACTTCAGCTTCTCAGCTTTCCAGCTAGCACGTAAGTCCTCTTTACATCTTTTAAAACAGGTTTCCATGGCTTTTTAATAATCAATAATACTCTGAAAGGTGATATGAAACAGTGCTATTAACAAACTGTCTTGTTAGAGCCAGAAGGGAGTTTGTTCAACATGGCTAGATGTACAAGTAATAATAACATTGTATCACCCTTCTTAATAAACTGATGGAGATCCTTCTTATTCATCCAGTGCACATATGAAAATTTAAGGAAAAAACAAATTGGAAATACAACTCAATGTTGCGGCGTTTTACCAATTATCAATTGGCTCCTTTGGGCCAATGACGAACCCGTTGAAGGAAAGGCCCTTATAATGTCTGAGATTGTGTCTCGAACATTACCTGTCTACACAATTTTAGACATTATAAGGGCCTTTTCTTCAACGGGTTTGTCATTCATCCCAAGAAGCCTCATTGATAATTGGCAAAACGTTGCAACATTTAGTTATATTTCCATTTTTTCCTTAAAATCTTCATACATAATAATCACCCATCTTGCTTTCCAAGATGATAGTCTTTTCATGCTTAACCAATTATCTATTTCAATATTAACATGATTCTTACTGTGCTTTAACTTACCCTTTTCACTTTCTTCAGTATAATCTGTTATACTGAAACCGGTTTCCATTTTTTTTCCTTTCATTTTTCATTAATCATTTTTAGAGAAGATTTTTTTATTTCAATGCAAATATAGCGATGTGGCTGGCTCAATTTATCACCAGGGAAACAGTTTCTTACTCACAAGCCCCCCCCCCCCCATTCAATCTTCATACTTTTCTCTCCTATTGTAGTCTGACTTTCTTTTCCACTATATGATCCTTTTCTCAACCTTTTTTTACCCCCTCATATTTGGGTGAATTGTCACCATTATTTTGTGTTAAAGTTTTTGAGGATCTTGTCTTAAATCAGAAGAAAGATGTAACTGATGTTGAAAGCAATTCTTTCCTAAATGTTTTTTAAAGCAACACATCTGTTTAGCTGAGCTTTGCTAATATTTCACACAGATCCAATTTGTATCCTCATGTCATATCTACCTGGGCAAACCAGGCTGTAATATCATTTAGCTACTTGTACAGGTTTTCTTTTCCGTGTTCATTTGGAGGAGTTTCGCTTCCCGATGTGCAGGAAATGACATCTCAATAGAAAGGATATGCAGGACTTACAGAGTGTACTTGACATAAAATAGCTCTAGGGAGTGTAGAATTGAACAGCTACATAATGTCATAGGCCTACATGTACATGTACATGTTGTTGCAGTGATAGTACAACAGAACATTTTGATTGCTATTGATAATCATAATGGCTATAGGGTCATTTTACATGACTTTACAAAAAATATGCGTCACTTCAAAATATCCTGTAGTTCTCTGTGATACTGGTCCACATATATGCTGCCATTTTGAATACATCTATAAAATGTCATCAACTTGTAAAATGGCTGAGTAGTCTTTCTTTTTTTTTCTTTTTGAAATGAATATTGTAATTGATAATCCTGAGGATAATAGGGCCTGACAGAGTAGTCCTGAGTAGCACACACTGGCTTGCAAAATCAATCACTCAAAATCCAGACCCTGTAATTTTAAAGTTTTAATAGGGTTACATGCACATATATTATTCTTCACACCCCTCCCCGCCCCCCTCAAAAAAAAAAAAAAAGTAATAAGAGCTGAAGTTGGTATACATACAGAAATAATGGTGTATAGGCCTACACATTTTATCAACAATTTGATTTTTTTTCAAGTGCATTACACATTTTAGGCTTGTGTTGTAATTGTTGTCCTTTTCCCTAATGTGACAATGCTCCTTGGTCTGCAAAAGATTGATTATTCTTTTTGATTTGCAAAGTTATTCAAACATATATGTGTGTATGTATATGTATGTACTTTTACTAGATATCCAACATATTTAAAAATAGGAAATTTAGCTAGTATTATTACAGCATTAGTAAACCCTGCACATTGATGTACAAAAAACTAAAAGGGGATGGTTGAAGTACATACATGTATATCTTAAACAGCCTGGAAAATCATGTTGCGCTATATTATATTGAACCAAGGCTTTTAATAACAATAGCAGCCATTCTCTGAGGCTAAATTGAAAAAGAAAACCAATTTCCTCTCAATTTTGGCATCCCCAGCTAGCCATCTAGCCAGCTCTATTTTCAAAATAACTTACCTTCATTGTCTACTGAGACATTAATAGAATATGTATTTTGTTTTAGAAGTCTGGCAAGCTAGTAAGATTTAAAGTTATCTTGAGATTTTCATGGAAGGAAAAAGCAATTGACTAATTTCTTGTTTGCATAAATATTTTTTTGGATGTGATATTTTTACTTGAGGATTTTGGTTTTGCATGTGATTATGATATTAATATATTCTGATTTTTCATTGAGGTCAGTGATCTCTATTGCCTGTACTCCTTGGAAATCTGCCATTTTGTCTTTCTGCTAAAATAATAATTGCTTTGTCTCCTCTATAATCTGTTGGATAGAAACAATCATCTCTGCAGTAGATTAAATAACATTAAGTCTTTTGATTTTCTCAATTTTCACTATGGTTCAAAGAGTCTCACAGTCGCATATTGCCAAAATGGGTGAATACTATAGCCATGCCTTTCAAATGCCTTTGCTTATTGTTCCTTTCAATGTTTGTAAAATTACCAGAGAATATTAGATCTAAGGTCTGAAAATTTAGTTTATACTCTTTTTGATAGGGGCCTGGGTGAGAGTTCAGCAGTTTTTCATCTGGTTGAAAGCTAGAATTTTAGGGATACATCTTTCATGTACATATATGTATGAGTCGCCTACATGAAGTTAATTATTCCCAAAATATCTTCACAATTTATTTTAAAAAATTTATGGAAAAGAGTGGAATGCCCCACTTCCTGTTGTAGAATGGCTAGGGGATACAAATTTCCGAATGACTTTAAAAACTACTGGAACATGTTCTTGGGTGGTATCACATTGTTCATCATTTACATGTAGCACAAGAACTGATTCCTATACATAACTTTATGAACAACATGGTGAAACACCTCCTGATGTAAAATGTACCTGATGTATGCATAAGGAGGGGGAGGAGGAGAAGTTGTTAGCAAATTGGGCAATTAGGCCCAGGACGGGGTAAGCTAATATGGAGGCTTTCCTGTTTCTTAACCATTCCAACCACACGCACGGAAGGACTAAGGTGTTGTGGCATTTCTTCTACGTCATAATAGATTCATCATATATACCAGTCACACCATGAACAAAGTCTTAAACGTTGTCATTCGGTGTGAGGTAATTTTTGGTTGGTCTGATGTTGTTCGTTTTGGTGTAACCAGGGTGCTATTATATGCAGCGTTTATTGCTTGCTACAGATGTGGTGTACCGAAGATTGTTACTGTGATAGTTCCAATGTTTGAAATTGGCTGCACAATCTGTATAGGAATTAAAACAAGCCAGAAAAAAGCTGTGAACCTGTAGGGACTTGAACCTGAAACATCTACTATTATCTGGGTAGGGACAATACCACCAGGCTATATCTGATCCATGAGCTATACATGTCCTGATACATGATTAATTGGAACACAAATGATGTCCTGTTCTTTTAATTCTGACTCAATAATATATAGTCCCTAGAATGATTGTCCGCTATGAATGTTAAAAAAAAGCTTTTTAGGAGAGATTTCTCTTACCCTGGTTCAACAGCTCTCCAGTATGCAAAGTGTTATTCCATCAAGGAATTGTGTGGAGAATGTGCGTGAGAGAAGTATGTACTCCAGCCATATCAACAATCTGTGACTCCCAAATCAAATCTACAAACCAGTCATTAGGGTAAATGGTCAATTCCAAGCTCATTGGTCGATTCCAACACAAACAATGTGACATTTAGGAAGATTGAACAGTACCAAAATATATTTTACTGCTGTTCTTAGGGGGAAATGTCTATTGGTGACACCCACACAGATTTCCTATTTTGTTTTAAAGAATTTTTTGTGTCCATTAACATTCTACTAGGGTATTAGTTTAGACAAACGAATGAAATATATTTGGGAACCTTTAATTTTATTTAAGTTCAAAATCTCTCTAAGTGCCATGTCCATTATGCTGGAATTATTCAAGTGTATAGTTTTAGATTGTCTTATGGTCTTATGGATCGGTCTCACCTGTGTGCCCGGGTTGTATTTTATCTACATTGATCTTTATGGGTGTTTAAACCATTAAACATGTATGAGGATATTGTGTATTCATGGGACAATTTGCTACCTCTTGCATGGTCCCACAAACTGTCTTCTATGTACTGTGGTGTCATCTATTTCCATGATTAGTAGGTCAGTGATTTTTAATGGAGGAGCGTTTAGGGGGTCCTCCTCTCCGTAAAGGACTCCATGGAGGGGAATTCCATTTTGATACAGTCACTAGTCATGACTAGTGCAGTTTATTCAGATACAGTAAATATTGCTCTTTACAAAGATCAAAGTTGTAGGCCTATATAATGGATCAATGTAGACCAAAAGAAATGAATATAACCTTGTCCCCCCCAAAAAAAAACAACAACAACAAACAAACAAACTGTATAAGTGGTTATTTCATGGTGGTTTTATTTTTGTGAATTTTGCGAGTCCATCTTCCCGAAAATTTCCACTTAAAAATAGCGAAATTATCCGCTCACAAATTTCCCAAACTAATTCAAAGTCGCAAAAATATCTGTTCGCTAAAATATTGGCTTATACTGTATAAAATGCTTTTTGAGGTCCCTTTGATGCTATTTATAGAATTACAAGACATTACAGATTTGAGAATTAATATTGAGGCTGGGCAAATTGAGCACTAAGAGAACCCTCCCCCCCCCCCTCTCTTTTGTCAAAATTAAGCTCAATTAGAACAATTTATGTTCCCTTTTGGGTTATGGTCCCCAAACTTAAATGTAAATGGAGGCCTTATGCATACAAAATCAAAAAGAGTATGCTGCAAAATTTAGTGTAAAGATGCAAGTATAGGCATGGGAAGGTATATCCATTGGTTTAGGTTTTCAGGATCTATGCCCGATGATCATGAGGTGTATCTGGAAAACCATGGATGTTGATCAGTGTTTTTATTGAATCATCATCTCCACTTCCAAAGCACTTGATACCAGTGATGCTATCCAATGATGGGCTATTGGTTATCTATGCACAAGTGTAATGAATAACATGCTGGTAGAAGATGAGTTAATGTGGGAGGAAGAGAGATAGAATAAAAGGGGGTGTTTCAGAATAATATAGTGGTTGCAAGGAAAAGAGAGAGAGGAGAAGGAGAGACAAAAGAGAGGGGGAGGGGGGGGGTTGAGAGAGGTAGAAGAGGAATGGGGGATGAGAGGTTGAAAAGTTGAGATCTAATGATATCTCCATCTTTATCTTGTGTATCTGTTGTGGGGGGGGGGGGCGTTGCATGAGAATAATGAGGCAGTTGCAAGGGGAGAGAGGAAGGATGGGGATTTGAAGGTGCTATCCAATGATGCTTCTGTAATTCTTTGTAATGAATAGCATACTGGTAGCAGATGAGGTGATTAATGGGAAGAAGAGAGATAGAAAATGGTGGTTGATTCAGAATAATGGGGCAGTTGCAAGGCAAGGGCAGGCCTAAAAATTCGTGCCGGGTGGCGAGAATCTGTTTGGATTCTCGCAGTGGTGACCCGCGAGAATCTAGATTCTCGCAAATATCGAAGAGTCGGGAATGGTCTGGATTCTCCTCGCAAGGGAGGTCGTGAGTTCGAAACCCGGCGGAGTCATACCAAAGACTTACAAAAATGGTACCTAAAGTTGCCTTTTTACAAGGAGCTTGGGGTAATAATAACATCATGCAGGGCCCGCTGGGAGAACAGTTGTCAGAACTGAAGTGGCTACCCTGGGTAAATAAAACCATATTATTATTATTATTATTATTATTAAGACTTGCGAGAATCTTTTTTTTTTTTCTTGTATACATGCAGTTTCTATTGCAATAAATTTTTTGAAAAAAATTATCTTTCACATTCTCTAAAAATCATCACTGTATATACTAGTATGTTCAAATTTGTTTTTTCAAATGGTTTTATTCAACCAAACAAACAGTCTAAAGACAACAAGAGTAAAATATATACAGTATAAATCAATTATGATATAAAAAGATTTATATAATAATGGAGTTATAATAATATATGAAAGACATATTAATCAATCATGATATGAAATAATACTGTATGTAACAAAGACAGTACTGGCAACAAAAAGTATTGCACATAAATAATGAGCTGTAAAAAGTAAGATGTTATTCTAAAGCAGATTAACAAAATAGCACACATATTAAAAAACATAGTTTAAAATATATAACATTGCCTAGTTCCATGTGCAAAAAAAATGATACCTTAAATGGGAATGGATCATGGTTTCATTTGCAACAAAATTTGTTGTTCAAGTTGTGAAATTTAGGTTCCAAACCATCCATAAACTAATGAGTTATTTGCAATTAAAATATATCAGGTAATACACCTAGTATATGAACTCGCCCTCGGTACAGTTCGCGCTCGTACAGCTCGCCCTAGATTTAGCGTGGGCAAGCTGTCTCATAAATAAGGGCAAATTGTCTCAAAGATCTGTATTTAAGCCATTTTATCCAGATTTTAATATTCCTTTCTTGGATAAAATGCTAATCATTTGAAAACAACTCGCTAAAAAGGCGCTATCGCTCTTGAAACACGTCGCCCTGTTTTTGGAGGGTGAATTGAATTTGTCCGTGGGCGAGTTATGCTTACAGTTCGCATCACGTTGCTATAACTCGCCGTACGTATCGCTTAATTGATATGATTGGTTATATTTTATGTAAACAATGTGTCAACTACCAATCATCGGCTCCGTAACAAAACGTATGTTCTTCATCGAATAATCGACCGGCGCGCACACAGAAATAGATTTACGTACCGTAAGAAAAGTAAATAGTAAGTTTGTTAGTCGCCCATAATTTTATGCTGTCCCTCCGGTGTACCACATGTATTTTTTTGTTAGTTATAGCCGGGTGAGGCCAGATTAAGTTGTGTTTGCGGATAAATCGATCTAAACCAACTTTTTTGTTTGCAATTTGTAAATAAATGTGAAGCCTGTATGCATGTAGATATGGTAATCGTCGATTTTTTTGTTGCCAAATCGTAAATTGAGTGATTGAATTTGAAAACTTCATTTTTTTTTTTGTCAACCTCGACCTTCACCTCACGCGAATCCACTTGGATTCGCGCTGTACGGACCGACGGAATCTCCACGCGAATCGATTCGCGGATCGCGTTTCGCGGATTCGCGTCGAATTTTTAGGTGGGGGGTGGGGGGGGAGCTGAAGGGAGTAGGATGAGGGGTTCTATGAGTTGAAATGATGTGATCCAATCATAGTTCCTTATCTATTTATCTGTGTAAAGAATACCGAACTGGTAGTAGATGAGAGTTTGAGATACATGTAAATAGAGAGAAAGAGGGAGAGAGAGAGAGAGAGAGAGAGAGAATGATCAAGAATTTTAACGCAATAACAATTGGATGGGAAAAACTAAAGAGAGAGAGAGAGAGAGAGAATGTGTGTGAGGGCGGGGGAAAATATAAGATGTACTGCAGAAATTTGTAGCAATATAGAGTGAAAAGGAGATTTTTAAAAATAATACAGAAGAACAGGATAAAGCAAGAAAGAGAATGAGAACGAGAGAGAGAGAGAAGGAAAAAGAAATAGAAAGGAAGTAGGGACAGGCAGAGGCTAGAGAGGAGCGAGTAGAAGAGTAACAAAGAAGACACTCATGGTGTATAGGATTGCAGGGCAGAGGAAGGGGTCAAGTAGAAATGGTGCTGTTGAACTTTAATGGCATTTAATGGCTGCATGGGAGTGATTTTGACTTTAAAAAACACTGCAAAATGCTCTTGCTTTTGGTCAAAGCCTTTTTTTGAAAGCAGGCCTTGAATACAAATAACTCTTTTTACAATATTTTATTGTCAC
Source organism: Paracentrotus lividus (assembly GCA_940671915.1). NCBI lineage: Eukaryota > Metazoa > Echinodermata > Echinoidea > Camarodonta > Echinidae > Paracentrotus > Paracentrotus lividus. The sequence goes on from CALNVZ010000641.1 coordinate 33,183,425, forward strand.
AATGTACGTGGAGGATTAAGGTTTGTCAAGCATGTGATGTTGGTTTATCTTTGCAATGTTTATAAGTTTTGGAAGATTTAAAATCTGTAGTATAGATGGGCACAGGTAGTGTACTTGCATCCACTTGGGACAAAAACATTGAATGGTTCTTAGTACATGTCTCATTTTTTTTGGCCATAATTAGCAAGAATTTTTTGAAGTTTGGCCTCACAGAACTTCATCGGGTTTATCTTCTTGGTGATTGCAAGTGTTGTAGTAAAGATAGACACGGTGTAAACATGTTAACTGACAAGCCAAAATTTATTTCATCAGATAGCCAGAAGTTTCTAAGTTGTGCTTCATGAAACAACTTCTATGGGTTTAACTAAACAACAATACCAAGTTGTAGAAGATTTTAAATCTGTAGTGCAGTTGGATATACCATAGTGTCCTTGCTGGCTGCCAGCGCCATGAAGTTCGAAATGACAAAATCAACTTCTGCAAAAAAGCCTATGGGAAACTAAGTCCATAATTGATTCAGGGAAGAACAATACTATTGTGCTTTCCAGCTGATAAATGTAGGCTCATCTTGACTACTGAAGGTATCGATTACACTCGGTCTTCAGGGCAAGGGGCTACTGACAAAAGATTGTTGCGTTATTAATAATATCAATCGATTTCCATTTTTTCCCTGTACGTACCATTGTTCTAGAATCGTGCTGAAAGATTACAGTTGTATGTTTTTGGAGTTTTGTTTCGTGCAAAAGGTCTACAAAATCACTTTTTATTTGTGTGGTTCTATTGTGCATACTTTTTGTTCAACTTCATACGAAGTCAGTCTTCGGTTCAAAATATGGGCCATAGTGTCTTTGCCTGCTGCAGGGTTGAGTATGTTGATTGGTATGCCTCATTTTCATTTTAGCAAATAACCAGGGACCCCAGGTGGTTTAATATGCTGGTGATTCATCAGTAATGCAGGAGGCCAATCAAATATGTTTTCTGTTGAGCGCTAGAAGGGACTTAACAACTTGCTAATTGCACAGTACGGGTATGACCAGTGTGGCACTGGCGCTTCAAAATTGACAACGCTCTGACAATAGTATGAGCACGTAATATTACGTGGTCCGCAGCCAAGTGGTTAACCAAGTTACGTAGTGTGGTAGATTACATGTAAGTGCATATAACAACCTTTTGGGTTTGTATGCAGACAATAATGTTCATGTCCCATGTATACCATAAAACAAATGTCAAAAAACGGTCTGCAACTCATGTAGTCCGAGATGCTAATCAACTACTGTATACACTGAATATTTTGCGGTGGATACATTTTTGGGAATATTGCAAATTACTGAACGCGAAAATTTTCACTTCCTTATATTCAAAAACTCAACAAAGTGAATGTACGTACAGTAAATTTGTGAAAATATGTTTTCGCAAATTCCCCGTCTTGAAGCAAATTAGCGAAAATATATGGAGGCGAAATATATTGCATATACAGTATAATCTAATGCAGGAGGCAAATCAAATATGCTGTCTGAGTGCTAGAAGGCATTTAAACTATAATGCATTTATAAAGGGCCCAATGTCTACTGAAACTATTCCAAGGTGCATTGTAAAACAAGATGGATGTGTTGAACTACAAGTTTAATTTGCAGAGACAATTAGTTAACATCACAATAATTGAGCAGAAAAGAGGGACTGCATGTGCTCTGAAGGCGAACACTCCAAATGTGACTAGGTGAGATTAATTGTATGACAACCTTCTGGTTCTGTATGCAGAGATATGTTCATGTCCCCAGCATGGCAAAATACATGTCAAGAAATGGTCTGCAGCTCACTTACACATCTGTACAAGTGTACATTTTATCCCTTGCTCAGAGGCAAAAAGACCTTTATTTATTACACCCGTTTTAGCTCTCATCAACGATATTGGGCTATCTACTGAAGATATGGATGTAGTTCAGACTGACATTTTTTATAAAATCAGAGATTTTAGCGGTCTTTCTCCATTTGAATTTATGAATCAGACATGTACCCAGAATTATTTACATAGGGCAAAGATTAAAATGTATCTTGATTGTGTTTTGAAGAGGTGTTTATAGTGTAAGTTTAGAAGATTCCATGACATATGATCTGGTGTTAATTGCACATTACATTTACTAATTGAATGACTACCTTTAACCCTGGACTTAAACTATACCTTAGCCTAAACCTAGCATAAAAACCCTTTTGTAATCCCAATCCTAACCCTATATTTTGGACGAAATAAAGCCCACAACAATTCTTGTTTTTTGCAAATGTCTGTTTCCTTTTATACCATCCAAAGAAAATCCCAAGTGAATTCAATGTTATCAACCCTGTCTTTAGCACCTGCAAATTTTGAGATGCATAGTCCATGTATCAGGGTGACACTACCCCCGGGTGCAGTGTGGCAAATATAGGATCTTATGAAGATGTGGACTTAGTCTTGATAAACTTGACAGCCAGCATGTAGTTAACTATATATATTTTTCAAATCATATTATTTATAGTTTATAGATCTATAGCAAAACAATACTAGATAGATGTTCCATGACAATATAATTATCTGTAATCCAAGGATTTCTTGTCTGATAATATAATTATCTGTAATCCAAGGATTTTTTTGTCTGATTACTTTATTACATACACTACATAATTCTTGGCTGATCTAGTGCCAGATATAAAGTCATATCTGCTTCATGAGAACGCCAAATTAAGGTCATTTGAAGCAATTTAGTGTGCTGATCAATCTTTAGTCATCCAGGGACAATTCTATCTTCTCAAAATATGGACAATCTGTTGAGATTTAGAACAGCATTAATTCCTTCTAACTCTCAACATAGATCTGAAAATACTGAATGAAAGGAAATAAACTTATGACTAGGCGGTGTTGCACTAGCTATAGCTATTTGTGATCCGATGAATTAGCTTGATCAGAGCAGATCTGACTTTGTGGTCAAATCGTGCGCTAATTTGGAGAAAATCCAGAGTCAACTTAGGTGGTTTTTTTTAATATTCGAGCTGGTTTGCGGTTTTAGCATGAAATAGTGCGCTATTTTGCAAGTTGCTGCACTAGCTTGAGCTAAATCTGAAATCGTGCACCTTTGCGTGTATACGCTAACGGTAGTTACCAGTTGCACAATACATATCATCCTTGTTTGTTTAAGGTCAAGTCAGGTCGTTGATGCGAAATTTTTTAAAAAGCTTGAGCTAGTGCAATCCGGTTTCTTTTTTCAGGTTTTGTCCCGATCCACCAATTAGCGTGCTATTTTTTAGTTCGAGCTAGTGCAGCAGCGCCTACTGTGACATTTGGGTTAGACATGTCATTGACATCGACTTTCAGTTTCACTTTGTCTCTGACTTTGACTTTTGGTTTCACTTTGTCTTTAGTTTTTAAAAGTGCAATCTGGTACTTTCAATTAATAATTATTTGGGGTAACCTTAACCCTATTCAGACTGGGGGGGGTCAATTTGACCCCCCCTGTACAAAATCCGCGACTGCCGCACAACCGCTGCGATTCGCGACCCGGCGCTCTATGACTTTTTTCTTTCAAGTGTCTCGCAACTTTTGACACCAAGTTCGAAAAAATCGGACACCCCGTTGTCGCGTTCCGCAACATTATGTAATCGCATGTCAGGCCAAAATTGAACGAAAATCGTCATTTTGCATGCGTTTGTGTACAAAATACTGCTTTTCCTAAATTGCTATAACACTGATAATTGTGCTTTCTGAGCCTTTTGATTGATATTCTGTATATGTCTGTATATTGATAAAGAAAGATTTCTCAAGCATAAAAAGTTACGAAAACAAAGAAATACATAAAGAATAAAAACAATAGAATACATAAGACATTCACAAAACAATACAATACAAAAGAATTAATTTGAAATATCTGAATTTGTCAATTCAATACTGTTGAATTTGCTACTCAGCAACTTTTAGAAAAAATTTGAGCTTCATAACTATGTTTATTAATGAAATATTAATGATTTTAATAAAAAAGCATCTAATTTGCATACATGAGTATGCATAAATTAGCATAAATTAAATATGTGAATCTTTTTGCGAAAAAAATATATCAGCGATACCCTTTACACGTACAGCGACGTTCGTGCGAAATTTCGCAGCGATTGGACCATCCGCGGCCGAGATCTCAGGGGGGGGGGGTCAAATTGACCCCCCCCAGTCAAAATCTCCTCTTGAAAAGCCCAGTCAGAATAGGGTTAAAGGAAATATATAATATGTTTGAAGAAAATCATTAAGGCAGGATCAGCAATCACCAAGAAATGTATATAGAAACATGGCATCTGGAAGAGCTTTGGTACAAAGTACAATGCTGTTACATCACACAGTAATACAAAGTGACTGCTCTTGTCTCCAAGTCAACTTCACGTTTCTCTTCATAAACATCATTTTATCACCACAATTTTAATTAAAAGGAGTTCCCCAGTACAAGCTTGACTCGTAGAGTATCTCCTCTACATCTACTCAAAATTAATGTTGCAATTATTTTGGATTCTTTTCATATATTATGCAAATGTTAACAAATTTGCCATGCGGAAAACATTATATGGCTCGTAACCATATTCTTTGTCTCCAAGCAGTGTGAATGTGTCTGGAGTAGCATATAAGGCTCATGTTCATTTATTATGCAGCAGAGATTTGATGTTCATATTTAATGCATACAAATTGTAATCTATTGATTGAAGTGTTACCACAGACATTCATGTTCGTGTGAAACATGCCTACATAATGTGTACATGTAGATGACACATATAATTTTCTTATAGTGCACCTTATTGGAGAAGACTTAATTTTTGCATTAAAGAAACTTTCCTGAATAAGGCAGGTCCATAATTTGTCAAGAGTTTCCATGTAAAAGAATCGCAAAATGCAAAAGTTTAAGAATCTCTTGCATTATGAACTTTAAAGACTTCGCTCACATAGAGAGCAATATATACAAGCAATATGTAGCTACATTCCGATTAATTCCTGAATATGAATATTTAAAACGGGGCTGCAGCATGTTTTCATGTCTTGCCATTTCATTTGAGCCTGTGCTCATTTGAAGTGTTCACCATCAGTCGTCTCGACAATGTCTTCTTTTACAAATTTTTTTTTACAGCATTTAGGGTTGATAAAATCGGTTGAGGTAAAAATGTTAACAGACCTTAATGAAAGCAAACACATTGTCTTCTGTCAGGACCAAAGGATAAATAATAGCAAAATAAAACAAGTTTAAACTATGAAACTTACAAACACTTCATGGCATACTGCTTGTGTAAATTTAGCTGCCAAAGATGTAGGTTAGTCTAGGCTCCAGGCTGCCAGGAATTGTATGCAAATATCAAAATAATGTCTGTTTTTTTTCAGACTACTTCTTAGTCTCCATCTGTGATGAGTCATCACATGTATCTTCATCCTCACCATCTCCTTCAACTCTGGCGGCCATTTTCATTTCTAAAGTTCTTAAGCCATCAAGCGTTGTTTGCGGTAATTAGCCGGAGGGGGAAGTTAATTTACGGAGGAGCTTTAGCGTGAGATGCTGAGCTCAAGCGCAACCTTGTATGCGTGTGGAGATGTTCAATGTATATCGTCAAAGCTCATACATTCATGTACATTGTAGCTGTGATTTGGGTCCACTGAAGATTTTAAGTAAAGATTCTTGGCAACCTGATCATGCACTTGTAGATTGTAATTATCTCCTGAAATCAAAGATCACATGAATTACACATATTCAAGAATGGGAAAGTCACTGATAAATTCTAGGCTATTTCTATTTTCAGACTCCATAAAATCTCTAAATTTGCATTGCGAGAATGTAAACACCACTTTCATGAAGAAATAAGTGATTCTTTTGTTGCATTTTGTAGTTTTCATTCATCCATACATTTACATTGTGCCAGGTATATGGTTCTCAAATATATTTTGTGAAAGAATTATGGAGAAAAGGTGAAAACAAGATCATACATAATAATTTGAGTACATTTTTTGTTGTTGTTGATGAATGTACTGAAATGTAATGATGTTCTGATATTAAACACAAATATCTTTGTGGCTCCCCCTCCATGCAATTTTCTCTTGTCTTCTCTGTAAATCAAGGGATGTTATCAACTGCATGCTCGTACATGTACTGTTGGTTGTTGAACTCATTTGCAATAGATAAAACAAAATATGCTCCCTCAGATATGTGACCTTCCAATTTAAAACCAGTCATAAAAGTCTGAATTCAAATCGGAAAGACTTTGATCTACAAATCATAACAAACATTACAACTTACTGGTTGTTGAACCCAAGATTTAGTATTATAGTCCTTGTTGAACCATAATACATGCATATGCAATGGATGAATCCATGTGTGCTCTAAAGACTAGAGCATAATCAGAAGTACACATGTAGATGTTAAAGTAGTAGTAGCTAATGTACAACCAGTCTTTGAATACATAGGAAAAGGTCACTTAAGTAAAAAGAGTAAATTAAGAGAGAGATAAGTAGAAATGAAGAGAGAATTGAGGTATGTATTGCACAGGTTTGATACATGTATCTATATGTAATCCCAGATATAAAAACGGTGTTTCTGCTTTAGTGCTTTTCGTTGGCCGGAAAATTATAAATCTTTTTAGATTTATAGCACATCTATTCACCCATTACTCCATGATGATTTCCGTTAAATGAACAATTAAAAGTTATATGGCATTTTACCCACAACGTTGAATGTACTGAAAGTTCTTTAGCTTTAAATCATTTGCAAACATTCCCTCAAACAGGATATACACAGAGGAAATTACTGTACAGTCTATTTCCTGACAAAGAAGCTCACTGTTTTTAACCCTAAACAAATACTACACTCCTTCTTTCCCCTGTACAGGCTAGGCCATTCAGTGATTTGCTAACCAATTGTGCAATTATTGAAAACAATATTATCACTCACCCATTTCCCCATCTCTTGCAGAGGTCAGTTGAAACCCCTTTTCACACACAGAAAATTGTGGTTTATGTCTATATTTAAAAACTGTATACACATAGCTTATCAAAATTCTACTTAATACAACAAAATGTTTTGTACAAAGAGTTTGAGGAAAGTTTGTTAATTCATGTTATTGTCTCTGCCCTGTTCACTCTACAATAATTTCTGATACGATGATCCTTACAGAGTTTGAAATAAACAAAGTATGTGTGTGTGGGTGGGCTGTAAATGCATCCATTTAGAAAAATATAGCAATTCATTGAAGATGAACAGAGCAAAGTATATATGACATTTCAAATGGACTGACCTCATTACTTTATTCAACCTTTCTGCTTTCATATTTTTCCCATGCCATCATAATCAATTTGACATGATTTCTCTAACTTTTTGTAGCAGTAGATCTCTCCTTTCAGGGATATGTCAGTAATATCTTAAAATAAGTTTGTATGTAACAAATGACCAGAGGTAGCAAAACATTTTGTATTTTTATTTGAATCTATATTTCTATTTCTGCATTAAAATTCATCCTTTGATAAACAAGAGTTTTCACTTTAGTGGATATTTACCTTATGTGGAGAAGTATACTTTACATAAAATATGCATCCACCTGAAATATCAGACTCTTTTCCTTTCAGTTAGGGTGGTACATGTATCTCACTTCGAAACTTAGGAGAGTTCTCTGAGACGTCTCCGTGACAATTTTCAAAAACCGTCTCAAAGCAGTTTCAAAGAACCGTCTCAAAGTAGTTTCTGTGACTCATGAAACGTCTCGGAGATGTCTCGGGAAACGTCCTCGCGACGTCTCCGAAATTCGTCTTAAAGTTGTTTCAAAATCCATCTCAGAGTAGTTTCCGCGAAGTGAGATACCACCCTTAGACTCAAAAGCATTCCCAGGTAAATGGCATTGTTCAGTCAATAATAACATTCTTAATCAAGTTAAATTCTTGGCTGTTTATTTTCCCTCCAGAACATTAGTGTACGACACCATGGATGTAATAATGATACAAACATCACAATTCAATAATTTATAAAATCAAACCTCCACAAAGTTATTTAATTCCTTTAAAAATCATATCATTTTATACACAATTCACATCTTCTGTCCCTTGTTTAAAAACTGGATAATTCATGGATAATTCTTTACTAAGATTGAGTTCCAGGTCAGTCTCATTCCCTAGAGGTCAAACGAGAAGGAAAGGTCAAGCTAATTAGCATATCCTTGACCTTTTGTTTTAATACACTGACTACCAGCTCTTATCGGAAAGTAGGATGGATGTTTTGTTTCCACTTTCAAAATAAAAAACTATCAAACTATAATGCCACTTAATTAAAGCATTGACAATTTTTATGCTTTGATTGACATATTTATTGGCAAGGAGGATGATTTATAACACCAGAAATTTATTCAAATTTGTCAGTGATACTTACACTTCCTTCTTATATGTTCTGTCTAACTTACAGCCTTTTAATTACAAAAAAAAAATTGCTGAAACACCACTGAAGCTTAGATGCAGTTACTGTGTATGTGATATTATGTCGGTGGTTTTATTTTCCCAAATTTCGCAAATTTTCCTTGCAAAATTTTTTACTTCAGTATATGTATATTTCTAGAATGGAAACATCTCAAAAATCGCTCTTGCGAATTTCCCTACGTACATGTAGATTTGGATAGTCAAAATTTCAAAAATATCTTTATAAACTATGCAAATTTTTTATGAATGTTAGCTCGCCCAAAGCAAGTGGTTTTTCTATTTATTGCTGATTGATGAGAGAGCATGCTCTTTCTGTACTTTCCGATAGCACCCACAACATTTGCATGCCAATTTTCATTGCCACCGTAGATTGCGTGCTGTTTTTCAATCAGATCTAAACACTGCAAATATTGATTGCATTTTGTGAGCTGCAGAATTCATATGAGAAATTTGCAAGAAGACTTGCAATTGAGAGGCTATTGACTTTATGTTTGGTATTTGCACAAAGTGGTTTCATTAGAAACAGCACGGTAATCATGGTTTAACAGGGCCCCTGAAAAACAATGTAATATCACTGATTATTATGGGGCCACCCTGTATAAATAAACAGAATAAATAAATGAATAAATGTGTTTTTAAATGCATTGATGATTGTTAGAATGGCAACAGGTATATATCTTCTTCCAGGCTCATGTAAAGCAGGCATCAATGTAATAGAAACATATAGGCCTATATATCCTTTCTCATGTGAGTAATACTACATGTATTATATGAATTTCAACTAAATGGAATATGTAATAAATGTTACATAATACATTTAATGGTCCTTGTGAGACTAATTGTGTCTGCCTACTCCAAGGAATCATTCATTAGAACTGCATGAAGGCGACTGAATAAGATTAAGCAAGGTTGAAATAATTTGTGAGTCATCATCGTTACTTACATTTCTCTTTAGAATTTCCAATTGATTCTTTTGATTACTTGTACAAGATGTAATTGAAAGAATGGAAATGAGTGAATCATTAATATGGCATCTTAGCATTGTTTGATTGTATGATAGATGGAAAATGCTACATTCATTGAGAATAGAAATAAGATTTATTTTTTGCTTAGTTTTGTTTTATATTCCTTGATATAATTATATTAAAAATAGAATTATGTTTGCTAATCCAAGGAGCAATATGAGAACATGGACCAAGGTAATGGAATACGGGTTATAATGGCTGCAAACTATAGCCAAGTACCTTTAATAATCTAGATGTCAGCATGTCTACCAGGTTATATATACAGGTGTGTTGTTGAAACATGAGGCATCTCAGACCCCTTTCACACCAAAAAATGAATCCTGTGTACATGTAGCCATAATAGAGTATCAGGACAACTTCCCTATGGACAATTATCCCCAGGACAACTACCCCCAGAAACAGGTTTACGGTTAGGCATAGAGTTAAGGGGTAAATTTTTGGCAGGGGAGGGGGGTGTTTGTCTGGGGGTAATAGATGATTTCATAATTTTAAAAAATCTTTACAAAAGTACAAAGGATACAGTGCTGACTACATGTACTATTGCAAAGGCTCTAGCATATATATAAATATATACCTTTGAAAGCTCTTTCATGGGATTTCTTCCTACATGGTTTTACTTCTCTTTGGGTAAAGTGTGGCACATGTAGATTTGAACCCAGTACCTTGAGACACAGTCTGGTTTACTTACACCACAAATCCTATACCTCAATGATTCTTTACAGTATTCATATAAAACATTATTTTTGAAGCCTTGGTTATATCGAGTCTGAATGCATTACAGGATGAAATCTACTATCTCACCTCGACTGGACATTTATCAAGTGTGGCAACTGTATAAGATAATTTCAAAGCTATGCAGTGAGTAAATATACAATGTAGGTAGGCCTATGCAAGTGACATTTCAGAGACCGACAGTCGTATCTTTGTACAGTGCTTTTTGAAAGCTAAATGTACCATACAGCAGGACTCAATACACATGAGCCCTTAAATTTTAATTCTGAAACCACCTAGTTGCAAAAAGAACTCCCCAAAACAATCAATTAAATTACAATTTATTAAAAAAGTAAGGCTCTAAGCACAAGAAACCCTAATAATATGGTTGAGACCATCTATGAAAAAAGGTTAGTATGAACCATGGTTATACCCATATTGTAGGTGCTATGTTTTTAATTCCTCAACAGAATTTATTTGTTTATGTACATGTTTAGGGGAGCTTGTATTCCTTGAAATATTATACCCACAATATAAATCCCATTGAGTAATTCAAGTTATCGTATACACCCTGGCTGGCCACTGGTTTACATGTTGTAAGTCACAGCAGGGAATTTGTAATGGGAGCGAGACATCACTTGTTTTATCTCCACTGCCCATGTGTACAGGTGTACACAAGCAACTTGAACTTTGAATAGTCTTTGTGATCAGACCCTTGTCATTGGATACTGAGGAAAGACAATAATCAGACATATTTTAAAACCAGATGCTTTTGCACATCCTAATTTGTTGTCCTGGGTGGTGTTTTACCAAGTTGTTCTTACAGTTGCAAAAGACTGGAACGTGTTCTTGACTGCTGTACTAATCACATGTTTTGTAGTTTAGTGCAAGAACTGATCACCAGTCGTTCATGAAGTTATTCATAACTTAGAATGATGTGGTGAAATACCACCCTCATCGTGAAAAATTTATGGAAAAAAACTGTTAAAAAAACATAAAAAAGGAGTTTTCAATATTTAAGGTCTTTAATTTCTTGGACTTTGACTGTATTGGTTAAATGCCACATACATGATATAGGAAATTGCCAGGTCTGAAACTCCTGAGAATAATCTTAAACTCAACCATGGCTCATGCCATGTGACTTTCACTTCCTTGACCCCATGTAACCTTTGACCTGTGAGGTCAACAAGACTCTTCCTGTTGTTAAGAAACTACTCTGGTAGTGCCACAGACAAAAGATAGATTAGATGCAATTTCAATTGAATTTCAAATAGATGTCTGAGTATAAATCAAAATCGGACTGCAGCTGTGCCAGCTAAAATAGCAAAGATAATATTTCCCCCTGCACAAATATGCTATTTCATGAATGTGATGAGACAGGCTTCATGATTGGCCAACTGACTTCACCATCTTTCCTGGTATGATTGGATTGATTTGTTTTTCTTCAAATTAACGTGCTTTGATTTGCAATGACGGAGAAGATTGAGTTATGGATCAAGTTTTGAATTGAAGGAAGGTATAGGTGTTCAGGAGAGATTGTGAGTCTGAGAAAACATTGCTTTCTCAAATTCTGTCTAGTCACAGAATTTGAAGCTATCTAGATGTTTATGTTAACTTTTAAATATTAATCAACCATATTATACATATAGTGCATGCCTGGAGTTGAAATATACTGTAATATTTGCATCAATAGATTTAGAATATTCTCAAGTGAATTATATGTCATCGAGGCTTGGCGCGAGTTGACATATAATTCAAGTGAGAAATCTTTAATTTATGGTGCTCATGTTATGGATATTGACGGCAATATTGCAGTGTATTACTGCATTATATAAGATAGGAAACGGATTGTGGGAATTGACTATCTTATTTAAAAAAAGAATTTTTTTTAATTGGTGACCTTACACTTTGCTAAACGTTTGCCTGAACAGGATAACAACTAAAGATGAATTCTAATTTACTCTACATGACCTTTAATATAATAGTACACATAATGACCATTCAGATTATGTACATCTTTAATAGAAGTTGCTCTTAGAAATCTTGCAGATTGCTTAAGTTTGTTGACATAGCACAATTATATGTAGATTCCATGGATTCTATCCAGATACTTCAGCAACAAAAAAGCTTATCTGAGTGTTTTGGAAGTAACATCCAAAGAGACAAAGCCCGTTCCCACTCAGAAGGTAAACTCGGTTAGTTGCACTTGACGTATAGTGTAAAAAGTGGTGTGACGTAAAATTGGACGTGATATTGAGTTCTCAAACTAATATCAAGCCTACCTATTAGGTTTTAATTTCAGCAACTTTAGCTAACGACTTTGCGTACACGCCGATGACGTGTGAAACGTGATATTGCGTGTGTGTGTGTTAGTGATGCCAAAAAGCAGGTCCCCATATTATTGACCAACTGACAATATTTTTTTACGGGGTCGTTGGAATCGCCATGCGGGTAACAAGAAGATGTTCTTAATCATAACATCTTATTGATGGGGCTAAATATATAATGGTGTTTTAAATTTCATGGACTGTTTTTTCTTGAGAGCAGGATGAGCATTACATTAAGATGAGATTTGTATTTCCCCATGTCTACATCTTCATAAGATCATCTTGGCCCTTATTTTTTTCCCTACATTTCATTCTAATTCACTACGTAACGGCCCCTTCTGCCACAGCTTTACCAACCTACCCAAATAAATTACTTTGCCAAAAGTCACTGATAGTATCTGTACCCCACTATACATTTGAACCTCATAACTACATGACTGCCCCCTCCTACATGTACACCTCTCCTACGCCTCCACCCTAAATATCTTATCCTATGTCAAATGATATTATCTGTGACCCTGATATTTTCTTCCCCCCCCCCCCTGCCACAGTCCACTTGCATTCTAGGCTTACCTGATATTTAATCCCGCCCCAAATAATCCATGATGAAACATGACAGCTCCAATTGATCGTTAGACAACTCAAGGCTTGAAAGGTGAGGCCGAGATGTTCTAGTGCCCTGTAATATAGTTACAATCAATTGAATCTGGGTAGACTCATTTTGAGTGCAGCTACAATCGGGATAAAGATTAGGCTTAAGATGAGTGTTAGGGTTAGGATTGGGATTCTTAACCTTTGGGCACTGTGCAAATGACTGTAAATTTCGGTTGTCTTCAGTTTTAAAAAAAGATAGTAAACTGGGCAGCAGTGAACCTATTTGATACTCTGCCCACCATTTATTGATCCAGCATGCATTGGCCAATACAATTCTATGTATAAGCTCATGCTGGATCCACTATTGTCCACATAGTGCAAAATCTGCATATTATACAAAAAGTGATCCAATGGTACATACATGTAGTACATTCATTACACTTTGAGAAGAGAGGTTAAAGGGACTCATAATTGATAAAACATGGGGAAATCATCTTATCTCGGATGAAATAATAACATGACAGAGGGGTGTTACATAATCTTTAGCGATAACGAGTCTCGTCAGGGAAGAGATTTAATCCTTTATGGCTAGACTATCAAACCAGGATTCCGAAGTAAATCTGACCTATTTGAAATAGAGCATTATACAAGTCCTCTGTTTGAATTTATACGATAAGACCTGTTGAGAGTCTATAAACTAAGGATTGTTGAGGGATCGAGAACTCGACATTATGGACTGACTGAATTCGGTCAACTTCGTCATTTTCGTACTGTAAGAATGTTAATCCCCAGTAGCCCGACCCATGCGTAAGCCTCACTGTCGATTGTGTACAAGTCAATGGAGCTCAAGAAAAACGCGCATTCCCCACGATCTCCGACTTTCAATCCCCTTTAAGGGTTCAGATCCTGGTCGTTGTGTCTGTTGGAAGGCATCAATTTACATTTTCTACACTCTGTCAGGGTTTACATTGATACCTACATGTAGTACTGTATTCGCTGTTTTTCTCTCGCGATTAATTTTTCGCGTTGAGCGGCCTCAAAGAATGTTTACAGGTTCTTGAATTCGCGCTGCATTTTAATAAGCACGGATTTGAATGCACCCAAAAAAGCATGCTCATATATTCGCGCCTGCCGATCTTCTTTGCGAAATCCGCAAAAATTAATGTACCACGAATATTTCCACGATAACAGTATGCTTTAGAGCTAATTAAATTGGCTGGACTCAGCTTTGTGTGATGATACATGTAATTAAATTGGCTTGATGAGCATTATGAGAATCAGCCAAAGGATATTCATTTCAAATCTTGCTGAACCATCACTCAAAAATAAAAACTTCACCCCATAATTATATCTTTAAGAAAATATTCATCTTGATTTAATTGTAGATAAATTTGCACTCTTATTTCCCCCTTTTTAGAAAATAAATCATAGTGCACAATCACTGAATAACAGTGTAATTGTGTTTCATTATTTGTGCTGGAATTGCCAGACATCTTAGCGTTAATCTCTGAAATCAGAGTTTCTGCCTGGATTTAAAAACTGAACAAGTTTGCAATACTTTTTTTGTTCACAGTCGAGCATGAAAACAACAGGTCTGACTAGATATTTTGTATGCCTCCGTCACCGAAGGTGGTGCCGGAGGCATTATGTTTTCTGGTTGTCCATCCGTCCGTACCTCCCATTTGATCGTTATCACGATATCTCAAGAAGCACTTGAGATACCAACTTTAAACTTAGTGATTGTATGTATCACCACAGGAAGTTGATCTCATTAGATTTTTGAGTATGTACCTAGGTCAAATGTCAAGGTCACAGAGGCCAAATTGTGAAATTTCATATATTGAGTTTGTTATCGCGATATCTCGAGAACAAGTTGAGATATGAGCTTCAAACTTAGTGGAAGTATTTATAGCCAGAGGAAGATGGTTTGATCCCATTATGGAGTACCTAGGTCAAAGGTCGAGGGTCACAGAGGGAGGAAGGGACAATGATCTGATAAAATTTGGGGACACAAGGTCAAAGTTCTGGAAAAGAAAAATGAATTGGTGAATGTACCATACATTTCTGATCTGGCAATGGCAGAGGCATATATTTCGACCGCGCCCAGTCAAGGATTCGTTTTGTTTGCTTTCAAATTGCAAAACTTTAAAAACCATTTAATATGAGGATTTTGATGCCTGAAAGAAACCACAACCAGGTATTTATTACACACCAAATGCCACAGAATCTCATTGACTGTATTACATGTGAATTAGGATGGGAGGATGCTTAGAAAATCTTTCAATGTTGGGAGTGTAGGGTGTTGGGGATAGTAGGAAATCTTTCAATGTTGGGAGTGTAGGGTGTTGGGGAAAGCAGGAAATCTTTCAATGTTGGGAGTGCAGGGTGTTGGGGATAGCGGGAAATCTTTCAATGTTGGGAGTGTAGGGTGTTGGGGGATAGCAGAAATCTCTCAATGTTGGAGTGTATGGGTGTTGGATAGCAGGCAATCTCTCAATTTGGGAGATCAGGGTGTTGGGGATAGCAGGAAATCTTTCAATGTTGGGAGTGCAGGGTGTTGGCGGGGATAGCATGAAATCTTTCAATGTTGGGAGCGCAGGTGTTGGGAATAAGCAGGGCAATCTCTCATTTGGGATTAGGGTGTTGGGATAGCAGGAAATCTTTCAATGTGGGAGTGAGGGTGTTGGGATAGCAGGAAATCTCTAATGTTGGAGTGTAGGGTGTTGGGAAGTAGGAAATCTTTCAATGTTGGGAGTGAAGGTGTTGGGGATAGCGGAAATCTTCTCAATGTTGGGAGTTGGGGTGTTGGGGATGAGCGAAATTTCGTATGTTGGGTGTAGGGTGTTGGGATAGCAGGAAATCTTCAATGTTGGGAGTGTAGGGTGTTTGGGGATACAGGAAATCTTCCCAATGTTGGGAGTGTAGGGTGTTGGGGAAAGTAGGAAATTTTTCATGTGTTGGAGTGTTAGGATGTTGGGGATAGAGGAAATCTCTTCAATGTTGGGAGTGAGGGTGTTAGGGAAAGCAGGAATATCTTTCAATGTTGGGAGTGTAGGTGTTGGGGATAGCAGGAATCTTCAATGTTGGGAGTGCAGGGTGTTGGGGATAGCAGGAAATCTTTCAATGTTGGGAGTGCAGGGTGTTGGGGATAGGAGAATCTTTCAATGTTGGAGTATGGGTGTGCAGGGAAGCAGGGCATATTCTTCATGTTGGAGTGCAGGTGTGCGGGATAGCAGGAAATCTCTCAATGTTGGGAGTGAAGGGTGTTGGGATAGCAGGAATTCCTCAATGTTGGAGTCAGGGTGTTGGGGATAGAGGAATCTCTCAATGTTGGAGTGAGGGTGTTGGGATACGGAATTTCAATGTTGGAGTGCGGGTGTTGGGATAGCAGGAAATCTCTCAATGGTGGGAGTGCAGGTGTTGGGATAGCAGGGAATCTTCCAATGTTGGAGTGCAGGGTGTTGGATAGCAGGAATCTCTCATGTTGGGAGTGCAGGGTGTTGGGGATAGCAGGAAATCTTTCAATGTTGGAGTGCAGGGTGTTGGGGATAGCAGGAAATCTCTCAATGTTGGGAGTGCAGGGTGTTGGGGATAGCAGGAATCTTTCAATGTTGGGAGTGCAGGGTGTGGGGATATTAGGAAATCTTCAATGTTGGGAGTTGTAGGGTGTTGGGGATAGCAGGAAATCTTTCAATGTTGGGAGTGCAGGGTGTTGGGGATAGCAGGAATCTTTCATGTTGGAGTGTAGGGTGGATAGCAGGAAATCTCTCATGTTGGGAGTGTGGTGTTAGGATAGCAGGGAAATCTCTCAATGTTGGAGTGCAGGGGGTGTTGGGGATGGCAGGAAATCTTTCAATGTTGGGGAGTGGTTAGGGTGTTGGGGATAGCAGGAAATTCTTCAATGTTGGGAGTGTAGGGTGTGGAAAGCCAGGAAATCTCTCAATGTTGGGAGTGCAGTGGTGTTGAATAGCAGGAAATCTTCCAATGTGTGGGAGTGTCAGGGTGTTGGGATAGAGGAAATCTCTCAATGTTGGGAGTGGAGTGATTGTGCCAGGAAACAGAATCTTTCAATGTGCTGCAGGGTGTTTGGGGAAAGCCAGGAAATCTCTTCAATGTTGGGAGTGTAGGGTGTTGGGGATAGCAGGAAATCTTTCAATATTGGGAGTGTTAGGGTTTGGGGAAAGTGGGAATCTTTCAATGTTGGAGTGTAGGTGTTGGGGATAGCAAGGAATCTCAATGTTGGGAGTTAGGGTGTTGGGGATAGCAGGAAATCTTTCAATGTTGGGAGTGTAGGTGTTGGTGGAAAGCGAGAAATCTTTTCAATGTTGGGAGTGTAGGGTGTTGGGGAAAGTAGGAAATCTTTCAATGTTGGGAGTGTAGGGTGTTGGGGATAGCAGGAAATCTCTCATGTTGGGAGTGTAGGGTGTTTGGGTTATAGCAGGAAATCTTTCAATGTTGGGAGTGTAGGGTGTTGGGGATAGCAGGAATCTCTTCAATTGGGAGTGTAGGTGTTGGGATAGCAGGGCAATCTCTCAATGTTGGGAGTGTAGGGAGTTGGGGAAGTGGAAATCTTTCAATGTTGTCAAGTGCAGGGTGTTGGGGAATAGCAGGAAATCTCTCAATGTTGGGAGTTCAGGGTGTTGGGGATAGCAGGAAATTTCTCAATGTTTGGGAGTGTAGGGTGTTGGGGAAAGTGGGAAATCTTTCAATGTGTCAAGTGTAGGGTGTTGGGGATAGCAGGAATCTTTCAATGTTGGGAGTGTAGGGTGTTGGGGAAGCAAAGAAATCTCTCAATGTTGGGAGTGCAGGGTGTTGGGGAAAGTGGGAAATCTTTCAATGTAGTTGTAGTGAGGGTGTTGGGATAGCAGGAAATCTTTCAATGTTGGGAGTGTAGGGTGTTGGGGATAGCAGGAAATCTTTCAGTGTTGGGAGTGTAGGGTGTTGGGGATAGCAGGAAATCTTTCAATTGTTGGGAGTGCAGGGTGTGGGGATAGCAGGAAATCTTTCAGTGTTGGGAGTGTAGGGTGTTGGGATAGCAGGAAATCTTTCAATGTTGGGAGTGCAGGTGTTGGGGATAGTAGGAAATCTTTCAGTGTGGAGTGTAGGGTGTTGGGATAGCAGGAAATCTCTCAATGTTGGATTGTAGGGTGTTGGGGATAGCAGGAATCTTTCAAATGTTGGAGTTGCAGGGTGTTGGGGATAGCAGGAAATCTTTCAGTGTTGGGAGTGCAGGGTGTTGGGGATAGCAGGAAATCTTTCAGTGTTGGGAGTGCAGGGTGTTGGGGATAGCAGGAAATCTTCCAATGTTGGGAATGGTGAAACTATGTACAATGTATTTGCCTCTCATCAAAATTAAAATTAATGAAAATGCTTATTACGTATTATGTATAGGCTAATCCATGATGTCGGCCTATGTTTCTCATAGTTTTTTTATTAATTGATTTGATTAATGAATAAGTTTACATTCTGCAAATGTAATAAAAAAATAATACCAATAATTCTAATGTGGTACTTTTATTTTTTTAGAAAAAAGCATTGTTTTCAAAACCCTAATTTGTGTCATCATAATTATCTTTAAATGCGTGACTAAATAAGGCATAATTTGTTGTTTGTCCTTAAAATTAATATGCTAATGAAAGTTGTCTATCATATCTCTGACGTGTGGATTTAACAAGCGTGAATAGACAAATGAATATCTATAAATAATGTTACCCAATGTAAAGATTTAGAGGCTTTCAAAACTTCCTGCACTTCAATCATTATTATAATCTGCTGAGAGAGAAACAATTAGCTGTGTGATTTGTTTTGCAAACTATCACTCTGATCAAAGAATATATAGTGGGGAAGAAGTTTTGCTCCGAGCACTAGGTGTAGTCCAACAGATTCGATAGAGCGAATGAGCGGCTCAAATTTTTGTACAGTCTACATGCGTATTGCATGTGAAAACAGATTTTTTTTTTTTTTCCTGCGTCATATTTCATATATCATTCTACCTTTTTTAATTCTTGATTTTTGGATGAGAGCAAGGTTGCGAGGTTCGATATACATCCTCATAACCTTGATTTCCCAGAAAATCTACCAAAAAAAGTCAGTGCCTATGTCTCCTTTTGAGAATTGTAGCCGCAATATGTTTTAAACGTAAAACAACAATTCTCAAAATGGATGATTTTCCCCTTTTATTTTCTTGAAAAGATTGGAAATGTAGATTTTATCAAATTTAAATAATTTTTCTATTATAATAATGCATTTTAAACTCATGACGACCCCCCCAAAAGTCAGTGCCTATGCCTCCTTTGGGCATGAAAAGTTGCCCTCCAATGGGTTTAGCACGTAGGAGCCTATACATACAGAATATTTTAAAGTGACTCAGATTCCCTTTATATTTTGTTGTAGTGATTGGAAATGTAGGTTCTATCAAATTTAAATAAATTGTCTTACAAAAGCAAACATTTTAAACTCTTGAAGACCCTCCCCCCCCTTTATGGCATGAACATGCCTATGTTTAACACGTAAAACACATGTTTTTGAAATGGATAATATTCACCTTTTCTTTCATTGAAACAATTGGAAATGTAGATTTTATGAAATTTTGATAAATTTCCTTATATAATCAATCATTCTAACACTTAACGACCTAACAAAAAGTCAGTGCCTATGTATTACTTTTTAGGTTTTCACATAAAAATTATCATCATCTGCAGTTCAACACGTGCAATTCCTCGGCACATGCGCTAGACTGATTGCATAATACATGTATGACTTCCAATACTACACCGTTTTACGTGCATACAGGCGAACTGGCACCTCTCCGTTATATTCTCTCTGGTCTGATTTCACTTTGATTTATTCCATACACTATCACTCATTTAAAATGAATACTTTCGGTTTGACTTGTGTTGTATGATTTATATGTGTGATTTGGCACACCAATTGATGATTTACATTTGTTAGAATTGTTGAACTCATCTTAATGTGTGTGTTCTTGTGTGCTCTTGCCATAAACCATGAAACTTTGTGTGTAGACATGCAAAGAGCTCATAATTACTCATCTTAAGATCTGTAAACAAATAAATATTAAAAAGTTTGAAACAAAATTATATTAGTAAATATACAAACAAATGAAATAGAGTAAACCACATTGGCCTTTGGCACATTGGCCTATTTCAGACCTACATCTTTTTTCTTTCTTTTTTTAGTATTTAATTTAGGTGGAAATCTTCTCTTTTTTAGTATGCTTGACAAATTGATATGGTACATGTACTTATTTGGAATTATTTATTTCCCCTTTTTATATTTTCTTTTTTTAAATTCAGAATAGAGGTTACCTGTATATATGGTGCATACTAGTTACCATTTTGGAATATCTCAATTATCATCATCATCATCATGAAGGGAATAAAGACAGCTTTTAAAAAAAAGGAAACAAACTTGGAATTCTTTTGTTTCTCTCCAAATTTGACAGTAAAATAAACACCCAAAACATTTCAATTCCATTTCTATCACTTCCTAGTGTATAAAGTAATGTAGTGGCAACAGTTGATTTCACCATACCCTGAGTTGGGTGGAGATGTTTATGGTTGAAAGATGTAAATTGGTCATAATTCTGCGAAGACAGCTTTAGAAACTCGGGGGAACTCTTGATATTACATTCTATTATTAGTACAGGCTAGGATAAGTACTAGGATGCCACATGTATGTCACCAAATAAGGATGCTGTTGCATTTATGGAGGTAATATGGAAATGTATTCCTATGTTTCTGGAATGATATGTCCCAACAGTATTTGTCTCAGTGATACTTCAATACTTTACTGTTTGGGAAATTGATTTGTTTGTTTGCTCATTGTGGAGAAATGGATATTTATTCTTACGTTCCTGGAATTGTTTTTAGGTATATTTTTAGTTTTATTTGAAATGTCTTCTTCTGTTTGTGTCATAGACTTGTTTGCTCGTTCATTGAATGAGAAATACATTGAAAATATATCCCTTTCTTTCTTTAGCAGTTTCTCCCAGTAGTATTACAAATGTCTTGGCTATTTCTAAAATATACTTCCATTTGCATAATCAGGGGAAGGAAATCATTGCTGCCTTGGATAAACATTTGTATTTAAATAGTTTAATTTCTCAAGCAGTATGTTGTAATTCTATCTTTTCAGGTGAACATTTTTTTTTCTCTTCATGATTTTGCATGTATGGGTCACTTTCTTTAGCAGTATTGAGAAGCTTTTATACTTGGTGCAAATTATCTCTAAAATGCAATGCTATTAGATTATATATTCATTCATGAAGATTTAATGCTTTTTCATATTTGTATGGACATACAAATTCACCATTTTCATTTTCTATTCATTAACATAATGGCTTATTCATTTTTATTAACATTTTGTTTTAATTTTTACTATTATTGTATATAAGCAACTTAGATATTATCTTTTACATTGGTTAAATCAGACTCAACAGAAATATATCGTCTGTTGGGAGCCATAAGGGCGTTATTGCATCTTATAGATGTTCCGTTGAGAGCCAGAAGGGCGCTATTACTGTACAAAGTCAATGGTAATAGCGCCCTTCTAGCTCCAAACGGAACATCCTTGATCTGCAATAGCGCCCTTCTGGCTCCAAGCCGACGATATGTTTCATTCATCTTCATTTTATAAAAATCAATAATTATAGTTAATCATCCTAGTTGCTCTTTAACACAATGTACTCATTTGCCTACAGTGTGTATACTGCAATTTTTATTTAGGTATTTTAAAATACATCACTGTTTCATATTTTTAGGTGACATTTTACTTTTCAGTTATGATTTTGTTTTATGATTTGCCTATGATTTTTAGTTTTTACACATCACATTTTGTCAATTGAACACCAGATGAAATTTGTAAGATCATAACAAAAATCTCGAATTTATAAACTCAATTTCATAGGAGAGGTGCAGCATTTCTTTAATTCATGAGAGAAAATGCTTTATTTTAATTATTTCTATAGTTGAATGAGCCTAAGAATGTCCTTTCATTGAGGACTAAATATGATAAAATGTGGGTCGTGGGTTCAATCCCCAGCCGCATTATACCAAAAGACGTTTAAAAAAATGGTAGATGCTGCTTCCCTGTTTGGCGTTCAACAAAAAGGGGATAGAGCAACGTCCATCTGGCGCTGCTCAGCGGCTGCCGGACCCATGAAAAAAGGCGCAAAAAGAATTTTCCTTCACCTTTTATTAGACAATAAAATTTGGAACGTGTTTTTGTTTTTTGTTTTTTTTAATACATTTACATTGGCTGTGGGAAGAAACTTTTTTTTGCACCCCATAGATCTTTCATGATCAAAGTTCATCTCGTGTTCAATTGACCAATTATTAATTATTCTAACAACTATTATATTTTGTTTTCATCACCGATTATGATTTTGGGCTTTCACTTTCACACATTTTATTTCCAACTTTTCAGCATTTGGCATTGGTACTACAACAGCAGACAGTAACACATTAGAAGGTAATGGTGATATGTGTATATGTTGGTAATGTGTCTTGTCCCTGAATGCTCTTCCAAAAACTTTGAGTTACCCCCCCCCCTACTTCCACCTCCCCTCCCCTCTCCCCTTCCCTCTCCCCTTGTCCCTCACCTCATCCTACCCCCTCCCAATAACACATTTGAAGGTAATGTTAAAGGGGAAATCATTACCTAAATTAGTTGTTCAAAAGCAGACAAATTAGAAGAACAGATTTAAAAAAAGTTTGAAGAAAATCGTACTACTAATAAAAAAAAGTTATTAATTTCTTTACGATGCACAAAAATCTGATCACTATACCAAATTGGCAACAGCTGTGATGTCATAGGTGCACTACTTGCCATATACATTCTATATTGTTTTATTATAATTTTCATTTTATTTGTCAAGATAAAGTTTTCCTCATAACTTTCCCTGAGTTGAATCGATGGAAATGTGTTACTGCATCTATGCATTATGCATAAAGCATTATGCATTGTGTATAATGTGATGTTTTTGTGAATTTCAACATTCATCATGTTTTTCTATACTGATAACCTACTTCAAATCTTAATTTTTGTATTTATAGATTTTACAATATTGGTATAGATGCAATAGCATATTGCCATCAATTCAACTCAGGGAAAGTTATGAGGGAAACATTATCTTGACAAATAAAGTGAAAATTATGATGAAACAATACAGAACATAATTATATGGCAAGTAGTGCACCTATGACATCACAGCTGTTGCCAATTTGGTATAGTGATCAGATTTTAGTGCATCGTAAAGAAATTACTAACTTTCTTAATAGTGGTCCAATTTTCTTCAAACTTTTTAAATCTGTTTTTCTAATTTGTCTGCTTTTGATAAAAACAACTTATTTTGGGTCCGGACTTCCCCTTTAAGTTATACAATGTGTCTTGTCCCTAATATTAATGTTCTTCCTAAAAAAAATGTGTTAGTCCCCTCCCTATCCAATCTCTATTTTATTCCGCACTCGACCTGATTAACATGTGACAAGGTAATGTTTAGTGTTTGTAATTTTGTTTCTTGTCACTGAATGTACATGTACTTCTAAAGACTGGAGCCCCCTCCCCCCACCCCTGCTCCATTACCACATCACCATCCCGAACGGACAGAAGTAATCTTTGAAATATATACAAAAGCCCACAAGTTTAAGGGTGCGAAAATATCACACAATAAAATTCATATATTGACTTCAATTTGCAACCTAAATTGGGTTGCAAAGAAACTTTTATATGTGTCATTTCAATTTTGCAAAATTGTATCAAGTTTAACACAACTTGATGTTTCTTATCGTGAACTATTAATGAAAATGAGTCTTTCATTATCCAAACAAGTTGGTTGTTTTCTGACATTATAAATGTCGTTATTTCATTTAAACATTTCTTGTTCTTGCATCCCAAAGTATATTTAAATATTACCGTCAATCGCTGTTCCCTCATCGTTTATGTACCACCCAGTTTAGGTCAAATCTTCATTCAAAATATGAGACTGGAATTGAAATATCATTCAATAAATCTAGATTTCTGAGATTATACTCCACCTTAAAATGTTCAGCAGGATTTACTATCTGTTTTACTGAAAGAATGCTTTAACAGGATTCATCTTAAGTTGATCAGATGGATTTAAGTCATTAGTCTCTGGGAACTCATGTAGATTAATTAATCCCAACTGATTGTAAGCCCATTAATTCCAGACTCTCAGTCTACATCTATATTGCCTGTCATTGTTTTGTGTTTCAGAGATTGTAGAATTAATTTGTAACTTACAGTGTTTCTGCATGTACATTCAAAAGCTTGTTATCATGTGCATGTTCTTGAATTTATATTAATGGCATGTGTTTGTATCTAACCTTTAATTCTAATTTTGTCCCTCTACCCTCCGACCCCCCGCCATCATATATTTCCGTTTGAAAAAATAGAGAAAAAAACGATTGGAAATGTTCATTGTTGAAGGAGTGTATATCAGAAAAGAGTGAATTTGGATTGAAATTGAATTTTCCACTCTATATTCATTCATATTTCATTCTAAATCCCCTCTTGTTGAGCTTCACTCCATCAAGAATGAACTTTTCACTTGTTTTTTTTTTTTTCTTTTTAGAGAGTTTCTACACATGTACTTCCTTTTATACCCCATTCACAGTGGCCTCAAACACCGCTACAGTCGCGGGACTGTCCCGCGACTGTAGCGGTGTTGCCTTTAGTGTGAATGCTCGGACCCGCTATAAACTATCCCGGGATAACCTCGCTCCGCTATAACACCGCGATAAACTATCGCGCTCAAACCATAGTAACAGCACCGGGACAGTCCCGCGACTGTCGCGGAGTGCCTTCAGTGTGAAGGCACTCCGCTACAGCACCGGGATAAAAAACAATGAAATACATAAGAATTTCCAGAAAAGAGAATGAAAGAAGGATAAAACACGGAAATACATAAGAAATGATAGAAAATAAAAAGGAACAAGTGGAAACAAAGAAATACATAAGAAATGATAGAAAAAAAAAGGAAAGAAGGAGAAAAACAAAGAAATACATAAGAAACGATAGAAAAGAAAAGGAAAGAAGTAAAAAAAAAAACAAAGAAATACATAAGAACAGATAGAAAAGAAAAGGAAAGAAGGAGAAAAACAAAGAAATAAATAAGAAATGATAGAAGAGAAAAGGAAAGGAGGAGAAAAACAAAGAAATACATAAGAAACGATAGAAAAGAAGAGGAAAGAAAGAAAAAAAAAAGAAGAAATACATAAGAAAAGATAGAAAAGAAAAGGAAAGAAGGAGAAAAACAAAGAAATACATAAGAAATGATAGAAAAGAAAAGGAAAGAAGGAGAAAAACAAAGAAATACAAGTATTTTGTTACGGAGGTCATAAAAATCACACGCTGCAGTGTGAATGGGTACATGAAATCTATCCCGGGACAGTCCCGGGATAACTTTTCCACTGTGAATGCATTTATAGCGGGTTTATAGCGGTGTTGCCGTCCCGCGACAGCACCGCGACAGCACCGAGATAAATTTGAAAACCACTGTGAATGGGGTATAAGTCTTCAAAGATATACATGTAGGCCTACATGTACATCAGCTCTACAATCTGAATTTGACAATTTTTTTTCTGTTTTGTATTTTATTCTCCCCCTCTTTTCACTATCTATATGTTCTATCATAAGTCCATGGTTCTATGGATGTCAATGTGCATATTGATGTGCAACACATTATAAATCCCCCACCCTTCTCCTCCCATCTGTTTGCCAGTATATACATACACGGATGTTCACAAGGCATGAAATCATGTGGTTCATAATTTTACATGAAGAGGTTACAAAATAATCTGCATCCAGGAAGTCAATGGGGATGGTTGATACCAAAATAGACCAATTCCCAAGGTTGTTTGGATGTTTCTATGAAAGTGGCCAATTTTGGCTGAGAAACCTCAATTTCCATAATAATTAAAGTGTGGTGGTTAGAATTGGGATTATTATCATGTTGTACTTTACTTGCACAAAATCTTGTCTGTTTATGTTCTTGCATAGTGTCATTTTTTTATGGTGTTTGGATGTTAGGCTTTGTTGCATCGTGAGAGTAATGAATGAATATAATGTGATGCATCACATCAAATTGAGAGACAAGTCGCAGAGAAAATTCAGCAAAGGGTCAAAGAAATTGGTGAAATAATAATAAATGTCTAATTTTAGGGAAATTATTATTTTTTTTTTCTGAATCTTCAATGTTTCATGTGTGCTCTATAAAAAAAGTTGAGCAAAAAAGATAAAGTGAAAGTAATAAAATATTGATTAATTTGCCAATGTCTTTGACTCTTTTCTGGCGACTTGTCTCTCATTTTGATGTGATGCATCACATTATGTGCACAAGTTCTCTGCAAACTTCAAGGTGATTCCTTTTTCTGACTGCCAAAAAGACAAGCCTACATGTACTGGTACATGAAAAAATTTGTATGCATTTGTGTTGACAGTTATTAATGAAAAAACTACTTTTACACTGCTCACAGGCAGATTTGTGAAGTTGCATCTTGTGCATTTGATATGTTTGATATACTTCTGAACCTTCTTTAATTTCCATTAAGTAGGGCAGTATTGATAAATTGATTCTCCCACATATTTTGAGATACCAGCAATTTGATGAACTTGAATGCTTATCTGGTGTAAGAGAAGAATTAAATGGTTCAATCCCTCAACATCTAATCAATTATTGATTATCTTAACTATTTTTAGTTCATGTAAACACTTTCCTCTGCACATGTACCTGAACAGGCCTTCAGAAAATCCTGAGCGAGAGTTGACCCAGTTTGGTCCAGTTTATATTCACAGACATCGTGGATCATGATATCTTGGTACACAAACAAACTAAGACATCAGAGGCTTTAGCTGCTTCCACATCAGCTCGAGCTTGCTCCATCTCGAGATTTTAGCCCGATCAGCCCTCCCCCGGAAAAATCTCGAGATACAAGAAACCACGTCCACATCAGCCCAAGTTGGGCTATTTCGCTCTCGAGCGATGAATTAGCTCGAGCTACGGAGCATGCGCACTTCGGACTCTGAGTTTTGAAAATCGCGCCATTTTTTCCCGTGCTAATTTTAATGATTCTTATGTATTTCTTTGTTTTTCCTTCTTTCATTTTCTCGTCTATCATTTCTTATGTATTTCTTTGTTTTATCCTTCATTCATTTTCTTTTCTCTCAATTCTTATGTATTTCTTTGTTTTATCCTTCATTCATTTTCTCTTCTCTCCATTCTTATGTATTTCTTTGTTTTTGTCATTCTTTCATCTTCTCTTCCCTCAATTCTTATGTATTTCTTTGTTTTTGTCATTCTTTCATCTTCTCTTCCCTCAATTCTTATGTATTTCTTTGTTTTTGTCATTCTTTCATCTTCTCTTCTCTTAATTCTTATGTATTTCTTTGTTTTTGTCATTCTTTCATCTTCTCTTCTCTCAATTCTTATGTTTTTCTTTGTTTTTTGTCAGTTGTTCATCTTCTCTTCTCTTAATTTTTATGTATTTCTTTGCTTTATCATTCTTTCATCTCTTCTCAATATGAAAACCGCAACTCGAATTGCATTATGGTTGGACATCATGAATAAATTATCCCAAGTCAAAAAACCAGAGTGCGTCCACATCTGCAAAATAGCTAGCTAGTTCGCCAAATAGCTAGCTATTTCGCGAACTAGCCCTAGTTGACTCTGGCTTGAATCTCGAGATTCTAGCCCGCGAAATAGCTAGCTAATTGTGTCCACATTACAAATAATCTCGAGCTAGTTCTGATCGGGCTAATTGGCCAGATCAGAAATAGCTAGCTATTTTGTCATCTTGAGCTAGTGAAGACGGGCCTTTTGAGTTATGTCCTTTTACTTTGTGCGAGAGACCACTTTTAGTTCATTTTTTCTTTGAACTGACATCATAAATTGATACAATGTGATATAATTTATTTCAATCCATTACCGCCCCATAGGCTCACATTTTTTTTTAATAAAAGAAAAAGAAATTGAAATACACATAATAGACCATATTGTTATTTTTTTAAAGTAGACAATGGAATCATAAGAGCCAAGTTGATTTGCCCAAAATCCAGCATAATTTGAAACAAGACATACAAAACTTAAGTCATTTTTATTGCAACAGATACAAGTATTTTCTGTGATTAATTCTCATTATTGTACAATGTACAAAGATGTACAAATATAGGGCCCTTTCGTTGCACTTATGGTGACAAAAACAAATTAATGGATGTGTTTGTGTAAATCTAGCCACCTTAATTAAAAAAAATCTTCTTCTTTACTAGAATGATTTGACTGTGATTGATATTCCCAAATGTCAAAGAATTCGCTGATCTTTCTTTTAATTCTTTGCAGGCAAGTACAGGGTACAAAGAAATGTATTTACCATCTGGTAGTGAAAAGTTCAATTTCTCCTGCCGAATAGGAGCCTATCAATCAATCTAAACTATACAGCTTCTAAAACGTTTACCTGAAGCAATTCTAATTGCGCCTAATTATCACTTTCTATTTTGGATCAGGACTATAATGGGGGTGGCTGGATAGGGGAATGAGCGTAAGTTGTAACTGATCAAAATTGCTAAAAATGCATTTCCGTGAATATTTTACCTTGCTTTATTATCCTTATATATCAATACATAATAACTCAGCTTTAAAGAAAAAAAAAAGTTTTAATGTGCCCGGTTATTTTTTTATTTTTTTTTTTTTTTTTGGCAAAGATGATATACCATTTTTTTTAGTGGGGAGGGGCATTGGGGGTTTAAACATGCTTTTAGAAGCATTTTCATTATTTTTTATTGTAGAATAAATGACCCAGGTTCTAATATGTATACATGAAGCAATTTCAATCCATCCAATTCTCACCTTCTATTAATTGTTTAAGCAGGGGGAGAATATATATGTTGAGGATTATTCAGAAAAATTGATTTTTACTTTTATATTATTTTTATTTTGTTTTTATTTCTATTTTATTTTTGCTATAATGTTAAGATGGAATGATCCTTGTTAAAAAATACTGCTCTAACTGGCCCTGTACATTTGAGAACTACAAATACAGGAACAGAGAAGAAAATACTGTTCTAACTGGCCCTGTACATTTGAGAACTACAAATACAGGAACAGAGAAAGAAAATACTGTTTCTAACTTGGCCCTGTACATTTGAGAATTACAAATACAAGAGCAGAGAAGAAAATACTGTTCTAACTGGCCCTGTACATTTGAGAACTACAAATACAGGAGCAAAGAAGAAAATCTCTGTGAAATTCTAGTGAAAATGAATTGAATTAGTTATGATTATTGTAAGGTTCCATAAATTATGAAAACTGTCAATACTCATCAGATCGTGACAACAAATTAAACATGCTTTATTGTGACTCTCCTTGCAATGTGTCATTAAGATGACCATTCCTCAAACACTTAAAGGAAACCAATACCCAAGGAAATAATCACTTTCATAGGAAACAGCATAATGAGAGGAGCAATTTAATCAAAATCGGTTATAAAATAAAAGAGTTATGCAAGTTTGAAGTCTCGTTTTACCTTTTATGGGGATCCTCAAATTGGCAACATCGGCTTCAAAATGGCCGATTTTATGGCCAACTCTCCATTGGATTTGTACACAAATTTTCAGATTTTCCCCATTTTCTTTCAAAATATGTCTTACCTCCTTCTGAGCTCAGCATATGTTGTGTGAAATATATTTTTCCATGACATATTTTGAGCTCAGAAGTAAATAAGACATATTTTAAAAGAAAATGGGGAAAATCTGAACATTTGTGTACAAAACAAAAGGGGAGTTGTCCATAAAATCGGCCATTTTGAAGCCGATGTTGCCAACTTGAGGATCCCCATAGAAGGTAAAACGAGACTTTTCAAACTTCCATAACTCTCTTATCTTATAACCGAATTTGATGAAACTTTTTTTTTAATTGCTCCTCTGATTGTGCTATATCTTATAAGAGTGATTATTTCCTTGGGTATTGGTCCCCTTTAACAAATGTTCAAGATTTCAGCTCTCTTTTAATTATCAGAAATAAGAAGGCCTTATCCAGAATTGGTTGTAATGTATCTTATCCCTAAATGAATTTATCAAGTTCGGTACTGTTCAGAAATCTAATTCGTCATATTTATTTTAATACAAGGTTATAGGTTGCTTGTCAAATCTTAAGATTTTACAGGCATTCTTTTGTGATTGTGATCTCATTGTTAACGTCTTTTTCATACAATATTTATTATGTAGATATTTTATTTGAATGGTGTATGCCTATATCACACAATAAATACTTATATAATATTGACTGGCCTTGAGGGAGATACCGCAGATATTTCCCAAACAAGTCTCATATTGCCTCGAGTCGAAGACGAGGGCAATATGGGTCTTGTGAGGGAAATATAGGAGGTATCTCCCGAAGGTAAAGCCAGTCAATATTATTATTATTACCTGTTAACCCCAATTAGCCACATTTTAAAGAGAATGACATAAGTTTGCTTGATTTAAACTGGGTATTTTTTCTTGAGATGTTTTTCTTTTCTTTGTTTCTTCAGCATTCTGAGTTGAACCATTGTGACGTAGTTATTCAGGCACGTATTTTTTTTTTTTACATAATACTAAACCATTGTGACGCAATAATGTTTCTGTGCGTATCCATTATCTATACTCTTTGTACCTTAACACGCATCATCTTCTTACAATTACGCGTAGGACCCCTGACCAGTGAATATGGATGTTACGGACCGGCAATTTTGTACACAAACCCAATAGAGAATCGCGGAGGAGGGGTGTATGAATATTACGGCCCGTAGTCGTACCACTGAGCCATTGTGACGTAATTTTTTTATCCAAACAATTAGGCAGACAAAATACGCGCTTATATCTTGTCTCCAAAACGCCTCATACAGGTAATAATGTCACATACCCCCTTCTTTTATAAATTGCCACTGAAAAACAAATAATCTTGGTTTTCTCAAAATGTGTTTCTGTCTGTTGTAAATCGCTCTTGATCTACTTTGTAAAAAATATAAAATGTATTGATATGAGTTGGGTAAGTACCCCTCCCCCAACCCTTTGATACTTGCTCTGAACATTAAGACAAGTGATACTATATGACAATGGTGCATGTACATGTATGTATTGAGAAATTTCATTCTTTTGAATAATCACCAATACAAAATCCTCTTTAAAGGAGAATGAAACCCTAGGATTCAGTTGAATTGTATGAAAAAAACAAATCAAAGACACAGATTAAAGAAAGTTTGAGAACATTTGAATAAATAATAAGAAAGTTATGTGCATTTGAATGTTGTGATCACTAACGCTATGGACATCCTCACACTGGCAACAGAACCAAGATGTGTGATGTCACACATGAACAACTCTCCCATACGACATACAAAAAATATATCAAAAATACTTCTTTTTCCTCATTCTAATGGTAGTACAGACTCTTCACCCATGATTATATTTTGTGAACCTGTATTACATGTCCTCCCATGAAAAGAATCTCAGATCTTTCACAGAATTAAT
Source organism: Paracentrotus lividus (assembly GCA_940671915.1). NCBI lineage: Eukaryota > Metazoa > Echinodermata > Echinoidea > Camarodonta > Echinidae > Paracentrotus > Paracentrotus lividus. Next base: position 33,215,062 of record CALNVZ010000641.1, read on the forward strand.
AAAAAAAAGACAATTTGAGTGAAATATGTACAAAAGTAACGGGGAAGTTGTTCATGTATGACATCACACATCTTGGGCCCGTTGCCAATATGAGGATCCCCATAGCAGTAGCGATCACAACATTCAAATGCTCATAACTTTCTTATATTCATTCATTTTTTCTCAAATTTTCATCGATCAGCTTCTTTGATTTTTCTGTTTGTACAATTTAATGAATTCCTAGGGTTTCCTTCCCCTTTAAGTCCTCAAAAATAGTTCTGCCACTAGAGGGTGTTTATGTAAAGACTATGCACAACATGTTACACGTCTTCTCTTCATGTAAGCCCTGTGTTTTATGAAGGAAGATATAATCCAAGCACTTTGAGGCATGAATCATGGTAGGAGTGGTATTATTGCGACATATCTTAAAGGTGTGGTAATATACTTTGTGTCAGGAGTGATAATTATCAATCCTATAAAATACTGTATTCGCTGTTATTTTCGCGAGATTAATTTTTGGCACTGAGCGGCCTCAAAACATGTTCACAGGTTCTTAAATTCGCGGTGCATGTTTGTAAGCTGGCAAATGAATCCATTCAATACATGCATAGGAAATTGTGTCTATATATTCGCAGGTTTTTTAATTCGCGCTTGCTGCTCTTTGCGCAAAATCCGCGAAAATTAATATACCGCGAATATTTCTACGAATACAGTACTGTGTTCCAAACAAACAAGTAACTGAACTTTTGATAATCAATGTGTATAACATACTCTTTTTTTTCTGGAATTAAAGCAATTTTATATGCAATAAAGATTTTTAGCTTTTCAAAGATACATTGGTTATGTTTGTTCTACAGAACACTATTGTCTGGAATTTGATGTGTAAAATATGATCTCAAAAAATGAATACTTAAACTGAGACAAGATTGTAGAAAATTATCAAGTAGTGTTTACAAATTTTTCAAAAATGAACAAAAATGATAGATTTATGGTCATTATATATTATAGGGTGAAAGATTTATTTAGTGTAATTTTAATAGAGAAAAGATAATAAAGATCATGTCAAATATGAACTAAATCAAAATTGAATCTTGTAATGGATCAACATTTAAAAGAAAGAATTGAAAACCTACAACATAAAGACAATTATATCCATTATGGCCATCATTTTCAAGTATCCTATCTAAAGAATATAATTAAGTAGGCAAGACACATGCCATAAACTGAATAAAATTTCCCCCATACATCTCATACTTGTACAATGCAATCTCAATTTATAATATATAAGTCGTTTGTCCTTCTTTATTATCAAAATGAAACCTGTCATTTTCTTTCAAATAATTCCTTATACAATACCATAATTTTGCGGACATACTCTTTTATTTCGAAAGTACTTGAGGCTGTGTGGGCTGGCCACTCCAGGAAATTAATATTGTTTTAATGTTCAAAAAGCTTTTTAAATGTAATTTATAGAAGCATGAATCATACTTGATATTGTTTTAATATTTGATTAGCTTTTTAAAATGTAATGAATTAATATTTAGAAGCATGATTCACATTTAAATCAAGGAACAGGTTTGGTGACAATTTTACATTTCATGGTCATTTTTATAATGGTGCAAATACTTATTTCCCTTTTGCTTGTTATAATTCAATTATTATTAAACTTGTAAAGAATGGAATATGATCTTGCCAAATCCTTGGAATATTCTATAAAGGGGGCAGTCAGTAATTGATTGATTCATTCTTTTGTTTTGCTGGAAAATGAACTGATGTGGATGTTTTTTTGCTGTTGATTTAGACAAAATATGACAAGTTTTTGTTTTTATTGAAGGTCAGTTGATTTTGAATAGCTTTTATGAAATTATTATAATCAGTATATAAGGCCGGCATTTTTTTATAGCTTTTATAAGATTATTATAATCAATATGTAAGGCCGTCACTAGATAAATATAAAGTTATAGAATATTTCTAGTCATACATACATGCATAAATACAATGTTCCACCTCATATATTATTATAATATAATGTTATTATATAATATTATTATATTGTATCATTATATGATATTATTATTTGTTATTATTTTGTAATATAATTGTATAATATGACTAAAAAGGCTGACATTTTAATAATACACAACATTTGTTTGTATTCCAATACACACATTTGCAGGTACAGTGCATGTGACTCTCTACAGAATTAAGTGAATTTATTATATTGTCATTTTGGTGATTTAAAAAACTCTCTACATTCAGAATTATTATCAACCTTTCCTAATCTCACTGAGACAGTTTCTTTAATATCACGACCACAATGGCCAATTCCATGCCGTGTCGTATGGAACATTTTAATATCATTTCACCTCTTTTCGACATCTAGTACAATAGAAATGTCATGTACAACAGAAGTGTTGTACAGGACACTTAAATAACAGAAATAACACAAAACACAAAACCCAACACAGAATCTCCCTGATAGGAATTTCCCTTTAAACATCAGGGTGAGTCATGTGACAATAGTCTGGGACGCCAAGAGAAGGAGGCCCTCGGGAGTTGGCGTGCTGTCATTGTCATTGTTTAGATGTGACAGATGTAACAGACAGATGTCATATTACCACTGGAAAACAATTGATGAGATGAAAAAAAATTCTTCATATGAGGGGTGGGGTAATCATAATTACTGAACGCGAATTGTCTGTTCTTCTTTGTTTTTGTTTTTTATTGTTATTATCATTATTATAATATAGTCTTTTCATATAGTATTTATAATCACAACTTTAAAACTATTTATTAATTAACTTATTATTATTATTAAATTAATGTGTAAAATAAATAATAATTACACAATATGATGCAAGCATATTAATTCTTCAAAAAGAAGAAAAATAAAGAATGACATTTAGAAAGAACTTGGAAGAGGAAGTAGAAACTTTAAATTAAGCAAGAGTCCTTGAAAAGATGAGTTTTGTCAAGTGTGAATGGTAGAAGCCTCTTGAATGAGGACAGCGATAGATGATCATTTCAGAGTGGAAAAAATATATAGTTTGTTAAACATAGTGTTCATTTTGAAGATTAAAAGATAGGGATAAGTGACGGTGATACTCACAGAAATCTTCTTGTAAAATTTTGCATCGTATATATATCCAAACAAACAAAATGTAATCGCTAGAGGGTATTCATTTGTCTCGCAATCTACTATGGTCAACAAGGAAATTCGTGATCACTCTCGCAAAAAGTGATCACTAGCTTACAAGTTCATGAGCTTTCGAGTGCCGCTGCAACTCTTTATCAAGTGACGAAAATTAACTGAAAACGTAGTCTATTTATACGGATCCCGCAGATCGCAGCGCACCAACGTTGAACAATAGGCGGGCGTTTACCCGCTACGTGATTGGTCGGGCGTTCACCAATCAGCGCGCTGATGGTGCGGGCGGGAAACAGTATTCAAATTAGACAATGGCGGGCTAGCTAGCTTCCCGTGGACAGGGATTGGCTAGCTGACCGGTCCCTTGCTAGGGGCCGGGGAAGATCAGGTCGTCGTGCACTGCCAGGTAAGGGGGTATTGTGACGTCGGGTAGTTCGCATCCAGAACTCGGGGATATCGATCCCGCTGTCTCTGTTGAAGTTGTTAGGACAAAGACGTATGCTAATAGCCTCCTTAATCCTGCGTGTATACCAATGTCTCTCTTTGGCAACGCAATGTACACCATCCCAATCGGGGCGGTGTTGCTTCTCCCAGGCATGTTCTGCTACTGCGGATGTGTCGGTTCGCTGTAACCGACATCTCGCTTGTGTTCTGATATTCGTTCGACTATCGGTCGGGCTGTTTCACCGATATAAGACCCATCACATCCCTGGCAAGGAATGTTGCAGCGGCACTCGAAAGCTCGTGAACTTGTAAGCTAGTGATCACTTTTTGCGAGAGTGATCACGAATTTCCTTGTTGACCATAGTAGATTGTGAGACAAATGAATACCCTCTAGCGATTATTTCAATCCGCAATAATTAACTTATTTAGTCTTATTAAACAAAATGTAGTTAATATTGAAGGGGAAGTCATGGCCTTTTTCTATCTTTGGCAATATATCACTTTACATACTAACTCTCATTCACTGTTCTAAGAACAACAAATCATATGGAGACAACCACTGAGGTATGAAATGCAAGGAAAGAAAAGTTGATATACCTATAGCAACATATGGATAAACAATAGGAAGAAGCTAGACAACTACCTTTTAAAGGCAATAGAGGGAAATGACACCTTTATAAAAATTTAAAAAAATTAATTGTGAAAACAATGAAATGAAAGAAACAGATCAGTGAAAGTATAATAAAAATTAATTCTGGTATACCCAGCGTCATATCGATCACAATTTTGTCTTCTTCACTTCTGCCTTATTCTTTTTGGGGGTAAGGGGAGCTGGAATTGTCAATGTACTTCTGTATTCTTACAGGGTTTTTTTTAGCGTTCCTTCTCTTTAACATGTATGTAAGTCAATGCCCTTCTTGATGTCTTCAATTGATTTTGTCCTTTTTAAAGTACAACGAACTCACCTATATATTGAGGTCAGACGTATCATAGGGGCTCGGGATTAAAGATGAGATGGCTTATTAATGAGGAGACAGGAAGAGACACTAATTAGTATTACAGCATGCTGGCTTAAAGATGAGGACTCTTATTATCAATGCTCTTAATGAGACAAGCCAGGGGCACTGTATGACAAATGTATCATCTTTGTTATTTAACCCTTTGGATGTCTCAGTGATTTGTAGCAAAACAGAGAAGATTTTTGTCTTTTAGTTTTTGGAATGATATTTTAAAAAAAGTCTTGAGTGGTGTAAATACTGGAAATTACTCTACAGACATCATACAAGCAGTAGGCCTATAGTGTTGTTTTTAAAATGCTTTATCAACTTAATTTAACAATAAAGGAATTATAATGCTTGTATAAAATCTACAGTTTTGTCAACAGTAGTCTATGATAGGTAAAGGGTTAAATCAGATCTATCAGGATCACAAAAAAGGGTGGCTGATGATGTAAGATTGAATCAAGTAGACACTTCTTGCCCTAATTATTTCTGTGATTCATATAATGGCTCAGAAGTAAAAGAAGTGGTCCTTAAACTGGAAAGGTTCAGGGTACAAGTTAGAGGTGTATGTTTGAAATGATACATGCATGGTAGCCCTGCGATTAAATTAATGGAGTAGACTCAGGAATGTTTAAGGTTCAAACAAAATCTAAATACTGTGGGGATAGAGGATGAGCAATTAGCACGGAGCTCTATTTTGATGTGAGTTGACACTTGGGTACAAGCAAAAGTCAAATATGGGGGGGGGGGGTGATAATAGCAGAAAAAGGTATGAACATCAATTTGTGTATGTTGAAAACCCTTGTGGTTGGATTGGTATATACAACTGAGACTTGAAAGTTTAAGGTTCAAATGAAAATCAGATATATAAGCTGGAAGTAATTCATCTGTGTAAGATTAACATTAATTCTATTCACCTCTAATTTTATGATTTGTAGGTTCATGTTGGGGTTAGTGTACTTTTACAAATTTAGTGTACTGGTAACTGTTTGTTCCCATTTGTTGATGATTCATATTTGATTGCCCCATCCTAGCTGTTTGTGCATCAGCATTATGAAATTTACCTTTCTACCTTCAGCAAGATTTTTTTTTAAAGTCGTTAATACCGATGTGTTGGCTCAGTGGATAGAGCGTCCGCCTCATAATCGGGAGGTCATGGGTTCGAGCCCCGGCCGCATCATACCAAAAGACGTTAAAAAATGGTATTGCTGCTTCCCTGTTTGGCGTTCAACAAGAGGGGGATAGAGCAATGTCCTTCTGGCGCTGCTCAGCGGCTTGCCGGGCCCACGAGAAAAGGGGCAAAATAAATATCCGTTTCGGACAATGAAATTTGGAGCATTTTCTTTTTCTTTTTTGGAGCATTGATCAAATCTGATTTTATATCAATCGTTGGAAAATGTTTGTCATCTTACCCTGTTGACAATACATTTGAATTATTAGCTTAATTTTTAGTTGTCAATTGGGGCTACTTCACTTTGACTGGTTGGTTGATTAACCTGTACTATTATTGGTTGATTTGGGCTCATATGAGCTTGATCATGATGATGGTTGAGTCTTGTATTTATTGCTTGATTACTTATAATAGCAACCAGTCAATTCTAGATATTTTTACCAAGAAGCTCTCTATTTATTTATTTTCCAAAAAGTGTTTGTGAAGGGCAAATCACTTTTCAGTCAAAATATTTTTTTTCTGAATTTGGAACAATTTCTTGAAATCAGCATGAAATGAAAGAAACAAAACAGAATACATTGAAAAGTAGAAGGTGCAAATTGATTTATTATTTGTGAACTTATCAAGTTCATTGCATTTGTATAACTCAAGTAGAGACTTTGACCCTTACCCAATTTCTTTCTTGCGTTTCTCAGCCTCTTGGATAGTTTTCAAGGAAGCCTTGTATTTTGAGTAGATGTTTTTGATTGAAGAAGCCTCTTATTGGATTATTGAGGAATTTGAGAGGTCCCAGTTATTTTAGGCTGTCCATGGATCATGGGGTCATGGAACAATGTCAAGTGGATTTATGCCAAGTGCGCCTCAAAATGATTGTTTTGGAGAGGATCAAATAAAGTTGATATGTGAATTCATCATGTGTGTATTAGGTTGCTTGTCCCCTTAATTGGACATTTTAAGAAAAACTGGAAAACTGTATTATTCAATTAATGATAATGATTTTTATTAATGTTGAACAGTGTAAAGCATTGTGAACTCATCTTGAGTATAAAGAGGGCTATAATGTTTATACGTGTATCGTATGGCATCGTGTTGGAAGCATAATTTCTACTGAAAGTAAAAGGACAAACAAAGTTGGTTGGGGAACAAATAGTAACCACTTTCACTCATAGCTCCCGTAGTATTTGATATAATAAATATTTCCTTGTCCTCTGACTTAATTGGACAGGAAAGATGTGCATATAATGTGGATTTTTCTTTCCTTGTGAAAGTATTCTATGAACTGGCTGATTCATTGGAATCAGAAATAGCGTGCTATTTTTCAAACTGGAATGAGTGGAGCACCGCCTATAGATACACAACAGGAAGGGGTATGGTAGGATGAGGAGAGGGTTACAGAGATAGGGTTTCAAGGAGGGGGATGGGTGCAGAGATACAAAGGTTTGGCATTTTATCAAAAGATGAGCCCAAATGACGTACATGAAACAAGTGGTTGATAATGTCAAGCATGGTGTGATTTGCAGCTCTTATCCAATCCTTTAATTCTAGTAAATCAATTCTTGAGCTTTGGTATCATGCTAATATATGAAAAGCACTACATCATGGTGCATGCATTTTTACTCATATTGCTGTTGTACAGTTATATCAAACCACTATATCCTCCATGCTTTGTGTAATATAGATATTGACAAATGAGGGTGAGAGGGACATTTTTTTATTATTCTATTTATATATTTATTTTTTTATAATAAAGGGATTGAGTAACTTTGTGGAGGCTTACACAAATCTGAGCTGTTAGGCCCTACATGCTATCAGTGCATGTAATGATGTGTCAAGAGGACATCCTAACAATTTTGTAATGTAAACATACTTACATGCTTCACTATAAGTAAATAAAAAGTGATTATTACCCCTGTGTAGACTTCAGTGTTAATTCATATTCAGTCATCAATATCGCGGCAATGAAGCAACTGATTAGCTTCAAAATTTCAGGCAATATTCAAATATGACTGATTGCCAATAAACCTAACAAAAGAAAAAGATGACGCTAAGATTCTAAAGATACAGAAAGACGATGAAGAGGTGTCAATTACTTGAACTTTAAACGTTTTCATGGAGACGGAATGAAAGTTGAAGTGGGTTCAACATTAAAGGGACGCAGTAACATTTAGCGAGAATTCAAATCGTAATTAATTGAAAAAGCTCATTTTGCCAACATGATTATAGGGGAGAGCGGGGTTATATGGAACATTTTCCACAAAAATGGCCGTAAAACAAAAGCGGATTGATTTCTAGAAACAATAAACAATCAGCTTGAGTGTATATATGTATGCTACAAATGTACCCCATAAAATTCTTAAACTTAGTGATGGTTCCGGAAAAAATCCATCTTCAACAAGACCATGTCAAGTGTTCCAACTAACCCCAGACACGGGGTTAGTTGGAACAAGGTATGGGGTAAGTTGAAACATTGTGCATTAAATCATATAAAATCATATTTAAAATACCAGCAACATTATTGCATGGGTTCAGCTAACTTTCTTTATTGATTCCAATCAAAATATTAAAGATTGGTGTTCAATTTTTGTTAACTTCATGTTTTATTACACTTGATAGCATCCACTCACATACAGATCTTCTGAAGTCCTGTGAAGTAGCATTCTGCAATAGATTTTGTTTAAACCAAAATAAAATTGTCCAATGTGCCCTAATATACATGTATAGGAATATTTCGGAACACTTCATTGAATAATATGATTTTTATTTTTTTATTCAGCTGAAACCTATTTACTTAGTACATGTTCCAACTAACCCCGTTCAAAATGTTCCAACTAACCCCAGAGGCCCATTTGACATTTGTAAGCTTACAGCACAAAAGAGGGACAACAACATGCCATATATTTAACCTTGTTTTGTAGTTTGGTATAACTGTTTGTTATAATCAAAAACTGGCCAATTTAATTTATGATCTTCTCTGAGATAATAAAACATTTGTAAAAATGACAAAATTTACTCAGAAGGTGAAAAAACAAACATTGCTTTCTAACTTCACGAGGCTTGAAGCATGTGTGCTGTCTAAAATGTGGTGGATGGCAGTTGCTAATAGCAACAACCTGAGGGTAGATTTGCATAACTATATTTATAGACGTTCAAGAAAATTACAATGTTTCAACTAACCCCGTGTTCCAACTAACCCCACTCTCCCCTACACATAGGCCTGTCTAGTATTCCTTAAAAATTAGTCTAATTGCTTGCTTTACTTTTGAGATATCTGCAATTTTATATTCAAATTTTCAAACCCATTCCCAGATGCTTTTTAACACCGCGTGGATTTTAATGCAGCACAATGTACACCGCATTTCCTGTCTTGAAGTCCCCATGCCTACCCAGCTGCTAAGCTTGAAACAGAGCGCTGGTAAATCCGAACCGTCCTACACCTCGCCGAGTCCCCAAAACCAGCTTTTGAGATAATTGCGTTCATAGTTTGGATGTTCTTCTGACGCTCATAACTTCTCGTTTTGAAGGAAACCATGGCAATTACAGCATAATTTCTATAATTTTACAATATGAAAATAATTATTTGTAATTGGAGTTTGATTTTTAAATATGTAGAATGAAAATCAGGGTAGTGTTTTGGGAACTGATTGTTTTTAAGAAAAACGGGGTTAAGGTCGCTTCGTAAAATCATGCGTATCACGCCCATCTTTTTTAGTGTCATAAATCACAAGATATGACGGTTCGTAAAAACATTCAATGCATGCGCCCACCGCTCACCCATATCTGCTCACCCATATCTAGGTAGGGTTGCGCGCCATTCAGGAGACTGCTATAATGTAGAAACAATGGTTTAGGATGCTTCGTAAAATCACTGGAAGGGATGTGACGTTTTGAACAAAATTTGAATCTTCTCTTATTTTTAAAATAATTAAGATTCCGACCTGAAATTTGGTCATTCAATAGAGTTGAATACAGGCTTTCAGAATATTAAAAAAAAAAACTCAATTTTGAAAAATATTCTTAGCCGCGTTTGAAATTGCACTGTTTTAAGATAGTAAATGACTTTCATTTGATCTGAAACTTTCAGTAGTTTGTCTTTACGGTCAGAGCAATAGAATTTTATTCCTTTCGATCTCTTTTGCACTTGTTTTTGGAATTTAATTAATCCCTTTAAGAGCATTTGGAGAATATCCCTTATCATTTCCCTCAATATGAATGTATACTTTATTACTTCCCCAAGCTATGTTTAAACAAGGAAACTACGTAAATCATTTAATTTGAGGTTGTTTATTTTGTGGCATATCAACTTTGGGCCCGATTCTGTAACACCTACAGCAATATAATAACCGGTGTTGAATAACACGGATGCAAGTGCTTTTACCTAATAAATAACTTTGGTACTTTTTTATACTGCTTACTTTTTCGGGGGGCGGTGGCAATTTATAACTAATTTAGATTCCTTGTACCTTTGTACATTACATGTGGTCTCAGCTAAGTAATACTTATGGCCAATAATTTGTATTATCTTTTATGAGGGAAAGACAGAAAAAAATTAGATGAAAGATATTTATAACTTTGTACCCTGCTAAAACCCAAACTATGAACATTATAGAAGGGCCCTAAAATGTGTATCTGATACCTCATATAAAATGGTCTTCCTAAGTCCTGACTGCATGCAGGACACCATAGGCATTATGACTGAAAATGCTACGTCGATGCTTATCCCCTTTGTGTCAGGTTGCCTTTTTTATTGAAACAGAAAAGTTTGTAGGTTACCAAAGTTGTCAATGGTTTGTGATCTCTATTGTTTTCCTGTGTCATTGAAACACTTCTGAGAAATATTAGTTTTCCTGTGTCATTGAAACACTTCTGAGAACCATGTGTTTTCTTAAAGATGTATTCAATGGTAGAAGGCATATTCCAGTGGCGAATCCAGGATTTTCAAATAAGGGGGGGGGGTGAGGGCGGAACCCTGCCAAAATTTTTGGATATTAACATGTACAGTCAATGAGTGGTTTTCAAATTAGATTCAAATTCAGATTCAGATTCTTTTATTTAGTCAATATAAAAAAACAGCAAAAATTGCCCTCCACTGGCAGCAAACAAAATATACACGATAATAATATAAGAACAATACAAATTAAATTACAGGAAAAATACAAGAGTTACATGGAAATATGGCCAATTCCAAGCAAAACAGGGCATGGAGATGAAATTTTAATGTCGTGCTATGCCTTTGAAAATGCAAATTAGGATCTGAAATTACCACAAAGGCTTCTTTACAATACAACCAATCATTTAAGTTAAAAACTTATGCGATTCAGTTTTCTTGCGCTGAATAATTGATCAAACCCAAATTTGCACATAATGGGACTATGGTGCTTTAAATGCCTCTTATTCTTATATCTAGTCACTTTTTTTTTTGGCTTAATGTAATTATCATGGACTACTCTAACAAACCTTCGGTATTAATATTTCTTTATAATGTTTATCTCCCCACGAAAAAGACTGGGAAACGAGATGTCACTCCGTAACCGTCACTCCGTAACCGGACATGGGTTCAAGATTTAAGTCAAAATTAACAAAATATTCAACCAATTTTCTTATGCAAGGCAGCATATTATACCTAGAATAATACAGAATCCAATCAATAATTCAAAATTGTGATAGCCATTTAAAGTTCACAGAGTTTAAGCAAAATTTTTTCTGCTCAAATATGCATGTCCATTTTGCATCACTCCGTAACCATGTTTATGAATATTCATATCTCATTAATTAAGAGCATCACTATAGAAAAAGATTATCATTAGTATGGATGATAAATAAGTTTGAATGCTGAAATGTTGCTTCTGAATGTCACTCCGTTACCTTGGAACTGCCCATATATTAAGAGTAAAAATTATGGGGGGGGGGCGCATCCCTTGTGCCCCCGCCTGGTTTTGCCACTATATTCACAGGAAGGGGAGGGGGCCGCATGTCTCTTGCACACCCTCCCCTTTAATAATGAATTGATGCATGCATATTGGAACAAGAAATGCAATAAAAGGTCATTTGCTATGAAAATATCTCTCGGTATCTTGCGAAAATTATAATCTTGAACAGTGAACTTGTTTGAGCTTTATCTTTCTCATGGAGTACATGTATGTGACCTTTCTGGCCATAAAGGCATCATTTGTGGCATAAATATTCATGTTTTGTACAACAGCGCTTAAACAGTAAAAACTAAAAGCAACAACAACAATCATATCAGTTTATATAGAGAGCTAAAGCCCTTTAGCGTCTCTGATAATGATGTTACATGATATAGGCTTGGCAAGGTATCATTGAAATACTTCAGAAAGGTATTATCTCATCTCACTAGACGTATCATTCAACCACTTCAATGCATTATATTTATTCAGGTGAGAAGGACAAGGATTTAATTACCATGTGCGTGTGTCCACGTTTCTCATCTTAAAGACTCGACTTGATTGAATGTATGTCTCCAACTATACGCAAATTATTTTGGAGGGTTATTGGTTGCCTTTAATACCATTTAATGAGGCATATTTTGATCAAAGTAAATTATGAAAGTAATAATAATAAAAAATACCTCACATTACAATCTCTATATTTATTTATTGACTTACCAAACGATGAGTTGATACATCTTTTAATCAATGTCTTGTCAAATCAATTTACTCACAATTTCCCAAAAGATTAGGGGATGTAAATTATGTTATGTCAGTCGAAAGCAATATCAAATAAAAGTTGATTTAAAAAAAATAAAAATACTGGAGAAAATTGATATTCAATAATGGCTTTAATTAGTGGTCTGAGGAGGAAGTTGGTGGTCTATATCCCAAGGATGAGGTTTTTACCCATTTTCTGTGATTCATTTTTGGTGGATGACTTGCCAAAAGAAAACATGCTTAATCTCAGTTAACATACTCTTACAAGTTGCAGCATCATTATGCATTCATGTATGATTGTATGTATCAGGTGACGTATGAAAGGTCATGAACTTGGCACATATCTAGATCATGTGACGAGATCTTGAATGCGGTTAACAGTGATGTCTTCTGATTCATGGGATTGGTGACGTTTGTGGGGGCTTTAGGAGGGGGTGGGGCGCTAGGG